>JAAWXA010000012.1:15599978-15656530 GCA_038090715.1 Florisuga fusca
GGGGGGGGGGGTGTGTGTGAGGCGGTTGGGGTGGTTGGTGTCCAGTGACGCAGTCGTGTGGCGGGCTGAGGGGTCGGCCCCTGCGGCGTCAGGCGGGAGCGCAGTTGCGTGCTCAGTGCGTTGCTGGTGGCGGGCAGCAGAAAAGAGCCTTCTGATAAGGGGGCTTCAGAGCAATTAATAAAGATTGTGGTCTAAACGAGTAAAGTAGCACAAGGTATAGGCGTGTTACTGTGTTAACAGATTTTTACAAGGCATAGCTTAGTGTGCAGCTGCGTCTAAGGAGACAAAAAAGTAGAAACGAGTAGGACCTTGGCGATATACTTTGGTATGCAAGGGCAAGAGGCTAAGATAAGTGCTGGTTTGAGCTAGCCCTGTGAATAACGGTTCATGACCACTCAGCATTTTGAACCAAAGGTCGAAAAGTTCACTGTGAAAAATTCACCTCAATTTAGATACTTAAATTTGTATTTATTGTTACTTGCTTTGAAAAACATTTTCAGAAGCATGGAGTTGTAACTTTCAGCTAACGAAGAAAATGGAATTTTTGTTGTTGTTTTTCAATTCACACAAAAATGTGAATGAACTCTTGGAGAAACCTGATGCTGTGCAAGCTGTAAATAAGCTACTGTAAGTGTTGAAAATAATTCAGCTGAATAACTGAGGATTTCCATCTGAGAGAGGATAAACTGCCTTGAGAAGCAGAGCCAATTATGATGCGAGCCCCTTCCAATACCTGTCCTGGTTCAAGATCTACATTCTGTAGGTGTTGAATAAAGTAGTCCCAAGTCATGCCAAGTGAGCCCAGATTTCAGCACTGGGGGTAGAGATCCAGAATGTCTACAATCCACTCAGATCCTTTCAGAGATTTGACTCTAGTGTTGATCTGTGTCATTTCATTGACTTCATTCTTTAACCTCTTCCTGTGGATTTTCCTGTGAAGGGAGTGATCAGAACATGATCTAAAGACTACAGCTTAGATCTGGAATCCACAGCTCAGATCTGGAAAGGAGCCACACTAAAGTATTCCCATATTAACAAAATAAAAAATGCTGAAAATAGCAGATGGTGATCTCCATAGCAACCAATGCTCCTATAACAAATTCAGGATGATAGTGTATAATGACTGGAGAATCAAGCACAAGAAGATGCTGCCAAAGGAGGCACAATTTTGCCCACATTTTTCCTGTAGGCCGTGCAATGTGGCAGTACCTCACAGAGGAACAATGGCAAAAATCTGCAGTAGAATCTTAGAGTTCTTCAGTTATTGGATATTTTTGACACAGTGATTAAATAGTTTGAGTAAAGGTTACATTTAAACTTTAAAATGTCAGTTCTAGGCCTAAGAAAAGCTCTTTTTAGCGAAATGTATCTCTGCAGCTTTCTGTGATGGATGCTTTCTCTAACGTAAGAGTTGAAGAAGTTTGTGATGATACATTCGCAGATTAGACTAGATGCTAAGGACTGCTGTTGAGAGATTTCTTTGCAAATAACAGGCCCAGGTGGATTTTTCTTTTTCATTAGTTTTCCAGTCTTGGATTATACTAGATTACACTAGATGCTAAGGACTACTGTTGAGGGATTTCTTTGCAAATAACAAGCCCAGGTGGATGTTTTTTTCATTAGTTTTCCAGTCATGGAACCTAGGAGATAAATGTCACAGTGTAAACAAAACCAACCAGTGTCCCAGCCCCTTACCATAAAAATGTAAAAAATCATCCTATCAGGAAGCAAGGAGGAGCCACTTTGAGGAGCCACTCTCACATCCCTCCTCTGCTCTGTGTGTGACGCAGAAGCTTCATCAATAAGTCAGGCCCAGAAGTGTGGCCTTTTTGGACTGCTTATATCATTCTGTCTGCTTCTATGTGTATTATCCCAGCATTTCGCTAAGTCTGTTGCCTCACTTCAGGGAAACTCAGACTCATCCTCCGTGGTAATTTTCAGTTCTGCTTGTTTACAAACATTTTCCTATAGTTATTTGAATTCTTTCCCATTATTTGTATCCCACGTTTCACAAGCTAATGTTGTTTTGTTTTGTTTTTTTTTCCTAAATCCCTGCTTGTATATCTTGACTTCCAGTATTCCTGGTGACTCCATTCTTTATTATAGATACTAGAACAATCATTTTTTGCAGGGGATATAGAGACCTTTGAATCTGTCTTGGCAAGTAAACGTCTTTTGTCATTCACAATTATACATATTTTTAAGTTAACCCACATCTTTTTAACAATCAGCTTTTTAGTCATTCATCTAAACAAAAATATTCAGGACTTAAACTTCCCCATTATATTGCACTGCAGCATCTATACAGGGAACAATTTAACAGTTGTAATATAGATGGGAAGAATATTCTACCTGGAAATAAAGTCCTTCCTACTGCTTAGTCTAAAAAACATTCACGAAACTCACCTCTGCATTTGCAACATTCTTGCTGTTCATGTGTCCATGTTGCAAATATGATACAAAATTCTTCAGGTTATTCCATTTCTAAAATTAATGTATACTGAAAATGTGCACAATTTGAAATCTTGTTTTCTGTCTGTATCCCTCTATCTAATGAAAGGAATTACCTCTGCCTTAAATTGTTCAGTTAGAATAACATAGGAGAGCATGTTTTTTTTCTGTTATCCTAGGATTAACAGTCCTCCTGGACTGAAGTCTCCTTGGCCATACTTGAATCATACATCATTACATATGTGCATATATAGACTTTGAAAAGAAAAAAAAAAAGTTCAGAAATTCATGGAAGAGGAACACAAGCAAACTGATTCAGAAGTTTTTACAGGTGTTAATGCCTTTTCATGTTTTTAGCACCACATCAGCAGTGTTGTCATGGAAACTGAATCAGGTTCTGTTTTGCCAGCTTGTAGATGTGCTAGAAATAGGTTTTTTCCCTTCCTATACATTAACCATTCTTAAAGGTAACCATTCTTAAAGGCTTGGTTGAGACTCAACTGAAATCAGTGAAATATTTTCAGTTACCTCAGCAGCTCTTGGACTTGGGTGTAAGTGATCAGTAGAATGACAGCAAATGTTCTGTTTTATAATGGTTGTCAGATATTTTTAATGTCGTATTCCAGTGTTGAAAATTAGATGCATGTTACAAGATTTATCGTGCTGGAAAACACTAAAAACTGCATGTTTCTGTTGGCTTACTCTGGTAGTGCATCTCCTGTATCTTGCTTCTCTTTCCACTGTAACTCCTATCATGTCTGCAAGACAGGCCTATAGCCTCAAAATATTAAGTATTGGGGCTACCTCTTTTGAAATACGTTTTTAAAAATTTTTATTTTGGGGCATGATCTTTTGATCAGAGGTCCAAAATGTTGACTGACAGCAGATTTGGAAATAATTATCTTTCACTGTTTTATCTTCTGATACTTTCAGCTCAGTACAAGTGTTCCCCCTCAGGGTGGAGCTGGCTGCAGGGACCAGGAGCGGTCCCTCCCTGCTGGTGTCAGTGGTGGGAGGCTCCCAGGTAGTGCCATGCCAGGGTTGATCCCAGACTGCAAGGGCTGCTTGCAGCTGGAGCTGACCCAAGTTACAGTTCCACCCGTGTCACAGGCATGCCTGTGCCTGGCCAATGACCTTGGACCTGCTGGCTGTAGTGGCACAGTGGGCTCAGAGCATCACTTCCCTTGGGGGGACTTTTCCTGACACCAAAATTTTTCAGTTGTATCTTAAAACTGTGACATCTGTAATACAAACAATGTCTATTGTCATACATATGGATGTCATTTTTTTTTGTCTTTCAAACCCTGCTAATACTATGTGCCAGCTTAGAGAAGAAGACAGTGGGATTTCAGTCTCCGCTCTCACACAAACTCTTTCTCCAACTCACCTTCCCCTCTGTGATGCTGGCATTGCCTGACTTTGGGGTGCAACACTGCAGTTCCTGACTCACACACCAGTCCTGCTCATCCTACCTGCTGTACAGCACATAGCTGGAGTCTGTGTGACTCCCCCCATCCTCAACCTCAGGCCAGAGGTTGTATGATGCATTGTGTCTCGAAATACGGCTGGTTGATGAGACTTTGTGGTTTCTCTCTTATTTTCTTTTGCTGAATTCCCTAAACTTACTGCTGGCTATGCTGATATTAATCTCAGATGAAACAGTATAGGATATGGAAAACTCTAGCTTCATTTTTTGTGAAGACAGAAAAATGTTGTTACTTTATCATCTCCTTATGTGAGTTCTGAAATTGTTTGGTAAAGTAGTGACTGCAGTGCAAGTGTTTGGCGGGGTGAGGAGTGGAGATGTGTAAGCTTGATTCACATTTTTAAGTGAATCTGCTCAGTGTACTTACATCTGTGCCCATGAAATGTGCCTGTCATGATGCAGCCTGGGCTCTCCAGCTCTGTACTACACAGACCAAAGACTGGCCAAAGTGTGCCACAACTTTATTTCCTGTGCAAACTACAGTGGGTGGTGGAAAGGGCTTGCAGCCACATCTTTATTGAACTGTAATCTGCAAGACACATACTAATCCAAACCTGGTCATAGCTTCTCCTTTCAGCTTAGATGGCTTGCCTTACAAATTTGTATATTAAGATCGTTGCTAGGTCTTTAGTCTATGTAGTTTTCCAGTGGATTGTAGCTTAATTACCAAATTCTACATCTGTCTTTAGATAGAATGTTATGGCAGTAGATGATACCTGAACATTCACTGACTTCTTATGGAGTTGCACACACACCACTCCAGTCTTGGAACTACTCAGTGAAGTCTCTTCACAGCAGGTGACTCCAGGGAGCCCACAGATGCCCCTTTCAACACACAGTCTCAGGCACACTTCCTCCTCCTTCAGACTCAACTTTTGGTGTTCTGTTGTACAGTCTCAGGTATTGAATATCACTTAAAAAAATAATGTGCTCAGATGGTACAGTGGAAAACTAGCTTAAGTTGGGTGACTGTGGAGAGGGGCACCAAACAAAGAAATCCCTGGGCAAGTATACCCTAAGATCTTTGCACCTGCCCTTCATGCTCTCTTCATACCCCCTCCATGCATCTTTCTGGTGCAATGGTGATTTCTGGTCTGGGCTTTTCTGTCACCTTATTTGATTCATTCTCTGTCTCCAGACAGACCCTTAACTATTATTATCTTCTTGAGTTGCAGTTTCTATCTACAGTTGTAACATCCTTATCGTATGTTTTGTGCTTCCTATGCACCTGCTTGCTGGCATAACATGGAAAACTGAGACGTGGTAGACTTAGCATAAACTCTACTTAGTAACAACTAAAACATCAGTGTGTAAGCAGCATTATTCTCAAACTAAACCCAAAATACAGCATGTACCATCTACTAGGAATAAATCAAATTATTGCAGCCAAAAGCATGTTTAGGTGAAAGTTCACAGCTTGCAGCCTAAGGCTTCAGCAAATCTAGATACTCATGCTAAGTAATAAACAGTGTACCAAACTCCACAACATTATGCTCTAATTCCTGCATCCTGATGCTAAACGATTGAGTCTGAGTAATTAATTTGATTTAAAATGTACTGTATTGTGCTAAATGTCTAACATTTCTTAACAAAGAACGGGAATTCATATTATTACTGCTCTTGGTTTCAACTGTAGTATGGTAAAGATATAAATCTGGAACAGTAGTGTTTAAAAAAGCCATAGAATGCCTAAAACTTTGAGAATGCACTTGGGTTTTAGACTAACAAATCTGTTTTGGGAAGGTAACAAAAGCAAAACTGGGAGTAAGGAGAGTTTCAAGATACTAGGTAAACTATTTGTATCCTGAGGCATGGTATTTTTGGTTCAGTGTTACAAAAAATGCTTAGAAAAATTATTACACATTGGTTGTACAGTGTTATACTTGGATTTTGGGTCTTGAGAGATATAAAACATTTCATTCTATGTTGGAAGAAATTAATTTTTAAGATTTTATATTGTCAGCTTGTTTTGTATGTATGCATAGCGGCAAAACAAATCTGAAATGACTCCCCATACTTTGCAAAAATTCAAATTACATTGATCTGCTGTTACTGTTGTGTATTATTATCATATGTGGGGCAGGTTTGCAGCAGAAAGAATATAAAATAGTAAAGGGTGAAATCAGAGTCATTATCTGCCCTGAAAGCAAGAAAGGGAATTGCTTCTCTGTGGGCTGCAGCTGGCAGAAATACTCAAGCACAATATGGACCTAGATGGGTGTTTTTTCTTTTGAGATCCAAGGCTGTATATGGGATGAATGCTCTGTCTTGATCGTGCTCTATTGTCTCCTGCTTGGTATCAGCTACTACTAATCTGTGCTGAGCCATCCGTGCAGATAGGGCTAGTTTGATTTTTGAGACCACAAGATCAGTCTAAACTTCGGATAGCTTAGGGTGGTCATCTAGGTCTCTTTGATGACAGAGATGGACTTTCAAAAAAACAAAATTAGCATGTGGAGAGGTAGCCTGGGATGATCAGCCCATTGTTTCTCAAACTTAATCCTTGTGCCTATTGATTGTCTTTTAATGACACAGATCATTTACACAGATCAATATTTGAATACTGAGCAGTGAATCTGAGCCTTCAAAATTGCCAGTTCAATTTGAGAGCACCTGAAGTATATCTTAAACAGCAAAATGTGTTGCTGATGGCACAAAACTAGGAAGAGTGGCTGACACACCAGAAGGCTGTGCTGCCATGCTGCAAGGCCTCGACAAGCTGGAGTGCTGGGTGGAGAGAAATTTAATGAAATTCAACAAGGGCAGGTGCAGACTATTCCATCTGGAAAAACACAACCCCATGTATGAGTACAGGCTGGAGACTGAACTGTTAGAGAGCAGCATAGAGGGAACAGACCTGGGGGTGCTGGTGGATGGAAGGATGACCATGAGCCAACAATGTGTCCTTGTGGCCAAGAAGGCCAATGGCATCCTGGGGTGCATTAGAAGGGGGGTGGCTGGTAGGGTGAGAGGGGTTCTCTTCCCCCTCTACTCTGGCCTGGTGAGGCTGCATCTGGAATATTTTGTCTCATTCTGGGTTCTTCAGTTCAAGAAGGACAGGGAACTGCTTGAAAGAGCATAATGATGATGAAGGGAGTGGAACATCTCCCTTATGAGGAGAGGCTGAGGGAGCTGGGTCTCTCCAGCTTGGATAAAAGGAGATTGAGGGGTGACCTCATTAATGTTTATAAATATGTAAAGGGTGAGTGCCAGGAGGACGGAGTCAGGCTCATGTCAGTGATGTCAAATGATAGGACAAGGGGCATGGGTGCAAGCTTGAGCTTAGGAGGTTTTATATAAACATAAGGAAAAACTTTTTTACTGTGAAAAAGGGCACTGGAACAGGCTGCCCAGGGAGGTTGTGGAGCCTCTTTCTCTACAGATATTCAAAACCCACCTGGACACGTTCCTGTGTGACCTTCACTTGGTAACCTGGTTCTGGCAGGGGAGGTTGAACTCAATGATCTTTCGAGGTCCCTTCCAGCCCCTGACATTCTGTGATTCTGTGAAATTGTGTTTTGTTAGGGATAGAATATTTTTCCACTGTCTATTATATTTTAAAAATGTAAAATATATATAAATAACAAATTTATGAATTTCCCAAAATAGTATATTTGGAGTGTTTCTCTACTGTTGGACACCTTTGTATGGCTTACTTATGCTTGAATTTGAAAACTGTCCAGAGTCCTTACATTTTCTATGTCTTGTAGCACAGCAAGTGTTACCATGGTAAAATTTTCTTGTAAATTTTTTCCAACCAGCAGATGGAACCACAAAGGGAAAAAAGGTCTGAGTGAAGAATTTTAGAATAGAACATTGCTAAACCAAACTTGTTTTAAAAAATGCTTCATATGATTGATGATTAACTAAGGGAACAGTTCTGTAACATCCTGTATCATCTGTTAGTTAAACATGTGCTCTCACCTGATCTACACGTAACCAAAGTAAAGTGCTGTAAATTAGTAACATCGAATGACAGTCTTAACTTGAAGTTTTATGCCCTTGTTTAAGCCCTTACTGTTGTATTTGAAAGAGTGGGAAAAATTAACCTGCAATATGGTTAATTCTGTTTCCTCAAAACGTAAAATTAGAATAGAGCCATCAGACTGAATGTAGGAACCTTGAACTTGCTAACTTAAGGTTTGCACAGTTTGTCAATGCAGTCAGATGGAGATGGGGTAGGGTGCAAGAGGAAGAAGATCTTCCTTAGGATGTTAAGTGGTAGCAATTCACTAAAGGCTGATAGAAATGCTTAAAAAAATCCATAGTTTAGCGAACTTCCAAAGTATGCAACCCTCACAACTGCTAAAATACATCCCTTTGTCCCGTTTCAGAAGTGCCTTACCAAGTGTGGGTTTTGTGTTGTTTCCAAGAGATGACCTAGGTAGTGAGGTTTTATGTATGTTTAAATATCTAGGTTTTTATATTGTCAGTCACGTGATTGGGCTTTTATAACTACAACGTGCTTGTTGAAGACATACTGCATTATCAGTTCAGAGTGCTTTATATGCTCCAGTTTCTATCCTTTGTCACAGAATAGGAATGTGTTTTGCTCCAAGTGTTGTTCACAATGATTTTTTTTAGATGAGGGTTTATTAGTTGCAGATGGATTGTACATTCCTGTGCAAATGTTGAACTTAGTCTACTCTGGCATATCAAAGAATAAGAGAAGTTAAATAAGAGAAGTTAGACAGTAGAGTATAAAATTATCTTTGTCCTTGTGTTTGCTTCACTTTCATGGTGAAAAAAAAAAAGAGATATGAGGGAAGAGTCTTAAGCTCAGTCTAAAATCAGCAGTTCTTCAATGTTTATTTTGGCTCTGTCAGAATTCTTTCTGATGCATGAAGCTGATTAAAAGGAAGAAGATGGGTATTTTGCAACACTACAAATGTAACTGCATAAATATACCTCAGATTTCAAGTTGGAAAAATGTCAGCTTGAACCTTAGTTTCCTTGGTGATTTGTCTTACATTAAGGTGCTGTTGTCTTGGCTATTAATCCTGTATTTCTTCTGTGAATCAAGAGAGAATTTCAGTATTCAGGGTGACATCTTTGGAAGCATTAAATGCACATGTAAGCACTTTGAAGTAGCAGGATGTAATTAGAGCTGTGAGTTTGACAGTATTTCCTACAAAATTACAATATTTTTCACTGTTCAGAAAGCAAAATTAAATGAAATGGGAGTTGTTAGCATCTGGTAAGCATGACACTTTTTTTGAGACAGTTGGATGTCATACTTATGGCACTCTAAATGAGCTTTATAGATATGTCTGTGTCTTAGCATTCAACTGTTGCATCTCAATCTGCCCCTTTTATCATTGAGCATTATGGAAGATGCCTTTTCCTGCAGCTCCAAAATATGAGAGGGAAGAAGGTCCCTCTCATAGACCCTAGAAGACTAAAAGGTTACTTTTAGTCATTCAACCAGAAGTGCTCCAGTGCAATCATACGTGCAATCACATGCTCAAAGCCTATTATTTGGAAAAGGAACTGTCTCGTATTTACCCTGTGCAAACAATAGCCAGGGACAAAATAGGTTCCTTGAATTCAGTTCTCCTCCTCCATTTCAGATTAATTAAAATCATAGAATCATAGAATGACTAGGGTTGGAAGGGACATTAAAAATAATATAGATCTGACCCTCCTGCCACTAGATCAAATTGCTCAGAGCCCCCTGCAACCCGGCCATCTTCCAGGAAGAGGGAATCCACAATTTCCCTGGGCAACTTGTTCCATTATTCTACCACTCTCATAGTAAAGATTTCCTCCTACTATATAGTCTAAATCTCCCTTCTTCTAGTTTTAAACCATTGCCACTTGTAGTCTTGCTACATGCCCATGCATAAAGTCCAACCCCAGCTTTCTTGTAGGCCCCCTTTAGGTATTAGAAAGAAGCTGTAAGGTCACTGTAAGCCTTCTTTAATTCTCTTTCTACAGGTACTCCTGTCACCTTCTTTCTCCTGCTATACCCTGTACTGACTACTGGCTTTGCTGCATACACGACATATTAACATACATGTTCCCTAGTGTTGTAAGAAAATTCATTTAAGGCAGCATAGGTATGGGTTATTTATCTAAATTCCTCCTAGCTCTCCATTAATTTCTATCAGTGGTGCACTGAAAAGTGTCTATGAATCACGGGGGTGAATATGTTAATTTCTCAGACCGAAATGTATAATTACTCACTGACTACTTCCCATACATCACAGATATCCTTTCAAGATGGCTTTGTAAAGCTGCCTGCTCTATGGGATGTTGTCAGACTGCAAAAGTTCTGCTGTGGGGTGGTTTATTGGTTGCTTTTTTGTTCATTTGTTTGTTCTGGGGTTTTGGTGTTTTTTTTTTTTTAAGGGAGTTTTGTGGGTTTTGTTTTTTTTGTTTTGGTTTGGTTTTGTATTCATGCAGTGCATTCTATATTGATGGATGGTCCATGACATACATCCCTGAAATATGAAGATATTGGTGATTATAAGGAAGATAAAGGTAGCAGGGTCCCTAGAGATTCTGATTTGCTGAGTTTAAAACAAGTCCTTTGATATTCTTGTGGCCTTGCACAATTTGTGCATTTTTATTATTTAACAAGCTTCCCTGAAGTCAACTGGATCCTTAAAAATGTTGTGAGAGAAGCATGTATACGCTTTATTCTTATGTTTTTCTTAGATATTCTACAAATAAAATCCTAACATAGTAAACAGTGAGCAGTTGAAAGATTTAATGGGAGAAATGAAATACCATTCTATTTTACACTTGCATGAAATATATCTTTATTTGCTGATTTATTTATATATTCCTTCACCTCCAAAGGTTTGTTATCTTCTCACAATGCAAGTAGGAAAATCTTGTACCTCTTCAAGTGTTTATAATAGAGTATCTGTATTCATCTGCAAAATATCCCAACAAATGGTGGGGCCCTGTGCAGGTAGAAAGTCCTGCAAGATTTATTGGGAAGTTGTCTCTCAGATTCCCATATGATGTAATAAAGAAGGAGAAGCTGCATGTATTTTTTTTTTATTTATTTTTTCTTCCCAAATAAAAGCTGGTGTATAGCATGTATGACAAATTATACAAATACTTGGTGATGTCCCTAGGATGCAGAAAATAATCATTAGGAAGGCTTTGTAGGTATGGTTTCTGAGCAGCTGAGCAGCCACAGTGGCATGTAGACCTGAAGCTCTGGGAAGGCGAATTTTGTCCCAGTAGGTAAGCTTTTTTTCCTAAAACAATTTTTTAAAAAAAGTTTATACTGTAACTTAGCAATCAGAAGGAAACTGAATCTAAAGATGTTTAAAATTCAGCTAGGTTTGGGGTTGTTTGGCTGTTCACATTTCCTTGGTTCTATTTTTGCACTTGCACTCCATGTTCTTGCCTTTATTTAGTCAACTATATCTGGCTCAGAAAATATATCATTGGAAAATGTATCATTGCTTTATGTACACTGACCCATTAACTTGGTGTATTAATATTTTCAAACTGTAGATATTTAAAATTGAAATGCCAATAAATGCCCTTATTTTTCCTTTACAATTTTCCAAGACTTGCTTTACCATGCTGTAAAACGATTTAGCTATAATCGTCAACAAATTATTTGTCAGAGATTTTGCTTTTTGCAGTAAAATCAATAGATAATACTTTCCCAGGCTTCCTTTTCCTATGTAGCATGTGGGACAGAGCAGAGCTTTTCACTTTGAGCACCAAACCTCTGAACACAGAAGTATTTGGGAGTTACGGGTGTGTCACAGTCTGTTATTTTATGCAAGGTGAGAAAGAACCACTACCCCAGAGCTTTCTCAAATTAAGTACTGACACTTTGTTAGCACAAACTAAAGGTTTATTTACAGATAGGTGGCTGATTCAGGGATGAAAGTTCAGGAGAGGTAACAGATACCCCATTAATATAAACACCACAAAACAAGTAACCTAGATGGAAGGGGAAGGAAAGAATGGGATTAGGGTAAGGAAAGGGTGATCTCGACGTCAGTTTTTTTCCCCTGTTGGGTTGCACAGTGGAGTGTGAGGGCGAGGGCAGGAGCTGGGAATGCTTTTAGGTTAATAAATGAAAGGGGCTGTGGTTTATGTGGCAGTGACTGCAGCACGGCGATACAGTGCTGGACTAGCAGAAGGTCCAAGCCACAGGGTGCTGGTGCTGAAGACCAGGAGACCTCTTCACCCTTTGATATCGATGATGATGATGGTGAGGATGAGGGTCAGGATGAGGATGAGGATGAGAACGAAGAGACTGACAAGAACAAGGAGACAGCACTGCACAGACCATGGATAACCAGGATCACAGGGAATGATGGAATCAAGGAACAAGACCCAGAACCACACAGATGACAAACCCAAGAATCCAGCTAGATCCCTTACTTCTATAAAACAAAGCCACTGTCTCTTCATTTTGTTTGGCTTCTGCAGAAATCAGCACAACACTCATGGGCTTTCTCTGTGGGCTGACAGCCAAGTTTGAAAGGTTTGTATCCTGAGCCCCTGGAGCTGTTACCAGGGTGGCTGCTTCCCTGCTCTTTTGTGTCTTCTTCACACCCAAAGTTCTCCACGTGTTGAAGAGCCGGCAGCTGTTTTGTGTTTTTTCTATCTGAATCAAGAGTCATTGCTTAGGGTGGGTGAACATCCTGTTCTCCACAGGTTGTTATTAAAGTATATGAGCCATTAGGTGGACAAGCTGCTCACGCACTTACAGTTATAAAAAAACCCACAAGTCTGTTGTGCAAGTTTCCTAGAGAATAGGTAATTACTAATTTGCCACCTGAGGAAACAAGAGGAGCGAGGAGATAGAATTAACTCTTTTAAAAGATACTAAATACAGGGAGAATGATGATTAAGAGGCCGCTGAGCTGCTTTTCACAGAAACAGCTAGTGAGAAGGTTGAATTAGGTGAGAGAAGTATACAGCTCATTTAATGATTAGATGGATTTTGTCTGTTGCAAATGCTATTCAAACATTTGAACTGCTAATATGCATATAGTTTGTCTGAATTACTGAGCAGGCATTCATCAATGTAATTCAGCTGTGGTAAAATCTAATCAGCCCTCTACCTCAGACTCTCTTTCCATAGCCTGTAGAGAGAGTTCAGGGTGACTAGGTTTCTAATTTAAGCTCCTCCACTAAATGACTAAAATTAGGGGTGTTGAAAACTAACTTAAGGGGCATGTCACTCAATGACAAATATAACTTTGAACCTGGAACCTCCCACCTACAAACTGTGTATTAACTTGTTAGAAGCAGGTGCTATGTATGGGAGAGGTACGAACTGCTGTTCATGGTCATGATACATTTCTGCCAGAGGCAGTAGTTTTGCTTGGGAGCTTTCTGTGGCTATTTTAAACGCATTGAATTCTCATTGACATATCTGAAATTTCCAAGCAAATACTAACATATCTCATTTGCCACCTTTATTTGTTTCCCTGAAAAGACTTGTTTGTGTTGGTAAGCCTCTTGCTATCTAGGAATTAATTTTTGCAAATGCCGTGAATTGCAGTCATGAATTATAAAACTTACCTGATCTTAGCTTGTTTAATTGTTTTTTGGGGGGGTTTTTTGTTGTTGTTGTTTAATTGTTTGTTTTTGTTTTTGTTTTGTCTCTGCCACTAGCATTGAGAGAATATCCTCTTTTCCATAAAACGTGCAATCAAAAACCTGGTTTCCATCAGTGTCAGCAGTGCCCTTTTCCCAGATCAGTAATCTCTTTTGGGCTAAGCCCTGAAATTAACCTCTCATGCGTATTACTATTATATTATGACCTGGCCATAAGTGTAGAATTAATTTTGTGTTACTCTTCCATTCCATTTAATGATTTTAGAAGAGTAGAGCAGGATTATTATATTCTTTATTAACGTTATGAAAACTGTTTTCTCCTATGTAAAGTCACAAAGTTGTTTTTACCTCACACTAATATGACCTTATCTGGACCCTGGTGATCTTGGATCCCAACATTAGCAATGTTAATTGCGGAATATGATTTATCACTATGTTGATTGATTTCCTTAAACATGTAAGGCAAATGTTTTACAACACTGGTAATCATTGGGACATAGGAAAATTTTTTGTTCTTTAACTGTGTCTCATATTGTAGATAAGTTGATCAAGTATGGGTTTGGTGATCAGGTAGTGAGGTGGATCAGGAACTGGTTGAAAGGAAGGAGTCAGAGAGTTGTAGTCAATGGGGCAGAATCTGGTTGGAGATGTGTGACTAGTGGAGTCCCTCAGGGGTCGGTACTGGGACCAGTGTTGTTCAATATCTTCATCAACGACTTGGATGAGGGTATAGAATGTACCCTCAGCAAGTTTGCTGATGACACTAAGCTGGGAGGAGTGGCTGACACACCGGAGGGCTGTGCTGCCATTCAGAGGGACTTGGACAGGCTGGAGAGTTGGGCAGGGAGAAACTTGATGAAATTCAACAAGGCAAAGTGTAGAGTTTTGCATTTGGGGAAGAACAACACAATGTCCCAGTATAGGTTGGGGGCTGACCTGCTGGAGAGCAGTGTAGGTGAAAGAGACCTGGGGGTCCTGGTGGACAAGAGGATGACCATGAGCCAGCAATGTGCCCTTGTGGCCAAGAAGGCCAATGGCATCCTGGGGTGCATTAGAAAGGGTGTGGTTAGTAGGTCAAGAGAGGTTCTCCTCCCCCTCTATTCTGCATTGGTGAGGCCGCACCTGGAGTATTGTGTCCAGTTCTGGGCCCCTCAGTTCCAGAAGGACAGGGAACTGCTTGAAAGAGTCCAGCGCAGAGCTACTAAGATGATTAAGGGAGTGGAACATCTCCCTTATGAGGAAAGGCTGAGGGAGCTGGGTCTCTTTAGTTTGGAGAAAAGGAGACTGAGGGGTGACCTCATCAATGTTTTCAAATATGTAAGGGGTGAGTGTCAGGGAGATGGAGTTAGGCTTTTCTCAGTGGTGACCAGCGATAGGACAAGGGGTAATGGGTACAAATTGGAGCATAGGAGGTTCAAATTGAATATTCGAAAAAATTTTTTTACAGTAAGGGTGACAGAGCCCTGGAACAGGCTGCCCAGGGGGGTTGTGGAGTCTCCTTCACTGGAGACATTCAAAACCCGCCTGGACACGTTCCTGTGTGATGTGCTCTAGGTGGCCCTGCTCTGGCAGGGGGGGTTGGACTAGATGATCTTTCGAGGTCCCTTCCAACCCCTAGGATTCTATGATTCTATGATTCTATGATATTATCCTATTATAGTAGTGTATTTTTGTACTAGGGATTCAGTGAAGAAGGTGATGGATGAAAAGCACGGAGGGCAAGCTTTGCCATTTTCAATTTGCTATTTGAAATTCTCTGCATCACTCTCCTTAGCCTTAGTGCAGGTGGAAGGGGAGTAACCTGTTGTCCAAACTTCCATGCTGATTCCTAATTCTGTATCTGATAACTTTTGAAAATACCATTGTCATATGTAATAGCTTTTTCACACTCTCTGAGTTTAGCAGCAAGATATTTACTTTGCTGTGTTTTATTAATTTTCCCAATAAATTGTTGTAAATAAATTTGTGTCTTCTTCACACCCAAAGTTCGACAGTATTTCATAATCCATCCATGGAAGGATATTTAAAAAAGCAATGTTTGTAGTTTTTAAATCTCCTTTGGTTCTTTTTCAGCTTGTATTTTGGTTTCTGCTGGAAAAGTAATTAATTCCCATCATTCCTGTGGGCAGGAATATCTGTGGGCAGTGTTTTTTGATTTTTTTTTTTGATTATTTCTGTCTTTCATGTAAAAATAAAATGAGGTTTTATTGTGATAAAATTTCAAAAACACCCAAGTTTGCCATTAGGGTATCCTTCAGCTCTCAAGCTTTTGTAGAGGATCATTATTTTTCATGTTAAGTGAGAGTTAACATCTTCATCAGTTGTACCTATGTTTGGATAGAAGGTGTGAAACTGTAACATCTGCTACTAAGAATGATGAAACTGATCTGGTATTTAAAAAGCCACAGTGAGTAGGTAGCTGTGGGAGATGATTTGAACACTTTTAGCAGGTGCCTTGCTTTTCAGTAACCATGAACCTTAAGATGGGATTACTGATAACTGGCTTTTCAGTGTTTATTGATTTTCTTTACTAGTCTTGCTTGAGTTTCACTTTTTTTATGGTATACAAATTTTCAAGCAAGTAAACAATTGCACTTAACAGAGTAGTTAGCAGGCATATGAGATATCAAGTCAAAGACAAAATTCACAGTGAGTAAACATGGGACAGAAATAGGAATGTGAAGGCAAACTGATCTATTTTGGAGCAGTGAGTTGCTCTTGTCTCTTGTGCATTAAAACATTCTGGAACACACAACAGTTTTTTTGGGGCACTTCACAACTGAGATAGCTTGGCTGTAAATTTTACACCTTTCAGTGCTCACTTTATTCAAGTATTTTGCTGCAGAGTATTTTTAACACAAACACTACAGTGCATTGCATTTCTTTTCTTTGCTAATGAGCTAATACTTCTGGGGTTTACTTGTTATGGGTTTGGTTTCTTACATGTGGAAGATCTAAGCTGAAGAAAAAGTAAAAAGTGTAATTTCACTTTAATGCTAATATTGGCTATTTTTATTGCCAAAGAAAATAAATTCTATGCAAAACAGCATTTTTTTGTAATTCCAGCATTAGTCATAAGAGCTATAGCATTAACCAAAGGCTGCATATACACCTACAGTGTGGCATTTTGCTCTTGTATGCTGATACTGTGGGAGTCCTCTCTTCATTGCCTCGAATGCAGTTCAATTCAGCACTGAATGCTGCAGTCTTCTATTGCGGTGCAGGTCACGTAGCAGTGAATGAACAGGATTGCATAAATAATGTGCTTTTTATTCAGCAATTGTATAAAAAATGAATGCCCCCAACACCTACGTACATCCAACCTCCGCCACTTCCTGTGTGCTTATTCTTCCTGAAGCTTTAATTATTTATCCTTGGAGAGAATTTAACAGCTACAAGTAATCACGTCTCAGCAGGTTAACCCTACAAGCACCAGAACCAGACTCCATATCAAGTACACTCAAGTGGTTCATGGAATCAAATGTTTATTTTTAAGTGATATGATTCCCACTTAACATTAAAAAAATTGCATTCTGTAAATCTACGTATTTTTCTATCACTGTCTCTTACGAAATTAAAAATTGGTCTTGTACTCTTGCTAATTTCAAGAGGCAGGTTTTAAAGACTGAGAAGTGTCACATGCTAAAGTACTGCAATTGGTATGCTGCAATGATGAAAATGAATTTTCAGGGTAGAATGGTAAATAATGGGGGAAGCAACATTATCTAACATACTAAAATGTGTCCATAGTTGGCCATCATACATATTGCATAGTGATGAGGAAAAAAAATAATTATATAAGAGTCTACTCATTTTGCTACTTGGTCTTTATGTGATCAGTTTGAATTATAGCAAAACTGTATGCGTAACAGGAGTCAGTATATCATTACACATTAAGAGAAAGATTCTTAGAAATAAACTGATTCTTTATGCTGGTTACAGAGAAAGAGAAGGGGGGCATCTGTGCGTGTGTCTGTGTGCATACGTGTGTAAGTATATATACATTATGTCTACTTGATCTGAGTGCAAGAAGGTAATCAAAGGAAAGGAAAAATTATTTTTCATGTGTACATTTTGTTTCAATATTTCAGTATATTAAATATAAAAATACTTGTTATGTGTCTGCAATTTAGAAGCTAATTCTAGAAAGACCACTGTTAAACTACATAACTGGAGCTCATTTTTGCTAAGAATGTTGTCTCCTGTGCCTTCCATTCTCCCTGGGCATGTAAAAATTGGGGTTTTTGTAGGAGCAGGTCCCATGCTACAAAGTTGATTTAGTTCTGGACTGCCCGTTTTTATGCACTCCTCTGACTGATCCTGCCCTGCAAACGTTTAGTTTCTTGTTCAGATTCAGGCATTATCTCAGATTGATCTTTAATAGGAGCTTTTATAGTATGTTGACTTTTAAAAATAGGCCCTCAGGAACCATTAATGGAACAGAAGGAGTTACAAGTTTCATTTTCTTTCAAATATTTCATGTCATATTTCACAGGGTGAAAGTGTCTTAAGACAAATTGTTTCGGTATTTCCAACTAATAGAAAATATCATCCTTCTTGCTTAAGGTCAGCTTGTCTCTCAAAACCTAAACATCCACACAGAAATTTGTGGGCATATTTCAGACCTCGATTTCTAGCTTAATTCGCATCATTCCCTTGAGGTTAATTGAGTTGGTAATTGATTAATAAAGATTAATGATCACTGATTTCAAACAACAACGCTTCCAACCGTGTGGTTTGCCAAAGAAAAAAACTTGCAGAGGTGCACATAATGCTCCCATTTACTGGCACAGCCCACCCATAGCAAGAAGGTTGCCATGGAAACAGCGAAACTCTGATCTGCTGAGAGACAAGAAGCAAGAACCAAAGGGAAATGGGGGCAATTTACATCAGACATTTGTTGGAATAAATCAATTAGAATTTGTTTAAATAGAATGCTTTGTTATTTTGTTTTGCTTTGCTTTGCTTCCTTTGGTTTTGTTTTTCTACGGGAGAACTATACATTTTGCCTACAGGCCTTGGGGAGCTTTTTTTGTTGGTGACTTTTGTTTGGGCTTGTTTTGTTTGGTTGTTTTTTTTTGCATAGGAAAGTAAGCTGAGGTCTGAGTAAAACACACAGTATGGAAAAAAATATAATCGATATGAGCCCAGTCTATGTTTTTTTCCTGCAAAATGTTTTGAAGTAGAGGGAAATGGTCATGGTTATTTTTAATGGCACTGATGAAAACTTGAGTGCCTTTCAGTATTTCTATAAGCTATGTGATGAGTCCTATGGAGGTAATTCAGAGATCCAGAGCAAGATAGAATATGAGGTATTAAGTATGTACAAAGAGAATGAAAAATAAAAGTTTAGGGCTTTCTAATACATAAAGCCACATACCTTCTTAAGAAGGTTGGATCATAATGCTCCTTAGCTTGTCTTGTTATTGTCATGCTTATCTATAACTACATCATCAAAGGCATAAATAAAGCTTCACATAAATGAAGCTGGATTGAGCAGATTAACACAGGGATAAGAGATTTCTGGTATATATCAGATTGTGTGAAGAAGGCTGGTATTTATCAATTTTTTAATCAATTAGCTTATTAAGAGAAGAAATGTCCCCACAGGATATTAGAAAACTTTGCACTATATAAATGTTATCATTTTATGTGAAGAACTGACCATTTTTGATATTAAAGATGATTTACTAAAGTAGAAATTTATTCTTGTGCCTGTAATATTATAATGAGAGGAGTAGCATCCTATATGCTGGTGGCTTAATGCTGCATCATAATAACATTAGTTGTGTAGGGCTTGTTGAAAAGAGGAATATCAACTATGATACCTTTATGCCTACTTTTTATGTACCACAATTAAATCTCATAGCAAGATCTGTATTTAAGTTTGTCTGCCATATTCACGATTTCTTATAACTTAATGTCACATTGCAAAGACTGGAAATGTGGAGATTCTTACTCGATCCCACAAGGACACAGAAAACATTACACAGTATCAGGTGCAACTACACAATTTTATTGAACTCCTACAGAACTGGTAGGAGTTCTGTAGGAACCACAGTTGTTAGCCTAATCCTATAGAGAGACAGGGAGAGAAGAGAAAAGGAAAGAAAAGAAGGGAAAATAAAGCATCACCCAAAGGTAGAGGAAGAGAATGAGAGAGAAAGGAGAGGAAAGTCATCACCCAGTAGTGTCCCATTGGTCTCATGGCAGAGAAGAAGTGTGTGGGGTGGTCCCATCCAAGGAGAGGGGTGGGTGGTTAGAGTTTCTCTTCCTTTTATGCTATCCATTTCTTGCTGTTCCACAGCTTCCAGACAATTGTTGCTTATCCTAACTTGACCTGGAACTTTCCATTGAGTGGTGGCCCCCGTTGCAGTTTGCCATCTGTTGCGTCATCAGAATTTACAGTTTTTATTGAGGTGTTTTCTCCTAATTGTCTCTCCTAATTAACAGTATCCATCCTGGGCCTGTCAAGGAACTGTTTTTTCTCAAACTTTATGACTTCCCTCTTATCTCTTCTCAAGCTGCCTCTTAAGAGCTTCAGACTGCTCGACAAACACATCATTCATCCTGCCTGTTACAGACAGAGCGAGAAAGGTGAAAGTATCACCACCTTCAGGATTCCACAGCCTGGGATGGTATTCCAGTCCTATGCAGAGCTCCAGGAAACATTTCTTTCCCCCTTCACACTGCCTCCCCTTCCCTAGTGTATGCCATTTGTTGGGGGGTGTGGTGGTAGTGCTTCTAGTTGCCAACTTCCAGTTCTCATTGGAATTGGAGCCTGACTGAAATCTCACACTGACCTAGCCCAAATTCAGTCTGTTTTGGTTTTTTGTTTGTTGTTGTGTTTGTTGGTTTTTTTTTTCTTCCCCAAATTATTGTCTTTCTCATGGTCATTTTTTAAATATTCAGTTTATTCCACAAGGAATTTACTGTCACAGGGCAGAAGCTTCAATTTCTAGCACTTGTTTGTATTGAGTATATAGATATTTTGCTTATTCTGGTTTTATGATTAATATTTTTCTAAATATGGGACACTGAAAGTCAGCTTTTTTGCATTCAGGAGAGTTTCTTACTACAGGCAGTGGAACATAGAGATTTTTCTGCTTTTATTTCCTCTATGATGATGACACCATCTTACCCTGTTAAGTTTGCATATAACTTTTGCATCTGCAGCAATTTAAATCCTTTTAAACCTCATCCTAACCATGGAAATCAATATGTAGTTTCTTCTCTTTCCTCCCTCTGCTCTTGCTCCCCAGTATCTTTTTTTCCTCTACCCTTTTCTGTTAACAAAACTTACTTGCTTCTGAAATACATGCTGCAGAGGTAGTTGAGATACAGAGGTAAAAAAGGTGACAGCTAAGGGTGAGCCACTGAGAGCCACTTGGAGGGAGAAAAGGAGACATGGGCTATGTCAGGATAAGAGGAGGATCCATGAGAAAAGAGAACTAAAAAAAAAATGGATAAAAAAATCCAAAATAGAGGGAATGGCTAGAGATGCCAAAATTCCCAGTTGTTCATAAGAGATACTCTACTTCATCAGAAGCAGTGCATGCCCTACCTACCCCCTCAGCCTAGCCTGGTGCAGTTATTGCTAGGGATATGTATTATTTTGTATATAACAACATCGAATTTCCAGCTGCTGTTTTATTGGTGTGTCAACAATAAACTCATTGTTCCTCAGCCATTTGTTACTACTTGTGATAGCAGTGATTGGCTCCTATCCCTGCAGAAAAGAAGAAAAGAAAAACGCTTCTTTTCAGCTTTGATCCTCTTTAAAAGCTGACCTACCATAGGTGCAGTCAGAGAGATTAGAGACAAGTGGCACCTTGTATGTCTTGCTGTTAGTGGTGGTATGGTGAGAAGAGTAATAACAAGCTTGTTTAAGGCTAGCCTGGTATAGGCAGTGAGCAAGCTATGCACTAGTTAAAATTAACTAGATCCTAATTTTAATTGCAATTTATGCATATTACAAGGCTGCTAATTTAATTCATTGTTTCCTGGAGCTTCGCTTGAACATGCTGTTTGTAGCACAGCATTTAGCACAAAAAGTACATTTGCTAGTCCCAAGAACTAGGAAAGGCAAGGTTTAAAATGTTCAGTCCTTCCAATTTAGAGCCAAATTTGTAAAGGAGACTGTTTCCCAAACCAATGCTGAAATTAGTTCCAGATTTCAAGCACTGGGTTTTACTCCTCTGCGGTGTCTGATGTCAGATTTCCAGAAATGCTCAGCAACTATCAGGTGTCTTTGTAGGGTTTCTGCATGAAGCAGTATCAGAAATGAGTCCTTTTGCCAATGTTCTGAGGAACTTTTATCTTCTAGCTCTGTCTCTCTCAGTGAACTGATGATCACACAGTTTTTCAGCATCTACTCTGCTGATAGAGTAAGTAGGTATATGAATTTTTTTTCAACTAGGTTGGTGTGGGTTTTTTCTGTTTCCTTTAGTTATACGTGTGTGTGTGGTTGTTGTGTGTGCGTGTATGTGTGGTTTTGAGTCTTTTTGTTTGTTTGTTTGTTCGTTTTAACCAGGGGTCTCTGAAGGTAAGCCTGTAAAATCTGTGAATCTGCTGGAGCCCATAGGGAGCAATCTCGCATCAAACGAAATGCGCACATTCACGTTACCATCCTGGATGCAAATGAACAAGGTGAATGAACATGTCGGGGAGAAACTAAGATATGACTCCTCAGTTTTCCTCTCTTGCCACTCCTGGGAGCAGTCCATGCACTTCTGCCAAACACCTTCCCTTGAAAAGGGGCTTTGGTACTCCCCCCTTGGCTGCTTGGGCGCTGGCTTCGTTTTCTGGTGCTGTTGCAAAAAAAAGGTGCTGCCTGTGCTCAAAATGGGATCTTCCACTATTTATCAAGGCTGTGCTGAATGAGTCATCAGAGCTGGCTGGTATTGGCTGGGCTGGTGAGCACCCAAGGGATTGCCTGGCAGGGGCTGCGAGGCCTCACTTCATTCACAGAAATGTGAGGATGCTCGCCAGCCCTTTCATTCACTCGCACAGAATCTCATTCACATTTTGCAGCTTCGCTGGCCGCTTCTAATGAAGAGAGTCATCCGGGAGCAATAGGGTTTTCTGGGCAGTAGAGACACGTAAAAATAGGCTGTGTGTGTATATTTGCTGTTGCTGTGCTAGGAGGATGAAGAGAGAAATGAATGCTGTGTGGATGCTGTAGCAGGTTTGCAGTGTGCTGATGAAGGGCTGTTCCGCAGATCACTAGAAAGCTGCTTTTACACTGACTAGGACATTGCCATTTCTCATCACTGCTGAGATAAGAGGTGCTGTCTTAATTTAATGTTTCATGAATATACTAATTAAATACCTGTACTGAGCTGTCTGTTGCACTGTATTTGCACTTTCTATACAGCAGCCTTTAGTCATGGGAGACAGAAGGAATTCTATAGGATTTTTCCTTTAAACCGTGCTGTAGTTGTTAATTTGTTTAAACAAAAACTTTGCACTATGCAACCTCTCTGGTCTTAGTCTATTTATAATGCAGTTTATTGTCCTACATTCAAAAGATGTTTTGCAACAAAGATAAGTTTATAGGAAACAGCCATAAAGCTTGTGATGGCATTTGTGTAACACAATGCTGTACAGATTTTGTTTTTATTGAAAAAATGTAGGGAAAATTAAATTAATGTTTTCTGCATGTTTTGCTGCTTCTCAGATCAAGTGTTTGTGGCTGCCATTTTTGCTGAAAACCTCGTGCTTTTTTTTTTTTTTTTTTTTCACTACAGCATGTCAGTTTGCTGCTACCTTGGCTTCTAAATATTTTTTACTTTTTTTTAGTTTTCCAGAACTAAAGCAAAATTCCAGTGATTTGAAGGTCTTCCTCATGTTTTCTTTTGCAGTGAATATCAGTGGTGAAAGAAAAAAATCTGTTAAGCCTTATTGTTTGATGTCAGATAAATACTGGTTTTCACACATAGATACTTCTGTAATTTTTGCATTTAAATAGATGGTTTTTGTGGAGCAATAAGGGAGAAGGAATTTTTTTCTCTATCAAAAATTAGATGTAAAGTTTCCTTGTGAGACATCATTGACACAAAGGCACTTGTAAAATCTGTTAAGCTGATTTTGTGGAATATGTCTGTAGTCTTTAGTTCTGTTTTCTGTTCTGCAAACCTTTAGAATGCCTCTGTATGGCTGAGGTGTTATGTGTATGTTTAAACATTTTCTGGATATTTGCTATATAATTGTGACTTCTTTGTAGATTCACAAAAATGTGAGGTGGAAGAACCTTTAAACAGAATAATAAAGTGTGGAGTTTCACAAAGGCTGTTAACCTAGTTTTAAAGGTAATTGCATTTGGTACCAAAAGGGTGGTGGTGGAGGAAGGTTGGGAGGAAATATCTGTTTGAGGAGATAGGAAAAGGAAATTTGAGAATTGATTGGTGCTACTGTGCTGTTAGTGGGTGGATTTTTTTTTTTTTTTTCCTACAGGAAGTAATTTGCAGTACTCACGGATCCTTTTGTTGAAAAGGGTCCTTCTCATTTGTGTGAGTCATGCTTTTGCTGCCAGCGAGTTGGCAGCTGTAAGCAGGACTGGGATCTCTGTCAGAGAAAACTGTTACTTCACCCAACCTTAACAGGGAACCATAAGATATTTCTTAAAAATAGAATTATTTTTTTTTGTTCTTCTTTATACTGTTCTCCTTTTTTACCCCAAAATCTTGTTAGCCATATTGTTATGAATCACCTGCTATGTTAGCACAGGCATCTCCTGCATTGGCATCAGAGTTGCCAGGACATATGCAGGAAAGGAGATAGAAGGGCATGCTTCAACGCACCAAGTATAACCGCTTCAGGAATGATTCGGTGACATCAGCTGATGATCTTATTCACAATTTGTCCATGAACAGCAAGGTCTCAGCAGTTCCTACGACTTCAACTGCGTCTTCATACCTGGTGTCGCCAGAGGTTCTCCATAAGGAGCAAGAGGATGGACCCACCACCCTGTGTACTCTCATCCATAAAGTGTCCCACTTGAAACTCTCTAACACGGGCAGCCTGTTGGGTATCAAAAACCTCTCCTCTGCAGTAAAGGAGCTTGCTGTCTCCAAGTTGCAGGGAAGCTCAAGTGCTTCCAGCTCAGCTGTAGGGGCTTCAGACAACACATGTAACCTTGTCTCTGCCAATTCGTGTTCTCAGCAGGACGTGGGCAAGATGAGTATGGGGAAAAAAACACGGTCAGAGGAAATGCATTCGGGAGGTGAAAACTGCAATCAGAGTGGCAGCTTTGCCAGTAAACCCTCTCGAGGATGGCTGCATTCAAGTGAGAAGATTCTGGGACCCGGAGTGACATACATTGTGAAGGTTGGTCTGTTTTCTTCCATTCTCAGTTTTTATCAATGAAAGATTCTCTGCTGGTTTTGATGACAGGCTAGTGAGGCTAAAAGTATTGCTGTTTCTATATCCTTTTTTTTTTTTTTTTTTTTTTTTTTTTTTTTTTTTTTTTTTTTTTTTTTTTTTTTTTTTTGGTGCATAATGCATGGTATATTAAGTTAGATTAAACAAGCAAGTAGGTCCTTTGTCAGATAATATTCTACAACTGTAAAAAATTACTGTTCCAAACCCAATGGCTGGCTTTCTTACTTTTGGGTTTTTTTTTTTGTTTTTTCCCTTCTTTTGAATTAGGTTTTCACTGTTATGTAGCATACTGTATGTAGCTTAGATGCACAGTTTTTCAATATGTCTAGTGTAATATAAAGGAAGGAAGAAAGTCTTCTTGCTGTGTGAAGAACAATTAATCTTGCATGATATATCAGTTTGAAATACTTGTAAGGACATGTGCATTTTAAAATTGAAATTTATCTTTGAAATCTTACAGCAGTAAGGCAAAGAGCACAGTTCTTACCATGCTGTAGAGCAGGAAAATGCAGCTTGTTTTACATAATGAAAATTCAGCCACCTTACTGCTCCCTTCAGTTCACTGATACAGCAGATGAAAAGCAGAGAGTCCTAAGTTTACAGGGTAATATTTCCACATGCTTTGAAAGTATTTTGTAATGACCTGTTAAATTAGAGCCTGTGAGAGATGGGTATGTACAGTATTTTTCTAGTCAGGTAAGATTCTGGTTACACGTTCCAGCAGAATATGCAGAACTTGTAAAAATAATGTTACTGTCCAGAACTTATTCTTCAGTCACTGTATTTTATTTGCTTATGTATCCTAAGTGTTAAACTGCTTTATAGCAGACTATTAATATGATTACAGGTCTATTTTTAATTTCATCGTATTCTGGGTATAAAAGTCACAGTGTGAGTTTATATCAGGGTGCTTTAAAATTAATTGACAGCCTTGCTGCTTAACTCTTACTAGTTTTTCTCAAGTCTCATTACCAAAAGCAGATTGCATATTTTACAGTTGGAGCACTAAATTCATTTCTTTTTGTTAGCAATGGTAGCAGATTTTGCAAGTGAGTGAGTTGTCCAATTCAGAGCATTATAGAAACTGTACTATCTTTCTTACTACTCTGAAATTTACTGGGACTACAAGAGTCAGTGCTACCTTTCAGAACACTAACTGCTGCTCTGCTACAGTTCAAGAAGTGTACAGTAATAACCCCCTGATGCTAGATATAGTGGTGTTGAGACTCTATCATTATTTTGCATAGAAATATACTAGTTAACAGAAGGTAATTTATCTTTTTTTTCAGCTCAGAGAACTGATCTGTTTTATTTTTTATTTTGCTTAGGATGTTGTAAGTAGGCAGATGATGACTGTGAGAATTCACTACTGCTGCTTTTTGTGACATAGACATGGTGGGTTTTGATACTTTTAATTAAGAGCACAATCAACAGTCAAGAGGCAAATATATATACATGTCTGCTTAGCTAACTTATGGTTGGCTATTGTAAGAGGTATTAGTGGGCTTAAAATGCTGTTTGTCAGCAGATCAAAACTAAAAATTAAAAAAAAAAAAAAAAAAAAAACCTAGCCATATTAGGAGGCATTAAGTGGTGAGGTACCAGAGTTCCACTTAATACTACTGATGAACAATTCAACAAATTACGGATTTATGAAAATAAACAAAATATTTTGCTGCAATGAGCCCATTGAAGACCTAATGAGAAGTAAAACCAAGACAGTAGTACAGAACAGTCCAGGGTAAATATAGGGTTAAAAAACAGACATAAAGATCATAACTGAGAGATAGGAAGAAAAAAGGACTTAATCTAAAAAAACCACACTGCAAGCCAGAAAAATAATATTTCAGTAAAAAGAATACTGAATTACTAATAGTATAGCAAAGTATCTAAAGAGTATAATCCTAACTACAATTTTTTTAACACTTTCCTGTCTTAGGAGAGGTTAAGAGCGATTTACATCTGATGAGGAAAATAGTAATTTTTTGAGCAGCTATTCAAACACATCATCAAATAAAGGCTTCACTCTGCAAACATTTCGGTGTGATACTGTTTACAGGAATGTTCCCACTGAAATAAGGAGGCTATTCCTATATGTTGAAAGTTCAGTTTGTGCTTAAGAATGAACTGAGTTGCTGTGTTGTGTAATCTTATTGCATTCTTCATTCTGTAGGATAGTATTCCCATCATATGCAGGGCAGATGTGATTCTAGCTGTTATCTGCAAGTAAACACAGAATTAATAAAAATGACTTTTCTCTTTAGTTGCTAACAGACTGCGAAGCACAACATAAATGTTGAATAAAGATCTATGAATTTTCCTCAGCAACTGCAGCATTCATATAGATGAGAGAAGAAGTGCATTTGCTACATCATTAAATACTGTTAGTTCCCAGGGCTTTTATGCATTCAGACTGTCAAATCAATACATATATAATGTACACCGAAGGGAAACATTTCTTGGATACCTCATGGCTGTATTGACTGACTGGAGGACTCGTAACATGTTTAATCACTACCATATGCCTTGCAGAAAATTTTATATGTCATTACTTATATGAGACAAAAATTAGATTTGTTGTTAACCAGTAAAGCTTTGATAATTTCTGTGTAAATGTGCATAGGGTTGCAATTATCTCATTAAACCACATTCAAAACATGAAAATCATGTATGCAACAGGGTATATTGTAGCTACTGGGCAGTTCAATAACTCACACTGAAATCTTTGTGAAGTAAGATATACAAAATGTATGACAAATCTTGCACTTTACTGCTGTACACGCATTTTCAGATATTACCCATTTTCAAAATGGGAAGTATAACTAAAATGTTTAGAAATGTAGGTTATGGTAAATGGGAATTGTATTCTGATCCTCATGGTCTGCTGCAGTGGAATTATTTTCAGCCATAAAATTACTAGCACTTTCAAATTTTTTTTTTCTCCCTGTGGATGTTATGTTGCATTTTTAATATTATTTTAATGGCAAAATTTTCAGAGAACCAACCAACAAACAAAAAATTTGCAACAAATTAGACAATTACCATAGCTATACAAGGGGATGTAGTATGGTAAGGATGTAGTATGGTAAGGTACTAATATTTTACTTATTACTAATGCCAAAAGATTTAACAGATCATAGATTAATGAAAATAAATTAAATACTTTGCTGTGATAGAAGTACTTGAAGAGGTCAGTGTTTTCCCCTTAGAGGGATTGATTACCATCGGAAGTGATTATAAATGTTCATGTTGTTAGAAAAAAAAAAAAACCATTTAAAAAAAAAGTGTAAAACCATGTAATGTTACAGTGGTTAATGTTTCAATGCAATCAGTTTGTCTCCATTGATAAGTGTTTACTAGTGAATTTAATTGGGCAGTGGCATAGACATATCAGGTTTTCATACTTTTAATTAAGAGGACAATCAACAATCAAGAGACAAATGTATGTATATCTGTTCTTAGGTAACTTATGGTTGGGTTTTGTAACAGGTATTGGTAGGCTTAAAATGCTGTTTCTCAGCAGTTCAAAACTTATTAAAAAAAAAAAAAAGTGTGTGTAGTAAATTAGAAAATTACCATAGCCATATTAGGAGGCATTAAGTGATGAGGTACCAGAATTTTAAATGGAGCTAACATGGTGGAAACTGCGACATATGTGGCCTTCCCCTGGGAGACTTCAGGGCTCCTTGAAAGAACGTTTCTATTTTTTTTAACATTATTTCCTAAGCAGAATTGATTTGCTTGGGCTCTGAAGTAAGAGCAAGATGCCAATGCTTCGTGGGTTTGTTGTGATACCTATTGTCCATCTGTTTGAAAGGTTTCCAACTTAGCCTCTAAAAAAGGTTTTCTTGCTTTCTTCTTATTCCTTTAAAGAGATGTAAAGTCAAATTTATGATTTACTTTTAAAATAAAATTACATCAACATTACAGAAAAACTTTAAAGTTTATTTTTATTTCCCTTAATTACAGAAAAATTGTACAAAGTTTGTGGGAGGGGGGTTGTTTGCTTGGGCTTCTTAAATCAGCTTTAAATACCCCTTCTCTCAGTCAAGTTGCAGTAGTGCTAATGGCTAATCACTGGTCGTATGAAGTGTCCTGATTAAAAACATACTCAGTAGGATTTCCTGCATATGATTCTAATAATAAGGAATACAGTTCCAGAGCATCCTGTTTGTAATGAGGTTTTAAATGTATAAGAAGTGGGTTGTGTTTTTCAGGCATACAGTGATAATTGGACTGGTAATTGATCGTTTAGTTCACAGTCTGCTGTCTTCAAACCAGGTACCTAAATAGTGTTGTCCAGAGCTCAGAGGCTTATCACCGTGGATTTTAAAGCTGCATGCATGCAGGTTAGGGGAAAGAGAAGCAAGTGACAGAGACAACACTGGTTTTCACAATTAATCCTTCCTAGTATGCCATATTCCTTTGCAGTCCATTAGGATGCTCTGCATTTTATTTCACTTGGTTACTTGGGGTACGAAAGAATGTTACTGATGCCTGTTGCTCTGTCAGAAATCTATTTTTTGAGCTCCATGGATCTAAAAATAGCGTGGGTCTCTTGAACAGCCAACTGATAAGAAAAGAGTATTTCTCACAGAAATCAAACCAGATCCTTTGAGAAGAAATCATATTCATGTAATATTATTCTAATTACATGAACCAAGTATTATTACTGTGCATTTGCACACCTTTCATAGAAAACAATGCATGTCATGATTTCAGTGCTGAAGGATTCAACTCTCAACCTGAATATCTGTTCTGCAGAACATGTGGAGTGCTTACAAAATGCCTTTGAAGCTTTAGCATAAATTCCACACTTACGGATATTTTGTGAGTTACACAATTTGGTCACTTGATGTTGATTTGAATAGTTAAAAGTCTTTGTTTAATGTAAAAATTATACAGTCCTGCTAGTTATTTACATTTTATAATCAACAGGTTAATTTAGTTGATTGGTTTAGAGGCAAAACTGCATTCAGCCAGAATTCTGTCTGTTTTCTCTGAAAATTGAATTGTTGATTTCTTCATTTGTCTTCAGACAATAGTTACAATAAGATACCACCAGTCTAATGTAAATATCTGCCACTACAAATGTCAAGAAAAATACTCAGATGAACTGAGATCTTAGGGAAAACCCATGCTTTTCTTGACATGGCATTCCTTTGCTCCAGTGACAGGGCACTTGTCTTTTCACCATGTAACCCACTGAAGAGCTCTGTTTGCACTGACACACTATCTATACTTGTGCTGCAGCCCCACTTCTTTTTATAGTAGAAAGATGAAGTGAATGTACAAAAAAATCAAGATTAATTTTTCTTGTTTGTAATAGGAAAAAATGCAGGTCTGCCATGGTGCAAGAGACAACCAGTCTTTTTAGCTACTCACACTCTTTCAGGGCAATTTAGTCCCCAAAGCAATGAAACATATTGCATAGCCATAGAGAAAGAGGGGTTTAACATTGCTTCTCTGCAGTTTTACATAGTCATGCAATGTTAATATTTATTTTAGCTGCTCCAGGCAGCTCTGATACAGACCCTATCCATCTGATGGGAATAGTGATGGAACTTGGTCATGACTTTTTTTTGGAGAGAGATTGAGCGCAGTTCAATAAGGATGATCTAGAATGTTTGTTTAATGAGCAATAGATATGCCCTTACTTTCAAACAAGTTTTTACTGGGCCAGGAAAGATTTAAGTCTCAAAAGGTTGATGCCAGCAATCCAAGGCACAGATAAAAGTTGAAACACTAAAAAAAGCCCCTTGTCTAATTAAACGGGAATTACAAGCAAAAAGATAGAAGGTAAAACCAAAAGAGGGCATAGGGAAACACAAAGAAAATAGTGAGGCAAACAGAAAAAGCTGTTTAGACCTTTCTTCCACAGAACCATCACATTATATTTGCTGATACCATGTTGATATTTTTTTGTTGCTGTTGTTGTTTAGGTTGGTTTTTTCAGTTTAGTTTTGGTTTTTGTTTGTTTTGTTTTTTTGTCAGAAAAAACCCCAGAAATTAGAGCCATCGTTAGCTGATTCAGCAGAATAAGCAAACCAGAAAAAATCTTTTCATTTTGCGAACTGAGCACATTATGACAGACATTAGAGTAGAAGTTTTGAAAGGATAGAAAACCTAAAAATGTTTTGTAAAGAACAAGAAGTTTTTTATAAGGTTAAAGTTCATATGACACGTGGATGTTTTGCAGTATCAGAGTTGTGGAGAATACCCTGGGTACAGTAAAATATGAGATGGATTTTGTTTATGTTAGAGGCATGGGCTTGTATAAGCTGTAAGTTTGAAGTGAGTAGTATTTATGAATGTATTTTTTAGATCAGTGTTATGAATTGCAATTCAGGTTACTCAACGACAGGCAGATGGAACAGCAAGTTACACAGGAGACATCTGAAGAAGTAGGACTGATGCGCATCCTGTAGGGTTAGGTGCAGCAGACTTTTTAAGTTGAAATAAGAGTATGAATACTTAAAATGCTATTCTTTATTTTGTGTAGATTATCCCTGGATTTGAGTCTGTTCTGTAACTACTCTTTTAAACAGCAATAGTTACATTGGATAAATGGCCCCCATGTGAATCTCCCCCCTGGAACAGACAACCTAAAGTACTGGTTGTTGAAGAGGTATCTCTCTGTCATCTTGAATATTTTGTAACTTCATCTTATAGTCCTTAAATAAGCTGAGAGCACTAAGTAAATAGAAACATTTTATGAACCCTCTGTGTCAATATATTTATTTCTGCTAAGGAGCTGAAAGAGCAGGGCTGCTGTATTTCTGCTAAGAAGCTGAGGGTGCCCATCCTGAGCTGGTGCTTACCTTGGGGCTTTTGGGCAGGGGTGGTGGGGAGGATGTTCCAAGTGAGTCTGCTTGTTTGTTTTTCCATGCACTAAATCCAGCCTGGGAGGTCCCTTACCTTATTTTCATATTGGAGGATATTTTTTGGGCAGTCTTGCTGCGACTATAGCAAGTGACTATAGCTTAAGCATTATAAAGTGAAAATTTTACAAAGAATCATGTAGAAGACGTGTTTTCATTGCAGGACTCTTGTGATGAAGACCAGAGGTACATGTTAGCAGTAACAGGTCCTTCCTAAACCACATCTCCAAATGTACAATTTTGAACAAGTCATATATAATTTCAGATATTTAGCATAGGTTTATATTCAGCTCAATGAGAAAGCACCTGTTAGATCTTATATCTTTTGGGTCTGTGCTGTAGTAATACTTTCATCAAGTGTTTCTATTGGATGACTGAGTTGTATAAGTTCTTTAGTAATTAGATACATTTACGGTGTCCATATTTATGGTTTCAAATGTGTAATTATTTTCAGCTATTGAAGCATAATGTTTAGCTGCAGAAGTTTTTGCATGTTTGTATTAAAGGAATTCTGATGTAGAACACAAGCTGTTAGAGCTAATATGCATGCTAATGTGCTTTAAAGGGAAATATGTATTAGTGAACAGTCAAATAACAAGCAAAGCATTCTGGAAAGTGTTCACTGAATTACAGTTTGCAACTGTGAAAATTAAACTACTCACCTGTGATACTGTAGTACTCTAAATGTTTCACATTGATTAACATCACACTGCAATAATTGCATTCACCTAGTATTAGGTATTTTTAAACTTAAACCTGAGATGTATAGAACTTTTGCCCACTATAACTTCTTTTAAAGAAAACTTCTGGTACCTACAAAAAGCTGAGGCATAATCACAGGATGTCAGGGGTTGGAATGCAGAATGTGTTTACTCTTAAAGTAGGACAAATTGTTGTCAAGTGTGTGCACTTCTGATTGTACAGTTTTGATTGTATGCAAAAAAATACGTCTGTAAATTAAGACGGTAAGAAATACTGTGTGTACAAACCTATCGATAGGGAATTTTTTTCATCTTGTGAAAGCCCAGTATATTTAGCATCTGTGCTGTGTGAATATTTCTGAGTGTGGTTTTAGCAATCTTATTTCATCCAATATGAGTAAGAAGTTTTCTCTGAAGATGTGTTGTTCTCATCCCCATTGGAGATGGAGATGAGAAAACTGTCAGAAGGAAAATTTGCTTCTCAATGGTATCTTTCCCCTTACTAGCTAAAATGAAACCTCAGAGCTGACATAAGAAATTGCTTTTCAAGATCAGATAAAGTACATTCTTCTGCCAGCTGAATGCTTCACTTTTGTTCTTGAAGAGGTTCTGAATCCTTACCAGGATGATTTGATTTTGAGAAGCTGTCAGCATTCTTTCACTGGGGATGTCCTGGTTTGGGCCAGGATAAAGGTAATTTTCTGTCTTGTAATTTTGCTTTCAGCTAAGTCTCTTGTAAGTAGCCGCACTTCATGAAATTAACAGCAAGTTTCTCAGTCAGTGTCTGCTTCTGGGACTGATAATGCTTGATGTTTATAGTTACTGCTAGAGACTGGTATTCTGAACCAAGGCCTCTGCTCAGTTCTGAGGAACATTTTGCCCTCTGGAAGGAGAAAAGGAGTAAACTGGTCACACCTGCAGCCCTCCTGTGGGGAGGTGTGGACAAGACCAGTGACCAAAATTGACCAAACGGAGTATTGCATCCCATACACATCATACTCAGTATAAATTTGAGGGAACACGAGGGTAGTGGATCAAGGGTTGGACTTGATGATCTCTGAGGTCCCTTCCAACCCAGCCAATTCTATGATTCTATGATTCTATGATTCTATGAGTCAAACGCCTTCCTGCTTCCCCTTCTTCACCTGTCCCTGTTTGCTTCAGCATCCTGAGAGGATTCCATCCGTTCATCTGCCTGTGGTGCTGATCCATGCCAGCCCATGTATCTGTGTTCCTGCCTCCAGCTCCCAAGTGCTGCTGACCCCAGGAGTCCAGCCTGGACTTTCCCAGGGCTGCCCTGCAGCCTCGGTGGTGACATGAGAGTTATTGGGGGAAAGAAGGGAGGAACATGGTATCAATTTTCCTGTATATTTGTATATATTAGTAATTTTTTTTTCTTATTTATCATTACGGTTTCATTAAAGGTGTGTAGTTTAGTTTCCAAGCCATAAGTCTCTCTCCCTTATTCTCTCTCCTTTCTTTATCAGGGAGCAGAAGGGGATTAATAGAGAGCATCTGTCATTCGGTTGAATTGCTGGGCCAGTGTTAAACTGTGACAGGGGACAAACATAAACCCACTACTACTATCTAGCGAGAATTGTAGTGGTATCCCAAATATAATGGATCCTTCTTTTCTTATGGCAGTTCATGGGGTAGAGTTTTTAATTGATTTCCCAATGGTGAGATGGCCCATATTCTCATGTTGTGTGGTGATTTCTACAGCTACTTCTGTCTGCAACTCTGATTCAGTAAAAGTAGAAAAAAATCTAGTTTATTATAATAAATATAGTGAAAATACATTCAGAGGGAAAATACATACAGAGGGAAACTGTACTCTGAAATATAGTAAAAATATTGCACGATGTGCACAGCTTTTCTTCAGAAATCTCCTTTTCCTAGCATCTGATAATATTTAGTCACATAAAATCTTCATATTTAAAAATGTGTTTACAGACATAGAAAGTATTGCTTAGTTTTGTTGTACCTTCTGTCCTGTTATCAGTGACACATATTTTCTTTTGCAAATGCTCTCTCTGTGCCTCATCATCCACAAAGATTGGAGACATCCCACAGGTGTTTGCATCTTCTCCAAGACCTCTTTGTTTATGAATACCAAGTTACTGAAGAAGGACTGTACTGGTTTTCTTATCTCTGTGGGAGAAAAAGAAATAACCTATTTCCAGCTTCTTCAGAATTTTAGGAGATCTTTCTATCTTTTTCTGTATAATAATATTTTCAATTTATAAATAGATAAACACAGATCCTTGATGAAAGTTTAAAATAGCAATTAATATTTGCTACATTTCAGAAATAATAAAAATTAGCAATTTTTTAGACTTAATGATGCTTCATAAGCTTTCTTAGTAATAGTGGAACAGTGTATTTGTGTGTGCTTGAAGTCAAGATACAGGATTTCAAGGTTTCTGTACATATTAAAAATACATGCATATACATAATATAGTTTAAAATTAGGCATATATACATATATAAATTAATTTTGGCATGTTAAGGCAGTTTTATTCTTTCTTATCATTTAACTCAGTGCAAGAAATATTTGTACAATAGAACAACGTAGTTGCCAGTTGCCTGCTCTTATTTAGAAACTCATTCTTCTACTGGCAGTGGGTTAGACTTAGGATTAATTTATTTAGATTAAAAAGTTTCACAGCCTTTCAGTATTAATTAGGTAATGCTTTGTTTTATAGTTGAGCTCAGAATCCCTAAGGAAATCAGTCTTGGTTTCCTTGACTATGACTGAAAAACTTTACAAATATCTTAAGGAAAGTCACTGAAAAAGGATTTACATTATTAAAGTGAGACACCTATCAAATATGCAGTTGACTTACATTCATGCAGTGAAAATTTCAAAACATGACCTCTCTTTTTATGATTCTGTACTCTGGATGCTAAGCAAACACTCCTTCTGTTTTGAGCAGTGTATCAAAATATATCAAGGCAAAGGTACACAGAGAAAGTCTTATTTTCCTGCAGTCTCTTGTGAAAATGTTTTATAACTCTACTATTATTATTAAATCAAGAACTTATGAAGGTTACTACTTCTTCAAAAACAGTTTAATTGCATATTTTTAGCAGCACTCCTGTTACTGAAAATCCAAGCATTCAGGTAAAAAAAAGTAAAGAAGCAATACGTTGTGAACATCATAAGTTGTCAAAATAGCACAGTAAATTTATATGTCACCTAGTGAATCAAATTATATAAACCATAGAAGTAATTTCTGGGAGGTACTGATGTCTCACACAAAATACATGTGTTTGCCTCGTAAATTTCTTTTTTTATTACTGCACAATTGAGCGTTCAAATAGTGTAAGGTGTTGGAGAGTTTTTGGAAGAAAATGGACATGTGATCAATCCTGACTATTTAGCTTCAGCCAGAGTGATTTAAGGGCCTTGAGGCCCAGCTGCAAGGTTACCAAAAGATCAGCTACGTGCAAAAGATAAGGGAGCTGGCAGCAGAAAAGAAGAATAACAGGATAAGAAAGCGGATGCAGCTGACCGCAAGAAGAGGCATGGCCTTTGAGTCTCTATATAATGCTGTGTGGTAATCAATAAAATCGAGCTGTGCTTTAACCATATTGGTGTTAGTCCCAGTCTCCATTTTGTGCTCTTCCCGACAGTAAGGCAGTTCATTGAAAGAGTAGGCTAACATTCACCACTTAAGAATTGTTGAACTCCACATATATAGAGATATTTAAAATGCTTTTCATATTACAGGAGCAGTTATTGCACAAGAGAAAAAAGTGTGTGTTGGCCAAAACTGAAGGTATTTTTTTGACAATTGTGTTCTCCTCTTGCCCACTACTGATGGAGCGATCAACCTATTTCCAAGAGGAATGTCACTGACAACCACATCCATCATCATTTGTACTAGTTCAGAACCTCTGTTAGTTTACTTGTCTCATGGAGAAATTTGTGATGATAAATTTGCAGCTAAAGGGTCAAGGCTTATTTTTAGTTGAACTCCAAGGAAGATTTATTTTTAGATTTTCCATCCAATTTTCATTCAATCGATCAATACTTAAAGTTTTTTGTCTGTATTAGAACATGCAGTCTTTAATGAGAAAACAGCCTTTGGGGGAAATAATGATTCACTGTGAAGCTCAATACATGATTACTTAATGGTATAGAAATTACCAGCTGCGTAAGTATGAAAGCACAGAAGAGTACCTTTCTGTTTTTCACTGCAGCATGTGTTTATGACACATTTTGGTGTTAGATTCTGGCAGAGTCTAAGCATAGGGCATTTTCCTCATTCAGAACAAGGCTGCTGGTATTTCTTTCATGCAGAATTGCTGCTCCCCTGACCAGGTGTGCTGTTATGCAGATGGCAGGGAAACGTGGCAGAGGTACAGAATTGGACCTTTGGCATACTCTGGTGGAGCATAATCATCAGCTACAGAGATCTGTATCTGCAGATTGTTCTGAAAATGTGTCTTGGTCCTAGGGGAGGGAAGGGCAGGACACTACCGCATGGCTGGGAGAGTAACACTCTTTGTTAGGTAGGATCTCAGTATCGTGTTAATTGATAGCAAAGTAGAACATTTAAAGACAAATACTTATATCCCAGACTATCAGAGAAACTAAAATCTATGGCAGCTGACTTAAAGCTCTGAGACTACTGCTCATACAAATTTATTTCACTCTGAATACCCCATATTGCTTCTGCCTACAGCTTTTTCTAATATTGTAACTCACTCTGCACTAGAAATGTCACGGAACTAATCTTCCGTTCAATCCTTCTGCTTAAAATAACTAAGTACACCAACATAAATTTAAAATGTTGTGTGCATGCAAGACCTTCTTCCCATCACACTGCTATCTGCTCAGTAGCTGGTAGTTATTTCCCAAAGGCTGCCTCTTCTGCCTGATGAAAAACATACCCTGTCTCCATATTTAGCTGGATAAATGAACTATTTACCCATTTCGAAAAGGTTTGAAAGACTTTCTGGTAACTGCTGAGAGAATTTATGCTTTTAAAGCTGCTGTATAAGCATGTGGTGTTTCATATCAATAGTTTAGGAAAAAAGGTTTTATTCTAAATTACGTGAGAGCTGTAAATACTGGTCAGTATTAACTGTTCTTAAAGACTAAGCATTATTAGTAAATAATTGCATTTAAATGTAATGGTGTTTAAGAGAGTAGACCCTGAAGAAACTTCATGGGTTTGTGGGTAACATGCAATGCATACTCACTGTTATTTAGCACATTTCCCTTTGCTTTTTTCCTTTTATCACAGTTTAAAGCCGGGCCAGCAATTAATGGAATGACATATGTTCTTTATTAATTCCCCTCACCTCCCTGATAAAGAAAACAGAGAGAATAAAGGAGAGAGACTTATGGGCTGGAAACTAAACGACACAGCTTTAATGAAACAGTGATGATTAAAAAGGAAAATATTATTGAATATATACATATATACTGAAAAATGATACCACATTCCTCCTTCCTTTCTCCCCAGTAACTCTCACATCACCACCGAGGCTGCAGGGCAGCCCTGGGAAAGTCCAGGCAGGACTCCTGGAGTCAGCAGCAGTCAGGAGCTGGAGGCAGGAACACACAGATTCAGGCTGGCATGGATCAGGACCACAGGCAGAGGAATGGATGGAATCCTCCCAGGATACCAAAGCAAACGGGGACAGGTGAAGAAGGGCCAGAGGGAAGGGTGAAGGGCAAAGAGGAAGGGGCTTCACTGTCCTGTTTCCTCAAATTTATACCAAGTATGAGGCATATGGGAAGGAATACTCTGTTTGGTCAATTTTGGTCATTGGTCTTGTCCACACCTCCCCAAAGGAGGGCTGCAGGTGTGACCTCTTTACTCCCTTTCTCTTTCTGGGGCATCAGATGTTCCTCAGAACTGAGCACTGGCCTTGGTTCTGTACAACGTTCTCCAGCCATAACTATAAACATCAAGTGTTATCAGTCATAGAAGCAGACACCAGCTGAGAAACTTGCTGTTAATTTCAGCAAGTACAGCTACTTATGAGAGACTTAGATGAAAGCAGAATTATAAGGCAGGAGATTCTCTCTATCCTGACCCAAACCAAGATATTCTACCCCTTATTCCATACCATTTGCATCATGTTCCAGTCATTACTATCTCGTCTCTAAATAAGCCTATACACAAATCACCCACTAAGTTATTTTAGTCTATGATTGCAGATGTTCATCTATTGTAGCAGACTCTTACGGCAGAGAACAATTATCACAGCTCATGTCCATGTTCCACAAGTTACAGATGTCAACTTTGACGAAGTTACTGGGTGCGAGTCCTTCCGCTTAATTGGTTTCATCACCATGACATTACCCTGAAAAATAGTCACAGAACACTCTTAGTTTATGCAACAATTCACATAATGGCAATTAACGTGGAGCATGAATCTGCGACCCCCAAAATTCCATGCTTTAGTCAAGCAATTGATTTAGTCAAGCAAAAATTAGGTACAGTCACTCAGTATTAGATTCCCTTGAGATTGTACTTCTACCTCCTCCATCATGACCCACAAAGTGTGTCCAGGCCCTTGAGCGAAAGCAACCCCAAGAATGGGTTTGCCTTTGCCCAAGGCAGGAAAAACCCAAACTGTTTTCCCTAGCAGATTCTTTTCATGCACCACAGGTACTTTGTCCCCATCTACTGTATGTAGAAAGTCTGACTGAGCAGGACCAGCTCGATTGATGGAACCCCTGATGTTAACTAACGGGGTGGCTTCTACCAAATAGTTGTCACAATTTTTAAAATTTCCACCACCCATTGCTGTTAGGGTATTTTTTACCAGTCCATTGTACCTGTCAATTTTCCCTAAGGCTGGTGCATGATAGGGGATATGGTATATCCACTCAATACCATGTTCTTTGGCCCAGTTACTTATAAGACTGTTTTTGAAATGAGTTCCATTGTCTGACTCAGTTGTTTCTGGCATACCATGTCACCACAAGACTTGTTTCTCTAGGCCCAGGGTGGTGGCCCAGGCAGTGCCATGAGGCACAGAATAAGTTTCCAACCATCCTGTGCTTGCTTCCACCATTGTGAGCACATACCACATAGGGAGTGTGATACAGTCAATTTGCCAGGCCTCCCCATATCTATATTTCAACCGTTTCCATTCATACCACAAAATATGGCTTTTCCTAATTGCAGTGCATATGTCACAATCATAGATAACCTGCGCAATAGCGTCCAAAGTCCACCCCTTGGTCACGAGCCCATCGATATGTTCCATCTCTTCCTTAATGACCTGAAGTGTCACAGGCCCACATAGCTAAAAATAGTTCACCTATTATCAATACAAATCCATTTGGAATGCTTGAGCAGCCTCTTCTGCTTATTGGTTGTTTTGGTGTTCCTCAGTGGTTTGAAGTGAAGGTACATGGGAACCTACATGATACACTTTTATATTAAATTTCTCTAACTGAGCAGCAATATCTTTCCACAGTTCAGCAATCCAGATAGGTTTACCTTTACACTGCCAGTTGTTTTCCTTCCACTGCTTTAACCAACCCCACAAGTCATTTGCTACCATCCATGAGTCAGCATAGAGAGAAAGTCTTGGCCACCTTTCTTGTTCAGCAATATCCAAAGCCAGCTGGATGGCTTTTACCTCTGAAAATGGATTCAATTCACCTTCTTCTTCAGCTGTTTTGGCAACTAGTCATCTAGGATTCCATACAGCAGCTTTCCACCTCCTTTGGCTTCCTACCAGATGGTAGGATCCATCAGTGAAAAGAGCATGTTGTTTCTCATTCTCTGATAATGGGTCACACGGTGAGGCTTCTTCAGCCAGTTTAACCACTTTTTCTGGTGGCAGTCCAAAGTGTGTGTCTTCTGGCTCATCTGTAGCCACTTCTACAATTCCTAGACAATTTAGTTCTTCTGTTCTAGCTCTCTGTCAGAGCAAGGCAATCCATTTACTCTATGTAGCATCAACAGCATGATGAAAGGAAGGTTTATGTGTACATAAAACCCAGTACAGGTAACTGGAGGACAAGGAGGAGCTGTGCTTCAATACCAGTCACTTCTGAAGCAGCTCTAACTTCTTCATATGTGGCCAATATCTCTTTTTCAGTGTGTGTGTAGTTGGCCTCAAAGCCTTTGTAGTTTCAGCCCCAGAATCCTAGAGGTCAACCTCAAATCTCTCCTGGAGCTTTCCCCCAGAGGCTCCATGTAGGACTGTCACTCCCAGCTGCAGTGTAGAGCACATTTTTAATGGCTCGAATTGGTCCAAGGGCCATTGTCTGCACAGTCTCAGTCTCCTGCTTAATATAATGGAAAGCATCTTGTTGTTCTGAGTCCCATTTAAAGTTTTTCTTCTTCTGGGTTACCTCATAGAGAAGTTTCACAATCTGATTGTTACCAGAAATATGCACCCCCCAGAAACCAACAGTTCCTAAGAAGGACTGAGTTTCCTTTTTGGTAGTTGGTGAGGCCATAGCTGTTATTTTGTTAATCACGTCCATTGGGATGTGGTGATGCCCATCTTACCACTTAATCACCAGGACCTGCATCTCTTGCACAGGTCCTTTGACCCTGCTTCTTTTCATAGCAAAACCAGCTTTTGGAAGAATTTATGTTATCTTTTACCTTTCTCGAAGACTTCTGTTGCTGTGTTAACCCACACAATGATGTGCTGTAGGTGTTTTGGAGCTGCATCCCTTTCCAGAGTAGCATGGGCCAGTTCATGGCAGATGGTAGGGTTGTGTTTCCACCCCTGGGGCTGTTGATTCCAGGCATTCTGGACACTTCTCCAGGTGAAAGCAAACTGTGGCCTTCATTCTGGTGCTGTAGGAATAGCAAAAAATGCATTAGCAATGTCAATAGTAGCATACCACCTGGCTGCCTTTGACTCCAGCTCTTACTGAAGTTCTAGCGTGTCTGACACAGCAGCACTTAGTGGTGGAGTAACCTCATTTAGGGCACGATAGTCCACTGTTAGCCTCCACTCTCCATTAGGCTTTGGCACTGGTCATATAAGACTATTGAAGGGTGAGTGAGTCCTGCTGATCACTCCTTGGCTCTCTATTGCTGGATCAGCTTGTGAATAGGGATCACAGCATCTCTGTTGGTGTGGTGTTGTCACCAATGCACTACTGAAGTAGGAATTGGTGCCTGGTTTTCAGCTGGTTATGAGCTTTCAGCAGCCCCACTACAGAAGGATCATCTGAAAGGCCAAAGAATGCATCCATTCTGTGATCTTGGTCCCTACAGCTGTTATACCAAAGGACCACCAAAGGTAGATTTTTGGGTCCCTGAAGTCACTTCCTTTGAGGTAGTATATGCCAAGGATGCATCTGGACAAGTGACTATAGGGTCTCATTCCAGTGAGGCTCACATCAGCCTTCACAACACTCAGTTCTTTAGGTTGCCCCCTCACTCCAGAAATAGTGACAGATTCTGTGCCTTTCTGATTTGACGGCATTAGGGTGCACTGTGCACCAGTGTCCACCAAGGCTTTATACTTTTGTGGCTCTAAAAGTGCCAGGTCATCAAATCCATACAGTCCAATAAGTTCTGTTGTCCCCCTCCTCCTCCTGGCTGGAGGAAGGGCACCTCTAAGCTTGAGCACATACAGCACTGTCAGCAAGTGTGCTACTGGGGCTTGCATCCCTATTACTCATATCTGATGTACAGGGATCATGAGTGACCAACTTTGTCATATTGGGTAACTCCACACTGGAGACTTGAGCAGCCATCCTTTTAGAAGGACCCCTAACTCAGCAGCTTACATACTTGTGCCTGTAGGTCAGCAATAGGTTTCTTAACCCACTTTTCCATGTCTTCTCCATACTCACTCGAGAGTGTCCATAGGATTCCTCTTACTGTATTGTTTCTCTTGATTCAGTCTCATAGGAGGGCATTTCCTCTTAATGGCTGCAATGCGGCCTTCCCCTGTTTGAGAAGAATGGGGTAGGTGCAGTTTCTCAGCCATTTCCTTTACAGCTGAGACCCAGGCCCAATGTGGAGCCGTGACAACATTTTCATATTCTTGTGCTGTTTTAATCACATCACCCTCAGCTGGTTCCATATCTCCAGGAACCCCCAACACTACTGATAGTGTATGGTTAAATGGTGATGGTGCAGCATGCACAAACCTTTGCCTCATGGGCTTAGGGCATGGCATGTGATAAGGATCTACAGTCTCATCCAGATTGTTGAAGACGCTGAGAGGAGACCTTAGAGCTCTCTTCAACTGCCTCAGGGGAGGTTGGAGCGAGGAGGGAAACAGCCCCTTCTCCTTCATAGACTGTGATAGGGCCAGAAGAAAGGGATGTAAGGTGCACCAGGGGGGGCTTAGGCTGGATGTTAGGAAACAGTTTTTCACTGAGAGGGTCGTCAGGCATTGGAATGGCCTGCCCAGGGCAGTGGTGAAGTCATGATCCCTTGAGGTATTTAAAAGGTGTTTGGATCTGGTCCTTAAGGGCATGTTTTAGTAGTTAGCTTATGATGTTGGTCAAAGGTTGGACTGGATGATCTTGGAGGTCTCTTCCAACGTAAACCATTCTGTGATTATGTTATCATTGGTATAAATCACATCTCGTACAGCCAGTTCTTTCAGATACCTGATAGCTTTTTCAAGTGTGGCTGCTTTGACTTGCAGGCAGTCTATTTCCTCTTTATAGGGATATCTCTCCTTTACAGCTGACAAGAGTCATCTCCGTAGGCTGGTGGTTTCAGCCTTTTCCCCAAATACCTGATCAATACCTCCATCTTTGGCCAGGGATCTCAGCTGCCTGGCTTCTCTCTGAGTTGATGTTATGGTAGCAGCCCCTTCATTCCAGCACTGGAGTAACCAAGTGAGGAGTGGTTCACGTGCAAGATGGCCCAAGTCTTTTCTCAGAGTATGCGAGTCCCTCATGGAGTAGGACTGAATGTATACCTCTGATTCTGAGTCCTCCAGGTAACTCTGCTTTAGCTGCTTTATGAGGAGAGGTTGTATCCTCTATCTCCCCTATCACCTGGTCATCTTGTGCAGACTTTGAAGGACTAGGGCTAAGATGTACTTTCTTTTATTTTACTTTTTTCCTAGTCACAGGGTCAGCTAGTAGCTGTGTGGATTGCAGGGGAAAGGCTGTGGTGTCAGCAGCAGTCACAGCAGCAGAGCTCACCTCCTGGACAGCAGCAGTGCCTGTGGGTGTGGGGGGTGAAGCTGCTGGGGCTGTAGCAGACACACTGCTCCCTGGCTGTGTCTGAGTTGTGTCCTTGTGTGAGGTGGGGCAAGCAGTGGCTGCAGAAGCAGAAACAGCAGTGCTCTCTTCACAAGGCATGCTTATGTCCATAATTGTGGTAGTTGTCTTGCTCCTCACCAATGTATGATAATATATGAGAATACATATGAATATATGAGAAATGTTAATAACACCAATCAGGAGAATTAAAATTATAAAAAGCATAATGCCATTTTGACTAACATCTGGTGAACTCAGCCTGAGATGAAGCGAAGTGTTAACTGAAAATGTAATCACCAACAAAGCTTTTTATCTCTGTATGAAACACCACTGCACCAGGTAGTGCACTGTGTATTATTAGTATTGCAGACCATATAATGACTACTGTTCTTAAGCAGTGCTTATGAAAGATGAACAACATATTAACACCAATCTTGGCTGCAAAGCAGCATATCTTATACCCTAAATACCACAGGTATGGCATGACTGGTTTAATTTCCAGCCCCATGAAATTTCAGAAGGAAGAAGTTTGATTCCTGCTCAGTGGAGCGAGCCATCTGGGTATCCTCCTACTGAAGCTGAAATTCAAATCATTCAGGCAAATTAGTAGAAATTTTAACCTGTGCTTGAGCTAATTAGCTCAGTCCATGTTGGGCACCATAAATCTGTCATGGTTTAATGCTGGGCTGGTAATTAATTGAATGAGTGATGCTCTCTATTAATCCCCCTCCCTGATAAAGAAAGGAGAGAGAAAAAGGGAGTGAGACTTATGGACTGGAAACTAAACTACACAGCTTTAATGAAACAGTAATGATTTTAAAAAAGGAAAAATATTAAATATATAAAAATATACAGAAAAATGATACCACATTCCTCCCCCCTTCCACCCAGTAATGCTCAGGTGACCACAAAAGCTGCAGGGCAGCCCTGGTAAAGTCCAGGCTGGACTCCTGGAGCCAGCAGCAGTCGGGAGCTGGAGGCAGGAAGACAGATTCAGGATGGCATGGATCAGGACTACAGGCAGATGAACGGATGGAATCCTCCCAGGTGCTGAAGCAAGCAGGGACGAGTGAAGAAGGGCCAAAGGGAAGGATGAAGGGCAAAGAGGAAGGAAAAGAGGAAGGGGTTTGACATACCCCTTCCTCTGATTCTGATATTCCACTGCTTTCAAAATTAATAAAGTTACGGCTACAGGGTTCTTTATTAACTAAACTGTGACCTTATGAAGTAAAGAAGCAAATGTACATTGTTATAAGCTGTCTTCTCTCTCCGTGATCTTTTTCTACTGATTAACTGAAAAGTAATTAGTGGTGCATGTGTGTTTGGCTAATTGGTAAGGTATTCAAGGTAATAGATGTTTAGTTAAAACACAACATTCCTAAAAACTTAGGAAACAATGTGGCACTAATTTTTCTTTTTCTTGTTTTATTTTAGGGTTTGTTGTTTATTTTAAAAACAGTGGTTAAGAGAGTAGGTACTTTAAATTCATTAAAGTTGCTGTTACTACTACTAGCTTCTGAGCCAAACATTAGAAGATTTCTTCCAGTAAACTGGTGTTTTCAAGAGTTTGTCAGGAAAAACTGAATAAGTTGTTCATGTTCATGGAGCAAAAGACATCTCTGGCAATGACTACCCTAATATGCTTTTGCACTCCAAGCACACGAATGATGTCAGTTCTCACCTGTTGAATTATCTGTTTCTATCAAATGTTGGGAGAATTTGATACCCTTTCTTACATGGGGCACACCAAACCATTTTAGTTGTTAAACCAGGATTTTCTCTCTGAGTTGTAGAGAAGACAGAGGAGGTACTTTAGGGAATATGGAAAAAAATTTAAACTACGACACATATGGCCTTCTCTTACATTTATTTGGAAAAACTAGTAGCTAGTAAGGATGTTGGAATCTCATGCTATGAGATGGTCCCAAAACCGTGTGGCACTCAGCTTTTGGATTTACATCAGCTTCCTGCAAGGTGCTGTTTAGCATACAAAGTGAATCCAAAACCTCTGAATGGGAAAGAATTCATTAATATTCAAGACTTTTTTCTCGGGGCATGTATTCAGTCAAAGGTATTCAAGTTGGAAATTCATTCAAATATCAGAAAGTGGACAGAAGGCAGGACATTATCCAAGAGTGAATAGAACTGGTAGTTCCACATCATCCTAATTCAAGATGGGCTGCATCTCAGTATATTTGTTTTCTGAGCAATGAGAGGGAGGATGTTAGTGGGACCTCATAAGTATCACAATGCAGATTGGTTAGAATATACCTTATGTGCCTGCTGAAGCAGTGCTTTTTTAGAAGTAGATTGTTCTGTAACTATATTTTGAATGTTTCTTGGAATGCCTAAAGCAAAAGATAGCATTTCTTTTTAATCAGGATATTTACTTATTGAAACAAATTAATAATATATTTACTTGCTATCTTGGTTGTATGTCTCCTTTTTGTGGATCCTTGTCACGATGTACTTCAAATGGATATTTTTATAGAGCAATGTTGGTCTTGGGAAATAATTGAAGCATAGCAGTAGGTGAGTTATATGTCCCTGTAGCTGGCCCTTGGACCTTTTGGATGTCAGTTTTTATAGTAATTTTGTTATTTGAAAACATGCTGTGGTGATTAAGTGTTTACATCTTTTATCTCAGAAAATCAATTGCCATCTTTGCCTTGATCAGTCAGGACACTGCAAGCTTTAATATGTTGTGTTCAGTTGTCTCCATGCTATATATAAAACCAGTACAGGGTAATTTTTCCATCTGACTTCCCTTCAGTCTGGCTTTGTCTCTACTTTTGTAATGCAGATCAGGTAACATGAACTAAAGGAGTCTTAAGCCTTGCACGCCTTCTAAGTAGTACTTGTCTAGTTTTTTTTATGTTTTATATTTTGACAGTGACTTGTGTGCATATGTGCTTGTGTATTTATTTGCATGCTTGCATGTACTCATTAAATGACCTTCTAGTTTGCTTCTAAAATTTGGACCTAGTCTCAAACTTTTACAATTGCGTCATTTTAAAAGATTTATGGCAAATACAGATCAGTGAAGGAACAAGTGCAATACAAGAGTGTTTAGTATTGAATGGTCTATATGGGCAAGTTGATGAAATAATGAAAACCAAGTATCTCAACTGCAACAAATCACAGGGATACATTGCTATGGTATTTACAGTCTATTTACAGAAGTATCTCATACAAAACAAATATTAGCAAAATTTGTTTATAAAAGCATCCAAAAACTAAAGCAAAATGACACAAAGAGAGCACAGGAAAACATTGCAGTATATTGTCATCAGTTAATTAACTTCATCTGATTATCTCAATTGACATTTAACAAACTTCATCTCCAAGCAAATCAAATCACCTTCTGATTAACTTTAAAACGGAGCTAACAGCTTAAATTCCTGAATCAGAGCATGAAAACATTGTTCAGAATGTTTCAAGTATTCAGGCAGAAGTATTTTTAAAGAAGAAATCTACTTGTAGTAAGATACAAGGGTCACCTAAATTTTCACTGATAGAGAAGTGATGATAATGTAGACATCTTGAGAGTATGACTTTCAGCTTGGAAGCTCCATGTGCCTGGATCTCTACAGAGAAGACATTTTCCATGAGGATTTCACAAGCTTTTAAAAAACTTAGGATTGCAAGAGATTTTGAAAAATTATATAAAATGGATCTGTAATCAACCATTCTCAGAAAGTTCAGGCTATTATAATCCAAGTTCAAGAAATGTAATGAATAGGAGTCACTTGATTTAGTTTATTTTATTCAGTGTTGCAATGACTTCATAACATTTGCTGAGAGCAACAAATGAAATAATAGTGGGCATGTGAAAAAACCCCTAGATACTCCCTTTATTAAAGGCCATGACGTAAATGTTTCTATAGAGATATTATTGGTGAAATTCTAGATAGGATAGTTATTGATGTAGCAATTATCTAATTAAAAGATTATTTTTTTTTAAAGTATGAATGAAATTCCCAGAAGCATAAAAAATGATAGCCTTGTTTGATTTTTTGCACCAGTTTAATAACCAAATAGATTGTGTACTGCTGCAAATAAATATAAAAACTGATACAAATGCTAAATATAAAATACAGTCCTAGAATAGCATTACCAGGCTCTCTATGAACAGACTTATCCAGATTTCTTCTGACTTTCAGATGTCAGGTGTGTGGTTGAATTCTTAACATACATGCAAAGATATTGTCATGGAATATGCCAGTCATGAGCTGGTTTGTACAAAGCCACTATCAAAATATCTGACAATAGCATGTGGACTTTAGCACATACAAATTATGGCCATTTTTGGAAGCAAATCTAGAAGGTTCACCTGAGTTTTTCTCACTCCTGTGATACTGTTGTAGTTTAACATATATTCTAACAGTACTCCCTTTTTTTGTAGAGATGCAGGGCAGAAATCTGGGTGAATAAGTCTGGCCTTTTCCTAATGCTAGCTAAGGTTCATGTCATTCCACTCCTGAATGACCCTGCTGAAGCCATCTCCCAGCATGGGTTACTAGTATATTTTGTTAGAATCTTTCTGTATCTTTATGCTGGTGTTATTAATGAAAATATTTAAATGAAAAATAATATTAAATATTAATGAAACTATTAAATCTCACAAATGCCTGAGCTGATCATTACAAAATCCTCTTTGGACTGCTGATTTTCTTTTCAGCTTTCCCTGATATAATTTACTTTTTTTTTTTTTTTTTTTTTTTCCCCAATGAGGCTTAGTTCTGTCACTCTAAAAAAGGTTTTTCCTACTAACTAGTCCTAGATGAGTTTGCTTTACACCACTTCCTTTTTCATTAATATTATTTTTTCCTTTGGTTATATTTATGACTAAAACGGAACAACTAAGATAGGGGAAAATAAAGAAGCACATCAACGCATTTTGAACTAGGTGTATTACAGTGATTAGATCAAATATAAAAAGGTATGGTGAACTAAACTTGTGAGTTAAATGAAATAAAATATTCATGGACCAGCTCCATGACATACAAGATCGTAGTCACAAAAAACTAATTGAGACATAGGATAAATCAAAAGGAAAAATAAGACTTGTATAATGCTTTTTAGTTATTAACTGCATTTTCTCCCAGAACTCAAGAATAATTATAATACATTTTCCAACTGTTTTTCTTTACAGTACTTGGGGTGTATAGAAGTCTTACGTTCAATGAGATCTCTTGACTTCAGTACTAGAATGCAAATTGCCAGGTAAGACTTTGTAAAAGTATGTTTTTTCAAACAACTTCTGAATTGTATCCCCAAAGTGGAAAGTCCAGAAGATGGCAAAACACATAATAAATAGTTTTTAGATACCATGACTCCACTTTTTAATTTTGCTTTCACAGGTAAATATCTCACCTGTTATTAATTTAGCTCCAAAAGGGCTTAAAGGATATATTATTTGTGATCTTTTGATGTGTAGGTAACTGCTTTAGAGATTTTTTGCCACCTTCTTGTGCTAAATAAAGTGCTCATTCAGGTGCAAAATTCATGACATTTTAGCCAATGCAAATTAGAATATACTTAAAATCTACCATTTATTCTTCAAAAATTAGTCAAAAAAAGGAATTGGTTTGGAGCTGCATGTTTATAGGTTTTGACAATCATTTCTTATGAAAAGATGTCAGACTACAAGCTGACTGTACAAAGGATATAAATGAAAATATAGCCTCACAATGATATGAGACAAGTGAAAGAATGTTGTGTTTTCCAGGCGAAGTGTAAGAAATAATAAGCCTGTTGTAACAGAGGTACATAAGAACAATGCTGTCTTTTGAAGTGGCCATGGATAATTTTTTCATTCTAGGAAACTAGTTTCTGAGAACTACAGAAAACAATGTTTTGCAGACATTTGCACTTGAAATGCTGAGCTTATTCATTTCGGAGAACTGTAGTGCTGATATTTTCCAGCAAGTGGAGGCCATGGTTTCAAATTCTGTCTTCAAAATAATGAAGTAATCCTTTCAAATGGAACACATATAAAACTACCAAGTGAGATGACTGGATACAGTGCTTGAATTTCACCTCTCTGAGGCTTCTTACAGTTGTTGATAGTTCGTAAATTATTTGTCATACCATAGACAGGTAAGTATTTATTTTATTAAAAAAGAAAAATTACTTATTGTATGACTTGGATGCTGATTGTATGCTCTATATGAATCCTAAAATCTTAGAATCATTCTGGTTGCAAGGCACCTTTAAAGGTCATCTAATCTCACCCCTTTGCAGTGAGCAAGAGCATCTTTAACTAGATCAGGTTGCTCAGAGCCCCTTCGAATATGAATTTCAATGTTGCAATTCAGGGATGAGGTGTCTACCAGCTCTCTGGGCAGCCTGTTCCAGTGTTTCACCATCCTCACTGTAAAAAATTTCTTCCTTATGTCTAGTCTAAAGCTACATGCATTGACTTGGAGTTACACTTTGAGTTAACACAAAATGTTAATCATTAATTTATCAAGATACTGCACTTACAAGGGGCATAAAAGCACAAGGACAGCTAAATTACAGGATTTCTGGTTTTCAGTCAATGTAGACTATGTAGGCATTTGAGAATTTTACTACTGTACTTTAAAAACTCATTCTGTACATTTTTGTTGTATTTGTGGCAGTAACCTTTTGAAATTATTTCGTATGTAAGCAGACTTATAGTTCCAATGCTGGTGGCACATTTGTATTTACCTCTTAGAAGTTAAATGATTCTGGCTTATGAAACAGTTATGATCACTATAGGGATTGTATTCTACATCTGAACTGAATTAGTCCTTCTCTAAATGTCTTCTTTGGAATAGTGTTACACTTTTCTTATTATCTAGCTTAAAGGCAAAACTATTCATTAATATTCAAGCATATTTGCTGATCTAAAGCAATATGGTCTGCACAAGCAAAGTATCTTTGTATTATAATTCTTTCAATAAAAAACTGATTCTTGGCTTTTAATTTGAGACGCACTTTGTATTATGTATTTTTTTCTGTTGAAATTACAGCATATTTTGGCAGTCATTTTCTTGGCTCATATTCCTCTGACCACATCTAGAGCACAGGATATTTTTTCCAGCCTAGAAACCTTATTTTCCTGTTTTACTTGTTATTTTGCATTTGCAATTTGCAGCTTATTCCTCTGATGTAAAACCTTTTTTGAAACGAGGAGTTTTTAGGTGGCTTTTGAATCATGATCTAGCATCTTAATCTGCAATTTATTAATTCATCTGGCTCCAGAAATCCCTGTGCCATATTTTAATCTTTAAGTACCCACAGATAGCAGTCTGTGACATGTTTTGTCATGTAGCATTTCACATACAAGCCTATTCTTTATTAAGAAAATATTGTTAAGGATTTATTAAAATTCACATTTGCTGCTTAACTTGCTCATGTGAATTAAGAAACATAACATGACCTCAAGATATGAAGTGAATTAATAAGGCTGGTATTATAGGCACTAATTCCCTCTGGCACCAAATGGTTTCTGCAGCACCTTGATTACAAATAAAATAAAACCACCTGAAAGTTATTTATGTCTGCTATGTTACAAGCTTCTATTTAGGTATATCCACTGCTGATTTCTCTACAGCCTGTCTCCAGTGAGACATCTGTCCTTGTAGCTTGATGGCTTATGACAGTATGTGACTGAGGCTTGGTTCTGTAGATGCAGTAATGTTAGTGCCACCTGAGGAACCAAGATTCACAGCTGCAGCAAAATCTTCCCTGTGTATAGGGTTGGGTAGACTTCTTTGTGTAAACTTCTCATAACTGGAGAAACCGGTGTCAAGGGAGCTCTGTTTCCTTTCTGACTCATAACTTTATAAACTGATCTGACTGCACATGTCACACCTGTTTAATCTGTTAGTTTTTTCCAAGACTTTGCAAAACCAATTATAGAAGAAAGTGATCTCTCTTCAGCCTGTAGGACTTCTGGTATTACACAGTATTTACTAAGGACAATTAAGAATCAGAAAAGATAAGCCAATTTACCTGATTTAGCATGGAAAGCTGAATACATCTCTTCTGAATAAGCATGCAGTGTGCTTAACATATACAAAGCATTTACCTCCTTTCTAGCACTGCACCATGTTCCTGTCCCTCCTGTTTTCTTATCCTTGCTTTTACTCCAGATGGCAGAGCTCAAACACAGGAGTCAGCCATTAGGAATTCTACGTTTGCCTTTCTGATTATAGCATATGTCACTTTGTGTCTCTACTTAAGGAGGAACAAAATCCCAAAGAAAGATGAACAGCACCAGGTACAAGAAGAAAAAAACTTCTGTTGCTCAGTCATGGGAGGGTGAGATATGTAGTCTCTGGCTCTGCTGCAACCTCTGGGCAGTATTTTTGAGAAAATATTAGTTAGAGGCAACTCTGTGATTAAATGAACTGGTGCTTGTAAAGAACAACTAAATTGTTGGATAAACATTTAGAAATAATTTTAAAATTGGGTCAAGTTTTCTACTTACCTAGTGAATCAGACAATTTAAAATAAGAAGTTAATGGGAAAAGTTTGTTCGGATATTTGCAATGGCTTTTAAAATCACAGCTATCATAATTAATACATTAAGAAATCATATACACCACGCATGGACCAATCTGACAAATAAAGAACTGTGACTTTCAACGCTAGGAATAGAATTGAAGCCTCGGTGCAAACAGTTTGGTCAGTGGTGTTTCCTTCCTTGTCACACTCATATGAGAAATCAACCCGTGTCATCTAACGCTGTTGTACCTGGCCTGTAACTTGTTTTTGTTTTGCTTTTTCAATTCTTGTGAATTAAAATGTTAAAAATTGCAGCAGCGTATTTGTCTGTGTGATAGCAGTGAACAAGCACTGTCACTTGTCATACTCTTCCTTGGATCTTAATAACTTTTGTGGTGCCTGACAAAAGGTATTGTCCTAATTTTGGATCCGTTTTGTGGCAGAATGAGCTATGTACAATTATATGAACTATGCACAACTATAAGCTATGTACAATTTATAACTTATTTTTCTCTTTATCCTTACACATTTGAAGCCTCGAGATTCTTTCATTACAGGAGAAATAGAAGAAATAGAGTAGTATTATGCAGTTTTGTTGTATTATCCTTTTCTGTAATAAATGTAATATCATGTAAATTCTTGAGTGAATAAAAACCATCTGAATCTACACATTGCATCATTTATTACCCATTGATAATTCCAGTAACACATGTGAAGTCAGGATGACTTTCTTAGGCAGCAAGATGAACAGAAGCATTTCATTTTCCAATATAAAGGAGGAACAGGAACACTAGCAGGCAAGACTACTGAGTTAACTGCTATGGGCAAGTGGTCCTAAGTTCATCTGAAACCTACCAACATCATCACAGAACGAGACCACTCTTAAGCTTGTGGGGCCAGGACCTTTGAGCCCTCAGGCTATTTATTATTAAAAAAAAACCAAAAACAAACAAACAAAAAAACCCAACCAAAAAACAACAGGTAAAATTTTTTTTGGCAACACATACTGTGTTTGCAATTCCTATACTGTATTTGTTTGCTTATTGTTAAATCTGTTACAATGTAATGAGTCTTCACTACTGTGTATGCATGGGTATAGTTATGCACTGGCTTGAATTAGAATAATGTTGCATGCACTGTTTGTTGTATAGCAGTGTCTGAACTACAGGATTGCATGCTCATTGGTATTTAATGGAATACAGTCAGTTCACTGCATGCAGCTTTAGAAAGTCTTGCTTTAGAAAGCACTCCCTGTGCTGAGTAAAACATACTGCATGCTGTGTTAAAGCAAGTAGACAGAGGACTGAAATGCTTCATTATCTGCAGTGGACCCAAATCCAAACCTTGATCCCAGTCTTCTCAATGAATGTGGTTGGGCTGAACAATTTGGAAGACATTCCTCTCCAAATGTGGGGCCTGAACTTATGAAAGCCAAACATATTTATGCCAATATCACAAGTTTCTTGAGAAGAGATGATGGAAATCCAGATTTTAGAGCTGGGTTTGGGTCCAGTGCTAAAAACTTGCTTCAGTTAATGTATTATTTCTTTCAATTGTATCTGTATTCTTTGTAGAAATTCATCATCAGGAAACATCAACAAAAAAGGATGGAAGACATTGGAAAGGAAGAACATTTCTCCTGCAATTTTTGAAAGTGGATAGGTAATGTGTTATCTGCAGTGAATTCTATATTCAGTTTTCTCCTCTAGGGGTGTGTGGTTCACCCTGCTTTCTGCTACGTGGATTCTAGGTATGGGGCAGTGCTAAGGGGATGGCGCTGGGGAGGTGATGGAATACACATACCTGCACTGCAGTCTGGGAACACACCTGTGTATAGGAAAGAGTATGAACAAAAATCCTCTTTCCTTGTTCACAATTACTTCAGGACCAAAGCTGTAGGAGGCATGGGATGCTGAATATGTCGCAGTTCAACAGCAGGGAGGATTCTCAAAAGTGAATTTATGAATTTATAATTCATAAAGCACATCTCCAAGAGGGGCAGTGACAGCTATAGTGCTTGATACTGTCAGAGAATAGTTTACATTTGCTAGTTTAGCTATCACTAACACAGAAATGGGTTAGAATAAATAAGAGATTCTATTATTAATACTGAAATCTTTAATTTTCCATATAGTATCAGTGCGGAAAGTATTAGCTAGTATTTGGATTAATTTGACTAATATATGGTAATGCAAAGCCTGAATGAGGGTTATTAATTGAACTCCCCTGTTCCACTTGCTTTTGTGAGAAAGCAGAGGCTCCGAGGGACGGAGGAGGAGGTGAGTTGAAAGCTAAATGGTCATAGGAGTTATGGGTATAGCTGTACTGTGGGCTTTTAGGTAGCTGTTAACTCCACATGGTTCTGCAGAAGCAAAAGGATTGAGGCACAGTGGTCTTTCACATGTTTTAAATGCAAATTAACAACTGCTTAGCACCTTGGAAACAGGGACACTCTCAAGTTCTACTGCTAAGAGCACCTAGCAGCATGATTACACAGAGAAATGAAGGCACAAAGAATCTGAGTGCCCTTCATAAGATATTTCCAGTCAGACCAGATTGTTCATTATCACTGGATGGTCCTTTTGGCAAATACAGCTTGTATATTTATAAAACGTTGTGACATCTTGGGCAATTATTTCCTGGAGCCCAAGTCAGAGATGTAAATAGGAAGTTCCCAGGTCTAGTATGACCTGCTGATTGCTGCCTGCTACTGGTCATGCAAGTAAGCAGTGACAAGCTTGCCAAAAGAAATCCTAAGGCAATGAAAAGGGACTTTAGGGTGCTAGTGGAGGGATGAGGAGCACAGATCATGTTTTACTCAATTCCCTCAGTGGCAGGTAATGCTAAAAGGAAAACACACCTGATCAACACATGGCTTAAGGGCTGGTGCCACACATTGAGCGTTGGGCTCTTTGATCATGGGGATGTTTACTGATCCTGCTGGTGAGAGATGGAGTGGAACTATCCAAAAGGGGTAAAAGTATTCTTGCCCAGGACTTAGAACGGCTCATTAAAAGGGCTTTAAAACAGATTTGAAGGGGGGATGGGATAAAACTAGGACCACTAGAGATAAGCCCAGGGATGGCACGGCAATGTTAGGGGTGAAACTGACATCCCAGATCAAGTGCATCTACATCAATGCACTCAGCATGGCCAATGAACAGGAGCTGGAAACCATTGTGGCAGGACAGCTATGATGTAGTCACTATCACAGAAATGTTGCAGGATGACTCTCATGACTGCAATGCTGCAATGGATGTCTACAAGCTCTTCAGAAAGGTTAGACAGGGAGGGAGAAGTGGTGGAGTGGCTCTATACATTAGAGAGGGTTTTGATTGTATAGAGCTTGAAGATAGTGATGATAAGGTTGAGTGTTTATGGGTAAAGGTGAGGGGGAAGGCAAATAAGCTCGATATCCTGTTGGGTGTCTCTTATAGATCACCCAAAGAGGATGAGGAGGCAGAAAAAGCATTCTGCAAGCTGCTGGCAGAAGTCTTACAATCATGAGCCCTTGTTCTGGTGAGGAACTTCAACCTATCAGATGTCTGCTGGAAACAAAACACAGCAGAGAGGAGACAGGGTAGGAGGTTCCTCTAGGGTATGGAAGATAATTTCTTGACACAGGTGGTAAGTGAGCCTACTAGAGGAGGTGCCTCACTGGACTTGCTGTTCACAAATAGGGAAGGACTGTGGAGGATGTAGCAATCAGAAGCTGTCTTGGGCTTAGTGATCACAAAATGCTTAAGTTCTTGATCCTTAGTGAAGTAAGAAGGGGGGGTTAGCAAAACCTTCATCATGGACTTTTGGAGGGCAGACTTTGGCCTGTTCAGTACATTGGTTGAGAGAGTGTCTTGGGAGACAGTCCTGAAGGGCAAAGGGGACCAGGAAGGCAGGATGCTCTTCAAGAAGGAAATCATAAAAGCATACAAATGGGCTTTTTCTATCAGACAGATAGAAAATATACAGGGTAATGCATCAAATCATTACTACATAAGAGAAAGGACAGTGATTAAGAGATATACATCACCACTTGCATACGTTACCACCATCCAGATCTGCAGCTGCTGGGGAGCCCCGGTTGCAGCGAGGATTTGGAGAACCCTTCCCAGGAAGTGGGAAAACCTAAACAATTCATCCACCTGTAGGCTGAGGCATCCAAAATCACTGCAAGAGGGTCCACCCTCAGCCTGAAGAAGAGGAGGCTCAGGGGAGACCTCATCACTCTCTACAACTCCCTGAAAGGATGTGGGAGCCAGGGGGGAGTTGGTCTCTTTTCCCAGGCAACTATCAAAAAGACAAGAGGACACGGTCTTAAGTTGTTCCAGGGGAGGTTTAGGTTGGATATTAGAAAGAATTTCTTTACAGAGAGGGTGATCAGGAATGCAGCGCTACAGGCTGGGGACAGAGTGGCTGGAGAGCAGCTAGGCAGAAAGGGACCTGGGAGT
>JAAWXA010000012.1:15656564-15673165 GCA_038090715.1 Florisuga fusca
GGTTAGGCCACACCTCGAGTACTGTGTCCAGTTCTGGGCCCCTCAGTTTAAGAAGGATGTAGAGGTCCTGGAACAGGTCCAAAGGAGGGCAACCAGGCTGGTGAAGGGACTCGAGCACAGGCCCTATGAGGAGAGGCTGAGAGAGCTGGGGCTGTTCAGCCTGAAGAAGAGGAGGCTCAGGGGAGACCTCATTGCTGTCTACAACTACCTGAAAGGAGGCTGTAGCGAGGTGGGAGCTGGACTCTTTTCACAGACGACCTTCAACAAGACAAGAGGACACAGTCTTAAGTTGTGCCAGGGGAGGTTTAGGTTAGATATTAGAAAGAACTTCTTCACGGAGAGGGTGATTAGGCTATGGAATGGACTGCCCGGTGAGGTGGTAGATTCTCCGTCCCTGGAGACATTTAAAAAAAGACTGGATGTGGCACTCAGTGCCATGGTCTAGCAACTGCTCCGGTGGGTCAAGGGTTGGACTAGATGATCTCTGAGGTCCCTTCCAACCCGGCTAATTCTATGATTCTATGATTCTATGAATTGGAATGGGCTGCCCTGGGAATTAGTAGATTCTCCATCCCTGGAGATATTTAAGAAGAGACTGGATGTGGCACTCAGTGCCATGGTCTGGTAACCGCAGCGGTAGTGGATCAAGGGTGGGACTTGATGATCTCAGAGGTCCCTTCCAACTCAGCCAATTCTATGATTCTATGATATTAAACAACCTGCAAGTCAAGATGACTTTGCATATTACATTACGTGGAAACATCTTGTTTGTCTCCTGACCAACCAACCACTACCAGGACTGGGCCATAGTCCAGGGTGTGACTGGCAGGATCTCTTTGACATTCTCTCTTTCTGAGTATCAAGTAAATTATTTTTGATAAATTATGTTTTTGATGATTAATACAAGGTTGCAAAACAGGAATTATTAAGATACCAAGACAGGATTCATCTATAGGTCAGCTCTGGCTTGGGACTGTTGTCCAAGCCTCAGTACTACAGCTGTCCCCATGCGCTGCAGGACAAAATGGTAGGAGAAACAAATGGCATGGCTGAACAGGGAGTTTCAGCTGTGACTCAGGGAAAAAAAAGAGAGTTTACCTCTTCCTTTGGAAGAAGGGGCAGGCATCTCAGGATGACTATAGGGATGTAGACAGGTTATGGAGAGAAAAAATTAGAAAGGCAAATGCCCAGCTGGAGCTCAATCTGGCCACTGTCATAAGGGAAAAAAAAAAAAGACTTTTTACAAATACATTAACAGTAAAAAGAGAGTCAGGGAGAATCCCCATCCTTTATTGGATGTGGGGAGGAACATTGCAACCAAGGATGAGAAGACTGAGATATTTAATTCTTTCTCTGCCTCTGTCTGTATTAGTCAGATGAACTACCTCTGAGGTATTTGCCCCCCTGAGCTGGAAGATAAGGATGTAGAGCAGCATAATCCCCTCCTCCCCCATAACCCAGGAGGAGACATTTAATGACCTGCTATGGTACCTGGACACTCACAAGTCTATGGGACACAATGAGTGTCCCACCCAAGAGTACTGAGGAAAATGGCAGAGGAGCTCTCCAAGCCTCTCTCCACCATTTATCAACAGTCTTGGTTAACAAAGTAAATCCCAGAATATTGGAGATTTGCCAGTGTGATGCCCATCTGCAAGAAAGGCCAGAAAAAGGATTCAGGGAACTATAGTCCTGTCATCCTGATCTCTGTACTGGGAAAAATTGTGGAGGGGTTTGTCTTGAGTGCACTCACATGGCAAGTATAGAACAGCAAAGGGATCAGGACCAGCCAGAATGGGTTCAGAAAAAGAAGGTCTTGTTTGACCAGCCTGATCTTTAATGACCAAGTGACCTGCCCAGTAGATGAGGGAAGGGCTGTGTATGTTGTCTACTTAGACTTTAGTAAAGCTCTTTGACACTATCTTCCATAGCATTCTCCTAGAGAAGTTGGCAGCTCGTGGCCTAGACGTATTTTTTTCTGAGTTAAAAAATGACTAGACTAGATCTGAGGAAGAATTTATTTACTAAGAGACTAGTTGGATGTTGGAATGGACTGCCCAGGGAGGTGGTGGAGTTACCATCCCTGGAGGTATTTAGAAACTGTGTAGATGAAGCACTCCAGGACATGCTCTAATGAGCATGGTGATTTTTCTTTTTTTTTTTTTAGGCGGAAGAGGTGAGGAGGCAGGGTGTTGATGGCTGGCCACGGTGATCTTTTTCAACCATGACAATCCTGTGTGATTCAAATCTGTGTGAAAGAGCACAGCTGGAGCTCTAATCCTCTAATTAAAAGTTTTTTTTAAGGTATCTGTCTCCGAAGTCCTGCTTTGGACATGAAGGCAATTAAGGGTTAGCAAAAAATACTAGGGAAAATTTTTTCATTTTAATTTTTGTAAGGTTTCCTATGCCTTCATTTGAAATACCTGCTATGGGTATTTCAACTGTTATGCAACTCTTTTGAAAGAGAAGATACCCGAGAGTAAATGGCCTGAGCCTGAACCCAGTTTAGAAGACAGTTAACTTCTTCCTCTCCATCTCCCTGATCACAACTATGATAAACAGCTAGAGAACAGGCTGAATGAAAAAAAGCCTAAAGGTCACACAAGACATTAAAGGATTCAGACACCTAACAGATCAAAACCTACAAGCACATTTTTCCTTTATTTCTTGATGTCACTGACCGTGTTCTTGACAGCTGGAGGGTTATGCAGAAGGAAGGCTTTTGTACGTGTGCATTCAACACAAAGGTGTTGTATACCCCAATGTCATGTTCATAGAAGCTGCAACCCATGTTTTAAAAGGTTTCCTCTTCGAAAGATAGTCCAGATTTTAGACCAAGATTGTCAAAGTCTAAATAATGGCTAACTGCAGATAACTGTAGTCTCAGCACTGGGGGACTAGATGTATGGCTATCTGGCACCGCCTGTTGTTGGCATACATTTGTCATAGGTATAAGGAAAAAATTGATATTTTTGCTCCGGTTTTGCTAAACACAAATCTGATTGTCCCTGCAGAATGAAGAGATATATCTAAAAAAGGTGTGCTACTGGATAAACAGTTTCACTATGCATTTCTAAAAATAAGACCCTTGTTCAGAACTACCACCTTAGAAATCATTAAGGTCAGGAAGACTTTTCTGTTACTGATGAATGAAACAGAGTTTCTGGAACTTACTTGTATATTATAAATGAAGGTACAGATTGTACCAAAGTTGCCTCCAATATTCCTTACAAGTAGACCATCTATAAATACTGAGAGCAGAGCTGTCATTAAGCATACCAATGGGTAATGGTTTCTTTGGCAGTATAAGCAAAAATGTCTTCTCCAGTGCGTTGAGTTCTGTTATCAAATTGATGGAAGTCTAACACTGAAGATGCAGGAGCATAAGAATAACAACCATTGTATAGATTGCATACTACATACCTAATAGCATGTGGTACTCTTGGTCTAACAGTTTCCAAAGCCAACCCTTTTACTGTATAACTTTTATTCATTAAATCAAAAGTGAAGTTGGCCATCTTACTTTCATTTTCTGCTTGTAGATTTTCTACATGTGAAAAAACTTCATTTCAAGAAACCAAATGAAGAGTGAAAGGGAAGAAAAGGAGAAGTCACCGTCTCCTCCTTTGTTCTACCAGTGACAACAGTTCTCGTGCCACGTCTGATGATGATGCCTTATTCTGCAAACCTTTTCTTCCAGCTTTCTGTCACTTGTGTGGTCAGGACAGGTTTCACTTTGTTGAGGCTTGTGTGACAAATGGCATTGCTTGGTCTCTGTGTCACTTTCTGGGGGTGCTCCTCTGAAGGGGTGCACCCTGAGTGGTACTCCGAATTTGTGGGAGTAGGCACATCCATGACACACAGCTAGCTTCCCTTTCCTTTCCTTATTCTCTGTTCTGTTTTGCTTGCCTTCTTCTTCAGACTTATATCTTCCAGACATGGTCAATTTACTAGTTGGCACTTAAAGTTACGTAAACAGTTATATACTGTCTTAGTCTTCAGAGCTTTTGTATGTCCCCTGTGTTACTTCAGACAGCACATGCTCATTTTCCTGTTTTTGCAAATGAACCCAATAATATTTCAATTATTAAATGAATTTCTAAAAATGTATTTTTGGTCTCTGGTTTGTTTTTCTGTTCTTTTGGGGTTTTTTGTTTGTTTTCAGAAGTAAGTTAATTTTACATTTAGTACAGACTTTGTTTCTTCTCAGCAAATGCTGGTAAAACATTTGGTAGTGATTTATAGATTATTTTTAAAAATGGCAGGAATACAATACTGAAATAAATGGTGTCCTCTGTACAATTCTTCTAGAAACATAATGCTTTCATTTTAGATGTGTTTCACAGAGGAACAAATTTTTGGTTCCCAAGTGAGCTACTTTATATAAATCAAAGTAAAATATGACTAAAGCAAATATGAAAAATATCAGAGTATTAGCCTTTTTAATGGCACAAAATGACAATGTAAAATGTCTTTTTTTCTTTCTCAGATGTCAAGTCACATTAAAGCAGAGCTGGTCAGCCTCAGAAAAGACACATTGGTATTTTTTCACTGGGTATATCTGTGTGCTGAAATTATGCTCAAAATACAGAACATATTTTGTGCAAAGAAAATTACTGAATGACCATCTGCAAAGAAGAAAATAGTTTTGGACAAATTTGGAACTCAGCATGTGGCCCCTACTGCAGACAGCACAGTAGCTAATTTTTCAAGAGATCAAAATAATTCTACACTGGTATTTGTCATTTAATGAATTAAATGACATTAATTAAACAGCATGTGGTTTAGAACTGTGTAGTGTGTGTCCAGGTCAAATAACCTTTTCATTGGAAAGGAATTAAATGTAGTCACATCCAAATTTTCCAAACTCTGTGCAAGTGTTTACCCATGCAGATATGTCCAGAACTTCTGCTTTTGCCTTCTTTATACAGAATTTGCATTCACAAGTCAAGTAACAGCACTCCAACCTAACTGCAATACCTATTTCTGACCTTGATCTGTGGCTCAAGTTTGTTCTGTAGAGGCATTTGCAAATTTGATTTGCTCCAAAAATGTATTTCTCCTCTATGCTGCCTGTCAATTCAAGCTAGAAATAAGTCTTCAGGATTTCTTTTCCACAACACCAGGCCATCTGTGTAAAGACCACCTTCCCCAACCTCTCCATCCCCATTTGATCTAGAATATTTTGCACAGAGAGATCCATCACTTACATTCTTGTAAGTGATGTAGCAGATACTTAGGCATCCTTTTTCCTTCTTCATCACCTTGTTTTCAACAGATACTTTTAAAAGACTCCTTAACTTCCAGGTGGGGAAAATAATGTGCCTCTTGTTGAGGGTACATGAAGAGTAGCTGCCAGATTGTTCTGACCTTGCCTAGGCAGAAGTGCTCTATGAATATATTTTCTGAAGTTCCCAGCATTTCCACGAAAAGCACTGTTAATAATAGTTAAAATTGTAGTTGCTTGAGTATTCAGATTCTCAAAAGGGAAGCTAAAAGAATTGTCAAATTCTAGTCCAGACATCCTGCCTCACTTCTTGTGAACCTCAACATGCTGTCACCTTTCTCCACACACCCGCCCCCCACTTCCAGTCTTCCTGCAGACTTCAGGCACACTGATTTCTATAAAATTGATGTATTTTACTAAAAGGAAGACAGATACTTGGAAAATCTGTAGTGCTTTGTTACTGAGTGAGAGGATAAGATGTATATCCTAGCTTTTCAGCTGGTTAGTGCTTTCCCTGCTCTGCTGAAGCAGGGCTTACAAACACTAACTAGACCTGCCTTTCCAGCTCTCAGCCCTGGGTTTGTTTCAGCCTTTTCAACTGGTGCATTTTCCCTCCTACACTCAAATGACAGTTTTGACCAACAGGGTTCTTGAATCAGATGAGTCTGTTGAGTAACATGCTTTATGTCTAATTATCAGGAACTGCTAGGCAGAAGAGGTAGTAACAAAGCCACGACAATACCCAGATTTGCACCAGAAAAACAGCAAGCTTGTAAATGCTTTTTGTCAGGAGTGGTGGCCTGAAAATTTCCTTTTCTTCCTACCTGCTTGATCTTGCTGCTAGAGAGAGAAGATGGTAGAGGCAAATAGCAGAAGAAAGGAAGTTGAAGGTGAATTTCTCTCAAGCACAGTTTATATCTCTGAAATGCAACCCATTTTGAGAGAGACAAAACCTATGAGGGATCTATCAGACCACTAGAGGTGACAAAGAGTGCTGGTAATGCTTTGTGTCAGCAACTTGTAGCCAAAATGCATAGGAAGCTCAGACACACTTGCTGGTGAAGCAAGAAGCATGGGCCTGAAAGATATCAGTGGGCTGGCGACAGCTACCCCATGGCCTCTAAAAGGACTTGGTTTGGTGCAAGAAAGATAAGGGAAACCACCAGTTTTAGCTCAGTAGCATGTCTGAGGGGTGTCTCTGTGTAACATTACCTGTTTGCTTTTCTTGAGTCAAAGCAAATAATTTTTTGTGCAGAAGAATAACCTGTGTTTATTCTGACCACACTTTCAGGATTAACCAATGTCTCAGTGTCATGATTATCATTATGTGTGATGCTTGCTGTGCTGTGTTTCTGAGATGCATCAGAGTGGCTTTTATAGACCAATCAATTTTTACTTGCTCTGTAAGAAAAGTTAGTTAATTCATTAACTAAAACACTTGTTTGAATTCAAAGAAGGGGAATGTGGGAACTAAATACAAGCTTTGAACTCTGACATGGAGTGCTGTTGTAGCTGTGATGGTCTGAGGGCATATACAAGGCAGGGTTTGTAGTGAGACAGTATTTTTTTAGATGAGTAGGTGCAGTTGGGAGGAAGAAGAAAAGCTGTGGGACAAACAAGCTCTTCTTTAAACCTGAAGGATGGATTGTGTCCCTGAAAGCTTTTTTTACTATCTCTTGCTATGAATCTCATGCTTCTTCGGAATGACAGGACTTTAAACCTGCTGTAAGGCCTTTTCCACTCTGACAATGACCCACCCCCGAAAAATACTAAATTCATGCTCTTCTTTTGGGTAATTCAAACTTGGGATTGGGTCCAAGGAAAAGGACCCAGGGCATAAAAATATAGTAATTACTGACTGCAACCCATTAAATCTGAGACACTTGCTGAGCTATTATATGTTGAAATCTGAGAAGCATATGACATTTCTCTCTTGACTCACTTGATCCTGTGCATTCACCTAATGCGGAGTTGAAATATCATCCAGCACATGGCATAAAATTTTAAAAAATTATTTTTTATCAAGGTGATATTTCAAGTTTTTGATTATTTTATTTGTTCTTTAGCTTGTAGTTATCTCCCAATCTCTACCTTTTTTTTTTTTTTTTTTTCATAAAATACGTTATTTGTATGTCTTAGGTCTAAACATAATGTACTGTTAGTCTCAGTTCATATTTAAAACAGTTAAGCAAGGTTGGGAGTTATCTTTTCTTGTCCCTGTGCAACTGCTGTGACTGAACAGAATCAACAGAATAAGCCTGTTACAGCTTTGTAGCTAATCATAACAGGAAGGTCCCCATGTGTATAATAGCAAATTACAAATATTGGCCATATTTTCTATTCAGATAATAAGTTGTTTAATACAGAAACAATCTGTAAGATTTGTTTGTAGCAGTATCATTTTGAGTATTTTTTGTAGTACAGAGTTACTCTCCTATGGAAGAGTGAAATGAATTTTCAGTGTGCATCTTTGTCATTCAACCTGACTGCAATGAGAAGGATGAAGCACGATTAGAAAACTGAAGCAAAATCTTAATGGCATTAATTTTGTTTACAATATAAGAATAGGGCCACAAATAAACTACTGAGATTGTATTGAACAAATATCAATTTAAATTTAGTACACCATGTGTATTGTATACAGATATTGTCTAAAGCCAGGTGGTTTTGCCCTGACATACTATAGTAGTGAGAAAAACAATATTTACTACCCCTTACATTACAAGAAGTTTGAAAACAAAGTTGTGAAACAATACTGTTTAAAGACATACCTTATTATCAGATTCCTCATGGTTTAATAAGGTACAAAAATGAGTCTTGTAAGAGGATGTTAAAACAAATACTCTAACCTCCAGTTAGGAAAGGTCTTTTTAATAGTGTGAGAAAACATTTTTATCCTTTGTAACAATAAAGATACTTTTCCTTGCAGTAACTGGTTATACAGTCTTCTGCTTCACAGTGAAGTAATTAAATTTGAATGGTACTTGTTTTAGTCTTGAGAGCTAACTGGCCTGCCAACTATCCTCACTTGCAAACAGAAATATGGTCTGGAGCTGCTCTCTCCCAGTGCATTTCATGTACCATGAAAAAACCTACACATTCATTTGCCATAAAGCTTTTTTCTTTGTCTTCAGGGAAGCAATCAGTCGTGTTTGTGAAGCTGCACCTGGTGCCAAAGGAGCCCTCAAGAAACGAAAGGTATTTTTCTTTTCCTATAGTGCAGATTACTCTGTTTGGTTACTTAAACACAGGGAACACCAGGCACAGCAGGCAGGTGACTTTATAAATGCTTTGAGAATTGCAGGTCATTACTAACCTAAAGTATTGGCTGTCTTCACCCCTGTAGGTTTCCTCTTGCCCATTTATTTGGTCGGGAACTGCTTTAATAGGCATCTACAAGTATGGGTATACCCAGGAAAAAGAGTGTGGCTTGCTCTTACATTCTTTCTGTAGAGACTCCCTAGTTTTTCTTGTCTTTCTTTTGTAGATTGCAGGTGGAAGGCTTGAAAGAATCAAAAGGGTTTTCTGAGTTCTGTTTTTAAACCTTAAGGAGGAAAATACCTCTTTCCTTGGAGAGCAAAATGGTGCAAATTTTCATTGGAAAAGTAGGTATCACAGCTTAGTAGTTTGGGTGGGCCAAATGACAGAATTCCTCTCTATTCCCCCCCACCCCACACAAAGGGAAAATAAAAGGAGAAGAAAGAACAGAGACTCCAGGTTGGAAACTGAAAACGATTTGATACAGATTTTACTGACACAAGGGGAAAGGCAGTAACATAGAGGACAAAGTAAAAAAAATACAAATACATATATATATTATATACATAATAAAACCCCATAGATAGCATGTGGTGAGCTGGTGTCTACGGACAGCCGCAGGAAACGGAAGGAAAACAAAAAGGGAGGAGCTCTTGACTTCCCGATCTTTTTATAGAGTATGGGCAGGAAAGGGGAGGGAATAGATCCCTCCCTTTGTGTCCCTCCCCTCTCAGAGTCCGAAAGCCCTCCTTCTTTAGTTCCTCGTGTTCAAGTGAGGGCAGTGGGTTAAACAGAATCCCAAGCTCCTGGTGAGACACATTGCTGCATTACTGTTTTTAGAAGCAATTTTTCTTATCAGTTACTGAAAAGGAATATAATTTTTAAACTAAGTGTACTGACTGTGTAGAAAGTCTGCCCAGGAGCAGATTCAGAAAAATGTTGAAGATGGATATCTTTTGTCAGTCTGTCTTTCTGTTATGTTTATGCAAGTAGTGGCTTATGAAGTTGGGTAAGGTAACATGTTTTCACACTTTACCCACACTGTCAGAAGGTGGTCCTTAAGCATGAGCTGGGAAACATGAAGGGTTAAGGAAAGAAGAGAAACAAGAGTATGTAAAAGAGTTTTTCTAAAGAAAAGTTAATGAAGTACTGGGTCTGTAACACGACAAAGCCAATATAGCACAACACAAATGTTACACATAAATGGTACGCAGGTAGCATATTTTAAATCAATTCAACAGAAGGAAAGGAAGCTAAAAGTGAATGTCTATGTAAGCTTCAAGGAGTAAAGGAGCACAAGAGTGTCCACCCTTATAGAGGCAAAACTTTCCAAGTTTGCAGACAGATTAAGACAAATGCAAATACATTAGAAGAATACTGCCTTCAGTACAGCTGTGCTTTTATACCCTAATGATCAACATAAACATTCATCAGTGCAAATTCCTCACATGGAAGGATTTCATCTGTTATTGCTGGGCAATCTGATTTTGCACAGTCTGTGGTTACCTGAATCAGGATGTGCTCATGCAGCTGTGTGGTTCCCTGTAGGTGTCAAAGATGAGAAGTTCATAAATTTTGGCAATATTACTCGTATTGCTATAGAACATAACTAAGATCAAATGAAAGGCCTACAAAAGTTACCAATATTATAAAATCCTCTTTATTATATTCTAATACATTGAACTTATTCTCTGAGTTAGGATTAACCTTTAGCGTTATGTTGTGTGCCAATACACAGATTTATTTTTTAGCCCTGTATTTGGGACTTTACTTGCTTCTTAGAGGTCATACAAGCATAATGACAGTGTGTATATCCCTTTTTGTAAGCATCCCATCAGTATCACTAGACTGCCACTTTCCCATTGGTAGTGAGTACAACAGGCAGAAAAACAAGATCTCTTTTCAGGAGTTGGAGCTGCTTTTACAGAATAAGAACATGCCATTTTAAAATACCAATTTAAGGCATTCATTTTAGTCTGCTCACATGGTTCCTTGGTGACAATGAAACTTTGCTTATTTTATTGGGTCAAAAGTGGATGAATACCTGCCTAGCTATTGTTATTGCTCTCAGTGTTATTGCTGTTATTGTTGTTATTATTATTATTACTACTACTACTATTACTGTCTCCTGAGGAGAACAATTGTTGCAATGAAATTATTTTCAGCAACTTTTTAGAAACTTTAACATTACAGATAACCCTGCATACAATGAAGGTCATCTCAAATAAGCAGAGAACAAAATGTGTGTTTTTTTCTCACTCCTCACAGCCATCAAGCAAAGTTCTTTCTAGCATCTTGGGCAAGAGCAATCTTCAGTTTGCAGGAATGAGCATAATGCTGAATATTTCTACCACCAGCTTAAACCTAATGACTCCTGATACAAAACAGGTGAGTATAACTTCTGTATTAGTTTGTGATGCTTTTGATGAAGAGCCTAGTGCTCAATTATTTGCTGTCTGCCAAGACACTCAGCTGATCAGAGTTATTTCTCAATAATGTCTATAAAATGAATCCAACCAGGATGTAAAGCATGTTGAGAGTCGCAGTTTGTTCTGGTCTTCAATGCAGCTTTGAACTGTTTTCTTCTTGCCATGTTTCAGATAGCTTGGTTTTGCTTTTAAAGATACAAAGCAGAAGTTATATTTTCTGGTTGGGGGAGTTCCTACTGGGTACAATCACAAACTTTCAGAGTGATAAAAGGAACGCGTTTGGAGTACGTGACTATAAGATTGAGTGTTCATCCTAAATTTTATGGTAATTCTTACCATTTATAGCCTTAAAGAGCAATCTATTCCTGAGGCACTGCTAAAAATACAGCCTAAAGGATTTTGCAGTACAGTTATACACCAGTATCTTAGAGAGACAAGGCTACATTTTTCAAGTAGCCCATTTCTTCTTCATTCTTCTGAAGGAACAGGTAGACTTTAGGGAATCACTACAGTGGATTGTGGATGTAGGAGACGAGAAAATTCTTTGCTCATGGTGTATATATGAGATAAAGAAGAGACAAACACATAGTTGCTTCTGTGCTATTTTCTGTGAGTCACATACTGCATTAAGGCACAAAACTTCCTGCCCAGATATAGCTGGAGTTCCTTAGGAACCTCATAATTAAAGGGGAAGGAAGAATACATACATTGCCTATTAAAAAAGCTTACTGTTTGTTTTGTTTTAATTTATTTATATTAATTCTTATTCTTATTTAGGAAGTGTCATAATCTTCTGCAGTAAGCACTGAGCCTGTGGGAGCACTGTTATGGCATGTTGCAGTAGTTTGAAGCCTTATTAAGGAACATACACAACAGTGCTTCTCATAAGGGCAATTGTCATCAGTCAGAAGTATAGGAAATTTAAGTTAATTAGATATACTAAAGAAGACCCAGACCCTGAAAGCTGCTTTGTCTCAAGATGACGTCAGGGTAGAAATGGACTTAAACTGACTAATCCCAGGGTAGAATCCTTCCCAGACGTTTTGCATTCTCTGTGAGTTGAAAAAAATATTTATCTCTCTTTCTCTCACATCATTTATTTTGAGATAGACCTGGGATGAGTGCTACAGGCCTGGGAGAAGTCTGGTTTCTCAGATATCAATAACATTTGTCACAATAAAACAAAAATTCAGTAAAAAATAACATCTCAGATATTAATAACATAAGGAGGGTCAGGGAAAATCTCCATTGCCTATTAGGAGGAACACAGTAACAGAAGACAAGGAGAAGGCTGAGCACCTTCTTTGCCTCAGTCTTTAACACAAAGACTGGCTACCCTCAGGGCGGCTGGGCTCCTGAGTTGGTAGACAGGGATGGGGAGCAGAATTCCCCTCCTGTAATCCAGGAGGAGGCAGTTAGGGACCAGCTGTGCCACTTAGATCCCAACAAGTTTATGAGGCTGGATGGGATTCATCCTAGGGTGCTGAGGGAGCTGGCAGAACTGACTAAGCCACTCTCCACTGTTTACCACTGGTCCTGGCTAATCAGGGTAGTCCCAGATGACTGGAGATTGGCCAATGTGATGCCCATCCACAGGAAGGGCCAGAAGGATGATCCAGGGAACTGTAGGCCTGTCAGTCTGGCCTTGGCACCTGGCAAGGTTTTGGAGCAGAACATCCTGAGTGCCATCAAGCAGCATGTAGAAGACAACCAGGGGGTCAGGCCCAGCCAATAGGGGTTTAAGAAAGGAAGGTCCTGCCTGACCAGTCTCATCTCCTTCTATGAGTGGGTGACTTGCCTAGTGCATGAGGGGAAGTCTGTGGATGTGGCCTACCCAGATTTCAGCAAAGCCTTTGACATGGTCTCCCACAGCATCCTCCTGGAAAAGCTGTCAGTCTGCAGCTTGGACAGGTGAACCCTTTGCTCAGTTAAAAACAGGTGGGATCACAAGGCCCAGAGAGTGGTGGTGAATGGTGCTGCATCCAGTTGGTGTCTTGTGACCAGTGGTGTCCCCAGGGATCAGTACTGGGCCCAGTCCTATTCAACATCTTTATTGACAGTTGAGTCTACCCCTAATAAATTCATGGATGACACTAAAATGAGGGAAAGTGTCGATCTGCTGGAGGGTAGGAAGATGCTGCAGAGGGACCTGGACAGGTTGGGTCAGTGGGCTGAGGCCAGTGGTATGAAGTTCAAGAGGACCAAGTGCAGGGTCGTACAATAACCCCATGCAGTGCTACTGACTGGGGGAAGAATGGTGGAGAGTGGCCTGTCAGAGAGGCACCTGGGAGTACTGGTTGACAACTGGTTGAACATGAACCAGCAGTGTGCCCAGGTGGCCTGCAAAGCCAATGGCATCCTGGCTTCTATCAGGAATAGTGTGGCCAGGACTAGGGATGTCATTCTCCCATTGTACTGGTGAGGCCTCACCTTGAGTACTGTGTCCAGTTCTGGGCCCCTCACTTCAAGATTGAATTGAGTGGCTGGAGCAGGTCCAGAGGAAAGCAATGAGGCTGTGAAGGGACTTGGGGGAAAATCTTACAAGGAGGGGTTAAGGGAGCTGAGATTGTTTAGCTTGGAGAATAGGAGACTCAGGGGGGACCTTATCAACTCAGGCAGTCTCTACAACTACCTGAAGGCAGGTGGGAGCCAGGGGGTGGTTCAGGCTCTTCTCCCAGGAGAAGAGTGACAGGAGAGGTTTTGGTTGGATATCAGAAAGCAACAGGGTGTTTAGACACTGGAACTGGTTGCTCATTGAAATGGTGAAGTCACTGTCCCAGGAGGTGTTTAAGAAAAGGTTGGATGAGGTGGTGTTAGGTCATAGGCTGGACTTGCTGATCTCAGAGGCCTTTTTCCAGCCTCAATAATTCTGTGAATCTGTCACTCTGTTGTTGGCCCTTGGGGCAGCAGGAAAGCAGTTGCATATATTCCTATACAACACATTTGTGAAGAAGTTAAGCAGGAATAAGTGCAGGATGACCTTGTTTTGGTTTAATTATTTGTATAAAATGCAGATTTGGGTAGATAGAGGTATTTGTAAACTATCTGCCAACATTAATGAATTTCTTTGTTTTCAGCAATGAGGTAATTTGCCATGCCTTGTTGCAATGCTTTGCTGTTGGTGGTTGGGAGGACTATGGGGCTGAATAGGGAGATAATCCTACCTCAGACTAAATGGAACTGTTTAGCTGTTCAATTTTAAAAAAAACAAACAAAATGTGTCTGACTTCAGTGAATGGTTTCAAGCACTTTTCAATTTTTTTAAAATGTTTTGAGGCAAGCTGAAGTAATTTGCTTTTTTGTGGGTTTTTTTGGTTTTGGTTTGTTTTTTGTGACACTGAGCAAAAAAATTGGGTGATTTGCACAATTCAAGGTAGTGACAATATTAAATGTGAAAAAAAACTCTGCTAATTAATCTCTATTGTAAGGATCACTTTTTTATGGTAAAAAGAAGGAAATCCTCACTGATGAGTATGGGAACAAAGTTCACCACTGAACACCTAAAAATTAATCACATCTTCAGAGGCTGCTGTGGTTCAGTGAAGCACAATTTCCATGAAAAAAGCTCTACAAAGAGTTGTCAGCTCTTTCTGAATTAGTGAAGCAGCAAGATCCAAAGAAACTCACATCAGGCTTTTGTCTTCCCAAGGAAGACAGTACAAGTCTTTAGATATAGGATGACGTAAACAGCCCAGAAGATATCTTTTTAGCTTCATTTTTTCCAAAACTGTTTTCTAAAGTATGTGGTACCCTCTCCAAAGTGATCAATTGAGGTCCAAATGACTATTTTCACATCCTCTGAGGTACTAAACAAGGGGCTTGTTCTACACAAGACCAATTCCTTGGCATGGTTTCCGTGACTCAAATGACCAAGGGAAATTTTCTTTAAAAGTAACTTTTCTTTCTTGCTTGTTAAATTATTTCACTATTAAAAGATTCTATAAGTTAAATCACAGAATAGCAATGGAACAGAGCTCTTCTCCTTGTATTAGAGATTCACGACACTGTCTCTTCCCAGAGTGAAATCATATTAGTTCAAATTGTACATAAGTAAATTGAATTTCAAATGCCCTAGAGTATGCTTGAGGTTTTATCCGCAATGCTGTAATGCAGGGAGATTCAAAGTTCTGTTTGAATATTGAAAACCTGTTGATGCTGGCATAACATAGAATGACACAGTAGGTGTTGTAAGAAATATCAGGATCCTTAGCTGGTGTGCAGATTGCCATGATTTAATTTATGTCATCAGAGTGGCATCAGCAGAAGAGTATTTTGATGAATAGGACTCTTTGCTCCATTCATCACTATCTGTAATAAAGAAAGTGAGATTTAGCAGATTAAATTTTCTCCAAAGATATTATATGACAGATTATGTGATTTACTAGCATTCTGAGCACATTTAGCAATTTCGCTGTGTCCTGCTAGGTTTTAAAAACCACCAGAATAGATAAATTCATCCTTAAGTTTGCTTTTATTATCTTGCTACCCTTTGCACTTCTTATGGATGAAATGCAAGAGGTTGTTTTGAACTTGGTTTTGGATTCTCACACCTATATAAGTCAAAAATAAACCAAAAGGGTAAACAATAAGAAAGCCTGCTGACTCACACTTATTCTTTCTGATCCATACAGATCATAGCAAATCACCACATGCAATCTATTTCCTTTGCATCTGGAGGTGATCCGGTAAGCATTTCTTTAAAGCTTTTCTCACATAGATATTGCATTAGGAGGACTGTGTGGCAAAAATTATTGCATAGCTCACTGAAAGAAAAATGTAACCACAATAGCTCCTGTTTCTTGTTTCATAAATTCTTCTTGATTGTTGCCATCAAACTCTTTCTGAGAGAAATTCTGACAAGCAGTTATAAATCCTTCTTACAAAATATATCAAAGGACTGTGCACATTCATATAATAACCTATAACAAGAGCTTTGTTTTTCAGAGTAGTGTAATATTGGTATGATGTGAATTTTTGCTCTGTATCATACAATCATAGAATGTTTTGGGTTGGAAGGGACCTTAAGAATCATGAAGATCCAACCTCCCTGTGTGGGCAGCGACATCTCCTATAAGACCAGGTAGCACAAGACCTCATCCAACCTGACCTTAAACACTTGCAGGGAGGGGGCATGAACAATCTCCCTAGGGAACCTACTCTAGTGTCTTACTATGGTGAAGGACATATAACCTAATCTACCCTATTTCAGTTTAAAACCATTACCCCTTGTCCTGTCACTACCCTCTCTGGTGAAAGCCCCTCCCAACTTTCCTGTAGGCCCCTTCATGTACTGGAAGGTCACTAGAAGGTCTCCCTGGAGCCTTTTTTTCTCCAGGCTGGAATAGCCCAAACTCTCTCAGCCTGTCTTCTTAGCAGAGGTGCCCCAGCTCTTTGATCATCTTTGTGACCCTTCTCTGGACCCTCTCCAACAGGTCTGTATCTTTCCCATGCTGGGGGCTTCAAAACTGGCTGCAGTATTCCAGGTGTGTACTCACAAGAGCAAAGTAGAGGGACAGAATCACTTCCCTCACTCTTCTGGCCATACTTTTTTTTATGCTCCCCAAGATACAGTTGGCCTTCTGGGCTGTGAGTGGACACTGGTGGCTCATGTTGAGTTTTGCTTCTACTACCATCCCCAAGTCCTTTGCCTCAGTGCTGCTCTCTATCCACTCACCCCCCCCCCCCCC
>JAAWXA010000012.1:15673185-15695022 GCA_038090715.1 Florisuga fusca
CCCCCCCCCCCCCCTCCTCCCCAGCCTGTATTTATGCCTGGGGTTGAAATGAACCAGGTGCAGGACCTTGCACTTGGCCATGTTAAGCTTCACGAGATTGGCATGAACCCACCTCTCCAGCCTGAAAAGGTCCCTCTGGATGGACTGCCTTCTCTCTAAGGTGTCAATCACACCATGCAGCTTGGTATTGGGTATTGTCAACAAACTTGCTGAGGATACACTTAATTCTACTTTCCATGTCTCCAATAAAGATGTTAAACAACACTGGTCCCAATACTGACCCCTGAGGAACACCACTCATCATTTGTCTCCACTTGGAGACTGAACCATTGACCACAATTCTCTGGGTGTGACCATCCAACCAATTACTTATCCAGAGAGTGGCCCATCTGTCAAATCCTTGTCTTGTCAGTTTGGAGACCAGGATGTTGTTTGGGACAGGATAAAATGCCTTGCACAAATGAAGGTAGATGACATCAGTTGCTCTCCCACTATCCACCATCTCTGTAGCCTTGTTGTAGAAGGCCACCAAATTGGTCAGGATGACTTGCCTTTACTGAAGCCATGTTGGCTGTCACCAGTCACCTCCTTATTTTCCATGTGCCCTAGCAGATTTTCCGGGAGGATCTGTTCCATCATCTTGCCTGGAGGACATGATCCTTAAATATCACCCAGCTTTCATGGGTCCCTCTTCTCTCCAGGATGTTTTCCCATGACAGTCCCTTGAGCAGATCCCTGAAGAGACTGAAATCTATCTTCTTGAAGTGTACTTTTACAGTAATAGACCATATTGCATTTATATTTATACCAATGCACGAAAGTATTTTTTTGTCTTCTCATCTTTAAATATGCATTGAGAAGATAGTGTTCACTAGTGCCTTCAGATATATTTGCTACATGCATGTAGCTTTCAGAAAAAGCTCAGCTCTTTTTTTTCTAGTTCTTCAAAGCTTTTAGATATACCTTTCTTTTAAGATCAAAGGGCAGGTTCTTGTGTCCTGTGCTTTTCCCTGTTTTTATAGAGTCCATCCAAAGGCATATTAAATGTGTTTTTGAAGTATTTGTGGCCTAGGAAGCAATGAGAGAGTTATAAAACAGGAGCATTTCTCACTTTTTACCTTAGAGATCTAAAAGCTTTTAAACTGAGATTTATTGAATGAGCCTGCCTCCATCCTATGATAATCTGTAATTTTCAGTCATCTAGTACAGGTATAGGTCTGCTGAGCTCAGTTCTGTTCCAGAAAGAAAAAAGACACCACATCATAATTATCTGGGGTACTAAACATGGATCAAAATCATCTTTGAACTGCAACAGACTGCAGTGAATGCTGTAAATGAACAATTCCTGAAGTGGGCAGAGGAATGATTAGTACAGTTTTCTGACTCCGTAAGAAGATTCTTTGCTACCCATCTGCTATCCCAAATGCTAAGTCCTGGAAACACAGTTGCACACTGCCCACTGACAGAGTGATTTACCAGAAAAGAGGAGAGGAGCAGCAGTAGAAATTGGATTTGAAGCAAACAAGCTCTTTCAAATGGTTTAGAGAGATAAAAATCCTGTTACTGAGTCAGTGAGCTACCAGAGAAATAAAATTGCTTTCTGTAAAGGAGCCTTCAAAAGACAGTGAAATTGTGAAGATACCTTCCAAATAATACCACCACATGGTGATCTCATTCTGGGGGTTTAGAGGGTGGTTATGAGTATCTGCTGTCACTCTACAGTTTTGTCTCAACGGGGTAGGTTTTGGCAAAACTTTAAATCAAATGCTTATTGATAAAGCAGGTGGTCCCTTTGTCCCTCATGCAGATGAATTTATTAAGCCATCTGACATCCAGACATAACTTTCATCATCCCTTGATGATTTTGACATGGAAGCCTGCTACCACCAAACTGTATCTCTCAAGCACCATTGAGTTCCAGCCCATAAACTCATCTCCTCCTGTGAGATTGTAAATTGGATGTAGAAAAGCCACACTGAACTAGGGACTCAGATCTCTACCCATATTTCTTCAGGAAATACTTTCTTTAATTTGAGTTTTGTAATTTGGTTTATTTAGAAGCAAGATTTCCCTGGCTTTTCACCCCATCAGCTGTTCTGGGTATCTGAGACATATTCACATGATTCAGCTCTGCAACTTTTCTGCCCCTTCTTAATCATTAATTACCTTCATAATTCAAAATGTATTCACTGGAGAAGTGCTCCACAGTCTTGGAGAATAGCTTAAGTACCATATATATTTTTGCAATAATCCCCTTTGCAGTGAGTCAGTTTCTGTCTTTGTCAGCACACGGGAGCTTAAAACTCTCACCACCAAATCCTTTTACACACCACTTTGAAATATTTTTTCCTTCCTTTCAAGCCTGTGTTCTGGATCTGCTTTAGCTCTCTTCAACCCCTCCATATGATACACTAAACAATTTTCATCCATAGTCATTTCAGGTGGCTGTTTCCAAGCTGCTAGACAAGACATTTGTTTTTGGAGATGCCTGCTTTTGGAGAAGCTGATCTCACAGGGTTTAATAAGGCAGGTCCCTAAAGGCAGTAATTTTTCAGTTTCAGACCTGCCTCTAAATTTTAACACCACAATGCAGTTTCTTTGAGATGAAAATTATGGCTCATTCATGCTTGTCTTCAGTCCTTGAATATCAGAGACCACTTTGCTGCATCAGCTCAGCCATGTGTAGCCTTTTGATGGGTGTCTTCTAATCCAGCCACTGTGAACAGTGCCCATCTTAGATCCTTAGTAGTTTTTTTCATAGTTAGCTTGAATCTCAGTTTTAGGTGAAAAAATGTGTAGGTGGTCCCAGACTCTCACACGCACACTAGCTATGAGACAGATCTATGATTTATTTAGGCATAAATGTATCCCTTAGTTATGCCTGCACTAGTGAATTTTACTTACTAGTGCAGGCATAATTTATCTGTGGCCTGTTTTCTGGCCCCCAAATAAATAGCATAGTGCAATTCACATCCATTTCACTCTGCTCCCTCACATTACATAGATTTCACTCAGTCCCCTCACAGTGGTCCCTTGGATGCTGTGCCAGCACACACTCATTCCTCAGATGGTTTCAGAGCATAGCATGGGAAAGAAGCACAACCAAGTGAAGGAGAATAGCAATAATTTTAAACAATACGGACAACTCTCAGGCCTTTACCTTGGCTATGATTTTTGCTATTAGAGACACAGCCACTTTTCTTATCTGCTTATTTCTTGACATGCATCATTACTTCCACTCAAGTCATTGCCCAGATGCTATGTCACTGGGTGCTTAGGAAATTATTGGACAAAATACTGGGGTTGTTATTGGCTCTGCATTTTTCACAAACCAGCCTCGTTGCTGCTGTGTCTGAGTGGTCTCCAATGGCACCTTAAGTGATATGGCTACACTTCTGTCACCAGAACGGTGAATGTGCTTTACCATTTCCCTTGTCCTCACCTTAGGAAGTATATCGTGTATACACACAGCATGGTGGTTTGTTTTGGGTGTGTGGTGGTGTGTACTTGCGCTAGAGAAGGCTGAGCTGAAGAAGTCTATATTTTAACTGAAGATTGATATTTGTTATGACATTTGAGCTTGACATAATTCTTGAAGCAGTCACCTGAAAAGGCTTTGTCCAGGCTTATGCAGACAGCTTTAGTATAACCTATATGTACCTGAGTTAGGTTTATCTGACTAATCATCACATCAAGGATACGAGGCATTTTCTAGATGTGCCTGAAGGCCTCACATTTCCCAGAAGTGCATCCCTTTCCGTTTCATGTACTTAGTGATAAAAGCCTGTGCTGCTTGTGTACAGGAGCATAAGAGTGGCAGGAGTGTGAGCAAAAATGCTTCAAAGAAGTCAGACTGCTTTTGCCAGAAACTCCACCAGGTGTATGGCAAAGGGGATGGCTAGGAGCACCCACGGGCTGGGGGATAGTGCCCTGGGATGCTGCTTGGCACAACCAAGCAGTGGCTGAGCACCTCTGTGCCATAAGGCATGGTATTCAGTAAAGTAAGCACACCTGCATGTGACACATGAATAAACAGCATTGTTCCATGTTTCTGGGGAACAGGGCTGTTACTCCCACTCTTTCTGCCAGTGAAACAGTTGGTAATTCATATTCTGACAGTCTCTGGCAGTTCGAAGACTAGGACTTCTAATTCTACTCCCTTCTGATCCAAAGCCTACTGAATTAGTTCAAATGCTTTTCCAAGGCCTGGGAAGAGATTTGTAAATTCTGCTGGTATAGGTAACATTCTGGAGAAAGCAATGTCATGGGATCAGTACCAAAACTCACAAACATTTTTATGGGGTTTATACTATCCCAGAGCAAACCATGTTATCTGCGTCTCTACCTGCAGGAATAAGCACGCTCTGGACTGTGATCTTTTGCTATGATCAATGCAAAAATATTTTGCATTAATTGTAGATATTTTAATTTTTTGACAGGATACAACTGACTACATTGCTTATGTAGCTAAGGATCCTGTTAATCGGAGAGGTAAGTTAGAAATACCTATTTGCCATGTTTCTTCCTGTGAGAAACGTGAATTATTCATGGTATAATTCATTTGGGGTTTTTTTTGCAGAAAAAAATAAATGCATACCAACAGAAATCTTGCCTTTGACAGAGTCACGGATTTTATAGCAATAAGCAACATCCATACTTAAATTAGTTCTTAAACTTGGAACAAGTCTTGCTGGTAGTTCATCTTCAAATATAATTTTCATTCTCTTCATCATTTAAATCAAAAAACTTTCCTTCCTTTGCTGTGTGAGCTTCTAGGCAACTGCTAGTTCATACCTACATCCAATTGCTATGCAAGAGCTAAGCAGTCCTCTGATTAAGTCCGAAGAGGAGGTGGCTGAATTGGTAGGTCCTCTCAGTACATATACCTAATTCTTCCTTGCAGAATCAGATTTTTCACCAAACAGTGAGCTTTTGAGTCAGCTTGCAGGAGGCTGTAATAATATTGCTTCGTGAAATTTAATTCAAGGTTGTATTGCTTTATGAACAATCATTCAAGAACAGGGAAGCTCTTGTTGAGTGCCTTAGAATGCTAAGAACCTGTTCAGATTTTAAAAAATAGAAGGGATTTATAAGAGCTGTAAATTACAAGCTGAAATAATAGGTACAGAAAATGTTTCTGCTTGTCATGCAAAATTCATCACTAGATACAAATGCTAGATACAAAGTACTTTATAATGTACCCGAGAATCTGTTATTATTCATGACTGCTAGAAGACTGGCTCCAAAAAAGCTCAAGTCTTTCTAACAGGATTTCTGCAGAATTCAGGCACTGTAACACCAAAATTCCAGCCCTGCAAACTCTGAGCTGCCAGGATACCATGTGTACCACTAGTTCAACAGCTTCTGTATTTTGTCACCTTTAATGATTTTAGATACCTCAGCAACCTGCTGTAACCATATGCAGAGATGTCCATACTTGAGACCATTAGCTCATAAATAAGACCTGTACTAAATATGCTAATTTGCTGAATATTAGCAAAACACCTAGAAAAATTATGTGGAGTGGGAGGTAAGGAGATAATCCAGTTCTTTGCCATGATCCAACGTCATGTATCTCACAGTAGAAAGGCTCTGCCCTCAGACTATGGGCTGTATGGCACAGACATGCTCTCCACCCCACCTACTTTCACAGTCCCCTAAACTGGAGACTGATTCAGCTGTTCTGAGAGATCTCAGTGGCAATGTAGTGGACTAGCATTAAAGATCAGATGTTTGCATTGTGGGGTGTGAAGGAGCCTTGTGCGTTGTTTTCTGTTCCTGTGTGGAGGATTTTATATGAAACTGTTTCATGGACTATATCCCTTATATCTAACTTGAATGCTTTTAGACTTAGCTTCTTATCACTGTTCCTTGTTCAGCTAGTCTGTCCTAGACCAATGAGTCATCTTACCACCTCGTATTGTCTTACTGTGGTGTATTTAGTTCAAATAATTTCTCAGTTTTCTTTAGGAAAAGTTTAGTAGAACTCTGTATATCTCTAGCTACAGTGCTTCCATCCTTCACATAATTTCCAGTCCTCCCTCTTTAATTTTTTCTGCATTGTTTAAAATAGGTAGATGATTCCTGTTACTGTTTGGAGTAATCTAATATTAACATCAGCAATCTATAACAGGGGCTGCACCTTCCTATTCTTACTTGCTTCTGTTCTTGTCATTAGCCTGTTTCTTGTAAGCTCTTTTTGCTGCAGTGAAGCATTGCTATCTCATGTGAAATTCTTTCATGCTGTGATCTTTAAGCTTTCTGTGTTAGGGCTTTCCACGGTAGCTTTCCTCAGTTGTGTGTACCTCAGTGGTTTGTAGGTCAGTGACTTTGTATGTTAGCAGTATTAAAACACATTCTCTAAAAGGTCTGGTTTAACAAGCGATCAGGATTGCCCTCTCTCACCATCACACCATTCTGAAAGTCTTTGTGTTATCTGCAAGTTATTTTAGAAGTGAGCTTAAATTCACTTCTATATATAGTGAGCATGTTACTGCTGCTGTTACTGACAATAGCACCAATGTTGTGGTATAGCTTTCACTTGCATATTAGATTCATTTCATCCCAAGGATGGAAAAGATCTCCTTATGCTTTATATTCTGCATCTAGCAAGCTAAATGCTATCTGTCTTCTGCTGCAACATTCACAAGAAATCATCTCTGTGTGAGCCAAACCTTCTCATCCTTTTACAAGAAGCATACCTCCTACCTGCTGAAAGTCCATTCATGTATCCAAGGTAACATGCTGCTCATTATGTCACCTACTGAAACTACTTAATGACTCATGCTTCATTTCAGCTCCAGACAGGTTTAGCAGTGATCCATGTCTTAATAAATCCCCGTTCCAGTTATAGTGGGCAAAAATTAAAGCTTTGTTTGGCCTAAGTACTTTTGGTTCATGTTCATGGAGATAAGCCAGAACCTTATCTGTGGGGTGATTGCTCACTGCCTCTAACAGTGGTGCAGGAGAGCTAAACAGCAAATACCCTGATGATAGCTAGGGCTATGTGCCTTTGAATACATGGAGGTCCTGGTTTTGGCTGCTGAGTTCACATGCTGCCAAGGACATTTCCCCCGAATCAGGTATTGCCTCAGCGTGCTGATTGGCACAGCATGTGTTACAAGGTGAGAAGAGAGCAACAGTGGATCTGTTTAACAGGGAAGCACCGTGACGAGTGTCATCTCATGCTGTGTGAGGTACTGAGAGAGACAGCTTGGTGCCTTGGTCATTCCTTGCTTGAGTAACTGCAGGTTTCAATTCCAGTTCAGGCTCTATCCAATAGACCAAGAGCTTGTCCAGTACTGAATATGGAAAATGAACTCCAGGGCTTTTCTGAGTATCACCAAGGTGTTGTTCATTCAAATCTTAGGATTCCATCTCTTAACTCCCATCTATGTTTCTCTGTTAGGTGGAATCTTCACAAGATTTCTTGTTTATGTTGTCACATAAAATACCTCCAAGCTACTCTCTGATTTAAAACTGGGATGAATTTGGCTGCTTGGACAGCTGATAATGGTTTCTTGTTTGTGTTGCCAGCCTCCCATCTTACCACCTTACCACAGTGGATTCAAAGAGGTGGCACATGTGTGATTGCTGGAGTTAACTGGAGCCCTGGCTCTGTGCTCCCTACTGGTCCTGCAGTTTGCTGGGAGTTTCTCCATTCAGACAAGCAGGAAGAGTAACCAGGCTCTGTATTACTGGAATTAGAGCAGGGCCTAGGATCTAGAAAGTATCCTAGTTACTGATCCTCCCTCAGCCTGTAATTTGGATAATTCTGGAGACTCAAAGGAAGTGGACAGCCTGAAGACTTGGAGGGACTAAACATAAAACTGAAGTGGTAATAAAATCAAGAAAAGCAAAGAAAGCTTCTCTATTTCTTGCTATTTACTAATATTTTTATGATTTCAACTTAAACATATAATCTATTGCATTCAAATAATGACAAATTCAATTTTGTGAGATTTCCTTTTTTAATAGACATGTTAAAATGTGGAACTGATTTGTGGTGTTGGCTATTGCAATTACACACCAGAGTAATTTTATTTGGTCTTTAAAAAGACTCACTTGCCTGAAATTCACTGTGCCAGAACTAGGTTTTTTTGAAATATATACACCATGAATAGGGCAGCTATGCCTGGTGTGTAGGTCAGTGCATCCCACCACAACATAAACAATGACAGCATGTGCACATGTCAAATCTTTTTCATTTAGCTTGTCATATATTGGAATGCTGTGATGGCTTGGCTCAGGATGTCATCAGCACCATAGGACAAGCATTCGAGCTTCGATTTAAACAATACTTGCGGTGCCCCTCTAAGATACCTGCTTTCCATGATAGGTGAGTACTGTTGCAGAAAACTGCTCAGTCATCTTCTTTATCTTGTATGATCTTCTTTAGCTTAAAGAAATGTGCTGTGGGCAAAGTTCTTGGTGATGGGTAGGATTTAAATACTTTATAAAGAGATTTCTGCTGAATTAGCAAAGCGTATTTGCCTAATGAATGTGAAAGGATCACAGCAATTTTAAAAGAATGAGCTAAAAATGGACTTCACAGTGAACTTACTGAAGTGTTCATATGTTTTCTTTTGTAGTTACTAGGCAGAGTTGGATGGCCAAGAAAGAATGTATTTGTAACATTTCCTCATTATTACTATTATAGCAGCCTTGTCAATTTGGGTGAAGTAAGCCTGAGTTGTTTGGCTTTCATAATACCTAATGTTGTTACACTGTTTTGGATATTAGCCAGGGTGAATGCAATAAATTTTACAGAGGCTTTGGCTGCATTGTTCATTGGAGGATACAAAATCTGTCTGCTTGTATATGTTTAAGAGGTGGGGCTATTACATTGTTTTCTTTGGTGAGTTGTGTTTTTGATATGGATTGCTTTATGCTTTCTAACGTTAATATAAATTATTAAAATGTAATAGTATAAATTATTAAAAAATAAAACAAAACAAGTTAGATGATACCATGTGTAACTTCTTGTATCAGAGTAAAATGAGTGTATAGTGAATATAAATGCTACTATCCTAATCTGGAAGGACGCTAGACTCACTTTAGATTTGTGTAAATGACTGATAAATGTAGACTGAAACCACAGATTTGATCTGTTTCTGAAGTTCTTCCAGGTTTATACTGATGGTAGAAAACCCATAATTTCAGTTTTAGAGCTTGGTCAATCAACCATGTAATAATATTACAAGTGCTACCGTAGGGTTAAATAATACTTTTTGTTAATGCTGTTTATAGCTAAGTAAAAACATCCTTTAATCAGCGTAAAGAATTTTATTCTTTGCATAGAAGGTTTGGATTAGTTTGTCTAAACAGGGAAGTTCTGCTGCAGCGTTCATCATTGTTTCCTGATCTTTAGTGGAATATGCAATAGCAATAATCTCACAGGCAATCTTAAGATGCTGCAAATAAGTTCTTTGCAAGTGAGGGGCAAATAAAGCATTCACTTTCTTGAAGGATGCAGAGTTTTGATGAGCCGTGGGTGGAGGAAGAGAACGAGGCAACAGAACATCCCTATTACAACAACATCCCGAAAAAAATGCCCCCCCTTGGTGGCTTCATTGATAGCAGGCTCAGAGCAAAACTTCCCACTGCTCCAGATACAGCTCAGGTTAGTGCATTTTTGTCTCTGCCCTCCTGCTGATGGATCCAAGATATTTTAAAAATCTGTATTTTAAGATGGATACATTGAGACCATTTATAGCTCACAGTCCCTTGTATGTGACTGGTTTCCTTCTGAATGGGCACTGAAGATATAAGGAGCAGCAAATGAGGCAGGTACAAAACAAACCAAAAGCAGGTGAAGTTCCTCATGGTGTTAAAGATTGCTCACTTCCAAAGATGAGAAATCCACTGGGGGTTACCACATTTGAAGAAACCATTTCTGCTTCAGAGAGTATCAAATAGTACACAGTAACTGGGAAAGATTAGATCCAGAATTGTTTAAAGATTCTGGTGCAGTCATTACTAACAGTTCATTGAGTTAATAACTCATCAGCTATCAGTATTCTGCCAGAATAATGGTATCCAGATACACAGGTACAGTTATAGAATGAATTAATTCATTTTGTTCCTCTACACTGGCTCATATTCAGCTGGGTGTCAACCAATGACTCCAGGTCATTTTCTGCCAGGATTATAGGTGGGTTTTCCACCACATATTGAACTGAGGTCAGCTTTCTACCAGCATTGCTGTTGGAAGTTTGACTGCAGTATTGGTTGTAGCCACCTAGATGAGTTTCCAGGTCCAGCACAAATGCTTAAATCCATAGGGACTTAATTCAGTACCTGAGTGTATCCCCTGGTCCCATCTTTCAGCTCATGCTTTGGAGGGTGCTGGAGGTATCCCAGGTGTGTTTCTGTGGAACACTTTTCCCAAGCACAGTTTGTTAGGGCTTGCAAATGTATTAGAGGAGATGATGGGTCATTTGGGATTGTGGAGGTTAAGAGAGGCAAGAAATAAGAAGTTTACATGAAGGTCATTGGTAATATCTTGCTCCTACACAAATGCATTTGTGAGATATGTATTCTGACCATATGATGAATTGGAAATTTTGAGTGGGAATACACAGAATACAGCCAAGGAAATTGTCAGTGCCACTCCTAATATATCTGAGCATTTTAAAGGAAATTGAAATTTTCTTTGCTCATGTGTCCATTATAGTCTGCAGCAGGAGTTGGAGGAGAGCAAATCTATTACCAGAGTCGCCACTTAGGAGAAAAATTCAGTGAAGATTTGCATCAGGAGCCTGTTAAGGAAGGTAAGTTTTGCTAGTTTTAGCTGTAATAGTACAGGACATCTTGATTGAGCAAAGCATATGAAAGCTTGATGCCTCAAAGTCTTAACACAATGATTTGGATTTTTTTTTATAGACTGCCTTTGTCTAACTTTTAGTGTTGAAATTAGTATGAAATGTTTGGTGCTTACATCTGGATAAATTATTAAATGCAGACATTCAGGATATCTTTTGCAGAGGAATTAATAAAAGAATTGTGCCAAACCCTTAGCTCTGTAGCTTGCCATGTCTTAAGTCCCTTTAAAAAGCGTGCTGCATGATCTGTTCTGAAAATCAGCCCCACTAGGGCATGCAAGGTTGAATTTCTGAAGAAAGATCCTGAAGTCAGAATGTGGAGCAATGCATGTGTGTACCTGTGATGTGTGTGTATGATTATCTATGAATAAACAAATAATACATTATATTTTTTGTTGCTCTCTGTGAATTTTAAGGAAGTCATATCAAAACATACATGAAGTTTCACCCCGTTCACCGTAATTCAACACCTTTACTGTATTTCTGGGGACACTTTGTTCTCAAATGATAGTGTATGTTATCTGTTGTTATTCTGTTCAGATTTGAGGATTTTATTCTATTTCTTCCTCTCATGAGTCCTGAACTGAATATAATTTTTGAAACTGATAGTCTTTATTTTTAAATGTTTCCTTCACTCCTGAATAATCACCCACTCTGTGCAAGTCCCCATTGAAACACAGTTCTGAATCAATTAATTTTTTTTTCCTACTAGATCCTGCACCTATTGACTTTACATCTTGCTCTCTAGGGAATTTTAAACCTGTGGTAGTGGGACCTGATAATTATCTGATCATTCTAACAACACTGTTCTGTCAAATACAAAAAAAGTAGAAAAAAAAAAAGTCTTGAATTTTCTAGGATCTCTGGATATTTGTAGTATGCCGGAAGGGAAATCACAAGTATCCCCTACAGCAGAGATGGCAACATATGTAAACACTCAGCATATAAATATAGAAGCTCTACTGGCACTTCAGGCAGATGCTGAATGTACCTTCAGTGGAACAGCAGATGGTACCAAAGAGAGCAGCCCAGGAAAGGATCTGTTTGACATGAGTGAGTGCCTTTCCTATTCACTCCTTTTCTAAGAAGCACTCTGATGTACTTATGCATTAGTTCTATGTAAAAATATTTGTAAATTGTGAAAATTAAGTATTCTTGGTACAGTTGTGATGAATTTTAGAATTCACCATAGTTTGTATTATCTCTGAGTTACAATCTATGTTACCCTTAGCATGACAGGCAACTGCATCAGGAGAATAAAGCAGGAGGCTTTGTGCAACAAGAAAGCTGGGAGGGAAATTAAAAGGCTGGGTATTACCTTGCTGTGAATAGGTCAGCTAGCCTACCTAGCTATCAGTGCCAGCTTTTCCAAAATTAGACTCATAAACATAGCTGTAAAGCAGTGGATTAAGCATCAGTCCTAATTTAGTGTTGGTTCTACCAATATGTGTTGTTTTCAGCCTTGAAGAGATACTTCAGGGGAAATACAGAGGAAGTAGTTTGATGTACAGAAATTTTTCTTTTTCTACTCTTCCAATTTCCAATCAATTGCAGACACATTATTTAGTTCAGTTTATGTAATTAAGAGGCAGACACAAAATAGTTGGTGCCTATATTATTTGTGAAATAACATATCTTCATTTCTGTTATTTCAGAATATATAAGATTATCTTCCTGGAATGTTTTTGCTGAGATATGACACTATTTCCACAGCTTAGGGAGATTCTGAATCAAAAGAAAGGAGAATGGAAGCAAGTCGAGAGAGTATCTGTGATTATAGATCTGAAATGAGAAAAGTCTGCTGTCTGAAATCAGAGATGTTAATCTTTATTTAATGTGTTGTGCCTTTAAGACATGAACATGCTTACTTCTATTTTATTCATATTCTTTTCCTTATAATAGGAAAAAATGATTTATCATCTTCCAGTCTTCATTGATCTTTATGGGGAAAAATGACATTAGAAAACATTCTATCCCTAACTTTGTTTGTCAAGCTATACACGTGTTGTGCTTAGCACGGACTGCAACATAGTAAAGATATACTTAAACTGGTTTTAGGTGTTTGCTGAAGATATTAATGCTGTGGCAACACAGTATTTACCCTCTTTCTCTGAGTTAAATTGACACCTCCCTGACCCCACGCATACCCTCTCTGTGGCCCCACACAAACATGGACATGTACTCCTTGAATCTGAACGGTCTATTTAGAGCTGGTGTATTGCTACATGTTACTGCTCTGCAGGTGTTCTCTCTTTTTAATATTCAATACTTTGCCAGATGAAAGTCTTGCAAGGGAAAATAGCTTCTAGTTGGTCAGTGCAGCATTTAGTGAATCATGCACAGTACTATTTCTCTAAGACTTTTCGGAAATGTAATGACACATCTTCCTGTTTGATTCTACAGAAAGCAACACTTATTTAGCTGAGGTTTAAAAGATGCTTCCCAGAAGCTGATTTCAACTAGGTAAATCGTGTTAAAGGAGCAAGTCCTGTCTGTGTTGCAAAATGTCCTTCCTCGGTGAAGGCCAGGGATAGGCTGAGTGGTAAGGGTGACTGACCCCTTCTAGATATGCCCTTGGGCTGGAGACTCACTAATGGATAATTTTAAAATTAATATGTTTGTTGAAGAGAGAGGAGACACAATTGGATCCATATTACACAGTTTATTTAAAAGGAAACAGTCTGATATACATAGCAAGACAAAAGGTGAGCTCTGCCCTACACCAGAGCATATGAATGAAACTGTTGACAATAGCCATCACATACAATTACCTTTGAAACCTCCTGAAAAGTTCTCTCTGATTTTTATCAGCATCCTTCTGTGCATAGCATACATTTTTATAATACTACACTCCCCAATCTTACAATAATCCATAAATCAGTAGGCCTATCAGTACATCTTTCCTCATTTTTTTTCACAAAGATAAAAGGAACTGGATATAACATAAAATAAATCCAGGTAAAAATTACAGGAAAATCACCATTTCCTAGCATGATTTATCTTTGAATTATCTAACCTTTGTTTCTATTTCCATAATCAGAACCATTTGAAGATGCCCTCAAGATTCAAACATCTGGGGCTGCATTGTGGAAATCCACCTCCACGGGATGCACCAGTCCTGTTTTATGCAGAGCAGCTGAGTGGACTGTAGCTGAAGAACTGAGTGCAGAGCCTTGGTATCAGGGAGAGATGAGCAGGAAAGAAGCAGAACAGATGTTAAAGAAATGTGGAGACTTCCTGGTGAGGAAGAGTACCACGAATCCTGGCTCCTATGTGCTGACAGGCATGCAGAATGGACAAGCCAAGCATCTTCTTTTGGTGGATCCAGAAGGAACAGTAAGTGCTGACTCCTTAGTAATACAAGAGTTTCCCGACATTACACATTTTCTCTAAATGTGTTTAATCTTGATTACTGCTTATTCAATGCTGATCATAAGTAGAACCTCCTCTCCAATATACCACAACATGTCTCATTCTTTCCCCAGTTCCTAGTAGAAGACCCACTCTGTGATTTCAATTGCAGACTGTCAAACTTGGAAAAGACCTCTAGGATCACTGCATCCAACCATCAACATCCCCCTCCAATGAAAAAGTAAAATAAATTTATCAATATCTGTATCAACATGCCCACTAGAGTATGTCCTAAAATGACTCATCTACACAGTTTTTAAATACCTCCAGGGATGGTAATTCCACCACCTCCCAGGGAAGTTCATGCCAACATCCAACTGCTCTCTTATTAAATAAATACTTCCTCAGATCTAGTCTAAACCTCCCCTGGTGCAACTTCAGGCCTCTTCCTCTAGCCCTATCAGTTGAGAGAAGGGGCCAGCACCCACCTCCCTGCAACCTTCTTTCAGGCAGCTGTAGAGAGCAGTAAGGTCTCGTCTCAGCCTTCTGCTCTCCAATCTACACAATCCCAAATTGCTCTGCCTCACCTCAAGGACTTCTTCTCCAGACCTTTATCACCAGCTTGGTTGCCCTTCTCTGAGCTTGCTTCAACAACTCAATGTCTTTCTTGAAGTGAGGGGCCCAGAACTGAAAATGGTACTAGAGGGGCAACCTCACCAGTTGCCATGCCATTCCTCATACAAGCCAGGATGCTGTTGGCCTTCTTGGCCACCTAGACACACTGCTGGCTCATATTCAGATGGGTGTCGACCAACAACCCCAGGTCCTTTTCTACCAGGCAGCTTTCCACACAAGCCTGTAGCATTGCTTGGTGGTGTTGTGACCTTAACACAGGACCTGGCACGTGGCTTTATTGAAACACATACAATTGGCCTTGGTCCACTGTTTCAGCCCGTTCAGGTCCCTCTGCAGAGCCTTCTTACACCTGAGCAGATCAACACTCCCACACAACTGGGTCTTGTCTGCAAACTTGCTGAGGAAGCCCTCAGTTCCCTCATCTAGATCATTGATGAAAATATGAAACAGGACCAGCCCCAAAACTGAGCCCTGGGGAACACCACTGGTGACCAGCCACCTTCTGGATTTAACTTTGTTGATTACATCTTTCTGGGCCTGGCCATGCAAGCAGTGAAGAGTAAACCTGGCAATGCCATGAGCCACCAGCTTCTGTAGGAAAATACTGTGGGAGGCAGTGTCAAAGGCTTTACTGAAATCCAGGTAGACAATATACACAGCCTTCCCCTTGTCCACTAGGCTGGTCACCTGGTCATAGGTCTCTACCTGTTTGTAGGGAGCCTTAGAGACCTTATTCCCCAGCAAGGTCAAGCTCTGCCTATGGCAGTGCAGTCTTAGTTGAAAGACACCTCTTTAGGCTTCCTGGTGAGAAGCTGCTCATGGCTGTGCAAGTTCAACTAGTGTGGTGGCAGTTGCTACAAGACATCTTTCTCAGCCTGAATAAGGACCAGGACCTCAGTATTTTTGTGCATGTAAGACCAGGATAGAACTGGGATAAAGCTGCTCACCTCTGTGCTCCACAGGAACTCCCCTTAGCTGGCAAAGGGACCCTCCCAGCAGCGGGATGGAGTGGGAAAGGGAGTTTTCTGCAGCTGTCCTCTACTACTTCTGGGCACACTTAGTCTCTTGCCTGAGAGGATGAGGATTAAAGAATTGCCATGCATTTTATTCTTCACTCCTGACAGCTGAGAGTGAGCAGCTCATTTTCCTTTGTAAAGGACAAATATAGATGACAAACCCCAGAGCAAATGTACTCCACATGTAAAGGAGTTGACCTGCTGGCATCTGTTCCAGCTGAGAAACCTGCAGCAGAATTATGACCGTGTCTGTAACGCTGCAGCGTGATACGCGGGACATGAGGAATGCCGTGGGCACTCGTTGCAATTACATTTGCCACATGAGGGCAGACAAAGAATGTTTCTGTACCAACTGCGTGGTCCTGGGCTTGGCTGGGGCACCAGCCTGGGGAATGGACCCTGTGCTTCTGAGGACACGGCCTCCTTTGCTGAACTTTCACCATCAGTTTTATGACTCCTGCAGCAGGACCCCCGAATATTCCCTTCAGTATAATCCCACAAATAGCTGTTACAGGCTACTGCAAGGAAAATCCTGCCATGAGACGTGCTGAGTGCAGGGATGCTACATCCCACCTCCTGACTGGCATGGATTACTTAGTATGGTTATGACTTCTGGGATGCTTTCCTCTTGCAAAGGCAGAAGCTTCTTAACTTCTGCACTGCCTCCAGGACCACAATTTGCTGCCCATCTTGTGTAGGGACCTGCTTGTTCTCTACACCTGTCCCCTCTCTCAACCTACTTGTTTGCCATCATGGCCCAAATAGCTTGGAAATTTCTTGCTCAGCAAGAACCACTTGAGAATAATAGCTTTTCTGTGCCATATTTAGGTTAACTGTACTACCTATATGACCTGTGGGATCTTGACACATCTTCTGAGCAGCCCTATTTGTGACTTGTCAGAGCAGAGAATTGTCAGTAAAATGCCAGTGTGTATCCAGCCCCAGCTGCATGCCAGTGGCTTGCATTTCTTCTGTGTGACCTCAAATGGATTGTTTTTAAGAACTGGTTCACACAAAGGGTGCCTGAAAATTCATGTCACACACAAATTACCCAGTGTCACATTACAGCTCTTAAGGGTGTGTTTTCAGAACAGAGCTAGCTGTTCATTTACTTCTGCTCTCATTCAGCTGACCAGAAAAATAAAAGGTGTCTATCTAGCTCAGGAGAGGAATGCTTAAAATGGAGGACTGCAGGATTTCTTCCGGAATAAGAATTAGGGCTTGAACTATGGTGGGATAGGTCTACACTGAGTTGACTAGACTGAATATGTATAGATAAAGCATGTTACTGCTCTTCCAAAGATATTTTTAAATTTTGAAAATGATCTTTGAATAATTAGACAAAGTCATGTTTCAAAGTGGCTCTTTTCAGAAACTGGGAGACCCCATAGGTTTTCTTCATTGATGCAGCTACATGTGAACAGAGCAGAGAGAATCATTTTCCATCAAAGGTGTTTGCTATATTTTTAACCCCAGGACACCCTGTGCTACTTTTCTGCTACAGCCAGAGTGCCAGTCTTAATCATGAAAATCAAAATATTTCAAGCAGGTGTCCACCACAATACAAGCTGACTTCAGAAAGTTTTAACAGAAGTTATCTCTTTCTGAGACAAGTTCATGGAAAATGGGTAGGTTTCACTTCAGAGAAGTACCCACAGGATTTTTCTTGAGGCAGTGCAGAGCCATCCCAATACAAGGCTTTACTGCAGTGTGACATTTGCCTGACAGGACCTTTTGTCTGCATATGAAAGCTGTACACCTAACTCATTTTAAATACAGTAATGAAATGTTTTGCGAAGATGAGGTTAAATAATTAAAGGGGTTTTTGCTATATAAATTGAGCTTTGGCCTGTCCTGGTAATTCTGTCTGTCTTACCTTGCAAGAGCAGTTTTCTCTTACCATGAGTGTATTAATGCACAATGCCTGTCATTAATACACAGAGTAAGAAACTAAGCAGAAGCAAAACTCTAGAAATGTCCATTTTCCACCGATTTTTATGGAAGAGGGGTCAGTCTCTAAGACATGAATGTGTCATTTTATTCTTAGAGAATTTTAGTGTGAACTTAAGAGAAAAAGTATGTTTCTCTTTAATCTATCTTCTTGCATCCTTTTCCTCAAGGTTCGAACAAAGGATCATGTCTTTGACAGCATAAGTCATCTCATCAATCATCATCTTAAAAATAATTTGCCAATAGTTTCTTCTGGGAGTGAACTCTGCCTGCAGCAGCCCGCTGAGAGGAAACACTGACTCCAGATAACTATTTTAGTTCTTGTAATTTGCAAGCTGTAATTGTTAGAAATTGCAGATCTGGAAAAAACTTGTACATTAAAGAAAAAAAAAAAGAGCAAAAATGTATGCACATGTATTTCACCAGTATGTTTTCTTTAGGCTTAAGAAGCCCCATTTCACACTATACACTTGAAATTCTCAGTGCTTTATGCAGACATGAAGTCACATCAGAAAGCTTTCTTAAAAGTAGTTTCAATAAAATTGTTCAGATTCTCTAATGTGAATATTGATAGTGTATATGTATATACACATGATATATATAAAAACCGCATATATTTATATTTTTCAAGTCAGTCTGTTGATGATATAGAACTACCTTCTATGCCATGCATTTCTACCAGTAGAAAAATACCTGTTGTGATTGTTCAGATAAAAATAGAATTCATGCAGTCTCAATTTCTTGATAAAATGAATATTTGAAATCGTATTTTTGGTTTTACTTAAGAAGCACAACTACGGGGATTTGAGGTGGATTATGCTGGTTAACCATGGACAAAATCTGAATTCCAACTCAGAAACTAGTATTCCAACTCAGAAATGTTTTTTTAAAGTGTTATTCAGTGTCATTGATATAAAAAGCATTTTATCTTTCAGATGTCAATTTTAAATTCTTATGTGATGCTACTCAGAATTTGTATCTTGTTTTAACAATGATTTGATGTGATTTCTTTGTGTGCAAAGTGTCTGCATTTGATTTTTTCTAACAATAATGTAATAATTGTCTGCAACTTTAATTTATTAATTTGAGTGCTATGGTTATTTATGAATAGTTCTCTGCTTATGGTGAAGATCGTGGAGTACTTGACTACCAGTCTTAAATGAGATCTTACATACCCATTAGGCAATTCAAACGACTTGGTTTTAATGGGTTTAATGCAAGATGTACATGGCTCTTCAAAGACATATTTGAAAAATGTTTTCTTCCTAAAACAAATGAAAACTATCATGATACAGTGGTTAGTTTTGCTAGTGATGCATTTGTATTTATCTGCCAAAGTGTAACTTTGGCATTCAGCAAGTGTTAGGCATTGCAAGTATACTGCTTTTCTTTAAATACTAAGTTGAAAAATATGCATACGCTAAAGATGCACTTCTGGAAGAAATGTGCTTGGCTTTTGGTACTGGGAAATGTGTTTAGGAAGGTTTGTACTATTCAAATGCAAACACTAAATGAAATTATTATCCTATTTTATCAGACTTAATAGATGAAGTTCCTGGCAAGTTTTGTGCTAGAGTCAGGATTTAGACTTTATTGTTGCAAGCTCTTCTCTCTAATACCAGTATCTCAAATCAGATCTTCAGACTTGATTCCTAAGGGCCAAGGCTCAGCAGGCTATGCATAGGTTAAGTACCTGCCTACATTGAAGGAGTCAGTACTTAAATATAGTTAAAATTAGATTTGGTTTCAAGAATTTGTTAAGTTTAAACATTTATCAAACCACAACCAAACTGAAGGATTCACTTAGAATATGTTTAGGTAGGATCATGATATTAAAATTCTGAAATATTTTTCTTGTACCTTCTGCTTTGAAATACAGTGAGATTGCATCTTGAAAAGCTTGGTTTTGGTTGATCTCAAAAATGAAAATGTTTGAGACATCTAAAACTAATCATGTGAGCTATGCAATAAAATACACTGGATTCAGTAATCAAGACATTCAAAAGCCAAACTGAGACATTAGTGAACCAAATGTTTGAGATTTATTTTGTTGCAGATTGTTATTAGTTGATAGTTCTAGGCCTGGGTGAGAGCTGAGAGCAAAGGAAAGAAATTAAATGCTGCATTGCAACCCAAATTCTTAGGACAGTGGAATTCTTAGCATTTGGATTGTCCTTTCACCAGGTGAGGAATTGCAAGGGACTGTGAGGAGACCTTTTATACTCCAAAGCAGTACTCACCAAAATTACTTAAGAGCATCCATACCTTACCTTATTCCAGTTTGAAGTAACTTAGTTGCCACATTTTTGTCATATGTAACAGTCATTCCATGCTCCCACCTTTCTACAGCCATGTCTTGGGAAGTTTTTAGTTTGCTATCACTGACTATAAGTCATCTGTTGTACTTTGAATGTTTATACCATTTTAGTAAGAGCTTGGTGCCTAAATCCCTTAGGTTTCATCAAAAATCTCATCTGCTGCCTACATCCGTTTTCGATTCCTAAATATCCTGTCAGTGTATGCCTGAAAAAATAGAACGTGTGTGTGTATGAATGAAGGCAGTAAACTTTCACTGAAATAAGTATCTAAATTTTACCATTGTCTTTAATATAGCTTTAATAATTTAGCAGGGAAATATTTTAGAAATTAAAGCAGGTGGCAAGGAGACACAAAATGAAATAGCTAGGCAGAAATACTAAATTCTCCAGACTACATTACGCAAACTCTGACCCCAGAAAAACATGGTTATTTTAAGCTGCTCTGTCAGCACAGCTAATTTGCTCAGCTCAGCATGCCCACTGATGATACAAAGGTTATACATAGCTTGATAAGATGCAGTTTGGTCCTAGATGGTGGTAGTGCCTCGGTGCTGCAACAGTGCTCCACTGCTGCAATCAGCCAGGAGATCTTATCTGTTCAGGTGTGATGATCTAGAGGCTTTTCTAGTCAATGGGAATCAAATGATCTCAAAGCTGTCCATATGAAAGGTCATATGGGCCAATCAGTGCTCCTTTTGTGGAACATGCCATTGCTTTTTTACTGTTACTCTGGTAGATTTGGCTTTCCTCTATATAAAAATTATATAAAAACTGTATTGCCATTCAGAGAGCAGTTCCAAACCTGTTCTGTTAGAGTCAAAGACCATATTACACTGAACTCAACCAGAGAAAATTAAACCTGCAGGTTCACTTCTGTGAGAAGCCAACACTGCCCACAGTGTAAGAGATGGAGAAGTTAATGAGATGGATGCAAATACTGTGTGACTGGCTGAAATCAATTGATTGGCTGAAGGTAGTGAAACAGTGGAACAAATTACCCAGAGAGGTGGCAGGTGCCCCATCCCTGTGAACTTTAAAGATCAAGTTGGGTGGGTCTTTGAGCAAGGTGATGTAGATGAAGATATCCCTGCTCACTGCAGGGGGGTTGGACTACGGGATCTTTAAACGTCCCTTCCAACCCAGGTTTAGCTGGGCCAATACTCCCCAAATGTTCTTTCTATACTACTTGAATGTCACCTTGCTAAGTCCTTTCCCTCTTACCCATGTGGAGAAAACCTGAGCCTTGAGATGCCCTGGGAAGTTACATTGATCTTGGGCAGGAGAAACGCATCTCTGACAGCAGCATGGGCACCAGCTTGCCTCTGAATTCCTCTGCATGGTGCCTCCAGACCACAACAGGTGCAGGGGTGGTTGGAACTACACAATCTTTAAGGTCCCTTCCAACCCAAACCATTTTGATTCCACAATTTTACAAGGAGCACCTGTAATTACAGAACCATCTGGATTGGAAAGGACCCCTGAGATCATCAGGTCCAACCCTCGATCCACTGCCACTGTGGTTACCAGACCATGGCACTGAGTGACACATCCAGTCTCTTTTAAAAAACGCCCAGGGATGGAGAATCCAACACCTCCCTGGGCAGCCCAATACAATGTCTGTTCACCCTCTCTGTAAAGAATGTTTTCCTAATATCTAACCTAAACCTCCCCTGGCAGAGCTGAAGTCCATGCCCTCTTGTCTTACTGTTAGCTGCTTCAGAGAAGAGACCACCCCCCCCCCCC
>JAAWXA010000012.1:15695040-15974324 GCA_038090715.1 Florisuga fusca
CTGAGGGGCCCAGAACTGGACACAGTACTCGAGGTGTGGCCTCACCAGCACTGAGTACAGGGGAAGAATCACTTCCCTGGACCTGCTGGCCACGCTGTTCCTGATACAGGCCAGGATGCCATTGGCCTTCTTGGCCACCTGGGCACACTGCTGGCTCATGTTCAGCTTCCTGTCAATCCAGACTCCCAGGTCCCTCTCTGTCTGGCTGCTCTCCAGCCACTCTGTGCCCAGCCTGGAGCTCCCCATGGGGTTGTTGTGGCCAAAGTGCAGGACTCGGCACTTGGCCGTGTTGAACCTCATCCCATTGGAACCAGCCCAACTCTCCAGTCTGTCCAGGTCCCTCTGCAGAACCCTCCTGCCTTCCAGCTGATCCACGCTTCCCCCAGGTTAGTGTCATCTGCAAATTTGCTGATGATGGACTCAATCCCCTCATCTAAGTCATCAATAAAGATATTAAACAGAACTGAGGGACACCACTGGTGACCGGCCACCAACTGGATGCAGCCCCGTTCAGCACCACTCTCTGGGGGCCTCCAGCAGTTCCTAACCCAGCACAGAGTGCTCCTGTCTGAGCCCTGGGCTGACAGCTTTTTCAGGAGAATGCTGTGGGAGACGGTGTCAAAGGCCTTGCTGAAGTCCAGGCAGACCACATCCAGCCTTCCCCTCATCCACCAGGTGGATCACCGGATCATAAAAGGAGATCAGGTTGGTCAGACAGGACCTGCCTTTCCTCACCCCGTGCTGGCTGGGTCTGAACCCCTGTCCATCCTGTAGGTGCTGTGTGATTGCCCCCAGGATGTTCTGCTCCAGAACCCTGCCAGGCACTGAGGTCAGGCTGACAGGCATGGAGTTTCCTGGGTCCTCCTTTTGTCCCTTTTTGTGGGTTGCTGCGACATTCCCCAACTTCCAATCATCTGGGACCTCCCCAGTGAGCCAGGACTGATGGAGAGTGTCCTGGAGAGCTCTTCCACCAGCTCCCTCATCAGCCTGGGGTGGGTCCCGTCTGGTCCCATAGACTTGTGAGGATCCAAGTGGCTCAACAGGTCACAAAGTGTTCCCTCCAGGATTACAAGGGAGCTACTCAAATTCTTATTTCTCTCTACAAGCCCCAGAAGCAGCTGTCCTCAGGACAAGCTGTCTCACTGTTGAAAACTGAGGTAAAGAAAGTGTTTAATACCACAGCCTTTTCCTCATCTTTGGTAACTATGTTTCCACCCATGTCCAAAAAAGAATGGAGGTTTTCCCCTGCTCCTCCTTTTGCTACTGATGTATCTGTAGAAGCATTTTTTTTATCCTTAATGGAAGTTGAAAGATTGAGTTCAAATTGTGCCTTTGCCTCTCTAATTTTCTTTCTACAAGACCTAACTATGTTCCTAAACTCTTCCTGAGTAGTCATCCCTTTTTTCCATAGTCTGTAAGGTCTCTTTTTTACCCTAATTTCCTTCACTGTCTCCCTGTTCAGACAGACTGGTCATCTTCCCCTCTGCCTCGCCTTTCAGCACACAAGGACAGACTGCTCCTGGGCATTCAGGACTTGCTCCTTGAAGTACACCCATCCCTCCTGCACCCCTTTGTTTACAAGGGCTGTTTCCCAGGGTACACTCTGAATCAGTCTCCTGAAAAAGGCCAAAATCTGCCCTCTGGAAGTCCGGTGTAGAGGTTTTATTGCTGGCCCTCCTTGCATCCCTGAGTCTAGAAAACTATTATTTCATGGTCACTGTGCCCCAGATGGCCTCTGACCACTACATCTCCCACCAGCCCTTCTCTGTTTCTGAACAGAAGGTCTAATGAGACCCATCCCTGGTGGGCACATTTACCAGATGGAGTAGGAAAATATACTCCAGGAATCTCCTAGACTGCCTCTTCTCTGCTCTATGGAGTTCACAGCAGACATCTGGTAGGATGAAGTCTTTTTAAAGTGTAATTAAAAAATTAAGTTGTTGTGCTGCCTGTGAGCTTTGTAATTTTCAACTACTCCAGTAAGGAAATATAAAACACATCTGAGCAAGGGAACAGAGCCTGCTTCCAGGAAAACAAGAGACCAAGTCTTCCTCCAGCTCTAGGGGTGGTAGACATTGAGCCTACCACCTTTGGCTGTGCAGTGTACCCACAGGTAAGGCTTCCAGACATGACACCAGAAGAGTCAAATGCATTTTTTCAATAGAAAGCCAAAACCTTCCTTGCAATTCTTTGAAAAATGACTGTTACACAACTTTGGTTCAAAGGTTCGAGATTTAATTAAGTTTTTTAAATTTTTGCAGTACTTAATAATTTGAAAACACTCTGTAAGACTGTTGGCAATAAAAGACTCCTGGAAAGCATCTTGTGGAAGCTTTCTTTCTCCTAGGTGGCTTGATTTGCATTTCTTTTGTAATTCAGAACAATATTACATATTACAGAACAATATTAAAGTACATTACAATATTACAGAACAAAGTGTAATTCAGTAAATATTCCAATTTATGCAATAGTATGAATGAAATGTTAATTGACTTTGTAGCTTTGGCTCCATGTAAAATCACTTGGGAAGGGGAAAGCTATTCATTTTCCTGCATGCTCAAATGGGCTTCAATGATACAAAACTATTCTCCATCTTTTTCTAGCTTCAAGGATAGAACATCTTCCTGGTGTTTACAGTCTACTGCTGTTAAAGCTGTTGACTTGTCTTACTTTAAAATTTTGCTCTGAATTCTTCCAGAATCTGTGCTTTACCTAATATATCCCAGTGGGGTGTACCCACTGAAGACTGTTTCCAGAAGTTTTTTAATCTTCAGTTGTTAAGTACATTGTAAGTTATCAGTCTTACATGTGAACCAATCAATCTTAGGAGCCTGCTTCAAGTACAGCAGGGTAGTGAACCAAGAGAATATCCCCACAGCTCCAAAATAAGAGAAGGAAATCAAATAAGAGAGAAAGGTTTTTGTACTGATACACAATCACATGGTCATCAACAGTGGAGCTGCTCACATCACTTACATTTTACATCAACTCTGACAATAGCTAAGCCTAGAATCCAGATATGAAAAGTCAATTCTATGTGCATATTCTTGAACTTTGGCTATTAAATTTTTTTTTCACCTAATTAGCATGAATTGTTAGCATCCTTGACATAAAAGTTGCTGTGGCATAAACCACCATGTTTTCTCAACCCATTGTGTTTCTAAAGCCTTTCTGCTCCACAGTATCAAGGAATGCTGCAATATTCCACCACCTCATGAACTATCATTTAGAAGTATACAAGTATCTTAGCTGGCAGTTTCAAGGACAAATCTTTGAGGGAGAACTTCCACACTGCAAATACAGCCAAATAACATTGTAAGATCTAAAAACCTAAGCAAACCATGGCAAGGCAATGCCACCGGTCTATTTCTCACAAAGGTGGCCTGTATTTGCAGTTCATACAATTCTATTGGTCTCAGCTTAGTTTAGCTTTTCCTTCATCTCTAAGTGGAATGCTTTTCAACATATTTGGTAGAAATTTTTTTTTTGTTCTTACACATTTCTAACAGTGTAAAACATTTACAAGCAGACTGCTAGCTTCTAAAAGATAATCACAATGAAAAGCTCTACATTTTAAAAGCTACACACACTACACCACTTACATATTGTACATGCTTGGGAAGAATCCAACACTGCTGCTTTAAATGAAGCTCTTTCAGGCTGGGTATCAAAAGAGCCTCAACTACTTCTAATTTTTCATAAAGCAAATCACAGAATCACAGAATGGCTAGGGATGGAAGGGGCTTTACAAATCATCTAGTTCCAACCCCCCTGCCACATCAAGCACATATCTTTGAAAGAGTCTGATAAAGCTAGATCCTCACATTCTTGTTGAAAGACAAAGGGAACTAATCTCAGTATTTTGAACTGAACCTCCACTAAGGCCTACAGCCATAAATGACTAACGGTGGAAGTAGCATGGTCCACTTCCATGGTCACAGGCAATTCTTCTAAAGCTTCATGCCATCCTGTACTGTGGGTGGTAAGGCAGTGATAGACCACCAAGTTTTTTCCTACAGGTTTCTCTGAAATGTCCTCTCAAAAGAGTTAAGTCCGGTGCTCCTGGAAAGTGGGAAGGTTTTCCAAATTAAGCAGGCTTTCATTCCATATCCAAGATGGGGTTGGGTATAATTGAAGATACGGTCTTCAGCATGTTGCTCTTGTACCACATCTTCCATCTTCCCTCTTGTATCTGCAAAAGTGCTCCAAGATAGCAGAAGTATAGGGTATCATTGCCAGAAAATGGGATCTTATCACACCGGCAGTGGAACCCTACAGACTTCTTCACAGAGAGAATTGCTAACACAGTCCCATGTTGTGGTAGTGGCTGGAGACAAAAAAAGAGAACTCCACAGGGACCTGTTTGTGGTTCATTACATTCTGAAATGATACATGTCTTTCAGTACCGAAGAATCTCAGTCTAGGTAGTGCATTCACAATGTACACAGGTTTACACAGGTTTGACATAAATTTTTAAATACATTGGAAAAAGTAAGTAAAAATACATGCATTGAAACAATACATACACTTGATACACATGTATTATTGGGTCACATTTTAAGTACACAGAAAACATATACATCCTCTCTCGATGCTTACTACTGTTTGTTTAAAATAAATTGTGAAATGTCACAGTGACAACTGTCATGTTGTCTTCCACTAAACATGAAAAGTTTGAATAACAGTGAAAAAAAAATACTGCATCTATATAACACATTGAAGTTCCTGTCAATTAAAACTACTACTTCATATATTTTCAAATATCCCCACTGAATCACATATATCTATTTGTATAATCTGTCACCTTACACTTATAAAATACAATATTGTATACAATACAATGCTTAGCATATTGTAAACTTTTAACAATTATTTTTAACAAGGAATTGCAAAAATATACAGCTATTTATACCACATACATATAACACCATTAACAGCAAGATACATAGAGAGAACTATAATCACAAACATCCAGAATTCTTCTGCCAGTTGGCAATAATTAGGCTCATTTTGTGATCTTCAGCAATGTTTAGTGAATACTGAAGTTTCTAACAGGTTTTTTTATATCTTGCAAGTCCAGGCAGTGACAAACGCAGCCTTAACATGCAATGCCATCATGGTGCACAATGTCACTAGCTGTGCATGAACTCTCTGCTGGCTGTTGCTTAGCATGAAAGATTTTTTCTGAATGAGGTGTTACTGAATGAACAACCAAAGCAAATGACTGTTGATAAATAAGTCCTCAAAGCTGAACAAGTGGTTAGTGTTTTCCCCTGTAACTTAAGTGCATGAATGCTTAAACTACATGAATGCTTAAACTACACTTAAACTACACTTAAACTACACTTTTCACTTTAAATCTGAAAAGCACTGAAATGTACTTGTCTTGAAGTGTCCTCTACTTATAGAAGTTTCCACTGTGTGATGAAGATTCATTTTGCTCAGAGATACATGCGGGAACATCCATTGGTGGGAAATCTTCCTTGGGCTTCTGGGTGTTGCTGCTGCTGGATTTACTGCGACTGTAATCTGGTATGGCCTGAATGGGCATAGCTCTGGCCACCTGGGATTTCATGAGGCAGCCACAAACAAGGCGAAAGAAAGCCCGACGCATCTCCTTACTGGCCAGAGTGTAGATGATGGGGTTCATTGCAGAATTGATTACAGCAACAGCAATAAACCAGTGGGCTTTGAACAAAATAGAGCACTCCTTGACTCTACAGGCCACATCAATGAGGAACAGGATGAAGAGTGGTGACCAACAGGCAATGAAGACACTAACAACAATCACAACGGTCCTAAGGAGTGTCATGGACCGTTCTGAGTTATGGTGGTTAGTGACATTACGACTGCTGGACTTTACCAGGATATAGATACGGGCATAAAGAATGACAATGGCAACCAAAATAGCTATGAATATACTAATACAGAACACAACATACTTCTTAGAGTATAGAGGCAAAATTGTTGAGCAATCTGGTAAGTTGTTGATACAGTTCCAGCCAAGGATGGGTAAGGCACCCAACGAAATTGAAATAAGCCAGCATGTACCAATGAGAAGGAACACTCGATATTTTTTGTTTGCATCATAAGGCCTCATCTTAATCATGGTCAAATGCCTCTCAATAGCTATAGCTAATAAGCTGAAAGTGGAGGCTCCCAGGGCAACAAACATACTACCTTCTCTAATGAACCAGATTGTGGAGGACAATCTCAGGGTTTTCTTGCCAGACATAAGAATGTTTACTTTGTAAACAATTCCAGCTAAAAGATCACAGAGGGCTAGATTGCCAATAAAAAAATACATGCGGTTGTGAAATCTATTGTTTTTCCATATGGCAATCAACACCATCAAGTTTTCCAGAACTATGAAACTACATAGGATCAGAAATGTGATAGTGGGTGGGTCTACTTTATCAGTTGCCTTTTCCTTTAAAATGAGCTTTCCTGTGTAATTATAATGCAGTACAATCAGTGAGTCCATGTCTTCATTTTCTTGAGGGCCGACAAGGGCATCGGGTTGCGTGGTAACTTCTGCCATAATTTGTTTGCCAATGCTGGACTACTTAAATATCATAAGCATTTAGTTCGATAAATTTCCACAAGAGGGAGATCAAGCCACGTTTCTGCAAGCACTCCTTTGGTATCTCCAGCTCCAGCAAGCCTCGCATATTAATTTGGGAAGAGTGGCTTGCAAACCAGGCTCTGAAAATAAAAACAAATGCAATATAAATCTCACTACCCTCCTATGTCACCCATGGTCTGCACAGGTGCTCAAGCTACAACAGCCACCTAGAAGCTGAGAGGAATGCTGACTGTGACAGGGTACCAAAGTTTAGCACTGCTGCATGCTGGTCAATGTAGCTGTGGGTAAGCCACATGTCATGCTCTGCAGATAGGCAGCTTTGCTGTGGAAATATGAGGGCAATGTGGAGAACTGGTCATAGGAGTTTTCCCCTACAAAATGTTCATGCTGAAAAAGACGCAGAAGAGTGGTGAGAAGGATTAGCCAACAGTCCCAGCAACACAGCATGCACAGAAAGAAGCTCACTCCTTCTCAGAAATACCTAAGTGTATATGATGCTACCAAAACAGCACCCAACCATCCCTGTTTGAGCACTAACAGCAGGGAAAACTCACTGCTTGCAAAGATTGCTCCTGTTCCACGTGCAGACCTAAGATAGCAAAGAGCCCGACAAAGTTGGTGTCAAGTCTTGAAGTCAGTGTGCAGGTTGCTGGTGCCTAAAATAACTTCCTACCCTTAAATGGTACAAAATTATTCTATTTACAATAATGGAGATGCTCTGACCAATGCTACTTTCCATTCAAATGAGTTGTGTTTTTCCTATCCCTTTAAGAATAAATATAGCAAATCACTTCTTTATGAGTATTGCTTTTCTTTATGGTTCATTTCTCTTTTTTCCTTTGCATGTGTATGCAAGAAATACATTTAATGTTGTTGGGTCTTTTCTAAATAAAAAAACATTATACCAACTTTAATTGTCTTTCTCAATTTACTTTTGTTTTTCTTTTGGTTGTGACTTAGATTAACTCATGTTTTCCCACGGACTTTGGTGGGCTGCATTTTCACAGCAGACCCTCCTAGCTGTCTTTTTTCCATTGTGATGTGTACATACTGGAAGACATTTTCACAGGTCTGTGAAAATATCAGAAGATGTCAGAAGCACTTACTCTTTTACCAGGAAGGTTACAGTTTAGTTGCTAAGCATTGCAATGAGAATCAGTGCTCATGCTCCAAAACGTTATGTATTCAGGATGTACAGATTGCCAGATTTTCAGCTCGGTAGCAAAACCAGGATGGGAATGAGGAAAGGTAAGAAAATAGAAAAGTTGTGCTGGATGAGGGGACATTTTCCATTGGTCTAAAATGAAATGGTTTAGTTTAGGAAACTCTTTAAAAGCTAGACTTCCTGACCTAACCATTTATTTACTTAAGGGTCATGAGCACCTACCAAAGAAGTGAAAGATACTTTCAAAGTATAGGTATCAAAGGAAGAAATTGACACCTCAGTCTCTGCTAGAGACCAGCACACCAACAGTTTCCAACCTGCAGCCTGTAGATCCCAAAGAGTATCTGATTTTCTCTGAGTAACAGAGCAGCCTTACTGTCAGCAGGCTAAGGTTAATATTAAAGTGTCTGTACTTGCATTAGAAAATAGCAGCATTCCAGTACTTAAAGGGCCCTATAGGAAAGATCGTGAGGGACTCTTTATCGGGGAGCATAGTGATAGGACAAGAGGTAACAGTTTTAAACTGAAAGAGAATAGATTTATATTAGACATTAGGAAGACATTATTTACTATGAAGATGGTGAGGCACTTGGAGAGATTGCCCAGAGGTGTTATGGCTGCTCCATCCCTGGAAATGTTTAAGGCCAGGCTGGATGAGGCTTGGCGCAATCTAGCCTAGTGGGAAGTGTCCTTGCCCATGGATGATCTTTAAGGTCCCTTTTGGTCCAAACCATTCTATGATTCAAAATACAGGTTTCTTAAGATCACAAAACCATGTGAGCTGTCCTAGCATGCTGTTTTGGGTACTTGAAAAATGGAAAGTGCATTTTCAAATGCCTTCTGGAAGATGATAGCAGCAGACTACATCCCAGATTAATATAAAGGGATTTAAAGGATGTCCCACACTCTGTTTTCCCACCCTCCCTTTTCCTGAGTTGCCTCCTTTAGAAAAGAAGTAATCTGAAAAAAGCCTACAGGGAATTGACTTGAATTCTTTAGTACATTAAGGATGCTTTTGAACTATTTTCTGAGAAAATAATTTACTATTTACCCCCTTATTATTATTATTATTTGCTCATTCTAGTTCTTAGCCCCCAACTACTCTGGTGAAGAGGCCTGTTGGGAGACACACATTATCCAAAAAACACAGTTCATGCTTGGTGTCCTTCCTCTTTTTTAATCTGAATATTAGAGCAACCATCTTATTTATTTCCCAGAAGCAGAATTGGGCCCTTGAGTTTTTGACCTTTTTTTCTGACGCTCTTCAACAAAACAACTTCCCCTCAGCTAAGGTTCAATCTAATTGCAATTCAGTTATAATCTGCACACTGTTATCACACAAACTACCACAGTCTTTCATTGTATTGGCTTGTAACAAATTGCCACTGTGTCCCTATGAATTACAAGTGTCTTCCACTACAAAATAAACAATTACATTTCACTAGAAAGAATTTGTTAAAAATAGCTCAACTAGCAATACTCACCGAACTGGCTAGTGGCTGCCTGATCATATTCATATCATTTAAGAGCACCCAGTGCAGCAAAATAAATGTTTCTGCAAGTCTCTTCCAAATAGAGTTATATGAAAGAACAAATATATTTCTTTCTGTGAAGAAAATTATATGCCAGACTTAGTACCTTATCATCCATAACTCAGCAGATGTGAACTGTCATGACTCTGCTAAAGGCACAGGCTATGTACTTATTCAGCAGAAATCATAAGACAGTCTTTTCCACCGTTCATAATTATTTCTTCTTTTAGAAGAAATACAGCAAAATTATTATCACAAAATTACAGCAAAATTAGTATCACAAAAGTAAGTCTTTGCCTCTGACAGGCTAGTTGTGAGTCAAAGGAAGCTGCAACACTGCTATTTGCCAGGGCTCTTATGGAATGAATATGCCTCATAAGTCAATTGAAAGTTAGTATAAATATTAATGCAATAAATTAAAATTTGGTCTTTTCTGGTAGCAACATTTCTAGGTAATATCTTTCATCCATACTATTTGTTTGTTTGTTTGTTTCCCTCCTGCTTTGTAACCAGTAACTCAGAAAGCATGTTCATTCTTTGAGAGTTAGAAAAATTAAAGTTAGCTGTATATTATACTAAAAGGACAACAGCAGGTCCAGGATATCTGTGTCACTGCTTCCTGACAGCTCTACAACTTCTCAAAATACTTTTGTTCCAGACACACACAGACGACTAGCCACCAGCTGTGAAGCACATGCTTGAAACATTAAAGAAAGGATCTGAAGAGCCTATCTGTGGCATGTAGTATGTTGAGCACTACCTTGATTCAGTACCTCAATACCCCAAGCTCCTGAAATCACTGGAAATCAGTTTTACTCATACTAAATCAAACCAGAGGATTATTGCTGCATTACCAGGTAGCAGTAGAAAGATAAACCTATAGGCAGTGCAGGGACAATCTCAGCTTATTTCCTCACAGATATGACAGTGAAACACCAAATGCTAAATTACTCAAATAAATGCAGTGGTACAACATCAAGAACTACAGTCATGAAGACAATTCATTTGCCTCCTTCAATGATTTGGCTGAACTTTGTCCTCTTTGCTCCAAGGATAGAGGGAGCAGCTGGGGTCAACAGCAAACACCATCATTTGACCCTCCTGAGAAATCTCCCACCACCATGGTCTGGGGTTTCCACAGTGGTTAGTGTGCTCTGCTGCAGAGGTTAAGGATCCTAGTAGGCCTGAACACTCTTTCAGGTTGGAGCAGGGGCTTTCCATCATGGCTCACGACCCTAAAGTCTACTGTGTGGTCCCTGTGCCCCACGTGCCATGAAAAGAACAATGATACGTGGTAGTCCACAACCCCTTGATCTGCTCTGTGGCAAGGCACACTCCCACTGCCCTCTCCAGACCCACCGTCTCCAGAACACTCCCACTGCCCACTGGTACAGGCAGAGACTCAGGGCTGTACCTCTACCAGCTCCCCACAAACAATGCCTTAGGTAAGGCAGTGTAGTCAGCCTGCAACTTCCCTCTGTGAATGTGTAATTCCCAGTGCCAGAAGGCAAAGGGGAACTGGGAGTATAGGGATGCCAAAGCCCTTCAGCAACCATCTTTAGTACACCCCCATTCTTAGCTTCCACGAGGCATCCTGGTGAGAATCCCAGAGGGAGCTGAAGGTTTTTACTATCTCATGAGTCATTGGGTACTTCACAGCTGGAAGAATAAGAAATTTCTCTTTTCAAAGCAGTGAGCCAGACTTCCCCCATTTTCACAGTATCTTGAAGTCAAAGCAACAAGTCTGGAGGAGGCTCAGGGGAGACCTCATCACTGTTTACAACTCCCTGAAAGGAGGTGGGAGCCAGGGGGGGGTCAGTCTCTTCTCCCAGGTAGCTATCAGTAAGACAAGAGGGCATGGACTTCAGGTCTGCCAGGGGAGGTTTAGGTTAGATATTAGGAAAAAATTCTTTACAGAGAGGGCGATCAGACATTGGAATGGGCTACCCAGGGAGGTGGTGGGGATTCTCCGTCCCTGGAGGTTTTTAAAAGGAGACTGAATGTGGCACTCAGTGCCATGGTCTGGTAACCACAGTGGTAGTGGATTAAGGGTTGGACTTGATGATCTCGGAGGTCCTTTCCAACTCGGATGATTCTGTGATTCTTTGATTCTGTGAAGTGAAAATAAAGCACAAGTGACAATAGGACTTAACTTTTCACTACCTATTTTTGGCTACACAAGCACACACGATGCTATGTGTTCAGTACACTCACTATAATTCAGTTGGAACTATATTTATTGCCTTCCAAAAACCTATAAACAGACTTTACCAAAAAGACCAGACCCTCCTTCACCACCATGACACACAGAGCAGTTCTTCCACACAAAGACATAGGTTTTGGCCAGCACTGACAATATTCAGAAAAGCAAGGGGAAAGCTAAGAATGTGCCTCTGAAGCCAAACTTTTGTATACTTGATTTATTTTCAAAGCTTTTCTAGATTAAAAGTAAACACACATAATTTATCAGGCACACCCTGGTAGTGTTAAATTTAAGAACAAGAAAGGCTTTTGAGAAAAGTAGCAGATTTCATTACACATTTCCACTCTAAAATCAAGCTGTGCTAGCAGCAAAAGAAGTTTAGACAACAAACATCAACTTGCAGAACAGTGTCTTGGAGAGCTGAAATAAACTTTTATATTTTTTAAAATAAGCGTGCTGGCAGCTCACAGCTTCAAAAAGCCTTTAATAAGTGGTTATTTTTCTTGGTTTCTGGATTTTAGACGTTTTTAGGTTGTTGGGGTCTTGGTTTTTGGTTTTTTTTTTTTTTCTTTTGTATTTTGCAGTTCCAAGCAGCACACACACAGAACTCACACAAAGGCTCCCCAGTAGTTTAATTCTTGCACGCTGCAGTAAGGCACAGTAACTTCCTCGCCTTCACCAGCACCCCGAACTTCCGAACTGCTCCGGTCCTATCCAAAACTCCAGTATTCCTACCGCAAATCTGCATTACTGCAGCGACCTGAACTTTGTGGGGTGCCAAGTAACTTCTCTAAACCACCTAAAAAATCCCCGATATGACCGCGGCGTGACCGTCTCACACAGGCAACACTATTCCACTCACAGTCTCGGGCTCTACTCAATCCGCCGCCGCTCCGTGCCCGCCACGACGCCTTTACGGGACATTCCTAAGAAACCTCCTTCACTCTGTCTTTCCCGCTCAGACAACAATCGGCAACATAAGCCGCTCTGCCGGCCCAGCGGTTCCGGGACACCCCCACCCACGGCACCCCGAAGCGGGACGGGACGGGACGGGACGGGATGGCGCGGCTGTCCCGACAGCCCCGACGAACGGGCGGCGGGACGGGCAGACACGGGCAGGGGNTTCCTCCCGCCACCCCCCACACTCCACACCCTCCCCCCGCACCCGGCTCCTGCCTCCGGAGAGCTGCAGAGTTGCTCCCACGCCGCCGTCGGCCCCGGTTAGGCTTGGCTGCCCACTCCGGGAGTTCTTGCCTGCTGTCCGCTCGCCCCGCTTCGCTCTCCGTCCCCGGCCTTTCGCCTCTAGCAGCCGCTCATGTCCGGAGCCTGAGGGGGTACCCCTGCAGGGCTGGCTGCCGCTGTCAGGGAACCCATAACCCCCGGCGTTATGGGCAGCCGGGGTGAAATGTGAGACCCAGAGCCCGCCGACGAGAGTATTTGTAACGTCCATAAAAATGCGAGGGGGAGGGAGGAAATTTTTGGGTAGTCCTCACTCAGGTCAAGCTATTAGCAATGCTTGAGTGAGGTTTAATTGCCCTTCATCTGTACTTGCCCTTGCCCTCTGTATTAAGAGTATCTAAAAATGTGACCTCCGCAGAGCTTGAGAGGAGTGACACGGGGCGAAATGTTCAGAAATGCTGAACGAAATGAAAAATACGTCTGGTTTGACCCTGAGATGCCAATTACAGCATGTTCTTAGTAAGGCTCCTCTTGTAAGAGTTACTGACTAACAGCAACTCAAAGATAGCAATAGGCACGCAGATTGCCTCAGTGATGAGAGCAGCACTTTGGAAAATAAGTTGAAAATTGGATCCTACAGCCATCTAATTTAAAAGTACTTGTAAGATGCCTCTGGGTACAGCAAGACTTTTTGTCAGAAATGGACACAGTGAGCTGGCAAACACTACAAAAGTTTTGCTAAGTGCAGAAAAGTGTGTAGGGTTGCCTAGCTGTCTCACTGCAACCAGTGTTTTTCTGGGGAGCCTCCTGTCTGGAGATGAACATCACCACACTGGGACTCAAGCCATAGCCTCATGTCTTAGGTTTCCTGCACTGCTGCTTAGTAGGGAAGAAAAGTCCTGAAAGAAAGCAGAACTAGGCTTTTTGTATCCTGAAGTATAAGTAGATATAGAGGAACAGATGGTGTGTTTCTGTGACTGCTTTTTGTCTGCTGAACATGAGTAGTAAAAATCTTCTGGGTTAGGGCCTTGATAGGAAATAAGAAATATACAGGGTAAAACACTGGTAAAATGTCTTCAAACCTGATGTATGCAATGGATACAGCCCCCTTTAGCTACAAATAGGACTATGTTGCTAAGTGTGGTGATCCTGGACGTGTCTCCTTGTTCTCCCATCACGTGTGCTGATTGAAAGGTGATCTCTTCTGTAGGAGTGTGAAACTTCCACACTATGTAAAAGCACACAATACTTTTCAGCAAAGGGGAGCCCAGGTCTGTGAGTCAGGACTCTCCCTTCCTACAGAAAAGTGTTGTCCAACTGTTTTGCTCTCCAACAGTCCAACTGTTTTGCTACAAAGCACCCCAGGAAGCTCTGCAAGTCCTTCCATCAGCTACTTGCCACTTGTCTTCAAGGTTCAGTTCTTGTAGGACAGATGGAAGCAGCCTCCGGCCATGCTCTGTGGTCTGCTATTATTCCTTGTTCTTTTCCCTATATCCTTGTTGTTACCTTACTACCTTTTTTCTACTTTAGGAGCAGAGTGAGAAGTAATAGACATTCTGATCATTCTGATTAGTAGGTGAGGGTACAAGGTTTTTTTATACAAGAAACATTTTTTGGCAATGGTGCTAGAAGTGCCAAACAGTACCCAGCAGTCTTTGATATATTTGATTTATCTTCCTCAGCCAGTCTTGCCACCACCCCATAGAAGCAGCCCACAGCAAAGCCTCATTATGGCACAAGGATGTTACTCTCCTTTACATTGCTGTATTGATGGTGTAGACCAGATGTTATCTCTGCCTTTGGTGGTGGTGTCTGAAAGCTCTTCTTCTGCTGCAAAGCACCTTGAGCAGTGTAATCCTACCAGTGAGTGCAGGGTTCTTAGGCTCCAGCTCTCCTCTCCATCATGGGAAAGAGACCTCAGCCATGTCTGTGCCAGAGGGATGTGTGGCTTATCAGAGGTCAGCAAATTTTTGCAGCTGTCTTTTGGTCCTTTTGGTGGTGGGTCTGATACCACAGGTGGCAGGTGGCAGAACACTGCAATGCAAACTACAGAAACAACCCAGGAGCAAAGTATGGTAGAGAGTTCCTTCACAGAGGCTGCTGAGTATTTGCCTGTGGTGGCATCTCAGACGAAAGCAGCTGTTGGCAGTGACCTTTGAGGAGATCAGCCTATTCAGCAATAGCTGCAATAGCTGATACAACCCACCAGATAATTTCAGAAGACCATACAACAGTTTGTGAGATATGAGTAGCACCCTCAGCTTTCCATGAAGCTCCTGACCTTCTTGTAGTACTCGTAAAAGAAATCCTGTTTTTGTGGGATAAAAACATTAATAACCAAGTAAGAGATAGAAGGTAGTGGCCCAGAACAATGATCAATTTTCATACCAACAGAAGGTTAGCAGTTGAATTTCCTGGGGATCAGGAGTCTTTTCTGCCCTAGAAATTCATCAGTGAGTTGTCAAACAGTTTGAATAATGGGACAGTGGCATTTGCTGATGTTACTGGAGGTACTTGACAGTGAAATGAAAACTTTGGGTGAATGTTGCTGAGATCTGAATCTCCTGAGTGACCTGATGGTCATTTCATGGTGTGTTCATTTCCATGCTTCTAAGTGATGCATAGGAAAAACAATTCTAATGTTACACGGAGAAATGTACATGGACTGTTATAATCTGGAAGGGTGGTCTTTGTGGATAATTCTTCAGAAACATCCTACATTCACTAGCTGTCAAAGGGAAACTGGATGCTGGAATTGATTAAGAAAGGAATGAAGAACAAAATGGAAAATATGGTTAATCTTTGAGCACATCACCTTGAGTACTGCAGATGCCTCTGATTTCTTCATCTCCTCAGGAATGCAATAGAACACAAAGAGGCACAAAAGGCAATGGAATAATTATAAAAGTAATCCCCAAAGGGAAAATGCAAGTTAGATAGGTCTAATCAATGGCATGAGGAAAGACAAAAAAGACAATGAAGCAAGACATAACAGTTGAAAACAAAAGGAAATCAATTTCTGAGTGTACCATAGAATTGTGGAACATGTTGCTGCAGAAGAGAAAAAGTGGTTAAATGAACCACATGGAGCAAAGTCATGTCAACAGCTGTTAAGCACAGTGAGAAAACTGAGGGACCCAAGCAGGGGCAGAATCCTGTCTGGGGTCTTCTGTGTTGCAAGAAGGCATGGTCTTGGCTATGTGGACAAGAACAGCATGACTATTGCACACTTCTCCTGGTATTGAAAAAAAGGAAAGGATTCTGTAAAGGGTCACTACACATGGCCAAAGAAAGACTCAGCAGAGTCAATCAGAGGACATGGCTCAGCTAAGGCAATGGACTTGGAAAATGACCAAGTACAGTTATCCAAATGGTCCTAAGTCTCACAGCACACTGCAGCAGCCCATGACTTTCTTTTGTGCGTATTACATGGAGAATAACTGATTAAAAAAGGTTTTTTACTTCCATATATGACATTTGATTAAATGATTGCAGTGAAAGATGGATACTATTGATATAAATGAGTTTACAGCACATGCTTAAAAGTTAAAAAATCTTTCATGTAATGCTTTATTAATTTAAATAATAAGCCTTAGTTAATAAGACTTAGTTATAATTTCCTCATTATCTGCTTCACAGGTCTGACAGTGATCTACTTGCATGGGGTTCCTGAAGGAATGTGCTGTGATTTGGAAAACAGGTAATTTATTTTTTACTGCCTTGGTATATAAACAAAACAGCATCAGGAAAATTCTAAAATTACATTTCAAAACAGTATGCTATTCATCTGACTATATTATAATATATTTTATCTCTCTACCTTTCTACTGCTGCTGAGCTTTTTTATATTAACAAGATGTTAACAATGATGCATTGTTATGTTTAGGTGATGAAGTGCTGCAAGATACTTTGTTTCTAACACCATTTCTTTGCTTATTTCTTTACCTCCAGCTCATTTGAGCTAATACTGAATGCATTACTATTTAATTTAAGTGTTTTAAAGATACGTGTTCTCCTTTCTTTATCAGTAGTAAAGCCAACACTCCATCTCTATAAATCTATCACAGGAATGATCGAAGCCAAGGCATTGTATATCCTGTTACTGCAGCATTTCTAACATTTCTAACATTAAACAACATGTAAGTGTTGTTTGAATCACAGCATCTTGTATTTGAATTAATGTAGTTAAATTTGGTGTCTTTAGAAAATAATTTTCTAATTCAAAGCACCTTCAAATATTGACATTGCTTTAAAACACCATTCTGGAGTTTGTCTTAGAAATGATCAATAACCACAGTACTAAACACACCACTTAGGTTCACATGCACTTTCTGATCTTTTAGATCATTATTTGGGATGATGAAAATGGAAAGAATTTGACTTTTTACAAACTGAATTGCAAGCCTATATGAAGGCTGTGGGTTTGGACCTCCTTTTTTTCTTAATTTTCTTTTCTATAACTCTAATGGCATTTTGTACATTTCATGTATAAGTACAACATATGCCCAAAGGAGATACTTTATCTGCATTTTGTATACTAACTATTGGGATCATGTGCTTAGCTAAGGTGAAGTCTGTGTGCTTCTGTAAGCAACACCTTCCTCTAGGGATAACAGGGCAGGTGCTCAAAGCATGGCCATACAGTTATTGTTAACATTATGTTAAGACAGACTCAGCTCAACAATACAGCACTGTGCAGAAAACACATGTTAAAAGATAGTTGTTATCACAGCACTTCCATCCAGACATGATGTAAAAAGTGAAATGCAGAGAAAGGAAAAGGGGAAATGAGTTCAGTGAAATAGTTCCTTGGGCTTCCCCATCTGCATCCTGTGGCTTGACACTCCAGACATGAAGATTGTACTCCTACACCACTGTCTGAAAGCTCATCCCTCATTTCTTTTCTGCACATTGCACTCACCCTTTCCCAGTAGCTGTAGTCCCCTCCTGTGCACTGAGCCTCAGGATACTGGGGCACCCCCCAGAGTGGACTGGGCAGCCCAACTAAATGCCACTATTGCATTGTCACTCATCACCAACACCTCCTGCAGACCTCCTGATCCTCCAGCTGTCTCCGCGGGAGCCTTGCCCAGCCACAGACATCTGTGCCTCCCCCCTGAAAGGTGGGCAGAACACAGCAAAGGAGTTGTGCCCACTACCACTCTGTGGGCATAACACCATGCACACCATCCCTGGGAGAGTGCTACTCCCCCCTAATGCCATGTTACATGATGGGAGCAAACTGCCCCATTTTTTCTGGCTTTTAGTGCGTGTGTATGAATACAGAGGAACTTTTTTTTTTTTTTTTTTTTTTTTTCCTGTTGAAATCAACAGAGACAGCTGAAAGATTGGAAAGAAACAACTCTCTGCAAAGTCAGCAAAAATAGCAGATAATTAGAAAAAATATTTTGTTTGAATACAAAAATAACTAGAACTGTAGATGCTCTGATTGAACTCCTAAACTAGCCAAGGAGTATTGTATAATTAAAAAGCAAAATAAAATTGAGCCTTTTGAATGTATTGTACAGTACCAACACAGAATTTTATTAATAAGAAGTGTAAGCAATCAAGGGCTAAGCAGGTGTTATCCAATGAAGATGGAAATACATACAAGGATAGTTTCATTGCTGAGCAAGAGTCTGGGTTCAATTTGCAGTGACATTTTCAACTGAAAATGGCAAATGCACAGAATACAGAAGTAACACATTCAAACTTTTAAAATAACTTCAGTATTCAGAACAGCAGGGTAGCAAAGTGCTATTTTGAAGCAGCAGGAGATGGGTTTTTCTTATTATTTTTGCAAGGATTTTAACCAGTGTAGAAGAAGAGGTCTCTCTGAGATCTGGTTAAGATTTGAGCCAAAATAGCAAACTTGAATCTCTCAATTGCAGATTGAAAGCTTTCAGAAATACAAGCAGTGTGTCTACCAACACCCTGATAATGGTTGTAAATAGTCTTCAGAGTAAACGGAACAGTTTTAATTCAAAGACAATTGGATCCCCGAGTGATTCAGTGTGTTTGAAGTACATTTCAAGAAGGTTTCCTTGCACTGAAGCAAAATGCAGATCTAGTTCCCTGGCTGCTACCTGCCATTATTATATAGCATGGCAGGCTTCCTTCTCTGAAATAGTGCTGCTTTGCATCAAGGAATGATACAGATGTTTGAATTAGGAGTCTTGAAGGCCTGGGACAGCAGAAAACAAACAAACAAACCCTAAATTTGGCTATGGTTGGGTTCGTGGTATCTCTTGCTGAAAATGGACCTCTTTTAGGACAGCAAAGAAGTATAAAGAAAGAAGCTAAAGTTTTACCCTGAGTTTATATTGATAGGATGTTAATATTCTTGCAGTGCTGGAAGAATGGGCTTTGTTTCACTATGACCTATTATGTATGCTTTTAGCTGTCATAATATTTGGGGCACTGACATTCTAGCCCCACAGAATTAAGATTAAACTATTGCTGCCCATATTTGATTTATCAACCATTACCCTGGAAATGGTTACCTCCTCCACAGAGACAGCCTACAGCTTGGTCTGTTGCTTTAAACCACTAGTGACCACTTTGCACCCTGGCCTCCAGAGTGGCATGGGTTAGGGCAGTATCATCCCTGCATCTCCCCCTTGCAAGGGACTGCAAGAGATGTTCAAGCAGGTATGGTCAAGTTTTGATGATAACACCTTCAATACATGGGAGCCTAGAGAGGGGCTGACCTGCTGAGGGCCATCTCACGTCACCAGGCCCTCCCCTGTGGGTCTTAGCAGTGTGTGTGGGGCAGAGTAGAGGAGGGTCCTGGGGCCACTAGTCACCCTGGGTATAGTCATGGGACAGTAAGAGGTGACCTTCTGCAATGATTAGTGACTTCAGATTGCTGGCATTGAATCACCTCTGCTGAGCCATGAGAGGTCATGAGTCAGGGCACACTGGTATGCCATGTTTTGAAACAACGTGGTTGTGTCCCACAATCAGTTTATTCAGTAAACAAGTGACCTTCCTGCTAATTCCGTTCTCTCTAATTACCTCCAAAATATCTCAAAGCTTATTGTGGAAAATGCAATTCAAGTTGTGTTTTTAAGCTCACCAGTAGAGTGTGGGGACTGTATGTCCAGTTATATCTTGGCCACCATCAGCTAGGACAAGTCACTGGTCATGAGGCATGTCAAGAGTTAAGAAGGAAATTCTTAGCATGACATTTAGAACTCAGCTATGGAAACTTAACACCTATTCCCTTAACAGCTCAAGTAAATAGACAGCTAGTACTCCTGGGCTGTCCAGGTAGAAGTGGACTGGAAGGAAGAAGCTGTTAAGGTTCTACATTTCTGTAGAGGATTGTAGTGTTCCTGAAAGTGTGAGCAGCCTGGATTAAGGCTACCTACAATGTCCTAAGACCTGCTTGGGAAGATCAAGATCTCCTAGAACACACATATTTCCTCATAAGCTAGTTTTCCTGTGCTGCAGTGGTCATTGAACATAGCTGCAAGGGGAAAGCAATTCAAATAGTGGACCCTATTTGTATTAGTAGCATGATAGGCTAAAGTCTGTACCTTGACTTATATCTGAAGAGGCTGATTGTTAAGGTCAGTCTAAGCACTGAAATGCCAGCTGACTATGCGATGGACAATTTATGTGATGAGAATAATTAGAAGGAAGGAAAAGATAAATGAAAGAGGGGAGGAGAGGAAATAATGGATTTTAAAAGAGACAGTGGATCTGGTTTTCAAAGCCATTGAGAAATTCTGAGCAGAGGTTGAGAGTGCTCTGAAGTGTCAAAAATCAGGCAAATGTATTGACTTCATAATAATGATTCAACACTATAATTTAGAAAATAGAAAACAAGCACTGTTCAGAAAAGAGCTCTCAGCCCCTCACGGCAGCCCCTTTATGATCTCATGTCCTGCTCCCTTCGACATCTGTTTCTCTTTACACAGAAGATGAATTCCTCCCATACCACATAGCATTCTTAAGAACTGTTACTACTTGCTGAAACAAGAAGTTCACCAGAAACACTATGTGGCCTTTCTGTGAATCAAATTTGAAGAGCTTCTTAGGAGCTAGTGGTTGGTGTGTTTGTTGTTGTTTCATGGAATGTGATGGTCGAAGTGTCACAATAAGTGTCTGTGTAAGTAGCATCCAGCTTAAATATGCCCAGCAAGCCAGACTGAGGATCACTTATCCCAGGTAGCATCACTGGATGGGATGGGATTGCAGGTAGAACAAAACCTGAAGGTGAGTGAGGCTCCCTAACACCTTCACACACGGCAACATTGTGCCATATCTGCACATAAAGTAGTGGTAAGTATTTTGAATGTGTTTTGCACTGTTCCTCCTGGGTCTTTCTGTGTGGTTTGAGGCAGTGCTGTGTGGTAACACCCACACTGGCTCAGTCAGATACCAGCAGCCTTATTGCTGCTGTGGCACACTCTTTGGTGACTAGTTCTGATAAGCAATGCATATTCTTAGTGACTTCCTACCAATTTTCTGCCCTGCATGTCACATTCTTAGTGTCACAAACCAGAGCCATGTCCTAACTGCATGCTATGCACTTAAATTATGATATTTTTTTACATGAAGCCATTTTCTGGGGCTGCTGTATCAGTGGACTCACACTAGCAACCACTACATGCCATGTGAGTTTTCTATCCTTTTTGCTTGGACAACCTTAATTCACTGACTGAGCTATGCTAGCAGAAATCTTTGGCAATAACTATTTGGCTACCTTATTTTTTTTTAATCTATCTCACCTACCAAAGATCCCCATTGGTCCCTGTTTTATTCTTATTTCTTAAAGCTCCTTTTTATCCACAACTTCTCCTTTCTATTTTCTATTATATTTCAGCTTTCCATATGTTTTACCTTTCTCAGAAACTCAGATTATCCAGCTCTGGAGTCTTCTTTTCTTATGCACTTTACTACATTAACTATTCTTGTATTCCCACATATTCCTATAACTCTACTTTCTTCTCTTAGACTTCAAACTCTGGATCTTTTTTTGCCACTACTTAAATTCTCCACACTGCCTGCTCTTTTCATGTCTCTTAGCTGTTCATTGCAACTCTTTTATTAGTCTCTAAGAACCACCAGGGCAGCAACATTTAAAGCGTCAATGTTACCAAAAGTTAACACTTTGTCAGTTTTAGTGCTGCATCTCAAAAGCTCTCTGCTCTCTGCCCATGCAGAAACTACTTGACTAATTTTGGTGGTGTCTATCAAACCTTGTCTCCTGGGTCTCTGGCACCACTGACAGTAATTGGATGCAGAAGTAGATGTAACTCATGGGCCAGGTGATATGTGAGGTGGTGGATCATTACTTCTAATAATTTCTCCCACCTCCAGAGGAAAGTAGCAATGTATGTCTCCAGAGGCACATTATTTTGCGGAATGCTTTTGGAATATCGTTATTCATGCCCCACCCAGTGGCAAGCCTGGGAAGAAAAGGCATAATCAAAGCCTTATTTAGCTCAAGTACAGAGCTTTGTGGTTCTGGAACAGCAAATCCTTCATTTGCAACTCTGCTGATGGTCATATAGAGTATGTGGGCATAGAATCATTACCAGTGGTATCCTTCCAGTCTAAAGGTTTGGGTAACTGGGCATGCACTGGGGAGGGTTGTGAAAAGTGGAACACCCTTGCACGCAGCAGGACCATCCTTGGCATTGCACTGTAAGATGCTATAACACATTAGTGTAAAATATACAAGGATATGTCTCAGCAGACATGAATTCCTGCTCCACTACATTTCAGATCCCTGCTGAGTTTAAACACCCACTCCACCCACCACACTGGCATAGGAAGGGGAATGAGTGCCAAGGCAGAGGCCTCTTTCTTGCTTAAGCTCTCTCATTTACACCTCAGCTCCAAGCAGGTGAAAGCTCAGGTTAGCTTTCAAAAAAGTCCAAAAATCTGTAGCTCAGCATGACATTGAGTTTAAAATCTGTCATATCCTGCGTTCTCTTTAATGCTCTTTCAGCTGTGCCTGGAGCTGTGTAAAGGCTGGTGAATCTTGCTGCTACTGGCATTTCCTCCAAATAAAAGTCTTATTAAAAAATCCCTTAACTTATGTGTAGGAGCACACTTTACATGTTGTGATAAATATGTAATAGTCTGCTTACACCTTATTTTGAGACCTGTTTGATGCTTGTGGTATTAATTTTTGGGAAATATAGACATACTTTTGCAAGCATCTGTCATTGTTCTGTTTCATTGAAAAAGGTTAGTTACTGCATTAACTGCATTCCAGACACTGGAAGAGGTTGCCCAGAGAGGTGGTGGAAGCCCCATTCCTGGAAGTTTTTAAGGCCAGGCTGGTCACAGCTCTGAGCAGCCTGATCTAGTGGGAGGTGTCCCTGCCCATGGAAGTGGAGTTGGAACTAGATGATCTTAAAGGTCCTTTCCAACCCTGAAAATTATGTGATTCTATCATTTTTGCTGCTATATGACTTTTCTGTGTATCTTTATGCTGAAGTATTTAGTTTCAATGGCTAATGGATAAGCTGTCATTACAAAAATAGGGAGAAGTTTGATTTTATAGCTCCCAAGAGCTATAGGACCTGGACCAGCACAAGGTATCAGCCAAAGACAAGCTTATCTAGGAGTGGAGGTCAGCACGTGAAGATGTCACTAAGGCTGCAAACAAATAAAAATGTTGTGGTACTAATAGAAGCACTGCTAATAGGAGATCTGCATTGTGATGTTTTGTCAGTGACACAGTCTTTTGAGCTACTAAGGCACAGACTACCTGCACCAGATACAAAAAGAAAGAGCTGTCAAGTCAGGAATTGTATTCTGTTCTCAGTTAAAGCACCTCAACACTATTAGTTCAGATGAAAACTCTATGTGCACATGTACTCTCATAGGTATAGGGTATAGGGAACAGTGCCATGGTGCTAACCCTGGTATACAAATACAGCTTTGTTTATACTAGTTGCCTTTTCTCTGAAAATGCTGGTTTATATCCATTCCTTTTCCTATAGGACATTGTCTCACACTGTCTGGAGACACTGTTGTCTTTGTTCTGGATGACAAAAGAATAATACATGAGAGTGTCTGTGGTGGAAAATAACTTAAAGGACTCATTTTTGTTCACAGACTTTAAGAAATGAGTCCTGTCAGTTTTGCATGTTTAGTGTGCAAAATTGCACAAATGTGCACAAATCTATACAAATCTGCAATTTTCAGTTAATTTCCTCACTCACTTGCTAGGAACAGAAAATGAAGTGTTCTTATTCTCCACCTTTAGTTTGATTATGATCCAGAAATGATACATTCCTTCTCTGAAGTAATTTACATCTCGTCAAAACTGTAGCCTGAAGACACTGAAACTGGTAGACAGATAGACTTTTCTTGTCTACTGGAGTACACATTCTCTGTCTTAGCATCTAACTTTTTAAAGCTTACTTATGCATGGAAAAACTAAAATTTTCAGCATCATCAGCTGAGAATCATGATTTTTGAAGGGCAGGACAAGATACTGAAAGACTGAAATAAAGGTCTGATACTCCTTGTCACACCTTCCTTCAAAATACAACAGATTTCCAAGGACTGGATAAGGAAAAATACTGTTGAAAGGGTATTTCCTTCTAAGAAATCTCATCCATAATGTATGCATGCAACATCTTGTAGGAGAGTTTTGAAAACAAAACCTGTGTTATTTTTACTGCTGCTTGGCAATTTCAAAACCTGTTTTGTGGCCACAGTTTTTAAAGACTTGATTCTGTAGTCTCAGTCAAGGCAGCCACATTTTGGAATCTCTGTGTATGTATCTCATGCCTTTTGCATTCTTCTCTTCATTTCCATTCCCTGTGGCTAATGAGTGAGTTGTCCACAGAAGAGTACGAAAACACCAACTTTTGTGTTACTGAAAAGTATTTGTTTGTCATTTATGAGCAGTTTCCTAAGTTCTCCATTTCTGAAGCTTTTTATGTGGATTTTTTTTTTTTTTTTTTTAAATTCAGATGGTTCTCTGCATAAATTTGTTAATTTGACAAGATTTTCATGACTTTTTCCCAGTCATTTGAAGAGAAGAAAGGAGAATGCATACTGCTTGATTTGGAGTTTAACCTGATGAGACTTGTACCTCTTGCTTTCAGAAGTTCAGCATATTACTGCAGTCCTCAAGAGATGTGCAAATGTTAAGGTGAACTATAATAACAGATACCATAAATGTATGAGGTGAGGCAGTTGCCTAGCACTATAAGCTCTGAAGCTCATTATTTTAGTTTGGAGGATTTCTATGATCCACATTTGCTGTCCTGCACTAATTAGTGGTTATAATTACAGTGGCTGGTGATTTTACAGGCTTGCTTGCTGAGTTTTCTGTTGAACCTTGGTTCTTGTCCCATTAGTTAACATCCTCTAATGTATGGTCATCTTAACTGTGGCTTAATGTAATTTGTTTGCTATTGGTTCTTCCTATTGCAAGAGTGGAGAATCAGGCATGATTCCCAAGCACAGAAGTAGAAGAAATGATGCAGTGATATTTGATGTCAAGATTCCAGGTATAAATAACCATATAGCTGTTGGTTAGAGATAATGGAGTTGAGGAGCTTTCCTCACAGATGCTGTGCTGTGCATCATGTGAGGCTGTGAACAGAAAGCATCTGCCTATTCTTCTTATACAAGCCTCTGTTCCTGTTCTTCCTGTTCCCCAGGAGAGCTGGCAAAATGCACCTCACTGATTTTATTTCATTAGATACTGTAGTCTCAGTAATATCCTCTGTGAGCATCTTCTAGCAGTGAAGAGCTCTCAACTCAGAAAACAAGGACAAGAGTATCTGGGTAGATTAGATCTCTTTCAGGGAAGGGATATGCTGACCCCCTCAGCTATGTATTTATAGATCTCAACAATAATCACAGGATGCAGGGGGAAGCGAATCTCAGGAGATCACCCACAAAAAGAGTGAAATAATAACATAAATGCCATAAATATACAGGAGCTGGATGACTTGGTTGAAAGTAGTTGCTTTAATGGATGAAGTGTGGCAGAATTGCAGGAGGGAGATGTGTGCAAGAGTGTTTGTGTGGCAAAGCAGCTAGAGTGTTCATGAGCATATTGTCTTCTTCATAGAGACAAAGAAGGCTTTGTTGGTGTAAAAAGTCTCTTCAACAGTGTCATGTTTTTTTTTTTTTCTTGTTTTTTTGTTTGTGTTCTTGTGGGGTATTTTTGTTTTTTTGGTTTGGTTTGGTTTGGTTTTGCTTGCAGTTTGCTTTTTTGTTTGTTTGCTTGTTTTTAATTTTCCATAGCAGATAGTGATAATTCTTGTTTTCTGGTCTTCCCTGAGTTTTGTGTTGCTCATCTTTTCCACTGCCTGTGAAATCATTATCTTCTTCACAGTCATTCATTAGTCCTTCAAGTCTTCCATCAAAAATGGAAAGAAATGCAAATATGTATCCTTTAAGGACACTTCAGGACCAGTGTGATATGAGTACTATGGAAAACAAGCTTGAAACCAAAGGGAAAATTCTTGCATACAGAGAAATTCTATTTTCTCTGTATCTTGGCTTAGCAGTTTGGGCAGACTACAAACCTAATGACAGAATTCCCCTCTATAACACCCCTCCCTGTACCCAATCCCCCCAAGGGAAGATAAAAGGGGAATAAAGACTGGAGACTTTAAGCTAGAAACTGAGAACAATGGGATACAGATTTTACTAACACAAGGAAAGGTAAGAACATAAAGGGTGAAGTAACAAAAAATACAAATATGTATATATACATATATATACACACACACAACCTGATAGCATGTGGTGAGCTGGTGGTAATGAACAGCAATGCAGCCAGCAGGAAGGGGGAAGAAGAAGGAGAAGCTGCTGACTTTCTGATCTTTATAAAAGATTATGCTTTAGAGTATGGGAAGACATGGGAGGGAATAGATGCCTCCTTTTGCATTCTGCCCCTTTCAGAGTCCAAAAGCCCTCCTTCTTTAGTTCCTCCGGTTCAAATGATGACATTGCCCCCCTTATTCCATTCTATTTCTCTTTATACTCATTCACCCAGTGATACCCTGTCTTTAAACAAGACTTTTGTTAAGTCCAGGCTGAAGATCCTCATCATGTCAGTTTCTCAAAGCAAGACAGATGGTACAGGGTCTGTCAGGGTTCATGCCCTAATGGGCTGCAAGATCTTCCTGAGACTCTTGGATGCCACTGCATAATCCTGGGGAAAAAACACTTATTTCAAAAACAATTATATAATAATTAATAATACAATTATATAACCATTAAAGCTATACAAAGTGAAACTAAATGCTCTCAGCTAGAGTTAAGTTCCCCTGTGGTACACAATGGGCTTCCCCATCCTCTTGCATAACCCACCAAGTCTGTCCTGGACCTTCAGCAGAAACAATCCCATAGATGGGTTTGTCTTGGCCCAAAGCAGTATAGGTCCAAACAGTTTTTCCCAGCAGGTTCTTTTCACACAACAGGGACTTTATCCCCATCCACTGTATGTAGAAGGTCTGACTGAACAGGACCAGCTCGATTGATAGATCCCCTGGTGTTAACTAGCCAGGTGGCTTCAGCCAAATGCATACCCTAATTTTTGAAGGTCCCACCACCCATTGGTGGGACTCTTAGGTACATGGGTGTCCATGTGCCATACCCTTACCCTTGGTGTCTCTACCTGGGCAGTGGTATCTTGCCACAGAGTGGCAGCCCAAATAGGCTTCCCCTGCACTTCCAGTTGTCCCATTTCCATCCCTTCAGCCACCCCCACAAGGCAAATGCTGCCATCCATGAGTCAGTGTAGAGGCAAAGCACTAGACACTTTTCCCATTCAGCAATGTCCAGGGCCAGCTGGATGGCTTTTACCTCTGCAACTGCCTGGATTCACCAGCCCCCTCAGCTACTTGAGCAGCTTGTCGTGTAGGACTCCAAACTGCTGCTTTCCACCTCTGATGACTTCCTACAAGACAGAAGGATCCATCAGTCAAGAGAGCAAACTTCTCAAAACTTGAAAGTTCATTATACGGAGGGGCTTCCTCAGCACAGTTCACTATCTCATCTGGAGGCATTCCAAAATTTTACCCTCTGGCCAGTCTGTGATCACCTCCACAATGTCTGGACCATCAGGGCCCCCTATTCAACCTCACTGTATTATCAAGGCAATCCACTTACTCCAGATGCCATCAGTGGCATGGTGTGTAGATGAGATCCTCCCCTAGAACTGTCAGTCAGGGTACCAGGAGGAGCATTGCCTCAGTACCAATCACTTCTGAAGCAGCTCAAACTCCTTCAGAAGCAGACAATATTTCTCTTTCAGTTGGAGTGTAATTGGCCTCTGAACCTTTATACTGCTGACTCCAAAACCCGAGGGTTCAACCTCGAGTCTCATCGGGTGCTTTCTGCCAGAGGCTGCAGGGCAGAGCACATTTGTCATCTCCTGTCCTGTTCGGACAAGTCCCAGGGCCATGGCATGGACAGTCTCTCGCTTTATCTGCTCAAAGGCCTGGTGCTGTTCAGGGCCCCATGTAAAAGCGTTTTTCTTTGGGGTGACATCATAAAGGGGTTTTACAATGGGAGTGTACCCAGGAATGTGCATCCTCCAAAATCCCACCACACCCAAGAAGATCTGCATCTCTTTCTTCTTAGAGGGTGAAGACATGGTTACAGTTTTGCTGACCACATCCCTAGGGCTGTGCTGGTGCCCATCTTGCCATTTAATTACCAGGAACTGGATCTCTCTGGTAGGTCCCCTGACCTTGTTTCATTTTATAGCAAAACCAGCTTCTAGTAGCATGCGAATTACTTCCCTGCCTTTTTCAAAGATTTCTTCATCTGTACTACACCATAGAGCAATATTGTCAATGTACTGCAAATGGTCTGGAGCTTCACCCTTCTCCAGTGCAGTGTGGATCAGTCCATGGCAGATGGTGGGACTGTGCTTCCAGCCCTGAGGCAGTCGGTTCCAGGTGGGTGCATTTTCTGAAGAAGAGCTTCTGTGCTTGGCTGAAAAAATAAAATTACATCTGAGGCAGGATGCAGCTGAAGAAGCACAGTGAGTAGGAGCAGATTAGTGCCTGGATGTCAAAGACCGCTTTGTTAGTGATGCACAGAGCTGCTCCAAGCACTTTCCTAGTAAACACTTTCACAGAACTCCTGCTTGTTATGAAGGAAAGTGCAATCATCACATAGAAATTTACTATCTCTCATTATAATTGGTTAGTTGCTAAATGGTTTAGTAATGAGTGTTGTTGTTCTGTGGGGCCAGGTGTATGCATTGCTGTTGTCCTTTATATTAGGACTGGCCATTCGTGATGGGGCCTTTCTAGAGTTTCACAGTGAGAATTACTGAGTAATATTGGGACTACTGATAAGAAGCATATGTCTGTTCTTTGCTGTGAAACATCTATTTATGTACAGAAAAGGTAGTTACCCCTCCCGATCTTAAAGGCCATTTGATTGTCATGGAAGATGTCCTAATTGTTATATAGGACATCACTAAAAGTCTGTGACACCAAGAACAGTAAAAGATCTGAACTGGTTTTTGATTGCAAGTGGAAGATTTGTGCTCAGAAACACCTATGGCACTGGGATTCTTTCATTAATTCTGGAGAAACAGACATATTTTATTTCTAGAGCTTAATAATCTTTTTTGCACTTGGGTGGCAGAAAGGAGCTGGTAATCCCCACCTGTGTAGCTGCAGAAAGAAAGGAAAGATGTACAGATATTTCTGCAAGGGTTCTGTTATGTTCTAAAATATCTGCCTACTATGGGTACTTCTTGCTAGTTTCCAAAGCCTTTTAAACAGTAGGGGAAACTGCAAGGCAGGATGAGGTTGGATGGGTGCTGAGCATTTCCTGGAGTCATACTGAACTGCCTCGGAAAATGCTGTAACAGCTTCTGCAAACGGAGTCCTTGGTGCTCTGTTCACTTCTTCCTATAAAAAGAAAACCTGGGAATAATGTATGTGCTTCTTTGACAGCCTTTGGTGATGATTATTGCAAATATCTATTATCTGATCTAATATCCACCTTTTTTTTCCCTTCTTTTGGTGAAGATTTCAGTATATTGCTTGTGGGGTTTAGCTTGTTCACATTTTAAGTTGTTCAAGTGGGAGACAATTAATTCAAAACTACAGATGTAAAGATAGCTTCAAAGACCTTGAAATAAACAATGAAGACTACATCAGACAATTATTAATAATAACAGAGAAAAAACACTTGGCTTGGATAATAGTGCTACGAAGAATATAGACAAAAGAGAGAGAAATTTTTGTAGGAAAACTGACATGGCAGGCAAAGGTACTATGGTTTTGTATACCAGAGAGCTGCAGAAGTGACAGTGAATTCTGTGCTGCTTAGACCACAGAGATCAGTCTGCTCTTTAGTTTCTGAGACAATTTTTGTGCAAGTTCTCTATTTTCATGTCTGTGTATGGTATCCAGCACTAATGAAAGCCAAATAACTTACTCTTTATATATACTCTTTATAATAACTTATAAATTGCTGGCGTGATTCAGTGCCTGTGCAGGGAACACTGAAAGCTGCCATAGGAGAGGGAAGATTTCTGCATCTTGGGTCTGTTGCACACCACTGGGATTGTGGAGGGGAAGGACTAAAAGGTAAACTTGAGGTTTTTGGGGTGGAATGTTAGCAGTGGCATAGCCAGGGCACCTTTCCCCAAAGGGTCTGCCAGCCCAACCCTCCATGCCTCCTTACACAAGGAGAGCCAGAGGCACCTTCAGGCACAGTTCAACAGGTATTAAATCTGACAGCATAACCCTGCATAAAGGGTGTGATAAGCAAAAAGCAGTCAGCCAAGAAAATACGTGTTAAAGCTTGCTTTCAAGATCTCTTCTTTGTACTAATAACTCTTTACTTCTGCGTAGAGCAAGTATGCACCAAAGGCAGCAGGGAGGCTGTGTGGGCATGCAGTGATACCACTGTGCTCATCGCCTTCCTTGGCATAAGAAGACTTGTCTGAAAAAGAATATATACTAATTTTTCATTATCAGCAATTCTTTGATTGTAATTTTTAAACAGCTTGAAACATAAAGGGACATATGAATTCATGGGGCTGCAACGAAAGGTACAATGTGTTTGCTGAAGTTCATCTGACATTTAAGTTTTTGTTTGCAGAATATCTGTTATTTTTCTCATAAACAGGTTTTGTTCTTGCAATGTGTGTGAAGTATCATTTGACTGATCTCTGGACTCATGCACTAAAAAGGCAATATGTAGTGCCAACCTATAACAAATTTCATGTAGAATGCAATTACATCTGAGTCTCTTGCTCCCTGGGAATGTGCTTGAAATAACTATTTAAGGAATCTGATTTTGGAATGAATGACAGAGGTTACAGGCTCACCCTTTATGCTAGAGCCAGCTCTGGACAGAAGCAGATTAGAGTAACTCTCAAAATGTCTTCAAGTGACAGAAGATTGTGGACATAGGGAAAAGGCATGCAAATCCCTGATGTTACATGAATACTCTTTGGATTGTGCTTCATGGCTAGCAAGCAAATATTTAGTATGAAATTCCAATGGCTCCTTTTATGGCATTCTGGCAAGAGGAATTTCCTTTTTTATTTTTGTAAACTAACCTGGCTTACATGTAAGTTAAGCCCCTAGGAGACTTCCTTCCTTCTCTTTTGGGATTTCCACTGTGCAAAATTGCAATTAATATGATCTGAGCCGCTTCCACATGCAACTGCAGCCTCCCAGCACTGCCCAGATATATGGCATCTGGGTGCTGCTAGCTCTCGTACATGTTTGAAGTATCTTAAGGCTGTAAAGCTCCCAAATCACTATCATCTCACTGCTGCCAGTATGCCTGCATTGTATATTCATGCTGATGCTAGCCAAGGACCACATGAATCTGTCATCATGGTACTGAGCTTCAGCTAACTAATCCTGCCAAGTCCCCATGGGCAGCTTCTTTAAATTTTTTTTCCTTCATTTTCTGTTTTCAAGATTAAGATCTATGTTTTGATTAAGTGCCATGTGGACTTCTGAATTCACGGCAACCTGAAGAGCCAAATGATGCTGGGACTGGGGTCAGAGTCAAGGAAGCTGAGGGCAGCAATGCCTTCTGAAATTAACCCTACTGATGCCTCTTTCCCTATCATCTCTCACACAACATGCAAACACCAGGCACTGAAATCACTCTCTAAATTAGTTACATCAATTACTTCAGCATAAAATATTCAGCACAATCCATGTCCAACACATTGTTCTTCTCTCCTTCTCTCCTGTGTATGACTGTTCTTTTCACTGACCTTTGGGATTCAGAAGTGTGAAACTCTTTTGCAGTTTGTCTTTTGTTTGTTGCTCCTGAAATGTAAATGCTCAGAGAAAATGTTACAAATAAAAGCTGGGTTCTAGGCAGCACCATGGAGTAAAGACATATGTAATACACTTACTAGTTTTCATGCACTGCCCTTGATTTCTGTACCAAACCATGTGGAATATATTGATGCTCCAAATCTTTCACATGCTATTTTGTATTAATATACAAAATATATAACATAATAATATACAAAATGTATTTTGTATTAGTATACAAAATATACTATAAATTGATAGATAAATAAATGCAGAGCAATATGACTTACAGAAGAAAATTTAACCATCATTTAATTTTGAGTCTAGGTTCAAAACTGGGGAAGCTAGAAAGAAAGGACAGTATTTTCACAGTAAAATGCGAACCTGTGTCTTAGAATTCCTAAGTGTCTGAGTGGTAATTAAGTATCTGTCTCTCCAGTGTACAGTGACATTAGGGCAATATGGTCCTAATAAATGTGTCTCATTTAGGTGCCTGAAGCTAGAGGGGTTGACTCTGGACTTCAGGATATAGTTATATATGAGACTGATGCAATTGCTGACATCAGTCTAAGTCAGAATATCTACATTTAATGGATACTACCTTATGCTGAAAAATTGCATCTGTTTTTCTAAACTAACCAGGATCATTTAGGAGCAGCACTGATGGAATTGCATTGCTTCCAGATTCAGGTCCATCAGTGCTTAAGCATTTCTGTTATGCAATATGAATAAAGCCTTGCTCCTACACTGTAGTTCTGTTTTTTAAAAACTAAAGGGTTTATGACCTTTGGGAAAAAAAAAAAAAAAAAAAAAAAAAAAAAAAAAAAAAAAAGTGAAATGTGTGTGATATCCTTTATCATGCCACTTATTTTGTAGAAAATACAAAAGGGATGTGTTTTTTGAAACTACAGTTTCAAAATAGATGGGTAATAAAATAGCAATTGTCTTGCTGCATAACAACTGCCCACTATCACTTCACATGGAAGTAATACATTCCTTGATGGAGCAGAATTATTAGCTTCTGCTAGCAGTGTCTGGAAAAAGCAAGAAGTTTTAGAAGATTTCTACTTACCTAGTCTAGCTCACCCTTTTACCTGTAGTATTTCAGCTAACTGGTTGGGCACAGCATCCAGCCACTTCTAATTCTTCTCAGTCTTGTGTGAGCTTCTTTACATGCTTATGGGCAATAGCACAGATGGATGCATCCTAGTGATCAGATTTTGACTACTGATTTTAGAAGGAATACATTCCTGTACTTCTGTCCATGACTGGACAAAAATTAATGGTGACTTCATCTGACAGAAGAAGAGATTTTTTAAAATAGGGTGTTTGAAGACCAAACAGGGGCAAGGTCACAACTCCTCTTGAGATTTATAAAATTCCAGTGGACTGTACCTCTGTCCTTTTTGACCTGATTTGGTTTTCAAAGACAAAGTAAGTTAAAATGGTGTTAAGATGGAGAGTATATACAGACATAGCATGTTGTAAAATACATTAGGGAGATGTTGTAGTTACCAAACAATAATGCTTTGCATAGACAGAAAATTTTCACCTAATATTAATATAAATCCAAACAACCCTAATCCTTTCTTGTATGTATGATTAATAACATTCCTGCAATAATGCTTAATTATTAATTTTCCTGGCTTTTCCTTTTTTCATATGCAGTGGGAGTTTTTACAGGCAAAGTTTTTCACATTGTAAATGATAGAAGACTGCTAGGTTTCTTCCAAATCTTCTGAAATAAATATAGGACATTTCTCTCAGTCAACACAACAAGTTTTTTTCCTTGAGTGATTCACCAGCTCCTGAACAGCTGAAGCTTTATGACCCACTACTCTGAAACTAGTCCCTCTGCAGTCGTCTTCCTTCATTGATGGATATTTTTTTTTCCTTTCTAGAGAGAAGAACTTAATGGCTGGATGACAGAATCATTTACATGGCCATCTAATCTCCCTAACTCTCCCAAACCATTCATCTGGTTCAGAATATAAAGGCGACCCAATTACTCAATGAAAAGGTTAAGCTTGTGGTAAATAGGGGTAGTCAGTAACAAAATGTATTCCCCTGGGTGCTTTTTTAAAAAGATGCAAACTGACGGATGTTTACCACATCCTTTTTCTTTTGGATATGTTTTCTGAGGTTTTAGTTTGTGACACAGCTTATGCTTATTTTCATAATGCAGTTCTTTGGATTCATTTCTTGACTGAAGTTGTAACTGAGTGACTGAAGTAAGTCAGCCATGAAAATCCATGTGCATCCAAGCCAAGACAATATTTCCCATATTGTTGCTGTGTTAGAGTGAGAAGTCTGCTGTATAAGAAAGGTGAGGAATCAGCCTACCTGACTCTGCTGGCCCCAGGCTTGCACACATCATTATCTCTTTTCTTTCATGATCACAGATTTTCTGCTAGGTATTTTGTCCATAGCCATTGGTATAGACTATGATACATACCTACAAGCTTGCAACTCTACTGCTGTTAATATATTTGGCTCTGATGCTTGGGTGGGAGCTGGTTGTTGTCTTCAGTAATGGCTGTTCTATTAGTAACAACTTGCTGAAACAGTGGGACTCTAAATTGATAAATGACTTGACTACAGATAGTCCCTAGATGAAACAGAACTGTTCCCAGTGATATCTTGTCTTGAGTTTTTTAAGTCCATTCACAGATATTTTTCATATCACAGTATACCAGCAGAGATGCTACACACAAGTTTCATTGCAGAACTGGACTTCATGCACTGCATCCATGGCATCAGGGTCTCTGCTGGGGAGAAGAGAAACCTTCCAGTGCCCTTGTAGCCCAATGCAGGAAGCATGGAGAAATATTCTCAGAATGTTAGAGTACTGCTGTTGGCTCTCATCTGAGAGTTTATAGTGATTTGCAAATCTTGCTATTTTTGCTAAACTTCTGGAGCCCGTGGGGAGTGACATTTCAAGTGTTTGCATTTAGAGACCACTTATCCATGGACGTTTCTCCTGGCTGCAGGGTTAGACCCAGCAGCTCCCACTTGCTGCCCCCACCTTGCTGGTCCTTGCCTGCTCCCTCCTTCCACAGCATGGTCCAACACCCACACCATTGCCTGTGTTCAGGTGGCTTGGGGAATTAAACCCACTGTGGTTGAAAGCATCTCTGTGGCAAATGACCTGGGAGTCCTGGCAGACAACAGGATGAACAGAAGCCAGGAATGTGCTCCAGTGACCAGAAAGGCCAATGGCATCCTGGGGTGCATCAAGAAGAGTGTGGCAAGGGAGGTTGCCCTCCCACTCTATTCTGCTCTGGTGAGGCCACATCTGGAGTACCATGTCTAATTCTGGGCACATGGGTTCAAGGACAGGACATTTCTGGAGAGGGTACCGCAAAGGGCTACAAAGATAATTAAGGGACTATGACACCTCTCTTATGAGGAAAGGCTGAAGAACTGGGGTCTATATAGTCTGGAGAAGAGAAGGCTGAAGGGGAGCAAGGATAAGGCCAGTCTTTTATCAATGGTGCCTAGTGACAGGACAAGATGGGCACAAACTTGAACATAGGAAGTTTCCTCTAAATATGAGGAGAAACTTCTTTACTTTTAAGGTAGCAGAGCACTGGAACAGGCTGCCCAGAGAAGAGGTCAAATCTCCATCTCTGTAGATGTTCAAAATCCATCTTGATGCCATCCTATGCAACCTGCTCCAGGTGAACCTGCCCTGGCCAGGACATTGGACTAGATGATCTCCAACTCCTAAAATTTTGTGATTCTGTGATTCTTATCATTACTTAATGTTTATGTTGCAGTAATGCCCAAAAACTCTAAGCAAACTGAGGATGCCATTGCAATAGGAATAAAAGGGGCCCAGCCTTGGGCTGAAAGGCTGATGAACCAGTTTTTGTTTGCTTTTTTTCCACCTAATAGAAAAATGAGTCTCTGAGAGCTCACCTTTGGTGTTGCTGATAAATACAAGCAGCCTGGACAGCTTGTAAGCAAAGGCCTGCTTGTTATAATGAACATTATGCACTGCTCATCAGCTGTGGATAGTCCCAAATGACCTACAATACACATATAACTAGTATTTCCTATAGATGAACATCTAATATAAATGCCAAGATATTGCAATGAGTATGTAATAAACACATTAACTAGGAGGAGAGATAAAATGTGAGACATTTAAATGCATATTATTGCCCTTTTTTTTTGTGAAAACTAAGCAACACAAAATAGGACTCCATTTTACAATAAGGCTACCATCAAAGAAATTACACTGTCTCAAAAGAGCAGGATGTGGTTCACAGGTAGAAGGAGAAATCTATGGAAATACAGAGATTATTACATTGGTAATATGGTTGTATGGGTTACACGTCTGAAATTTACCAGGATCTTACCATCTATATAATGGATGCCATGCCATACCATTTAAATTTTCCAAACATATGAACATACAGATGGACATTTACACAAAAGCAGTGCTTCTTGCAGCCTCACATCTACGCTAGTGGAAGGAACCATCATGAGGCATCAAATTTAAGGTGAAATTGTCCTGTGAGCGAGCCCTAATCAAAACCATAGGTTGCTGGCTTCCTTTTGCTCACAGCACAGCAGAAAGCAACATTGTCCAGAGGAGAGATACTAAAATGATCAGAGGGCTGGAGCATCCCCCCTTGTGAAGGCTAAAAAAGTTGGGGTTGTTCAGCCTGGAGAGAAGAAGGCTCTGAGGTGACCTTATAGCAACCTTCCAATATCTGAAGGAGTCTACATGAAAGTTGGGGTAGGGCTTTTTACATGGATACATAGTGAGAGAGGAAGGGGAAATGGTTTCAAGCTTGAAGAGGGAAGATTTAGGTTAAACATCAGGAAGAATTCCTTAATTTGAGAGTGGTGAGACACTGGCACAGCTTGCCCAAGGGAGTTTTGGCTGCCCCTCCCTGGAAGTGTTCAAGGCCAGATTGGATGGGGCCTTAAGCAGCCTGGTCTAGTGGAAGCTGCCCCTGCCCATGCAGGGGTGTTGGAACTAGATGATCTTTAAGATCCTTTCCAACCCAAACCATTTAGTGATTCTAAATAGATATTGTACACTGGCAGAAAGAATACCTAGAGAACTGGAAGCTTTACTTAAATCAGAAAAAATAAAATATACGAGGAAAAAAAATGCTAATGTGCTATCTGTTGTGGGTAAAGTTTCTTGAAATAGTGGAGTACAGTGTCACCACATATTTCAAATTGTACAAATGGAGACCAACATGCTAACCAAGCAGTGATCATCTAGAATCCCTGTGAGTAGTTCATGGACACTAGCTGCATCTTCACATATATAATGGCCCTGTGTCCCAATTTGACTGCCAGTCTTCCAAGGGCCAGGATCAAATTTGTGGGATCACTCATAGAAGACCAGTTCAAGCTCTCATCAAGATGTTTGGGAAAATAAAACTTGCTGTTTAGTTAATTAATGTTCTCCATTACAAAGAAAAATAATTGCCTTGGCAAACATAATTTACATACATAATTTAGTATTTTACTAAAAATTATGAGGCCAAAGCAGTGGGCAGGCAAAGGAACGAACACCTGGATTACTCCTCAGAATATCTGCAGCTCTTCTCCTTTCTGGTTCCTGCTGTGATACCGGCTGGGCTGCATCCAGACAAGAGGCCCCTGAACCCGACACAAAGTCCTGCCCCCCACATGTTGATGATCTCCCTGTGCAGCTGTCCTACTCAGATGCTTTAGCAGCACTTTTGTCCAACTATTTCTGTTCTTTCACAAAGCTCCCTGTAGCACTGAATCTTTTATATTTTCAGTTCTCTGAAGATCCCTAAATAGATTTTATGGATTTTTTGTTGTTGGTGTTGGTTTGTTTTGTTTTGGGTTTTGTTTTTTTTTTTTTGGCTTTGTTAGGTTTTTTGGCTCTTTTCCTGGTTTTTTGTTTGTTCTGGGTTTTTTTTATTTTGTTTTACCCTGTGGGCTTCAAGGCAAGAACCTCTTCCCTGGAGAGGAGGACTACTAACTTGGGGCACTCTTGCATGTTTGCTAGTAGCCCAGGTTTCTGTCCATGACTGCTGTAAACTTCTCACCATTCTGTGATACACCTCCCTGCTGTTTCTTTGCTAGAAGTGCCTCCTGACCTCAGGTCAGCAATTTCTGTTAAATAAACAAGCTTTGGGTCTGGCTGTTTGTTCCTTTCAGCCATCTCTCTCTCTCTCTCTCTCTCTGACAGATGTGGAAACAGAGGTCCTCTCCTCCAGGCAAGCTGCTGGGGACAAGAGGAAGGAGTTGGAGAATGAGCTCTTTTCTCCTTTATACCCACATAAGGTTTGTTTGGTTTTGGTTTGTTTGTTTTCTGAAGATTGGGAGAGTCTGAAATGTTTTTAAAGTTTGAAAAATAATTAAGCTTTTCTTCTTTTGAATATTCAGCTTGTGAATATTTCATTCAGAATGAAAAGCCATGTGAGCTGAGATAGGGAAACCTCAGGCAAAATATCTGTGAATGGACTAACATAGCAGAAACTTCCACCCAGTCACTTTGCCTCAGACTGAATCTATTAAAAAAAAAACAACAAAACAAACCAACCCAAAAAACAACTTTACAAATATGCATGCAACCACAGAGTTACTACCAGTTTGGCTACAAATGTCTTCTCTTCCTGGGAGTAGTAGCAAAGGAAGTTTCCCTAGGATCAGCAGCTGAGGTGTCTGCATACTAAGTAGAGGGAAATCACAGGTGGTAAGGGGGCAAATACAGGAGTATGTCCCAGCTTTTAAAAGAAAACAAAAAGTAAGGACCACCATATTTGCTGTTCCTCACAGAGCCTGGGAGAGTTGAACTTTGTTTAAATACAAAAACATAGCAAATTAGAAAGGGACTGGTTTAGCTGGAGTGGCTAAACCTGAAGCCCCATCACAATGAACCACAAATGACGACGATGCCAGTTATTCTACGGCTGCCCCAGGCAAATCAGCTGCTGTATCTCATTTCACTGTAGTTGTTCCACAATAGTTCAAAGGTTGTCCAAGTTTTCCTTGTATTCAGATTTCATCAGTGGAGCAGCAGCTTAGGAAATACATGGATATTTATTTAAGACTCAGTTTTCTCAGCCATGTCTTAATTATGACAAAAACAAAGGAATTGAAACCATGAGTTAAAAGCATGTGGTTTACTTATGCCACATAAACTATCAGGAGACTTGGGACAGAGATTTTACAAAGACTAGGCTGATGTTTCCTAAAAAGCCAGGAAAAGAGGAACACCCAGCCCTATTTTAAGACAAAGGGGTGAAAGCTATCTGGAGGAGAATAGTTGTTTTCAAGTTGTTGACATATTAGAATTTGATGTGCTGTGGGAAGATAACCATAACTTAACGACTTCTTGTCATAGTCTGAGGAACTGAAGAAGGAGGGCTTTCAGATTCTCAGAGAGGCAGAACACAGAGGGGTCTATTCCTTTCCATTTCCTGCCTATACCCTATAAAGCTCAGGCAGACCAGCAGCCCACCCTCTCGTTTATTTTTTTTCACTCTCATCACTGCGCTGCTGTTCCCCTGTGCTTCTTTACCCCAGCTCTCCACATGCTCACCTATCTCTGACAGCATCGAGATCAGGTTATGTGTATATATATATGTGTATATATTTGTATCTTTGCTCTTTGTCCCTTATGTTATTGCTTTTCTCCTGTGCTGGCAAATCAGTTTATGAATTTTTTCATTTCCAACTTCAAGTCTCTAGTCTTTTTTCCTCTTTTATCTTCCCATTGGGAGAGGGTAACAGAGAATAATTCTGTCCTTTGGTTTTTGGCCTAGCCAACCTGCTGAGCTGTGACAGAATAATTGGCGCCTGAATGTGGGGTACAAATTCAGTTTTTTCATTTCCTTTTAACTCAAATTGCTGGGAAATTCAAAATTTAAAAAAAAAATTGTTTTCAAAATGGCATTGGTGAAAGACTTGTTATATACTGCCTTTTTGAATTTACTCATCCATTCTGTCCTTTGGTTTTTGGTCCACCCGAACTGCTAAGCCATGACACTTCTCCATGGATATTTATCCTGACAAAAAGTCAGGGAGGCTATTCCTCTCTTAGACATTGTTAAGGGTGAGCTTGAGGGCATTTCAATGTTACCAACCTTTGCAATTGAATTGCAGTGAAGGTCCCGCTGTTCATGCTGATTTTTGGTGAAAGCCTTAGCAATGTCAGTCAGGTTATTATAGGGTCTTTGAAGATCTAGCTTTTGAAATATAGGTTTAACACATATGGTTACTTACTACCCAATCAAAGTGCATGTGAAATATTAAAGAATGATAGGAAAAGAAAAGCAGTACAATACTCAGTACTCATGCTTTTCAAAACTCACTAATTTTAAAGCTAACCTCTGGTTTATTCTGGGCATGACTCATCATTTCTGTATGTCTGGGGTTAGCTATAGCACATCCTGATTTACTGCTTTCCCTGAATCTGTATATGTTCACTTGGCTACATCTCAGCCAGCTGGCTAACATCATGGTGGGAACAGGACCAACAGCTGTAACATTCTGTGGCCATGTGCTGTGCTCCTCACTGTGCTCGCTGGGCTGAATAAGCTCTGCATTTTCCATGACTCTCCAGAGCAGCTCACAGGGACCAAAACAAAACTAAGAAAGAAGGTTATCTAACCCTAATGCACCCTCTTGCAGTGAGCATCTGGGATAGACTGGCTTTGTGCACCCCTGGTTATATCTGTGAGACTCAGGAGTCATTCATTCAAAACTTCTGTGGTGGCCTGGAGACCATTTCTTCATCACCTGACATTAGTTCTCCCTGGTCTCTGTTGACCCAGGGTCAGCAGCTTCCCAGGGCCAGAGCTGTGCCTGTTTTTTGGTGACTCCCTCCTTTCATCCATGCTAGAGCCTACCTCTCTGCAGCCCGTGCTTCTGTAAAAACACAGCTTCCCTCAGGAGAGCTTCAGCAGGAAGGTGTCTGGAGTCTGGAATGAGACATCCTGCCTACATATTATGGTGGTGCTAACATGCTCTCCTCTTATTTAGAGAGTAAAGGGCTTCAGTTTTCCCTGGGTAAAAAGTCACTGTTTAAATTTTAGCTACAGTCCTCTGGAAGATGTTCCTGCCAAAAACAATTTCCTTCATAAACACTAACATCTGCTGGTCCCAGGAGTCATGTCCATCCTTAGAGCAGATACTGCCCACGGTCCCTAGAGGAAAGGGGCAACATCCTGAAGCATCTGGGTGCAAGGAGCACAGCATGCTGCCCTCCACTGCCCCAGGAATGGGGTCTGGCACTGAAGTGCCTGATATTTGATTACCCAAGATGAAGCAAGCCAAAAATAACAATTTGTGCTCCGTCCCACTCTTCAGACCCCAGCCAGCCTTGCTGCTGCTCATATGAGCTGTGATCACGTGCTATGGGCATGGCCTGGGCCTGATAAACTTTTGAATTACAGCAGTAGTTTGGGCAAAGCTGGGTGCAGCAAGGTGGTGCTATGGCAGGCACAGCCACCCTCTGTCTTCCACCAGTGGCTCCCCTGAGCTCTGATGGCTGCTGCAAGCAAGAGGCTTGTGGTTCCGACAGCGCTGAGTTGTGACTGGCAAGAGTTTGAACCAAGGTGACTAGAAAACATCTCCATGAACTTGGATAGAAATTCAGCTTCAGTAAATCTTGCAGCTGACTCTGAGTTCGAGACAAGTGCTTGCTTGTCAGTCTCTCCTACTTCCCATCAACACTGCTCTCTGCTTTCTTGTCCTGTGGACCTATTTTATTTTGCTATTAATTTTCCCTTACAATGCCCTTCTGAGAGCTCAATACATCCTTCCTTCTACAGGATTGCAACTTGCTTGCTTCTATGGCAAGCAAGGGACAATACCTGCAGTCAAGAGAGGGTTTTTTCATAGTGCTAACACAGAGGAAGAAAATGCATATAACTTTTGGTTTACTTGTCTTACCAGTTTTAATAAGTGTCCTCACAGTCTTCCAGTATGCTCTATTTTAAGCTCTCAAATACTCAGTAACCTCCTCTTTTTGTGTTGGCATACACTCAGGAGTTCTTAAGCCTCCAGGACTATCAGAATATCTCAAGTTTTATAAAACAATTAATGGTCTTGATGAAATACATGGCAAAATACGGGCCACAATAAACCTTTTTTTCATAAGATAATGGCCAAGTACTATATAACTGACCACCACAGTTGGTTCAATGCCATTTTTCTGGCCTTCATTAAGACTTACTCTCCATCCCTTCAGACCCCGACTATAGCTTGAAACCTGTTTTTTACTTTGATTTGTTATTTCTTACGATTATTGCTCAGAGATGTTTTTGCTTTGTTGAGTCATAATTGTGCATTGGGAAAGTCCAGTTCTCCTGTGTGGAAGAGAATAGCCACTGGCATCTGTGGAAATGTTAAGAACATGAGTAAATAAATTGTGTCTTGGGACTTGTAAGAGCTGAGGAAATGCCAGGAGTGGATGGAGTATGAACTTTAATATCAGGCAGTGTTCTTTTTATTTTTTTTCCTCTTTGGTTCTTTTAAAGGGATGTGGGCTAGGGTTTGGAAACATAAGAGAATATGCACTTCGGTCTGAAGTAGAAGGGTTCCAAGAATTACAGAGTAAATTGAATTTATCTGGAAATTCTAAGAACTATAGAAGGGACGAAAATATGCCCTCCCAACCAAAACAAATGATAAATAAGTAGTGGTTCACAAATTAAGGTGGCTCGGGCAGAGGTTTGGCATTTTCAGGAAAGGAGGAGGATAGAAGTGAGAAAGGTGTAAAGCTTCAAAGACAGAGAAGAATTTTTCAGTGCTTCCAGAAAAACACCAGTTTAGCACTAAAGGCTTGGCAAAGTACATCTGGATGCTTTTCTTTTAAGGGCTCAGGAAGTCATCAGCTGGAATGCTGTTTCTGGATGTTGGGTCTCCTATGTGCCCCAGAAAACGTGCATTCATTTATTCTTGTAAATAGAGGGGAAGGTTTGTGTCCCATTTCCTTCCAACTAGTTTTTCTTTCTAATTCAAGTAAGTTGCAGATTTCCAAATGCTGAGCTATTCAGGGAAGTCAGCTTCACAGTAATTATACTTCAGCTAAGATCGAAAAAAGAGTACTGAATGTGTGATAGTTGGTAGGGAAGGCATGCACAGGGAACTGATGCCTTGAACAGCTCTTCTCCTCTCCACACGGTGAATGATGACACACAGATGCTGTGTATCACACTGTGGCAAGACTAGTGCCACTAGTGCATGGACAAACCAGGCAATGAGCATATTTTGTGTGAGGGGTGCTGACAGAGGAGGTTGTCACTGGTTAGACGAGTTTGCTACTTCTTGATGATTTAAAAAGAAGCTATCCCAAACCTTACATTTCAGCTTGCACTATTTCTCAAAGAAGAGTTTATCTGCTTGCCTGGCTGGTTGCTGGATATGGTTTTCCTCAATCTATGCTGACGCAGATAATTTTAGCCTCGGGTCATCCAGTTCAACTCACAACTGTGTTCAAACTGTAACTATGTTCTGTTTGCCAGACCTTAGTATGTTCTTGTTAGCCCTTAAGTAAGGCTTGTGTGCAGTCTACAGAAACGAAAACATGAATAGTCTAAAATAATAAATAATCTTTCTAGTTGCAGAAAGACCTTAGTTTCTGTAACACCAATTTAAATTCAGGCTCATTTTGGCTTATAGTACAGTTTCTTGATATCAGCTTTTCTTCTATTTAGGGAAGCAAAACAATGTAAAAGAACTCTCCCTCCATCTGAAGAACACTACATGAACTCAATCCTTCCTGATAACTTTTACTGTTCCAAAGCCTATTTTCTGGTTCTTTCACTTCTGTGTACCTGCACATTAGTCTGTTTTAATTTACTACTCCCACTTCTCAGTTTAAACTTCTGTTGTGCTGTCTAATCTGGAAGGTTTTCTTGTGCAGGAATAGTGTGGTGCAGGTAGGACATTATTGTGCAGGTGCCATTAATAGATATTTTTAAGTGTAGTCTATCTGATACATAAAATACTGCATTTAGTTTTTGTGATAGCTAAAAAGGGAGAAAGAGCCATGAAACAGAACAGTGGTAGATGCACTAATTCTCAGTGGTGGTAAGATGGTAGATACTCTATGTGTTCCATATATAATCTTTTTGATATTATTGTTTATTTGCATCCATATATTAGTATTTGTAAGAAAGATTTGCAGAGACACAACTTCATGACTTCGTATCAGTCACATACAAAGGTAGAGTAAAAAATTTTGAACTTTGTGAAAAAAACATGTTGGATCTTTTTCCTTTGTGAAAGAACCACAAGGAGATTTTTTACAAAAAAATGACAGGTGCCATAATTTTCTACTTAAACAGGTACCAGTTTAAATGAAACCACACAAAACTGAATGTTCCACCTTTTCAATAGAAAAAGAAGACCTTTAAGATCATCAAGTACAACCAGTTTTGGAAGAGGTTGAACAAAAAGTTTTCTGCCAAAAAACTGTGAAGCTGCCTTTGTGACCATTTCACATTTCCGAACATTTGACTGAGAGTGGTAATGCAGAAAAATGCTTGCTGTGGTACAAATGCTGTGGCATAAACTAATAAACTCAGTAAGGATTTGAAGAAGGAAAATAAATGTTGCTAGCAACAGAGGACTTGAGTCTCCAGTTCTCTTCATTTTAGGCAGTTGTCCAAATTCCTGCAAAAATGATGCAAATCGATACTCTGTTTTGGCACTATTGTATACAAGCTCAGCACTGGTGCCTTAGCTCACAGGAATCCAGAATAATACCAGAAGAGTATGCAGGTATTTGCTGCTTTGTAAACAAGACTGATATTTAAGTCTTCACATGGTGTCTAGACAGCAGCAATTAGTAGTAATTAGTAAGTGCATCTGCTGTTGTGGAAGCTCACGTGCTGGGGATGTAAGGGATCAAAGGGTTTTACTTCAACAGCACACTCTATTTTATAGAGTACTGCCTTGGATTTCCATATGTTGAGTCCCTGCTTTGTTCTGATGTTCTGGTTTAGAGTTTTTGAGGTGCTCACTTCTCTGCTCAGGAGCCAGCCTGGCAAATGAAAGTGATGGATTAACAGTAAACAATTTAATGTCAAACAAAATCTTGATCTGTGTTCCTGGCATGTAAATAAAATAGCACTTCTAGTTAAGACCCACCTCAGTATGTTGGAGCTTCACTGAACATACTCCAAAGCCTCTGCTAGTAGGCAAGAAGTAAAACATATTGCCTGTGTTAGGCACTTCTAATCTGCCTTTACTGGTCTTGACTTGGTAGACGGCAGCCTTTGTCAGGCCATCATGCCACCATGTAAGTGCTAACTGTGCCTCTGCTTCATCTCAGGACAGTTACAATATTCACTGTCAGGAACAGTGCAGTTTCAAAAAAACCCCTCTTTTACTGCTGCTGCAGCTTCCCTGCTTTATGGTAACAGCCATGTGTGTGACTTGCTGGGTGAAAAGCCACTGCTAAGCAGCCATGGAAAATTCTGTTTGTCTCCTCTTCATGCAAAGAGAGAGGAAGAATATAAAAAAGAAACATGTTAATTCCTTGGGTTTTATGTTTATTTTTCCCCAATTTGCTTTAAATGCCTGCATACATGTCTATGCACCCCCACAATCACTGCCTCAAATGTCTCACATACTTCTTGTATCCATCTATTTGTAATATAGTTGCTGCCACCCATGCAGGTAATTGCAAGATTAAGCCAACCTTAGTTCATAAATCTTGTCAACATACAGCAGTGTAACACCACTTCAGTGGAAGGGGAGTGGCCAGGAGGCTTATAAACCTGGGTTTTTCCCTGGCACTGACACATGTCTTTGCATTTCTTTGCTCCCAGGAACTCCTTTAACACCAGTATATTGTCAGCCCTATCAAGAAATATTTCTGTCATGTATGAGAGTCAGAAAATCTGAATGTGTTTCAAACCAGACTGTTTCATGTTCAGTAGTCATGTCCATTCATGGACAACCAGGACCTCTTTACATAGGCAAAGTGGCCTACCGGATTATTTTTCTCTCCCTCTTTTCAAACCTTGTTCATAAATCTCATACGAAGAGTGTGGTTGTCCCAGAACTGGGTAAGCTTGGATAAGCTCTAGGATGAAGAGCTATAGATGCCACGTCACAGGTTTTGTCTCTGTTTTACTGCCACATTGCAGTTGTTTGATGAGGACCGTTTGGTGGGATTTTAGCAAAAAATTCAGCTAGCTACATAACTTTTCTCTGACAAATTAATAGTGGCATGAGAAAATTTCCCAGGTTTTGGGAACATGATTGTTCTTAAAAAAAGGACTCAGCTTGTCTGAGAGCAGGAAACTTCACCCTATCAGCAGATGATTCCAGAGAAAACCCAGAGATCTGTGGTGCTAAATATAAGGCTATTTTTAAAAAAAATCAGAACAAGGAGAAGAGAAAATTGGGTGATGTTTTTCCAAAAAATAAAGGTCCTTTTTATTGCTACTATTGTGGCTAGTTGCTCTAATTGGCATCAGAGACTGGTTTCTGAAGCTACAGCATTCCATAATGTAGATCAATATTTTACTATCACAGTTAGAGATATTCCTTGCACAGAATCTGCGAGCAATTTTAGATCTAAATGTGAATCTGGGATTCTGAAAATGTTCAGAATGGATTACCTGCTCTTCAGATAAACATAAGGCCAATCTTCAAGAGTACAGAGGGCCAACCTGCAGTACATTGATGATACATGAATACATGAAAAAAGAATCTTTCCATTGTATACAAATTGGCAATTTCCTAGCTGCTTTAATGGCTAGGTTAATTCAGGGTATAGAGCAATAATCCAACCTCAAAATGATACAGGGGTCATGTGAAACAGTCAGAGTCTCCCCCTCCAACATAGATTAAAAAACACTCATCCTAATCTTTGTCACTACAGTAATATCTAAGTATTTTTACCTCCAAGAGTATCATGAGATTATGAAATCTCTTGAAGGATTACCTGGGGTTGTTCTTTCCTAGATGCAAGACTTTACACTTATTCTTGTTGTAATACATTAAATTTCCCCCTGCCCAACTCTCCAGTCTGTCCAGGTCCCTCTGAATGGCAGCACAGCCTTCTGGGGTGTCAGCCACTCCACCCAGTTTTGTGTCATCAGCAAACTTGCTGATAGTACACTCTGTTCCTGCATCCAGGTCATAAAAAAATATATTGAATAGTACTGGTCCCAGTACTGACCCTTGAGGGACTCCACTAGAAACAGACTTCCAACAAGACTCCATCCCATTGGCTACAACTCCCTGGCTTCTGTCCTTCAACCAGCTCCTGATCCACCTCACTGCCCAAGCATCCAGGCCACAATTCAGTTTAGCTTCAAGGATGCTGTTGCAGGTGATGTCAAATGCCTTACAGAAATCAAGATAAAACATTTAAAACAAATATTTAAAACCTTTAAAGGAGGAAATGGCATCTAGTCTATTATGATTAATCTTCCATTTACTATTTAGAGAAGCAAACACCTTTGAGAAGTATTTGATCTAAACTAATGATTGCAATTTTTATTACCAGATGCTCCTTGGAAAGTTTCTATGAAACCTATAAGTCAATTCTGTTCAAAATTAATTTCACAAGTAGTAAACATAAATAAACTCATCAAAGTTAAAAGGGGAAGGGTGTTCTTCAACATTTTGTCAAATAATCAGCTAGCACTGGAGATGCAAATGCTGACAGGGTGGTAAACAAATTAAGTGAGAATGTTATTTTGAGATGTATGAAATGTGCTGTACATTTAGTGTACATTAAGAAATACTAAATGTTATTTATTGATTATTAATAATAAATTATTTAGTATAATTAATGTATTTTTATAATTAGTAAATAAATAATAAATACACAAATAATATTTAATTCATAGGCCTTTTTGTGGCTAGTAAGTGATGATGACTGTATCAATAGCTCATGAAATTTAGTCTTATTGGAGGACTTTCTTCCAAATGCAGTTTTGGCAGATTCTGCATTTCCCTACTATTCTGTTTTTTTAAAAGACGATATTTAATAATTCTTTCTGTGGGACTGGCATACTTTTAACTGGCACCTTTTCTAAGCAGCATTTCTATCATTCTTACTTAAATCATGAAGAAATACAGCTAATTCTACCTTTGCTTTGTTTCATCTGTGTTACTCCTTTTATTCTAAGGAGTGGGGATTCAATTCTTTGCTTCTCCTGAATCCATCATTTTTTTGCTGCAAGGCAGAAAAGGGAGAAGAGATATGTAGCAGCATTAATTTCTTAATAAAGCCCTACTTAGTGGTCTGTAAAATAAACTTGTAGCAGAGGTTGATCTTTGATTTATATCAGCTCCAGGAAAAGTAGGGAGAATAGTTTTCAATTCTTTTTCTTTGAGGCAAGTTTCTGGACCAGCAGCTCTGGTAATAAGGGAGCAGTTGTCCCTTATTATTTGGCATATTTCCCTATATGCACATATATCCCAAGCTCATACTTCAAATTTGATACTCATGGTAGAAAAGCAGCCCCACCACATGGTCTGGGGCCAGCTTGAGGTATTTTATCTTATGCCATTTTATAGTTCATATTTGACAGTCCTAGGAAATTTCTATGAATCTAGAGTTACTGCAGTTTAGATTGCTTAAAGAAAATCCATGCCTTAACTGCAATCGGGGATGACCAATGAGTACAAGGAGGCTGTAAACTCTTACAGCTACGCAGTCCTCACCCTAGGGCTGTGGTTTTTTGCCAGGTCTCTGGCTGTGAAGTTGACTTGTTACACACAGCTGCTTGTAGTCTGGGACTTAGTTTTCATGGATTCAGGATGCATTGCTTCAGAAAAAAAACTGTGACCAAAGGTTTAGTATCTGTCTGATGAAAAAGAGTGAAAAACCTAGATTCCCACCCCTCTGTGGAAGGTCTCTATTTTATACCTTTTTTCCTCAATCGCTTACCCATCTCAGCACAGTGCTGCAGCTAAGGTTGATATATGGGAAAAAGGAAATAAGGTAAGAGAATAGTATACTGCCATTGCTGCACACTCCGACACCCAAGATCCCATCAAGTTATTACTCCTGTTAGACTTGTAGGTTAGGAAAAAGCACAAAAGAAGTCTGTTTTGAAACTAGGGATATCACCTGGCTTTAGCCTTAGAAAATTAATATTAAAGTTACCCACAAACCAAATGAAGTCACTTCACTTCCTACTTTGCCTTTTTATCAAGTTCCATAGTTAGATGCATGGGGAATCGTATACTTCAACTTGCTTCCTGTCCCTCCTGCCCAACATTCAGCTGCAATTAGAAATCTAATTAAATTCTGCTTGTAATGGATATTTTCTAAATTTTAGATGTTTGCTGCTACCTTTCAAGATCTATACCTTCAGCCTGACTGTGACAATTTTCAATCATTAGCATCTCCCATTTTCATGGAATAATGGAATCATTTAGGTTGGAAATGACCTTTAAGATCATCAAGTCCAGACACTAGCTTTTTTTTCAGATGTTTTTTAGACTTGCCTTGGTTGGAAAAATTACCTAGGTTGGAAAAGACTATAGAAGAACTGCATGAATGCAAAGTCTTTAATATCTTCTACAAAAAGATCCCTTTTAAAGATGATGTGTAGAGTTCTATTTAGTGGGCAAAGAAATGGAGGTTTAGAGGTTTTCCTTTCAGTTGCTCTTGGAATGGAAGAAATTCATCTTGTTGCAATACTAGTACATTGTTCAGTTTGCTCCAAAGGTGATGTTTCTTTGTTGTTGTACCTATTTCTACTTCCATTTCTTCTGTTGCAAAAACATTACAGTAATGTTTATCTAATTATAACGCACAGGAATACATGAACATTTGTGAAATCGTTCCAAACCTCTCTCTGGTCAAAGGTGGTAGAGTCATCACATTTTGAAAGGTTAAATTTTTAATAACGTTACTCAAGCAGCCATTGAAATAAAAGTGAGATTATGGAAAGAGAAATCTGATGGACTAACTTTTCATGTAAGACCTACACTTTTTCTATTGCACAGAATTGCTATGAAAATACTGAAATCCTTTGCAAAAAACCCCCAAAAAACCGCAAAAACCCACATGTGAATGTGACCTGAATAGAGACATCTGAAAAAGACCACAGGAAAATGGTTAAAAATCCAGGGTCAGCATAAAGGAAAGCAAATGCAAAGTTTAATTTCAATGGTGAGTAAGAGTGCATCTTAATACAAAGTGCTGCTACAGTTCCCCTAGTGATCTTTTCTAGCTCATGTCATGACTGCATTAACTGCCACTTTACTGAAGCAAAGTGTCATCAGACATTCATGTGTGTGAGCTGGGACAAAAGCTTTGTGCCTCTATAAAACCCTTTTGAGAACTCTGATTCAGACCCAATATTCTTAATATTTATGTAACTCTTCCTGATTGTGTACCTTTATATACACTGACAGCTTCTTATGCTCGCTGTATGGTCCTTTGTGATATTGAAATGGCTAAAAGCAGAATGACTTCGCTTAGAGAAATTAAAATACACCCTTAATGCCTCTGAGCAGGATCTTGGGTAGGTGAAATGTGCTAGTATGACTAATGAATTTTTCATCTGTCCTCTCAAACTACTTTCTGGTTGCCTTATCCAACAGGGATATTGCTGAGCAAGCTGACTTTCATCCATCAAGCCACTTAAGCTCATACTCATCTCAGGGCATGAGAATCCCTCCACAGGGGTTGCTGAATAATAAGGGAGCACTGCTCTTTTGAGTCCAGAAACTCTCCTGAGGAGAACACAGGTATATTTCTGGAAGAACAATTAAAAGTAATATTACATCTTGTTATTCCATCTTTTCAGCACTGAAGTATGTATCTCAGTTTCTCCTGAAGCTAGCAGGAATAGCACACCAGTTAGGAACTGAGAGGAATTAAATGATCATTATTGGATGAAAGTTACTTGTGTCAGTATGAACAGTCAGAAATATGCCCTGCATGCAAGTCCACAGCTTTCAGAAAGGTTCATCATCACATCTTTGGGCCTCAGATTTCTCTGAGGAAAGGCTTCACCAAGCCATACCGCTGTCTTTGGCAGGCCTTGACCCAACACCCTTTCTCAACAAAACCTTCCCTATGTCTTGAGACATCTTTCCCCAGAGTGACTGGGAGGCTCAGGAGGCAGCTTATGGCAACATGAAGGTGTAGCACATTCATTCCACTAAGAAAAACATTTTGTTGACACACTTTCCATGTTTCTACTCAGTTTCTACTCATTTCTTTCATGCTCAGTCTATAAATTTGCACTTGGTTATCCTGGCTTAACTGTGTTTTTCTGCCTTTGACTCAGCAGTGTTAAAAGACTACCATCTCCAGCCCTCCACTTCCCCCCTTCCCATGTAAACACTCAAGGCTCTACCTGCCTCTTAGAGCACATAGATTGACAAGGATCATTTGTAGAGTGAGTCTGGAAAGGAGCTATACCTGCTCTTAGTCATGTAAACAGTAGTCTCTGGAAACTGGGCAGTGAAGGAGGGGGAAAAGAAGAAGAGGGGATTTTTCTGCCACAGTTGCCTTACAATAATGGTCCAATTTTCCACCAGGTGCTTAGGAAAACTTTTTAAAAAAATTAAAATAAAGGCATGTCTTGAAACTGCCTTTGGAAAACAGCTTTTGGTATGTAGAGACACAGCTTTGAAAGAAAAGCTTGTAGATGGAAGGATTTAATTTTCAGGTGTTTCGGATTAATCAACCTGTAATATTGCACCAGCCCAGACAATGAGAATTTGTCATATTACTTACCAAATAGATGGTAACATCCTCATGTGAACAGATATGGATAGCTACCTCCAGGAATTTTACTCAGCTGAATACCACTATCTTATAGGGGCTTTTTTCTTTCTCCTACCTGTGAGAGAAATATACTTTGTGTCAGTGTAGTCTGAAACTGGTAGAGGTTAATGATCAAAAAGACCTGTTAGTTTACTTCTGACCCAGGCCCTCAAGGTGCTCTTGGGAACATTACTCACATTCTACATGCTCGCAATCCATTTTTAAGTGATCCATTGTTGTTCCTCCCCATCCTTGAGATAATTTTCTATGCCAACCTAACAAATCTTACTATGAGTAAACTTCAGTGCTTTAGGAACTCAGTATTCTGTGGTCTTTGCTATCACATTTCTCTCAGTAACTCCATGAGTTTAGAAAAATGGGATCTCAGTTGATGAGCTTTATTGGAGTCCCAGCACAGAGAGAGGATGAATCATACCTAGACTGACCACAAATAACACTTCTCTGATCACTTCCTAAAAGTACTAAGTAGTGGGTTTTTTAAGGAGGTGTAAGGTAGGTGGAAACATCTGTGTCCTGTAGCAGGCTGTATGGCTGGGTCAAGAACTGAGCCATGAGAGGTCCTGACATCTCCCTTGCTATGGGGCTGGGAATGATTCTGTTCTCAGGGCTGCAGCTTGACAGGAAGAGACAGGGAAAGTCTGGTGTCCTGACAAAACTTCAGGGAAAAAATAACATCCTTATATTTTGTCAGAGTGCCAAGACATCCCCTGTGCTTTGGGACTATCAAGCCAAACTTGACATCTGGGATGGGAAGTCATCTGATAGAATGAGGGTGACTAGACTGGAATTAGTCACTCCTAGCTTTCTTCAGAGCCTGTGGGGAGAAAAAGAGTATTGCCAGGGCACATTTACATTAATTGTGCCTGAAATGTGCCCAGTTTTCACTGCTGAACATGTTGCCTCATTCCTACCATGTTCTACCATCCTGGTATGAGAAAAATAACATTCATTACAAATCACTACTGTAACAATTCAAATTTACCTCTTGACTTTCCCCAAGGTCACAAGAGACTCACATACAAGAGATCACCAGACCCTTAGCAACAAACCCTAAAGTATTGGGACTACTGTTATCATGTCCCTGTGTCTTCTAAAGAAACTTCTTTTTCTCTTCAACCTTTCCTCACGGGACATGTTTCTTAACTTCTTATCACTCCCACTGTTTTCTTCAGACTACCTCCAGCTTACCTTCAACATTTCATATATTCTACACTGTTTTAATAACCCAGGCTAAATATTCTTAGTGTTCACACTTCTACATCACTTATCTGCATTTAGACTCATACCATGAACAGTAAGTCTTTATAAATATTGAGCCTCAAAATATACTGTGATATGTAAATCTCTGGTCTTTCCTCAGGAATCTATATTCATATAGGACTTAAGAAATGAAGCCAAACTGAAAAAACTCAATTCCTTCCTGTGCTTGGCACTTACAGAGTTAAGGTGCTGTCAGTGCCAGTCCAGCAAGGAGACAAAATATTAACAGCAGTAGCTTTGATTCCAGATGCCTTCCAGGCTGCATTTGGGTTTGAATTTACATCTCAGCAGGAGGCAGCTTTACATTTCCATCATTAGATCTCTGTGAAAAACTTCTATCCTACTCCCTGTGCATCTCTGATTTCTCTAGTTCATTGTTAATGAATATACATAGATTTAATACTATTGTTAATAAATGAAGACACAGGGAGCTGTAGGATAGTGAGAAGCAGAAAGTAGTCCTACACCGTTTCCATGAATTAAAATGTATGTGGGTGTTCATATTTCTCATATTTCTCTCATATTTCTGCTCGTCAGAGCAGAAAACCAGGGAGATCAGTTAAAACAAATCTTTCTGGATTACCCCTCCTGAAAAATTTCTCAGAACAAATACTAGCCAGAAAAGCTCTACCAAAAATCTAGGCATGGATAAAGTTACCTTGCTCTCAGTTCTGCATTGCCATGGTATTGATTTCATTGGAATCAAGGCTCTGAAAGACCTTTAGAGATATGGACCGATAAGTGACTCATATGCTGGTCATTCCTTACTCGCCTTACTTGATTCCTCTGTGAGGCTAGAAAAGGGATAAGAGAATTTATGAAATTCCCTAAAACTGCCCTGCATTACAAATAGTTCTTGGCTTTATTTTAAACTTAGCCAATATAAAAAAAAAAAAAAAAAGAAAAAAAGAAAAAAAAAAAAAAGAAAAAAAGAAAAAAAAGAGCTTCTTTTCTTTTAATTTCTATGTCTGTACCTGTAGCACATGATGTGATATGAGAAACATTAACAAGTGAGAACTTGTGAGGGCAAGGCTGAAACACCACAACAGGCTGTTGGATGGTGCCCAGATCTTCCCAGGCTTGTCTCAGCTTCCTCTGTTCAACGCAAATGAGGTAACTTCATATATGGAGACAGTGGTGAGATCCTACCTCAAATGCTAATCTTCCTTCAGAGAGTCAAACCAGCTAAATATTTTGACTAAATGAATACCCTGAAGGAAACCAATAGGTATCTTGGTGCAGCACTTTCAGAATAGTCACTCACATGTGCAGGCCTGTGGGCTAAATCATCTAAATCATCTTTTCCATCTTGGTGAGGGACACAGCATATCCATCAAAAGTGAGTAAGGAGACATTTGATCCCTGGGAAGCAAGTGCTTTGCTGCTCACAGGGGAAAAGAGAAGGGATAGCTAGAAAACAAGAGTACAAAAATGAACCCAAGCCAACCCTCCAGTACATAAAAATCAAACTGAGATACATACATCAATAAATCCTTGCTCTCTTCTCTCTTCCCCAGCAACAGGAGCAATGAAACAAAATGAGATGGAAACAGGGGCAAACTGAAATAGTGTTTTGGTCTAAATTTCTCCATGGTGGAGATGTGGTGCTACAGAGAACACTGTTTGGTTTTTAAACTTCTGTTTTCACAGTCTTCTGTTATGCCTCTTTCTCTGCTCAGCCTGTTTTTTCTTCATCCTTCTCAAGGCCCAAGATGCATCTTTTCTTCTAAAGCATCTTTTCTTCTTTCTTGATTGCTCTTATTTTTTCTGTCATAGGTTCTTACTTTACTTTTTCCTTGTGTTGACAGTTTCTGCTGTGGTCTGTTGATATGGTTGACAGTTACCTGGGAGGCAGGTTTCCTTATGATGACAAGTTTATTTAACCAAAATAGTTAAAAGATAACGGCAAAGTTTGAGGTTTATTAATATTTTTACAGAGTTGCTTCCCTGTGTGCCAACACATATTGTTTAGTACATATTTGTGCTGCTTGGCAAGTGAGATAAGTTCATTGGTTATATTTGTACTTTAACCATAGGTGCATTTAATAACAAATTATGTTGTGTGTTCTGCTATTTAAAACCTAAAAAACTTTATGGTGAGTATGTTAGCAGATTTATAACATTCTTTGGAAAAACAAATTTCATGTGCCTGGAGATGAATCTTAAATATGCCTAGGAACCTTAAATTAAGATTCCTGAAGATTTCCTGAAATTCTGGTTTAAAACGAAGGCACATATGATTACCATTGTAATGGCTATCAATGATGCAGAGTGATAGTGCTAAGGTGAGATAAGCTACTAAAATGTATGTGAAAGAGCCCAACTTCCTAGGGCTTTTTTTCCACCTTGTAGAGATTAACTACTGAATTTGTGTATGTAGCATTCCCAAATTAATTAAAAGATTTCAGGCCTAAGTATTTATGTATTTTGATATCTTTTTATCAATGTGTCATTTTCTATGTTGCAGGTATGCTTGCTATTGCCTCATTCTAAGTGCATTGAAGGTGTGCTTCATTTGCAGGAATAACATTTGAAAATAACACTTTACATCTCTTTATGATGGTAGCTTTTATGCCTTTTTCAACTATGAGCCTTTAGAAAAGGGCACCTCTTGTTCTTTGTTCTCTATGCTATGCACCTGTGCAAGAAGAAGCCAGTGATTATACCTGGTTACTTCCACGCACATAGATCCAAAATATGAGAAGCCCATGCTGCTCTGGGCATCCAGGACTTCTGCTTGTACAAGCATAACTCATAATCACAGCCTAACTTTAGAAGAACACATCCAGTTGCATTTACCAACATTAAATTCCAAAAAGAAATGTTGTTTTGAGGGCCTAGTTGGCTGATATTTTTATATCTATGTACAAAAGATGTAGCTGCCATTCAGACATGGTGTATAATCTGACTTTGGAAAAGTGACAGCAAGGAGTGTTTACAGCAAGTATTACCCTGTGTTTTTTCCTGAGAAAGTAGAGATTCACAAATTTTGAAAACTATACAGAAGCTCGGGTGCCTGGAGACTTTCTGTGGAGTATTTGGCAAATGTAAAAATAGTTTCTATATGCTCCAAGAATTATGGTGCGAAAACTTGAGCAAGTCTAAAAGCCAAGCTCAAACAAAGAAATAGCATCAAAAAAGAGGGATCATGGGATGAAGAACCCCCATAATAGAATGTGAAGCACAGAGAACTGCTCAGTTCAATTGCTGTAGGTTTATGAGAAAAATACTTGAAGTGTGTATGAGAAGAATTGCAAGACCACAAGTGCTAAGTCCCCTGGTGGAAGAGAGGCACATTCAGAGCACTCAAGCAACAGAATGCAATGTAGGGAATATTAGAACTTCCTCTGTTGACTACAAGGTGCTTCTGAACTTCACTGATGATGAAAAATGTAGTGTACAACATCTCCCTGTCTAGTGATGTTAGCAGCTTTACAAGGATGACTGTATTAACTAAGACTGTTTGCACTGAAGCACAGGTACAGAAGAGGAGCAGCCTCAGCAGCACCAAGCTGCCATTCATGAGGCTCCCTTCAGAAAGCCAGAGGGACACAGATGGCCAAGGCAGCCAGGATGTCTCTGTGTTGTAAGTGACCATCACAGCTACTGAGGTGCACCATCAGGGGAGTTTTCCCCTCAGACCACCAACTATAGAAGTGACTCCATAGTTTTTCAACATTTTTTTGTGTGTATGGGGAGTTTTGTCTTTCTAAATAGCTGTCTGCCTCATGTTCACAGCATACCTCGGGTGTTTGTAGAAAAGTGTTCTTACAAGTCCTGCAAGTCACCTGCTGGTGAGAGATGCTCTGTGGATTTTCCCATTTTTCTGAAGTCCAGAAAAAGCAATAATTTGCAGGTATAAATTTTGTGTTTTGAAAAACAGTTGGCAGATGAAAAGAAAGCTACTGAATGGTTTTGGAACTTGTCAATAAAGGAGATGGACATAACAGTCTTCAATCCACCATAGTAAGATGGGCCTGTCTATTTTTTCCACATTTTTCAGGTAGTCAGATCCCTTGTCAGATCTCAAATGGACTGGAAGCATCTTGATTAAATATTTTGGAAATGTTTAATATCCTGCAATTTAAGATTCAATTTTACTTTTACAACACTGTTAGCTTAGTACCTCACCACTGTGACCCTATTAACCAAAAATCAACTTTTAATCTATATGTCATTTTGCTTCCTTCAGTCTTCTGTAGGAATGAGCTTGATGTGAAATAATGATTCTGTTTTCTGCAAAATTATCCTTACAGATCTAGAGTTGGATGGCATTATGAAGTACTTCACAACATGAAAGGGAGGAAAAAACTTGGCAAAGAAGGACAGGTTTGCAGTGTAAGCAGTCAGCGAAAGGAAGAAGCACCAAGGAAAGGTGAAAGAACTGATAATGTGTCTTAAGGTAGGGTTAGATCTGGGGGTCAATATCTACTCAATTGTTTTCAGTTTCCAAAAGTCTCCAGTCTTTATTCTCCTTTGTCTTCCCTTTGTGGGGATGGGGTGGATAGAGAGGAATTCTGTCCTTAAGTTTGTGGTCCACCCATATTGCTAAGCCATGGCACTCTGCAAGACATATGGTGTGTGAGGAGTATCAGTTTTCCCAAAAGGCAATTTTCTGAGTGCTCATTGTTACAATGGAGAGAAGAATGTCCTAAGAGGCATAGGGCTTTTTGTCCTTTAATATAAACACAGCTTATTTCTAATTGATGGGAACTTGAACATAAATTTTCCTGAATGGTGTGAGCTGGAAGGCCATTTTGTACTTTGTATTTGTCAGGCCATAAGTACCAGCTGGTATGAGTGTTTTGTGACTTTGGAATGAATGTATTACTAACACCTTAGGAAACTGAAAGAATATTTAGAACATTAGTATTAGAGTTTTCAGGAGAAAAAAAAAAAACTAAACAAATTTTCTTTACTGTCATCATGATTATGTGAGAAAGGATACCTTCCTGTTTAGAATAATTTCTAATAATTTCTTCCCATAGAGGCAGGATATTCTGAGAAATGAAAACATGAACTCTGGTAGCAGAGGTCAGCAAATGCTGCAGTTTTTTCTAAATTATTTCCCTGGTAAGCATGGGCACACACACAGCCTTGACTGTTTCGTATCTACAGATTAGCTCAGGAGATTTTGATGTACTGTATAAATCACCTGGCTTTATTGTGAGCTAGATTCTAGTTCACAAAAATTTACAAGAGTTTCCATGTGGTTTCCAGCTGCTGCATTTACATCAGGAAAACCAGGGCCTGAGTTGAAGTGAGCAGAAAGACTCATCATTTCCACAGGCTTTTAACTGTTCTCCTAGTGACTATAGGTCTACAGTAGGAGGGGACAGTGATCCACTAGTCACATAAATTTATCATCTGCCCTGAGAAGCTCATGGGTCTTCATGGTTCTAGTAATCTAACTAGGACAGTAGAGTTTTATTGTCCTTTATCCCTCGTCAATTTGAAAAATTCAGTATCAGCTGAGACATTTAGCACTCCTCCATGTTGACAGAACCATACCCATGACACTGACAACTGTTTTGCCATTGACATCAACATACATCAAGCATTTTCAGGCACCAGTGTATATTATTGAAAAAAATCCCCTTCTGCCAAACACTATAGAGCTGCCAGCAAACAAAACTTTCGGAGGAAAGGGTACAAGAGAAATGAAGCAGGAAGACACTGGAATTTCTAACATGATCTGCCCAAGTAGATGTGATGGTGATTGCTGGAATCTTCAAAATCTTTGTAATTCTGCTGTAAACTGGCAAACTTCCATGTTAACAGAATTGCAGAATGGTTTGAATTGAAAGGGACACTAGAGGTTGTTTAGTTCCAGTCCTGCAGTGTTCCAGATAATACTTTAAATTTTTTTGCCTTTTAAAGTCCAGGCCTTTCTCCTTCTTTCTTTGAATTTGCTAATCTGCTTAAATGACTAACTAATGAGTGACTCACAAGTCTTCTTTTCAGCCTATTTGTAGCCTTTACATCATCTCTCTGTTTTGGTCTCTCTGTTTGACATGTCTTCCTCAATACTTAGATTGTATTTAGTATAAACTGGTTACAATTCTTGATGGTTTTCTGAAAACTTGCTTCCTATGACTCCTTCTGGCCACTGATGTTTCTGTAATATTCATTTTACTGGACTTGTCTGCCTGACCACTTGTATCTAAATTGTTATTGTTCGTATTTAGTTTTTAAAGATCTTATTTTACCTTTTAGATAGCACCCGTGGAAGTCCCAGCCCAAACCCTGTCATATCGTTTTGTTATCACTTCCTTCTAATTGGTTTCTTCCATGTGTGTGATGCTGTGCAATTATTACACTTTTTTGCCCTTGCCTCCATTTAATTAAGAGCTTCATACATGGAGAGAGGTCATCCCAAAAGGCAAGAAGGACTTAGACACTAAAGTTCAGAGCTCCTCCTCACTCCAGTGGCTGTTGAGAAAGGAAGGGGAAAGCACTGGTGTGACCAGTTCCAAAAATCTCCCTTAGATCTCACCAGTGATAGCCCAGAGAGCAAATTACTGCTCTTGGCTGTGTTCCTGGGGGTAACTGTGCCACAGGTTCACCTGCTACATATTCCTTCTTTGGCAAATTGGTCTTGGACTCTGTTGTCCACTGGTCTCCCATCCACTTGAGCCAGTGGCAGCACCTACCAAGCTAGTTCACAGAAGTTCAGGGGAGCAAAAGAACTAGACCATCTATGCAGAGCAGACACGGAAGGACTGAATTAAAACGGGGACTGACTAATCAGGCTGTATTTAAACAGACCCCAAATTTTCACACAGACTGGCAGCTTTCTGGAATTACAGCCTTCCAGGGGAATGTTCCATGAGATAGTCCTGGAAATCATGGTTCATGCTTGCATCTCCATGTTCCAAAAGAGTAGAAGAGATTTCACAAGTGTAAACTCCATGGTGTCATACACTGTCAGCATTCCTCCACAGAAACTAAGCAGATGTGGGCAATAGGAAGAAGGGGGGCTGTGTGAAGTGAGTACAGTGCCAATCACATATTACATTGCTTTGAGAGTAAGCAATTACTGCTCCTGAATGTATAACTTTTGGAAGGCTTAATCACCAGATATAATGCCGTTATAGAAATGCAATCTGTTTGCAGACTTCTAGACAATATAAAATATCCATTTTATTGTTTCACAGATTTCAACATAGTGACATTAATGAGGTAAACACATTTCTCCAAGAGACAAATGTGGCCTTTAAAAGCACCCCCTGACATGATCCTAATTGCTTGTGCAAAACAATCCCTTATTAATAACATGCATACTTCTTTATACATAAAGGAAATAGCTGACTCTAAAGTGTAACTAAGGAAAGAACAATAAAATTCTTCTGGCTTTTTCACATTAGTTAGTCTTCTCTGGATTTACACCTGTGAAACACAAACTGATTGACATTTTATGCTAAGAATCAATAAAAAATAATGCTATTCATGCCATTATTCTTTATATTTTCATTTTTCATTGCTCTTAAATCTGGCCTGGAAACCTCTCTGAGAGCTGGTCTTAATTTGTCTCTGTCTTATTAACATGGTTGGAGTAGAAAAGCAGGCAAGATAGTAGAAAACAGCTGAATTTCTATGTAACACCCTACATCAAACTAATTGGTTTGAGTAAAACACACATGACTATAGGTATTTAAAAACTGAATGAAGTTACATAGGCAGGCTGTGTGTTTATATTCAGCACCGTTGTATGGAGTTTTAAGAACAAATATGAGAACAGTTTTGAGAGAATGAGAAGTTACTTTTGAGATGCCATACCTCCATATATAGATAACAAGCAAAGTCTATCATCTGGAAAGTGAAGGGTGTGCTGTCTGTCCTGTAATACATTCAATAACCAAGAGTAGAATCTAGTGGGGCCAGGAAAGTAGTGCCATTTTGCCAGCTGCCATTATTAAACTGTGCATTGCAGCACTAGGTTCTCTCCAGTCATGATAGTGAGGCACACTAATACGAAGGAGCTCCAGATCAAAGTTCTTTGTAATAACCATTATTAAGTTTATATCAGGCTTGCTTCTTGCAAAGGATCCTTGGAATACAGCAAATCTGTTCTGAATTTCAGAAAGAACTGATGTATCTAAGGCAACACAAAATATTTTCAAAGGCCATGGTTTGTTGTTGTGAGGGAAAGTTCTTAATAATTGCAGTATTCATATTATGTCTATAAATAGAAGCATGTATTCTTTTTATTCACTTGACTCTGACTGGGCCAATCAAGAATACCAGTTGCTTATATGGTCTTTGAGCTCCTTTTTGTGTAATTCTACTTCCTTTCTGGTCTTGGTAATACATGAAGGCTTGGAGGTGATCAGGGTAAACCCATAATCCCTCTCTCTTTTTAGTTCTGATCACTATAACTTGAAAAATAGACAAAGAACAGTCAGGTTTTTAAAAAGTAGCCCCTCATTTTTTATATTCATCATCTGGATGATTTTTCTTAGAGATACATGATAGTATGAGAATCTTTGCCACCAAAGTACAGCTCATTCTGGAAAACCTGTCTGCAGTACTTGAAAGCCCATTTGTTTCCTGTACTCCACCCTGTGTACTTGAAGGGTTGTCACAAATCTCCAATGGCATATTGTTCATTTGCTGTTTTGATGTGGGGAATACAGCACAAGTAACACATTCTTAGGAGTTATTTTTTTGTTTGGTTTTGGTGGGTTTTTTTCATTTTTTTTTCTTTATAGTATTCAAGATACTTGCAGAAATATAAGATAAGAAAACACCCCATTATATTTAAACAAATATACCCATCAGAGCATGGTGAAACATTCTGTTCTCAACGGTTCTGTAATACATTCAAGTTATACGGGGCAATTAGATACTCTCCATGGCAAAGGTTGTGTTCTAGCCAACAGAACTGTACTGCTCAAAGGAGTTTGTTTTAATGGCTTTCACAGAAGTTGGAACACACTATGGGAATGTTATCCTAGTCAATGAGGGATTCAAGCCTTCCTCAAAAATATTAATGGAAATAGTTGTCCAGAGATTTCCCAAAAGATCGTAAGACACTTCCCCTCTTCTAATAAAAGAGTTGGTGAAAAACTGCAGACTTTGCAGTGTTCAGAATCAAGAAAATACTCAGCAGATGATGTTTCAGTCCCAGAATGAGAAGTTTGTGGGTTTTTTTGGCAGGCCCCTGCTTGTGTTGGTGGAATTCACATAGCCTTTCTGAAAGGATGTTCTGAGGTGGAGTGCGGTCCAGAGGAAGCATGTGTCAACGGGGGATGATGTACTCCAGCTCTGTGAGAGAGCTGAACTTGCCCAGATGATTAACAATTCCCAGCAGCCAAAATGCACAGCACTGCTGGGCTGGGTCTCTGAGGAACTGATTGGTTTTTGATGTGAGATGAAATGAAGCACTCACCTCATCAGAAAAAGTTAAACATTGCTATTGGTGAACAAACAAAAATCTGCCAGCCTGACAGTGCAACTTAAGCATCAGTTTCATGCCTCCTCTCAGTGTGGAAGGCTCTGCCAGACTCAGCAGCACAGTGATTTGAATGCAAAGATTTTTGCAGCAATGGGAGCAAAGATAAAATAGCAAGCAACTGGGAAGGACCCTGACAGTGTCAGTGGCAGGGCATAAGCAATGCAGAGGGCATTACTATCCCCTATAGTACCTTTCAGTCCAGCCAGCTGAGTTTTTCGGTGCTCTCCTTAAGAGCTTTTCAGATGACTCCTCTCAGTGGTGACGCCAATCCAAATGATTGCAGGGCACCATCATATATCCATCATCCTTCCATATTTCCTGTAATCATGAGTAAGCACTTCTACAAGGCCTTGTACTGTGTCATACAGACATGCCACATGAGCTCAAGGTTTCTGTATCATGTGAGTTAGCCACCCACAACAATAAACTGGTAAACAGCACTTTTATCTTCAGTGGCCTTACTAAGTGCTTGGTTTGTCACACCACAGCATAGCCATTATGGCAGCTCTTTCTATGCTGATGAATATTTTAACCTCTCTTTAAGAATATTTTGAGGTAGGAGTGTGCAGCCACTGAAAATCATATTCTGTATTCTACAGCAATGAATACTTTCAATTGTATAATTGTATGGGTATAGATTTCTTCCTGTATTCTGATCTAAAACTTTTTCTAGTCTAGCAAAGGCTCTACAGCACGTATTTTGTCCTCCATATAAGACATATCTACACAAACAGCTTTCATTTTTATCAATGTACATCAAAAAAAGTCCAGGGAAGCTGAATGGTGTAAATGTTATCAGGACTTTCCCCTTTCTATTTCCATTTCTTTAGTATCTACATGTCAGCTCCAGTAATCTTTGCCTACTGACCAAAATAAAGCTAATTGCACTTGCTCACATGAACATAACATTGGGATTTTAGCTCCCTGGTGCCCCGCTCCCCTCAATTTGTATTTTAGCAGCTGTTACTCTTCTTCCATTTCTGTATCACTGTGTAAAGGAAAAGATATGCCGCAGTGTTTGCTATGCTTGAAATAATCTAGCACAACTTCGGAGGAGTATCTTGCTCTCATTTAGCCCACAAGTCTGTAAGTACTGCTACTAATCCATTTATTCAACAAAGAAGAAATGAAAGACTTGCAGTACAACCCTGAGGCCAATAGTTAGCCATATTGGCCAGTAGTTGTCCAACTTCCTCCAACTCAACAATATGCTCAAGGACATAAGGACACACACACAAGCATGAAGTAAATTCCTGTGCCCGTATTTCTGACCTATATCTGGGCTCAAAACCCTCCTATTCAAAAAGGCTGTTTCTGAAAATTTGACCTAAATTTTCTTTTAAGGTAAAAAAAATAAAAATAAAAATAAAAATCTTGTATTAGAAAAAAAATCTAAGTGGCAACAGTCATGGAATTTCCCAGAACTGTCCTATTCTTGCTGACTATACAACTGCAATGGCAGAACATCTCCTCTTGTGTATATATAAGAAACCTGAAGTATTTATTTCATATTTAGCAGTAAGATTTCCTTCTTCATCTGACTTTTTTTGGTCTCTGGTATTTGTCAGTTGTCTTTCCAAAGAGAAATGTATTATGTAAAAACTAAACTTTTCTAAATTATTTTAGGAGATAGAAAGTCAGAGCAAACTTCTATTGCAGGAAGAAAATGACATGAGCAACTCATGTCAATTTGTACTTTTTCCTGAAATGCTGCACCAGCCATTAAAACAGTACAAGAATAGACTATCACTCCCCATTTAAGATGAGATGCTGAGTTCACAACTCTATCACTTACCAATCTGGTATACATTGTTCCTAAAGTGCTTAAAAATCAGACCTTTCCAAATACTTATGTAGTATCTACTGGTGGCTCTGGATTGAAACAAATTGCTGGAATCTTCTTTTTATCAGATCTTATTGCCCTTTTGACATTCAGGGACAAGAAACAACAACAACAACTAAAACCAAGCAAACAAAAGTATTTTGCAGAACTTCTCAGGCTGCTATGGGAGAAATACACACTGCATGTGTAAATATAGTGTGCTGTGCTTTTGATTTACTGATACGGTTCTTCAGGTGTGCAAATACAGTGTGCTGTAGCTTTGATTTACTGATATGGTTCTCCAGGCCTGTTTCCATTAGGGATAAAAACAATAAGACATTATTTCAGCTTGATACATAAAGTTTCATTGCAATACAGAACACTATTGAAAAAAAATGTGGAAAAAGACAGAGCATTAGCTTTTCCTCCAACATGGTTGTTATGCTGCCCATTGATTGAAAAACCACATAGACATTCACCATACCATTAGAAAGATTCACTTTTTCTACTTTCTTTTGTGTCAGAGGAAGACTTTTAATTCATTGAAACCCTTCTTCTGTCCTTGCACTGTGCAGCAAGCATCATGGCATGTAAAATCTTCCTGTTTTGACTGTTAATGTTTTCATCCTAGAGCACACCTGTAACCTTGTAACTTGTCAGGGGCAGGCAGAGGGTGGCAGTAACCCTCTCTCCACCCAAGAAGATGCTCCATGTCTACCCACGCATGCAGGGAAGGAGGGGCATTGGCAGACACCACACAGCCTCCCATTCAGACCTCATTCTCAATGCTGATAATACAGTTTTAGGTTATGTTCCCACAAATCACTATTTTCCTAAGCTCCTGAAGACCACAGCTATGAAAACCACAGTGAGTGGCATATGTCTACACACTGTCATGAAAAGAAACATGGTTTTATGTTGTTACAGTTAGTGTGGAAACAAGTACAGCAAGAGCAGAGACAGTCGGGGAAAGAAGCCCCAGACAGGATCCAGGGTGCTCTATTGAAGGTCACAGGCCCCCAAAAATGTCATGTAGGACATGGCAGCCTCTTCTTCTATAAGGAGGGGTTTTTTTCATCCAGTTTCTCAGCTGTGGTCATAAACTGATTGATAGCTTATGATTGAGAAAGTGCTGAGTCAGAAAGAAGTTCTTATTTACTTTGGGCCAAGGCCAGAGAATCTTTATGTCTGACTATACCACAATTACATATATTTAAGCATAATTGCAGTATGACATACCCAGCTTAATATGTTATACCCATGTCCTTTATTTGGGCTCCTACGGTCGGTAGCTCTGCATAGCAGTCAGGTATTCACTTGTCAGGAAACCCCTTACACCTTTTCTTTTATGCTTTCTCACAAGGAGCATTTCTTTTATATCCCTTTACCAAGGTGATACTCAACAAAGACATGTGTCCCCCTGTGCCCTGTCCACCCTGGGGAAATCTGCAGTGCTACTTTTTGTTGTGTCTTTTCTAGTCGAAAGCCTGGCTGATTACCTACGAGTTGTTGCCACATCTTAAAAGTACTTACTAGTGACTATTGCTTTATGGATATTAGTAGTGCTATCAAATGTAATATTAGGACATTGCCCTTCCTCTTCTCACATTCTGGTTTAATTATTGCTTTATGGTTATTACTTCCTGCACCAGGAAGTCAAACAAAGTCTAAAGATGTTAACAACAGATTCAAAGTTGCCCATATGTAGCTTGAGGGAGTAGGTCTTAAAAGTCCATTAAAGGGATAGGAAGTATTTCATACATATTTCTGTTATTTCCGTAGAAGGAAGGAACTTGATTGCTTTGCTTTATCTGCAGCATATGCTAATATTTGTTTACCCTGGCTGTTTGTTTAAATATCTAAGTTTTCTATATTTCTGACACAAAAATAAATCTAATTAGTCTCCAGTGTTTCCCACTGCAACTAAAAGAACATCTCAATTACTGAGCTCAGCTGGAGAAATTCCAGCAAAAATCAGATTCTCCTGGAACCTTCAGAGCACTGTTGCAGAACCACAGTCACACAGGAATTCCCCTTTCAACAGGATCCAAGAGAAAACACCTGGCAGCCCTTCAGTCAGAGTGGTTTTGGAAAGATGTGTCATTTTGCATACCCTCCATCTAAAGAAGCCATTGTCCCAGCTCTGTGGGTTATAATCTCCAGCAGCTGTGTCTATGACTGAGGAACTGCCAGAGAGTTTAGGGCAGGTTTAAAGATAATGTGGCCTCCAGTTCCCATACAGCCACTCACAGAGCAAGCAGGTGGGTCAGAAAACCAGAAAAAAGGGGCTGCCCTTTCACCCTGCCCTTTGCTGTAAGGGTGGTGGCAGTGTGGGATTAAAACTCCACTTTGTGTTCCACGGCTGCATACACGGAGACCTTACTGAGCAGGTGTTGGCAAAGACTGGGACACAGGATTTTCTAGCTCTTTCAGGACAGGCATTGGCTTAGAAAATGCTTAGGACAAATGAATCAATACTCTGCTTCCTCACAAGAAAGTAAAAGTGGGAGACACCGCCCTCTGACTGACAGAAACATCAGAGGAAATCTTATTTTTCAGGGGGTGTCACCAAAATGACAGGGTCTCTTCACCCATACCAGGATATTTGGCTGATGGTGCCACCTAGTCCAAGAACCCCACATGTGACGCCTAGATGTGCTGCTGAGGTGTATTTTCACAAGGATGTGCTGACCAGATGTGAAAGGGAGAACATAGCTCACAGTGATAGTGGCAGCACAAATCACTGTCTTAATACACAGAGATATGCCTAAGCTCCAACACTTCAGTGATGAAGAGGGGCAACTACAACTAAGCAGGCCCAAGAACCAACTGCTGAGGAAAATGATACAGAGCCACAGCTGCCTCTCCCATGTGCCAAGGCACTGACCTATGGGAAAAGGTCTGTAGTGATCCTGCCTCTGGCAACTGTGCCTATGTGCCAGTGTCCCAGACAAACCTGGTCTTCAGTCTTATCATAGCTTGTGGCCATCAAAGAGATGGTCTCCCTGCTCCTTTTATTTTTCCAACAAATTCATGTGAGACCTCAACTGCTTCATCTGGTGAGAGCTAATAAAACATAGCTGTCCATGAAAGTCACCCCTACAAATTTAATAACAGTGCCACTTATTCTGGAGCACCATCTACCTTTCTTGCACTTACAGCAAGAACTGTCTCTCTACCTTCCTCTGATCTGAATTTTCCAATTGCCTCTTGGATCTTTTTTCTGGTATAAAAATCACAGCCATCTTCTGAAAGCAGGCATGTGTGTGTGTTCTTGTGACAGAGGACTCAGAGAAAGCAAGGAAAAAAAGAGCCTGCTTGGGTCCCTGGCATCAGACACAATTGGTTAGGCCTCACATTTGCAAATGCAGTGGCATTCATCTCTCATCCATTTGTGAAAGTTTTCAATATAACTTGGAGCAAAAAGTGCATTATTTCTCCTCCCCATCCTGAAGGGAAACAGGGGTACAAGACATGGAGCAAAAGAAAATCTTCTGGACAAGTATTTCAGACTTTCCACAAGTTCAGGCAAACACTATTACATCAGCAAGACTAGCTGGATCCATTAAGACTGTTGCACTAATTACAGCAGGACTTTCAAGACTTCTGCCAGTGCCAATGGTAGCAGTTGAAGACTGTGAAGCGAATTTTTCATGTAAAGTCCCAGGACCTCTGTTCTTAAATGTTGGCCTGTAATGCTTAACTTTTATGTACTAATCACAGGAAAATCAGGAGGGCATAAAATGGTAGGATGTTAAGATAAGAACAGATGAGATTGTGGCTAGGTTGTGTGAAGGCAGAAAACAACAGTTAAAACCAAAAGAATTAAAAAAGAAGAATAACAGTAAATGAATGAAACAATGACTGCACAATACACAGAAAGGTGTTGAAAGAAATCTACAGCTGCAAGAGAGGAGTGGGAGGATGATTAGAGAGAAAAAAAATAAGGGAGAAGATAAAATAGGAGGGAGAAAAGAAAAATAAAGATTATAGAAAATGTATTAGAAGAAAAAATGCAAAGAGAAGAACTTCATTTGTATCACATACTGAATAGACAGCAATCATTTAACAACAAAGCATTCTGCCAATCACAGAATCAAGAAGCATCACAGAAAGTTAGAGGCTGGAAGAGACCTCTTGAGATCAAGTCTAATCCCCTGCTAGAGCAGGATGACCCAAAGCAGGTAGCAAACAATTGTGTCCAGATGGGTTTTGGATATCTCCAAAGCAGGAGAATTCACAGCCCCCCTGGGCAACCTGTTCCAGTGCTCTGTCACCCTCAAAGTAAAGAAGTTTTTCCTTGTGTTCAGGCATAATTTTCTATGTTCCAATTTGTACCCATTGCCCCTTGTCCTGTCACTATTAAAAGGAGTCTGGCCCCATCCTCTTGGCACGAGCCCTTTAGATATTTATACACATTGATGAGATCCCCTCACACTCACCACTTCCCCAGGCTAAACTGATCAAGGTCTGAGCCTTATCTTATAAGAGAGGTGCTCAAGACCCTTAATCATCTTCATAGCCCTCCTCTGAACTCTTCCCTGTAGTTCTTTTTTGAAATGGGAGCACAGAACAGAGTATTACAGATGTGGCCTCACCTGGGCAGAAGAGATGGGGAGGATAACCTCCCTCAACCTGATGACCTTGGTCTTCTTGATGCACCCCAGGATGCCATTGGCCTTCTTGACCACAAGGGCACATTGCTGGCTCGTGGTCAACTTGTTGTCCATCAGAACTCCCAGGTCCTTCCCTCCAGAGCTTCTTCCATCAAGTCAACACTGAGCCTGTACTAGTGCTTGGGGTTATTCCTCCCCAGGAGCAGGACCCTGCATTTATCCTTGTTGAACTTCATGAGGTTCCTCTGTATTCAACACTCCAGCCTGTCCAGGTCCCACTGAATGGCAGTGCAGCCTTCTAGTGTGTCATCTCCTCCTTCCAGTTGTGTATCATTGGCAGACTTGCTGAGACTACACTCTGTCCATTCATTCAAGTCATTAATGAATATGTTGAGCAAGACAGGATCGTGTCCTGACCCCTGGGGGACCCACTAGCTACAGGCCTCCAAATGGCCTTCATGCCACAGATCACAACTCTCTGAGCTCTGCCATTCAGCCAGTTTTCAATCCACTGTCCACTCATCTAACCCACATTTCCTGAACTTACTTATAAGGATGCTGTGGGAGATGCTGTCAAAAGCCTTTCTGAAGTCACCGTAGACAATATCCACTGTCTTGCCCTCGTCTATCCATCCAGTCATGCATAATAGAAAGCTATCAGATTGGTCAAGTGTGATTTCCCCTTGATGAATCCATGCTGACTACTCCTAATAACCTTTTTCTCCACGTGCTTAGAGATGATGCCCAGAATTAGCTGTTCTGATGTTTTACCAGGAGTGGAGGTCAGTCTGACTGGTTTGTAGTTTCCTGGGTCTTCCTTCTAGCCTTTTTTAAAGGCTAGAATGTCACGGTCTTCCTTTAAGTCCTCAGGCAATTCTGCTGTTCCCCATGACATTTTGAGAGTGGCTTAGTAACAACAGCTGCCAGCTCCCTCAACATTTCTGGGTGAATGGGTGAATCTGTGTGAATCCATCAGAGTCCATGGACTTGTGGGTGTCTAATTTGCTTAAGTGATTCCTCAACTAGCCTGCCTTGACCAGTGGTATATCTTCCTTTTTCCAGACTTTCTCTCCTACCTGCAGGCTCTGCATGTCCTGAGGGCTGGCCTTAGCAGTGAAGAGTGAAGCAAAGAAGGCATTCAGTAACACCACTTCGTCAACTCTTCCACCAGGGTACCTGCCTCATTCAGAAGTGGGTCCACGTTTTCCCTGGTCTTTCTTTTGCTAGTGATGTGCTTGAGAAACCCTTTTTGTTGCTGTTGACATACCTGGCCAGATTTATTTCCAAGCAGGCCTTAGCTTTTCTGCACACTCTGACAACATTCCTGTGTTACACCCAGGTGGCCTTTTTCACATTCTGTAAACTTCCTTCTTCCATTTCAGTTTTTTAAGCAGCTCCTTATTCATCCATGCAGCTGTATTGCCTCTTTTGCTTGATTTCTTACTCATCTTGATCTTTATGTCTACTCCATTAGGTGAAAAATGTATGTGTAAATGCAAAAATTCAGCTAGGACCATGAATAAAAGGTTTACTGTCTCAATTGTACATTTCATTGCCTACCTTAGCAACCTTCAGATAAAAACAACACCTTTGCTCTCAGGCATTCATGAAGGTTTTTTTTTTAAACAAAGTTACACCTACACACATGACACTTCAGATTATTGTTCTTTTCACTATGTGGGATTACAATGTGGCCTCTTCAGGAGATCTTAAAAATATGTTCCTCACAACGCACCATCAGCAGATGTTACTGTTCAAGCCTGGAAGCAAGAGTCAAGCAATAGGCATATTTCTTTTCCAGCATTTGTTAGGCAAAAGTCCCTGGCCCATCTCCCTGTCCTGAAGAGCATCTCTGTGCATACTCTGGGGGACAGTAACTGCTCTGTTTCACATTTAAAATGTTTAGCTGTTCTTACAAACAATAGCTATTTACCTATATGAAACAGTTGGTCACAGATGAAATAACTGAGTGTTTTATCATTGCCTTCTGTGGATTTGGTCCTTGGGGTGGATTTGGAGAACAAGATGTGATGAACTTACTGTAGAAGTGAGATGAACAAAACAGCCAGTCTCCAAGTTTTTCCACACAAAGAAAGTGTTTGCTTATTTATTGGAAACAGAAGGCAATTTGCTGGTCCTCCATTTTCGCACCTCCGTATTTCCTCTCAAATGCCGTCAATAGCCTGCTGTAACCTGTTCCTTTTGAAACATCACAGGAATTTGTTAGGCTGTCTCTGAATGTGCTGACAGAAGACAGGGGCTAGAAAGGTAGAGAGTGCCTGCAGGAAGTGGGTGGTTATGACAGGAAGACTAAACGCCCTCTGCTCCGTGGAGACAGAGGAATTGTACAATTCCTCAACAATTCATCATTAATTCAGTGTGGCTCAGGGCCCACCCTGGGAAACTCTCTGAGTTCAGAACTATGTGGTACTTTACAATTTTTTAAAAAAATGTGCTTTATCATGCTGTAAATGTAATCTGTTTAGATTGGATATATAACTATACCGAGTAATCTTTCAAGAAAGTGCTATGAATTTTCTGTCTTTGAAAATGTCTTTTCTGTTCCATTAAAGAGAGACATATTTCAAGCTCTAAATGTGTCTTGGGTTTCTTCTTACTCTTTCTCGAAAATACCAACACTGCACCTCTTCAGTGAGTGGAAAGTGGCAACAGAAAATAATCTTACCAGACAAAGGATGTAGAGGTTTAGACAAGATCTATTTAGGGGCTTAACTGATTATCAGCAGCAGCAGCAACACAAACTGCAAAATGTCTTTTGTCAAAAGAAAGGTTATCTGAAGGTCACTGGGTTTAGAGACAAGAACTTCTCTCTTCAGCCTCCCTCACATTCCTCTTTGGCATGTACTGTTACAGATAGATTTTTGGCTTCTTCACATTACACAAAAGCGACTCAGAGAAATCAGTGACACTGTACTTATTAATAATTCTCTTACTCAAGGCAAACCACATGTGATTTCAGCTGTTCTGGTCCAAGAAGTGGCATAATGTCTTGGATCACAAAAAAAAAGTTTTGCATTGATGGAATGCATGAATCAGATCCATCTTCTTGCAGTGTATCACACATATGAATGTGATCAACTCGTAATTATATAGACTTAATTGCTCATAATGACACACACACAAAATTGGAAATATTGTAATTTTCCAGCTAATAAATGGGGATAACCAAATACTTGGTTAACTGCAGATCTTCCTGTTTGCATGTATGAGAACAGATTTTTACTTTTAGTCCAAACATATGGTACAAAGATTACAATGTGAAACTATGATTAAGGTAAACTGATGCCAGCAGCATTTTCTTCATCATGGCCTTGCTGAGCTTAGGGTGATGATATTTCAAAATCAGTGGTTTAATCTTGCAATCTCATGCTCTTGGAAACACGATGATAATTATGGAGTCTGATTAAGTGACATTGCCTGGATTTCTAGATGGCATAAAAATATAATTTTTTCTGCTTTATGCTGTAGGTGTATTTCTTTCTATTGCGTTGTTCTGGTGTTTGCATTTGAACCTTCTGTGTGGATGAACTTAGGTACTCTCAGACTGAAGTATTCAATGTGAAGATGGGGCATCAATGTCTTTGCTAAAGAATTGGAGACCAAGCTGAAATCCCAAAGTCCACACCACCTATTTACCAGTGATTGCTCAGGATATGCACTTGAGCAGGAACTTGATGTGGTGGGCAGACCCAGATTGCCCCATGGTGATCAAATATCCCCTCAGAGGTGTTGGTGGGCAAACATTTGTGGGGAAGAGCCTCACTACAAAAACATGTGGCTATTTTTTCATCTCCACAGGCATGGTGGCTGTAGGGATGGGAAAAGCTGGCACTGGTGCTCCTTTCCCTGTTTTGCCCCCAGAGCAGCTAGTGCAAGCTGCAGAGGCAGATGAATACATGGAGCTGAGGGGTGGTTAAGCAGATGTGTTAAAACACAAAAAGAAGGCTTGGGATAGACTGTTTACTGCCATGGAGATACTGTGCATACTAAGCTAAAGATTAATGCAAACTTTACCTCCAAAATTCTAAATGAGGTTGGGTTTGTCTTAGCATGTTCATCTCCTTCTTGTTGTTCTCATGGGTATCTGACAGCAGTCTGCTTATGGTTTTGTGGCATAGGTCACAGTACATGTCATGGGGAGACAAGTATAGGACACAAACCAAAGATGTTCTGTCAGTTACTTTTCAGAAAGATTGTGTTGTGTGAATTTCTCAGCTCTCGTAGGAAATGGATTCTTTTTTTTACTATTATTTTGTTTCTATTTTACAAGCACATCAGTTTAGCATCCGAATTTCTAAGTAATTTAAAATTAAATGTTAACCCATGTTAGATCATAAATCTATGTGTCCTTAGGAAATTAATTTTGAAATGCTTCATTTGTTCCACACAGCAATAACTATTTCCATACAGCTCTTTATGTATGATCTGAAAACATAGGAATGCAGAGTTGAGATCAATATGAGATGCAGATTTATAGCTCTCTGTCAACTGTACTTTCAAATTGTTAGTTTTGCTGAGACATCTTCACAATGTGAAGGAAATAGAAGGAATCAACAAGTAGGAATGACCCTAGGAGGAGCTGAAATCATTGGTGATGAAGCTACACAAACTCCAGAAATGAGTTTGCAGATAGCAATAACAAGTATTACTGCATTTCAGAAGGTGACACCTATGTGTCCAGATATGGCTGTACTAAGTTATCACAGCTCTGGCTGTGCATCCAGGTGCTGTTGTGGATGCTCTTTAGCCCTCAGTGGGGATCAGAGCCACCCAGACCTAGGCTCAGATCCCACACAGAGGCTACAGCATACTTGATCATAGGACACAGGGCTGGGGGATGCACAGTTGCCTGTAGCTTCCCTAGCAGACAGCTGCAACGTAGCCAATGATTTTTAATCAAGCACCTGAGCCAATGACCTAATGAAAGACCTGTTCTTAAATTTGAGGATTGGTTGGTTTTTTCATAATGCATCAGTATTGCATTTTTCCATGTGGCTTTCTTAGGTACTTCTGCGTTAGCAGAGGTTGCTGGTGAGCATATCAGATTTCAGAGTCTAGTTCATCTAAGCCAAGCTGCCTTCACTTGTACTGTGAAACTTCCATGACAATATACACTAATGGAAAATTTAGGCCAAGAATTGTGGAGAAAATAGCTGGCAAAGCATTAAAATGCATACACCTTTCAAAGAGTCACTGGTTTAACGTATTTTCTACATGATGGCAAGAGTCTTGGTTGACTCCTACCTTCCTAATACACTGCTAATAGCATTTGCTTCACTACTTTTGCCAGATTGCCATTTTTCACTGGGAATAATTACCACTGGTAAGCATCAAATGTCACCCTTGACATCTTGCTGGGATGCAAGCCCATGACATACTTTACTGACTTCTGACTCCACACCTCAGAACTTAAAACTAAATGATAATTCTAGCATCAGCTATAGAGAATAAAATACCTGATACCTCAGAGCTGACTGGGTAAAAGCATTCTCCCACAAACACAGTAGCAGTTTGAGAAAAATTTTCCCTGAGAAGACAAGAATTTTTCATGTAAACTATAAAATTTAATTTTGGACCGGTTACAGATACCATAATATTGCATCTCCTCTGTAAAAAGCAATGAGAACAATGCCTCTTTGAAAAACAAAAAACAAAACCCCAAACCAAACCAAATCTTAAAAAACCAAATAAAATACCAACCAACCAACCAAAAAAACCCACCCAAAACCAAAATACACTAAAAAATCAACAAAACAAAACAACAAAGAGAAGAATCTTAGCTTATGTACAGATTTGGAAAAACTCCAGGAGGCATATGTCCAAGAATACACCACAAAATATTGTGATGAGAACAACTTTCCTGTACTTCGTTAATTTCTGTACACACGTAGAATGAAAATCAATTTCGGAATTTTACAGCAGCCCTTTAAAAAGCACAGCTATATTAATAATATAATATTGCTGGCTTCATTTGTGTGACAGCCTGTTCTCCAGGCAGCAAATTATGATACAAGAGCTCTTATTTTGATTTCTGTGTTCTGCTGCTACTCCTATATGTGCTGCTTCTTATTTTCATCTTGGAGGTTGTGGTGACATTCAATTAAAAAAACCAAACCAAAACAAAGGAAACATACTTTTCCATTTGCTTTACACTCTGATTTGTAAAGTCCCCAGATTTCCAGAGGAGTCCCTCAGGATCCACTAGAATTTAGAAACATTTTGGTTTTGCAGATGGTGTAAAGTCTATTCCTTATTGTTGATGTAGATTCAATATCAAAAAGAGATGTCTCAAAGTTCATAATTTTCACTTAACCCTAATGATTCTTTTCTATACAGAAAAGGATAGCTACTATATGGAGATACAAGCCCCTTGCACTCACTGTGGCTTTTGATATGGGAACAGATGTCTTAATGAGTATCAACCTGGAGTTTCTGGGCCAGGAGGAGCCTCTGAGATAGTCCTTGAACCTGGCAGCTGCTGGGTCCCCTCTAAACCCTTAGATTCAGCTTTCCTTTTTCTTACCCTTCTCCCTGTCTCCTCGATGGTGCTTTGACAGTGCATTTCCCTGTCATCCAAGCTCTTTGCCCTCTGAATGTTGAGCAAATGGCTATAAATGGCAGCTGGACCCTCACTAGTGCTCGTTTTCCTCTAAAGGAAGAAATAGGAGGAACCATATCTGCAACTGTTTTCACTATGTCCAGGAGACATCAGGCTGTAATATTTTAAATAATTGTCTAGCCTGTCTGGATCTGTCACCTTTTGGCTTTTACATATGTACATCTTTTTAAAGACGTTAGTCTTTGGAAAGTTGTCCAGACCTCTGCCCAACAGCTGGCACTTGGCAGCATCAGCCACCAAAGGCCTTAAGCTTGCTAAATAGCTTTAAAATATTCCCATGCAGGACTGTCTCTTTGTTTGACCCATTCAGCTGATTCAGCACTGGAGCCATGGGAAGGCTGACTAATGGTTTGCTTTATTTTACAGACTAACAGTCCACAAGCCAATTGCCCACTAATATTTCCCTGGTGAACAGTCTTATTTCTGTAGGTTGCTGAAAAATTAAAATGTATATTCCCTGACTGTTTATGATTATGGTAACAACTGCATGAAATGAAGTGCCTATTATAATATTTAAACCTAGCTTATAGCCCTTTTTATTTACCATAGGTCATAACATTGACTCAGAAATTCACCAGACTTTCATTTTAGGATGAAATAATTTTGTAATGAAATATATTTAAAAAACAGACTATTTTGTTTAAGGATGAAAAAAACGTAAGAAATTTTTTTTTTAAAAAAGAAAAAATTAAAATTAAAAAGAAAAAAAGAAAAGCATTTTTTGTTCAGCACAAGCTTTTACTTTCCTAAATAAATAATTTTGTTCCCTTCTCCTAATTCAGTAGAATTAAATAGCTCTGTTGCTTCTTTCCAGATATTTGAAATCATTTGTGTTGACTCTTCTGGTGTACAAGTGCAGACTGACCTATACAACAGGAAAAGACAGGTTAAAAATTGATTGTAAGGAAGTAAATAAAGACATTGTAAAAATATAGAGGTATTGCTTTTTCATTTTCATCTCTTAGAGAGGTGGAAATGAGTGGTATAGCTGATAATAGTAGAAAACAACATTTCAGAAAAAAAACACACTTTGCTAAAAGACCATCCTTTAATTTGCTCAAACACTTTTATTTGAAGTCTTTGTGTTCCCCATTATTTCCTAAATATGGTGTTTCATTGGTCACCTTACTTAAATATAACAGTGGAGGGAAAAACATTGGTTATATGTACCCCCTTCTACTTACTAATGGGTAGCCCTGTGTGTTCTCTTTTGGCATACTGACTTTATTTGAGCTTGAAAATTATACACTATGTTATGGTTCAAAGTAACTTTCAAGTTTTGGATCGGCAAGAACGAAGTTCAGCCACCAAGGGTCGGGTGCAGGCATAAAGTTTTATATGACAGTAAACACAAGCACAGTGATATAGCCCCACGAAGGTATGGCAGTAGAGAGAGAAAATGAAAAGATACAAGGAAAAGAGAGACAGAGAAAGATATGGGAGAGAAAAAAGAAAGTGAAAAAGAAAGAAAAGAATAAGGGAGTTTGAGAAAATCACCACCACAGGTCCAGAGGTGTCTGGCGAAGTTTTCTTGTTCAAGATGGTGTTCCGATTCTGGACAGGGCCCAACGCAGGATGGTAGGTCAGTGAAGGATGACAACGAAAATGGGAACCTCAGTGCTGCTTGTATACCCCCAAATTACTTCTGTTCCAGGCCAATGATTCACTGCTCCTATGTTGGGCCAAGGAGAGGGGTAACTCGTGTCTCCAGCTTTCCTCCCCAGGAGGAGAGCTGTCATTACCATAAGTCAGTCAGCTGCCCATTATCAGCAGGAGGCTGGAGGTGTCCCATTCCATTCAGAGACACAACAGAAAAGGGGGCAAGAGAGAGAGAGAAAATCAACAAGTCCTGGAACCAAGCATTGAGCCATGAGAGGATTAATATTGATGAGATTCCCTAAGCCCACCGATGCAGCCCCTCATACTTTAGGCCCATTTCATGCTTAGAAAGCATGGTTGAGACATATCAGATTGAACAACTGGAGCAGATCTCTGCCCACTTTACTCTCCAGTCCTTATCTCTATCAGAACCTAGGCCATCTAAAGACCCTATCTGTCTTCTTCCTGTTCAGCAATCCCCTGGGAAACACTAGTGAGGGCGCAGGGGTTTGCAAAGGTGACTTGGTGCAGCCTAAGAGGGCCCAAGGGTCAGGTGGAGGGGGTTCTTCCACCACCAAAACTGGTCCCTCACACACTAGTACAAGTGTTTTCAGTATTTGAAGATAAATGTTTGAGTTTCTCTTAGTATATGAAAAGATAAAAATAAGAACACAATTTTAAACACAAACAGGAAGGACAGAAAGAGGGAGTGAAAGCAAAAGTAACACTTTTGTTCTGTTTGCAGGTTCCCTTATGTTTAAAGAACTGAAGTTCTATTTTAAATGCATTTTTAGGTCAAAAGGGCTGGGAGGCTGGTTTTTTTAAATATTTTTTTTTTTCTTTAGAACATCAGCCACTTAGACTGTATATACAGTGTGTCACTCCTGAAACATTTCAGAGACAGGGATAAAAAAGGCTACACATCTCTCTTAAAGTCTAACACATTAGTTTTCAGGCATATTTAAAACCTTCACAAAAAATATGATTACTAAAAAAATCTCTGGTGGAATCCTTGGACCACTCTCCTATATTCACAGGAAGAGATGGCTTAAAATAAAAAAAAAGATCAAGTTTTCTCTAGCCTGCAGGGAATAAATATAGATCAGCTCCTATGGAATAAACACTTTTTCAGTTCACCTGCAGTTCTCTAAAGGAATGGTTAGGACCTGGCTTGAGAGCAAAGGTTTGCCCTGGAGGAGTCCCCGGTGGTTCATCTGCCTTGTGAATTCTGCATCCCTACAAAAATTTCAACTCTGATAAAACTTTTTCTCTGTGCAGATTCTGCATCACTACTGCAACTGGATGAAAGTTTCACCACTGAAGTTTGGAAGAGACAAGATGGAAAAGGCCAGCATGCTCCTCACAGAAGCCAAAGTGACCCCAAGGACTTCACTGTTCTATTGCCTCCGGGGAATGTATTTTAGTTTTGCTGTTGAGCTCTTCTATTAAAATATTGCAGCAGAGATACAATACGTACAAATTTGATGTGCAGTCTCAAAAGGATGGCAGCATTATGGTTTAATATGCTTCAGAAATTCTTTGCAGATTACATTCTGGAAAGGGATACCTCTCTAGGGTACTCTTATTAGTGCTGAGGAAATAAGTAATTTCATTCATTTCAGTGCTGAACAAAGGCACAGCCCAACAAGGTACTGGCTGTTCCATCAGTTCTTTCCATAAACTACATGGAGACAAGGACTTTGCAGAAACTAGCTCATCACTACAGAAGGGACAGGTTAGCCCCACACTGAATTCTAAGGAAATCACTATTATATCATCCCACTGATCAGCATAAGAATCATTGAGCCACTAAAATTGCATTTGCTTTTGAAAGAAACCTTTCAGTCATGCACAAAACTGGCGCAGAACAGAGGGATGAAGATAGAGTTGTTGACAGGCATAAATTCAATTTTTCATAGAAGAAAAATCACTGTAGGCTCCTCAGTTCTCAGGGGCCTTATGGAGGAAGAGGGATGGCTTTGATTTGAAGAAGCTCATCTAAACCTCATATTTCTTTATTCCTTAATACCCCTTTTAAGTACTTACTTATCCAGTTAAGTATGAAGTCTCTTCCTATGATTATTCCACACTGCTTGGGATAGACATGTATGCTCATATAAGTACTTTGAGGTATAGCATATCCATAGTTCCTGTGAACTACTTCAGCTGCATCCCTCTATTTAGCAGCATTTCTATAGACACTGTCTATAGTCCTTCACTTGTGTGAGTCTAGATTGGCCTCAGTCTACCACCAGTACAGGTGAATAAAGCATTTGCAATCACTGCCTAGCTCTGCTACTATTTCCTCAGCCTAAGGACTGATATGCTGAAATTTGGATGTCATGTGAGTGTGGCATTTGAAATGCCCCAGTGCAACATCCCTTGGCAGCCAAAGCACAGAAGACTGAAGTGTTGCATGGGTTAACTACAACTGAAGAGTGAACTGTAAAAAGATATGCACATTTCCCACCAAAAAAGACTGTCAAGAAGATTGATGAAAACCAACCAAATCAACCAACCAACCAAACAAACAAAAAAAACCAAACCCAACCAATCAATCAATCAATCAAACAAAACAAAACAAAACAGAAAACAAAGAACTGGGGAAAATGAGGTTATTACCACCGTCTATGTATCAGTATCTTCTGGAACTGTTAGCCAAGTGTTCCCAGAGAAACAGACTATTCACTTATGAGTTCTCATCTGCTATACAACCCCATCCCCAACCACAACTCTCAAACAATGAGCAACTTGGTAATAAATCCTGTATTCTAAACAGGAAATGATTCTTCAGACAGGGATGTCTAAAAAAGAAACAAGTTGCTCTCTCTCAAATCACATAAAAGTGACATGGTTGTCCTCACTCACTCCTAGACAAGCTCTATGGCTCAACAGTTTTAACCTACTGCAGTTACCAGACCTACTGGGCCAGGAGCAGGCTGTGAAGTTAAGGTTACACAAGAGAGATGGAGATGTGATTACATAGGCTTGGACTCTGGGGTGTGAAGGGAAACATTGGAGTCACTGACCTTGTTGCTTCAGAGCTATTTTGTCTCACTACAGTTCCTGGCAGCAAATCACACGCTTGTTTCTGCTCCTGATGCAGTGGGGGACAGCAGCCCAGTCATGTGGGGCAAAGGCAACAACTACTCCTAGGTCAACAGAAAGCAAAGCAGCTTCAAAAAAGCTCCTTCCTCTGCCTTTCCTTTCCATTTGAAAACTGCATGCTTCCCTGACATGCAGACTACGGGATAACAGAAAAGACATATAGATACTGTCAATAGGATAAATTGATAGTAACAGTGAAGGACAAGGCAAGGGGTAGAGAAAAATAATTTGATTATGCGATGAATAGTGTTTCTGCAAACTGTAGGGTTCTGCTGTCAATTAGAAAGGCCAGAGCTGGAGCACAGAAGAGAAATTACCTTGCTCATAAATAATGATGGCAAAAATAACTGTGAACCTAAGCTCCCTGTTGTGCAAATCTGGTGTGAAGCACTATGTTTTGAGGTAGACTGAGCATCATCCTGCTAAGTGTGCAGGATGGCGGCTTTTCTCTTCTTGTTGAGGAACAAGGGTCTCAAATCTTGCATCAGCTTTAAACAACAGAAAATAAATTCTGCTAATCTTGTTTTGGGCTAATCCACTAATAAGGACTTGTTGCTCATCATAAAACTTAGATGGTATTATTATTCCAAACCATTGTAGCATCTTCTTTGCGTTTGACCCAGAAGATAGAATTTAATTGAATACAAGCTGGAAGAGTTCATGAAATGCTACATCCTGTGTTAAAAAGAATAGCAGGCAAGTGGTTCCTGGTGGCCTGGAAATCTGCAGTGGGGCACAATTTTTAAAGCTACCAGTTTTATTGAGATGCCCTGTAACTCCTTAGCCTGTTTCAGCTACCATTCCTGCCAATGGTACACAACTGACCTAGCATCTTCTAGACACTGCAGTATTTTATATTGGAAATTCTCCCCAAAAACTTGTCAACAGCAATGCTTCATCTGTTTTTGCTTTTATTGCTTCTGCTTTCTGGTTTTGCCCTTTATCTTACTGCATTTCAACATTCTGTTAGACTTAGGTTAACTTCATTGTTTTTTTGATTTTTCCTTCATGTTTAAGGTTTGTGGGAAAAAAAAAAAAAAAAAAAAAAAAGGCAAAAAATTAAAATTACAGTCAAAGATCCAATCCTATATTTTGATTTCTTTTTCAAAACTGGAACTGGTATGAGTTTCAGGGGGTTACTTTTATTTTTCTGTTTTTATGTGTGTGTGTGTATGTGTGGTTGTGCTTGCTTTCCAGTGTCAATAAAACTTTCTGTCTGAGCTTAGGTGTCTTACTCAGTCCATTGCATTGTTCACATGAGAAAAAGAAAAGAAAAAAAAAAAAAAAAAGAAAGAAGAAAAAAAAGGAAAAAAACCCCAAAAAACAAGAAAAAAACCCAGCAATAACAAAATAGGAAATTCTCTAGGTCTAGACATGTGTAGAGAACAGAACTGAGTCCTGAATGAGGAACAATTTCAATACCTTTTCATTTGTTTTCTAGTACTCCCTCTTTGTCTCCATCTGAAAAAAACCTTCTATATACTCCTGAGTACAGTCTGAATGGTTCCTCCTTATATTGTTTCTTCCTCAGTTTGTGGGAAAACAATTTGTGGATTTACACAATCTTTCTGGTATGTGTTTTCAAAATGAAGTTTTTTTAAGACATACAGTGACACACACACAGATAGTGACTGCCTTCTGCTTCACTATGAAGCAGTCTGACAGTCCTGGAACACACAGATTTTAGCTCAGCAAAGCCTGTGACAAAATACTTCATGTAGGCAAGTGAGACAAATTAGAGACAACTGTTATATCTCTATGGGACTGCACAGGCAGCTGCATCTGACTTTTCCTCTGTCTTTAATTTTAACATCACTTTTTCCAAGCATGTTTTGAATTGCTTCATTTTATGTGGCTTGCAGCTGAGCTATGCAAAAGTTTTAATTTGAAAATCAACTTCATTACCTGCATTTGGATTTCATTACAGGCATGACCTGGAGCTATTGCTTGTACAGTTTTCAAATTGCATAAATAACTCAAATGAGCTTCTATAATATATGTTTCCCAACACCACCATGAGAATCTCACAGTTTCTCATGAAGTCAGTTGAGGCAAAACACAATAGCTTTTGAGGAATGCTAAGGAAGGAGAAAAAAGACACAGTTACAGAAGCTAGTGAATGGCTTAATGAAGATGTAGCAAGAAATTTCCATCACTTTTCTTGTAATATCAACATAAGTAGGGTAATTACTCTATGAACATGATCAAACAAACTGCAAAATGATAAAAAAGGAGTATAATTTTCACAGTGAAAATTAAATACAAGAACTCTACTTTCAAAAGAACTGGAACAAAGAGGACAGTGGGATAAAAAGCACAAATTAGAGATTCACAGCATTTTATAAAAACTAACCACAGTTTTGAAAATGATGAATGCTCTCCTGACTTAAGGTATAGCCGTCCTTGAACACTTGCAACAACACAGCACTTCAGCATGGTGGCACCTTACATATAGATTCATGAGTGATTTTTGAGAATTGTGTTCCAGATTGTACTTTTATTTCCAAGTTTGAAGTGAAGTAAAAAATCAGTAAAAATCTCCCTGTGTCTTTTGATAGACATATCCATTTTCCAGCTCTTGCTGGCAGTGAATCGCTACTGCACAATCTCTTCTGGACGAACTGGTAATAGCTGATCTGCTTAAAGAAACAGGATTGCTGCTGGGAACAACACTGGTATTGGTTATGCCGCTTTGAGGTCTGGGTATGCTTTTGGATGGCTGAATTCCATATGACTGAATAAAATGGACATCCACAAACTGTTCAGCAGCAGCTAATGGGAGGCCCCGATCTACTGAACACAAGAGAGACATGAAAGAAAATGTCCATTTTCCAAAGTCAAGGACAAAATCTTCATGACTTTTCCTTATCAAAGGCCATTGTTAGTCTCAGATCTGTATCCCAAATACATGTGCTCTCAACCTTTTTCAGCACAGACAAAAAAATGCCTCTCTGCTCTGAAATTTCTCCTCTCTGGCCTCTCAGTGCAGTGACTCGCTGCAGAGGGGCAGTCACAATGCTGTCACCGTACATCAAAATTCCTCAACTTTTTACAGTGCCTCCCCCTAATGTCCCTCCACTTGTGGAAGCAGAAATGATACGAAGCAATGCTAGTCTCATGCAGGCCCAGCAAACTTTTGTGTTGACTTTGACAAGGGAGTGCTGGTGAGACTATTCGTTCACTATGGTTGCAAGCCAAGGGGAAACTGTTGTCAAGAGAAAGGAGGTGACTCAGATGGAGGTCCCAAGCAAACATGTGGATTTCCCAGGTCTCTGGCTGCAGTCAGTGCCTGAGCCTGACCCTTGCAGTGCAGGGTGACAGTGATAACACCTGTACTCATTGTGACCAGGGGAATGACCTGGTGGCTGATCTGAAGGAAGCCTCAGAGAGGCTGAGGAGTATCAGGGAGAGTGAAGAGGAGATAAATTGATGGAGTAACTCCCTGCCATCCCTGAGACTTAGCCAGCCAGAAAACTCTCCACATGGAACATGTGAGCCCCTATCACCAGGTAACAGGAGGGGATCAACAGGTGGACAGAGTGACTGCTGCAGTGAACCCTCTGTCTGGTCCCTGCCTAAATAAAGGAGATGAACTGAAAGATAGGGAGCTATGGCAAGAGAGCCCAGCTTGGCACAAGACACAACAGGCACAGGCACAACAGGCACATCCTCTTCTAGTGTTTCAGGTAGGCAGCAATGAATTAGGAAGAGAGCAATGAAGAAGGATTTCAGAACCTTAGTAGGACTGGCCAGGGGATCAGGAGCACAGGTAGTGTTCTCTTCTATCCCCCCAGTTGCAGGGAACGATGAGGGACTAGATTGGATGAGCAGCAGGAATAGCTTATCCCACAGAGGTAAAATGGTTTTAGGATGGGAGATAGCAGGGCTAATTACCAGAGCTTTAAACTAGGTATGCAGGGGTGCAGGTGTGAAACTGGAGACACTGGAGAGAAGCCTAAATGTGACATACCAGTACTTGTGGGAGAAGGGTGTGCAAGCAAGGTCCCACAGTCTTGTGTCTTGGGGAAAGTGGATAATGGCACTCCATATGGCTGGGGGAAAACAAGAGTTGGTGTCAGGCTGGGGGCTATGGAAATATCAGAGTATAATCAGAAGTTTATTAGGGCTTCTCCCACACAAAAGGTGGCCCTGAGGTGCATCTACACTAATGCACATAGCGTGGGCAACAAACAGGATGACCTGGAAGCCATTGTGCACTAGGAGAGCTATGAGGTAGTTGCCATCACAGAAATGTGGTGGGATGACTGTCACAGCTGGAATGCTGCAATGAATGGATATAAGCTTTTCAAAAGGGATAGGCAAGGAAGGGGAGGTAGTGATGTGGCTCTATATGTTAGGAAATGTTTTGACTGTATGGTACTTGATTCCAGGAATGACAAAGTTGAATGTTTATGGGTAAGGATGATGGGGAAGGCAAGTAAGGGAGATATTGTACCTGGAGTATTTTATAGGCCTCCCAACCAGAATGAGGAAGCAGATGAAATATTCTAGCCCAGGTAGAAATTAACCTGGCCTGCATAGTTAAGGATAACAAGAAAAGCCTTTAATAATATATTAACAACAAAAGAAAGACCAGGGTGAACCCCCATCACAGGACAGATGTAGGAGGGAACACAGTAACAAAAGTTCCCCCCATAATGCAGAAGGAGATGGTCAGTGACCTGCTGCACCACATGGATGTGCATAAATCTTTGGGACCACGTGTGATGCACCCAAGAGTGCTGGAAGAGCTGGTGGCGGTGCTCACCAAGACACTTTCCAACATTTATCAGCAGTCCTGGCTCACTGGATACCAGAAGACTGGAAAACTGCTCATGCAATCCCCATATATAAGGAGGGACAGAAGGATGATCTGGGAAAATACAGGCCAGTCCATTTGACCTCAGTCCCAGGGAAGGTGATGGAGCAGACCATCCTGAGTGCAGCTGAAATCAATACTTGTCTGCTTGCTTAAAAAAACCCATCTTGATTTTGTGTAACGCATCTATATGGATAACTGTACATGAACTGTATTTTACAACATACATTATGGCCATATTTCTCACACTCAAGTGCCCCAGACTTGTTAGATAAAAACTGGTTGTTTTTTTTATTTAGACTCTCAGTGGAGCCAAAAAAAGAAAGACATGGTTACAGGTGCAAAGCAAAAGACACCAAGGGAGAGGGACAAGATACTCGGTTTTTACTGGTTCAGTTTCAGAGATGAACCTTGGCTTCTGACCCCAAGTGGAGGTCTCATAGCAGAATTAGAAAATAATATTTTCTGGAGGAGCTGGGTAGCTGTTGAGGTAAATCATCTCTTCAGATGGTATGAAAAAGCTCCTGAAAATCCCGAGGTCACTGGCTGATGCACAGTGACAGCAGCATGCTTGAGGCTGTTCACACTGCTGTTTTACCTTCCCTGCAGCCCTTTCACAGGTTGCATGTGAGATGGTCAGATTTCAGTATTCAGATTGAAATATACAAGGCAGATTTGAGGACCAGGAGATCCATTTGCCCTACTCACCAGAACAAAAAAATTTTCTCGAAGACAATGTCATTCTGCATGTTTTTTACACTTTACATGTTTCAGTCTCCTGAACAGTCTGTCCCTCCTTTTTTTCTTATTTTTTCATTTGTTTTTGCAACATGGTCTCATTCAAAGAGAAGACATCCTCTGAAATACACCAATATGTCATGATTCATCATTCTATATGGAAAGTCAGTTTTAAAATGGTGGTTAAAGTTGTTTCCTATAAGACTACTGAAGTATCTTCAGAAGACGAAGTGTGGACTCACAGATACATTTTATACCTCCAAACCATTTCATCACTTCAATTTAAGTAAAAAACATCCTGTGGTCCTCAACAGTTATTCCTGTGTAGTTCTCATACTGGCCACTAAATACACTCTTCTCTGCATGCTTTTTACTTAAATGTTGTTGATTTTGAAATTAATTCCATCTTAAGGTAGTAGGAAATTTATTACAAATAATTTTAATAGATTGCAAATATACAAGGTATTTGAGGAAAACTGATGTTCTCCTGTTTAATGCTGATGACCAGCAATTTTTCCATCACTGAGAGAGGAACTCTCAGTATTCAAATAAATCATAAATACATAAAGTGTTTGGCATATCTGTAAGTGGCCTGGAAATACTGCATAACAGTGTACCTAATTTGGCAACCCTGGGATGAAATATTTGTGGCCTGCAGCAGTTAGTTCAGGGCCTCTCTCACTTCCACAGGCTTTACCTTTGATGTATGGTGAAACTTGGCTTTCTATTCCACTTCCAGTTTCTCCATTATACTTGAGCTGCAGAAGGTACAGCATGCCAGTCTCTACCCTGCTCCTTTCCTCTCAGAGGATGTGGAGGTTATCATTCAGGGGAGGAGAACCAGAGATGGCAACCTGCAGTGTGGGGCAACTAGTTAAGGTCTCAGGGGCACAAGTTGTGTTCTCCTCCTCTAATGAAAGCAATGGATGAGGAAACTAACAGGAAGAGTCAGCAAATTCATGGTTCAGGGACCAGTGTCATTGGCAGGGCTTTGGATTTTTTGACCATGGAGCAGTATGTTTGACCATCCAACATACACACTGAGCCTGCTGGCAAAAGACAGGGTACACCTATGTCAGCGTGGGAGAAGGGTCTTCTCTCAGGAGTTAGCAGCCCTCATTGAGAGGGCTTTAAACTAGGCTCAAAGAAGGAAGGGAATAAACCAGGCTCACTAGAAGAGATGAGCCTAAGGATGGCCATCAGTCTTCCATCCCACTCAAGGTGAGATATGCTGATATATATGTGGACAACAAAAGCACAGGGCTCACAAATAGGTTAGTAGCCAATAAAGTGTCTGAGAATGGTCAAATACCAGAGGTGAAAACTAAGTGCCTGAGTCCCTCTCTGAAATGCTTATATAATAATGAATGGAGTATGGGGAACAAGTGGGAGGAGTTGGAGATCTGTGTTGCATTTCATAACTATGATGTAATTGTAATCACTGAAATGTGGTGGGACAGCTTCTATGACTGGAATGTTGTCATGGATGGCTATGCACTATTTAGGAAAGGCAGACTAACAGGGCAAGGAGGTGGTGTTGCTCTTCATATGCAAGTGGGGCTGAAACTGTTGTGGGTGTCTATTATAGACTACCAACCCAAGAAGAAGGTGCTGATAAGGCCTTCTATAGTCAACTGGAACTAACTCCTAGATTACACTTTTTAGTGCTCATGGGTGACTTCAATCACTCTGATATTTGTTGGAAAGCCCACATAGCCAGGCATATCCAGTCCAAAATGCTCTTGCAGTGCATCAGTGATAACTTTCTGATGCATCTAGTTGAAGAACCAACAAGGACACATGAACTGCTGGACCTTGTATTAACAAATAAATAAGGACTTGTTGGGGACATTAAAGGTTTAAACAGCCTTGGTGACAGTGACTGTGACATGGTTGAGTTTAGTATCTTACAAGGAAGAAGAAGGGCTGTAAGTAGGACCACAGCCCTGGGCTTCCGCAGGGCTAATGTTGTACTCCTTAAGGATCTATTTGCAGGAATACCATGGGCTTAGAATCTGGAAGAGAAAGAAGCCCAAGAAAGTTGGTCAGTTTTTATTGTTATTTCCTTCAAGCCCAAGATAGATCCATTGCCTTGAGTAAAAAATCCGGTAGAAGTAGTAAGAAATTTGCATGGATCAACAATGAACTTTTGAAAAAAGTCTCATGGAAGAAAGAAATCCACAGCTCATGGAAGGGACTGGCCCCTTAGAACTCAAGCTAGCAGAGGAAGTAAAAGGAAACAAGAAGAGCTGCTTCAAATATATCAATAGTAAAAGGAAGAACAGGGAAAATTTGGGCCACTGCTGAATGGGGCAGGAGCATGTCTGGAGCAGGGAAGGCTCACCACGGGTCAACGGAGAGTGGGTTAGAGATCAGCTATGCAAACTGAATGTACACAAGCCCAGGGCGGAGGGGGGGCGCCCTGATGGGATGCACACAAGAGTGCTGAGAGAGCTGGCTGATGTTATTGCCCTACCACTCACCATCATTTTTGAAAGACCAGGGCTAAGAGGTGCCTGAGGACTGGAGAAAAGCCAGTGTCACTCCAGTCTTCAAAAAGGGCAAGAAGGAAGATCCAGACAATTACATGTCAGTCAGCCTCACCTCGATCCCTGGAAAAATGATGGAGTAGCTCATTCTGGAGGTTATCTCAAAGCACATGGAAGAAGGTTATCAGGAGTGGTCAGCATGGATTTACCAAGGGACAATGTCATGGTTTAACACTGGCCCAGCAATTAAACTGAATAACAGATGCTCTCTATTAATCTCCCTCCCCTTCCTGATAAAAGAAGGAGAAAGAATAAGGGAGAGGGACTTAAGGGTTGGAAACTGAACTACACAACTTTAATGAAATAGCAATGATAAAAAGGAAAAATTACTAAATATATACAAGTATACAGGAAAATCATGCCACATTCCTCCCCCTTTTCCCCCAGTAACTCTCACATCACCACCGAGGCTGCAGGACAGCCCTGGGAAAGCCCAGGCTGGACTCCTGGGGTCAGCAGCAGTTGGGAGCTGGAGGCAGGAACACACAGATTCAGGCTGGCATGGATCAGGACCACAGGCAGAGGAACGGATGGAATTGTCCCAGAATGCTGAAGCAAACAGGGACAGGTGAAGAAGAGGAGGAAGGGAAAGGGTTTGACCCTCGTGATCCCTCAAATTTATACTGAGTATGATGTGTATGGGATGGAGTACTCTCTTTGGTCAATTTTGGTCATTTAACTTGTCCACTCCTGCTTAAAAGAGGGCTGCAGGTGTGACCTCTTTACTTCTTTTCTCCTTCTAGAGGGCAAAATATTCCTCAGAACTGATCATCAGTGTCCCTGGTTCTGCATACCAGTCTCTAGCAGTAACTATAAAAATAGAATGTCATTAGTCCTAAGAAGCAGACACCGACTGAGAAACTTGCTGTTAATTTCAGCAAGTGCAGCTACTTACAAGATACTTAGATGAAAGCAAAAGTACAAGATAGAAAATTAACTTTATCCTGGCCCAAAACAAGACGGGAAATCATGCTTGACTAATCTGACAGCCTTCTATGATGCTGTGACTGAATGGATGCAGTCTACCTTGACCTTATCAAGGCTTTTGACACAGTCTCTTATAACATCCTTTTGAGCAAGCTCATGAAATGCGGGATAGAAGAATCTGCAGTAAAATGGACTAAGAACTGGCTACCCAATAGAGTCCAAATCAGAGTGGTGATCAATGCTGTGGAGTCCAGCTGGAGGCCTGTGACCAGTGGAGACCCCCAAGGATCAGTGCTGGGTCCAGTCCTGTTCAACACCTTTGTCAATGACTTTGATGGGACAGAGTGTCTTCTCAGCAGGTTTGCTGGTGACACAAGGCTGGGAGGAGTGGCTGACACCCCAGAAGGCTGTGCTGCCATTCAGAGGGACCTGCACAGGCTGGAGAGTTGGGAAGGGAAAAATTTAGTGGATTAAAACAAGGACAACTGTAGAGTCTTACATTTGGGTAGGAACAACCCCAAGAACTAGTACAGGCTGGGGACTGAGCTGTTGGAGAGCAGTGAAGGGGAAAGGGAGGTGGGGGTGCTGGTGGATGGAAGGATGACCATGAGCCAACAATACGTTCTTGTGGCCAAGAAGGCCAGTGGCATCCTGGGATGGCTAGTAGGTTGAGAGAGGTTCTCCTCACCCTCTACTCTTCCCTGGTGAGGCCACATCTGGAATATTGTGTCCAGTTCTGGGCCCCTCAGTTCATGAAGGACAAAGAACTGCTTGAAAGAGCAGAGCCTCCAAGATGATGAAGGGAGTGGAACATCTCCCTTATGAGGAAAGGCTGGGGGAGCTGGGTCTGTTCAGCCTGGAGGAGTATGAGGGGTGACCTCATCAATGTTTATAAATACATAAAGGGAAAGAGCCAGGTGGATGGTGCCAGGCTATTCTCAATTATGCCCAGTGACAGGACAAGAGGCAACGGATATAAACTTGAGCATAGGAGGTCCGATATAAAAAGGAGGAAAAACTTTTTACTGTAAGGGTGACAGGGCACTGGAACAGGCTGCCCAGGAAGGTGGTGAAGTGTCTGTCTCTGAAGACATTCAAAACCCACCTGGATGCCTTCCTATGTGACCTCCTGTAGGTGACCCTGACATGTTTTACATGCTGCTGAGTTTAATTTACTGAGTCTCTCATTAAACTGTTCTAGCTATTGCCTCTGCTGTGAGTGTTTGAGAATTAGATTAAAAAAAAAAAAAAAAAAGAAAACCTGAGATCCTAGCATACTGCTAAAATCTTGCCAGATGATAATAACTGAAATAGCCACTTTTTCTGGAACGGTTCCTGTGCTTGTTGGTTCCAGCAGCACCCCACATAGACCTATTTAATAAATAACATAGTGCTGTATCATTTTGGCTGAAATTACCATACTTGAGGTCCTGTGTTACAATCCTATTTTGCATACAGGTTAAACTTCTTGTCTCCTCTCCCATGCGCTTATTTATTCTGATTATTTTTGGCATGTTTAATGCAAAGTCTTGTTTTATAGTGACAGGGGCATGTTCATCTGGATACAAAAGGAAGTTTTATCTTGCTGAAGAAGTCAAATTTAGCAACATCAAGATTTCCTGCATTACAGTTGCATTTCACTAGGAAAAAAAAAATAATTTTTCATGACTTACCACTCAGTCATCATCAAAGTTTTTACAGTGCTATTTTACGGACCACATGGAAGCAAATCTCCCATCTTTCCGGGCTACTTTGGATGGTGGAAACAGGCAGAGGTGAAGGCAGGGAGGAAGTCCTGCTGCCCCAGGCCACAGCTGGTCTGAGGCAGGTTCCCCAGACTTGCCCACTTGGACAGCATGTCCTGGAGCACTGCTTATGTGTCCCATAATCACTGTGCCACCTGTCTCAGATGCTTTTATCCTCAATGTAACACTTGTTCAGAAAATCTTTCCTTTGATTCTCCTGAAGCCCTCTAACTGTTGTTTGCAGTTGTCATACAACACAGCTCTGTTTCATTGTGCACCCATAGGCATGCAGCTCACATCCAACATATGCACTCACCTCTCTCTCTTACACATGTGTATATATATATATATATATATATATGCATGCATATGCTGCTATAAATCCACTTATACATACTCCCTTTCCATTTCTCCTACACCATAATGACCTGACTCATCTTTTGTGAATCCCTGCTTTCATTCAGCAGCTTTCCCTTCTCACTACACAATTCAGAGCTGTGCCAGCACTGACAGGAAAAACCTTGCAAGCTTCTCTAAGCAAATGCCACCATTTGGAAAATTCTGGCATCATCTCTTTCCCAATTTGTCACTACTTTAGTTCCTGCTAGTGCTGCCTGCATGCTGCCAAATTCTCGTGTTAAACATGTCCGGATATGGCCCTAAAGAGGCTTTACCCCTCGTTGTTATATTTTTCTCTTAATATTTTAATATTCTATGGTATTTTACCTTGAACAAAGATATTTAATAGAGTGTGTATCATATGCAACCCTAGAAGCGCATGACTGGATTGTGTTGTGATAACATCCCAAATTAAAATTGACAAGCACTCAGCTTGAGAACTACTCAAAGTCAGCTGTGCTTGTTGTTAATAGGTTAGACATTTCCCAGAACACACAATGGGAGAAACTTCCAGGAAAAAAAGTGTAGAAAAGATTAAGGACAGCTTCTATAGTCTCTGCTGGTGTTCAGGAATGACAGTAAAGGAGATGATAGATCAGCAGTGTGCAATTGGGTTTTGCACATACATGGCAATTCCTCTCACTTTTAAAGAAGCAGATGAAACAGAGGCAGTAGGAGAAGAAATGTAGGCATGACACCTGATTACAACACATGGAATTTTTGTCTTTGCTAATGGCTTTGCTATCTTTTTACTGTTCAGCTGAAGTATTCCTTGCTGGTTTCCCAACTCAAGCTCTGGGATGTGTAGATCTTTTTAATAAAAATTGCCTTAAAAATAGCTGCATTTCTTGGCAAAGAAAAGCTAGACACCTGGTGGCATCATATCAGGAGCACATTCTTTTCCATTTTCAGGTAAAGCACAACCAGTGTCTGATATTCTGATAGTGTGATTGCTGCAGAATTGTTGTTTGCATAAAGACTGGGGAATTTTCCAGGCTTTCAAAGTGTAATCCTATGCTTCAAGCACCTTCTTGTTTCCTACAACATCCAAACACTTCTGGATCCTTCCCACAGATTCTAAGGATGCAGGAATCAACATAATTTACACTGTCCTTGGCTGTGCACTGATATGGAGAACTATGGAATTAAACTAGGAGAAGAAAAAATGCCTCTCCCAGGAATGCCTTCCTGAAAGGGAGCCAACTTAAGCTATGAAGAGATACTTGAGATTTCCAAGGACAAAGTGGCATGCATGATCTTGCAGTGAGGATAAAAGATCAGTTCAAGAGAAATTTTATGTAGTTTCAACTTGCAAAATTTATATTCCAATCCAAGATAAAAGCTATGGGAAAGCGGAGTTTGAGAGTGTATACTGTCAGTATGAAGTAACATATAGTGTCTGGCTAGCAGTATTATTCCAATGAAAAATTACAAGTTCATAAAATTCATATAATAACCGTTACATGTAGTGATACTCTGTAATAACTATCACATGGCTATGATTAAGCCATTTTGATCTTCACAACCATAGGCTAGATAAAACAGTATTTGCAATAATGCATAAAGCATAATGAAAGGCATTTAAATAACCAGAATATACATTTCCATAATTTAACAGTAAAAACCCCTCAGAAGTTATATTCAAATCTGACTTTGTCCATTTAACTACACTTAGTCAATCTGGCAAATGCAATCTATAATACCTCAGACAACTACTTCAAAGCTGTTTTTTTTTTTCTCAGTACCTAGTTCTGTGAGGCTCTAAAATTGGCTGGAGTACTTTGCATACATTTTGATACACATTCACACAATTTCTGTGGGTTGTTACTGTAAGCAGGTCCTACTTGTATGGCTATTGAACAATGGAGATAATTCAGAAAAAAAGAATCTTGCATTTCCCTTTTCTAAAATAAAAAATCTTTCTTTTATATGTCTTAAGGATCTTATGCACTCTAGCGTAACTACCTGCATCAGAAACTTTTCAGGAAAGGAGATGTTGTTTTCAGTCTTTGCAGACAAGAAAGGAGCTTGCTTGGTCAAGATCAGAAATTAAATTTGTGGTAGAAAGAGGAGCTGAATGCATCCCCAAAAATCCCAGACTTAATAGTTAGCTTTAGTGTGTTATCTATGTATTTTCTGTAATTTAAAGGTAAAAACCAATGCTCCGAGTATTTTGAGTCTCAGAGCATGTGCTGAGAACATTTTTCAAACATAAAGCATGACATGTTTCTGAAATAAAAGCTGATCTGTTCATGTAACAGTGCACACCCAGAAACTGCATAACACAGGCAAAGGAAATAAAAAAAAAAAACAACAAACCCCAGTCCTGTAACACAAAATAGTGCCTATTTGTTTGTTTAAGGGTAGAAAGAAAAAGTCACAACTGCAGTTATTTGGAGCAACTACTTTCATAGTTTTTTTATAGTTCTGTATCTTCAAACACCTCTGAAATCTCACATGAGATTTATGCAATAGATACTAAGTCATTTTAGTGGCAAACTCATGCTGATGCCCATACGTTCGTGCTTAGACACTCCAGACACTGGCAGCGTAGAAACATTAAAATTTATAGTAACTAAGGATAGATTTTGAAGACAAAGAAAAAAAGCACCCACTTTCTCACAAAATTCGGCCTGGGTGTAACTTAAATTCAGATCATCTCAGGAATGTTTTTAAGCCTCCTTATTGCCGATTATTTTACATAAGGGAAATGTCCTTCTACACCTCATAAATTTGACATACTGTAGTTCGAAATCTCATTAGCCTTCCATGTTGCCAGATGTAGCTTACAAACATTAAGGATCTCATAGTAATGTTTTTATAATGTCACTCTCCTCCAATGCTATTTTTTCAAACATACTTTTTATTTGTCCTTTCCATGAACTCTCAATTTTTTTAGTAGCTATATTGAATTATTTTACTAGAAATCTAACTTTTTAACTTGTTTGAGGTTCTCGGGGTGATTGGTGCACACTCAGAAAGTTGTCTATACAATTTCATCCTCTGAAAGTACGTTGAATACCCATAAATTTCACTGAAGTGTCTTGTAGAAGAATGCCTTAATCCATCTCTTTATGCATTTGTGACACATGGTATTTTGAAACCCACACAAAACTAAGGCTTTGGCTTAACTTATAAATGCAAATTAAATGACAATTTATCCTTAATCCACAGGATGTGTATACTATGCTCAAAATAAGATCTTGTAACTCTCTACTCGCACTTCTCCACTAAATGAAATACCAGCCTATCAGGTGTTGCATTCTCTCCATTCTACATTTTCTAGTCTTCATGTTAGATAATTCAAAAACATCCATGATAAAAAAATTCCACACCACCTATCTGCCTCAGGAAAAAAAATGTGCTTGAAATTTGCATTATGACAAACCTTATGAAATATAAAATCATACGTGATCATTGCAACAACCTTTGAATTTAGCAGTTTTATGTGGGAAGGTGCTGTCCTTCTCCTTTTTCCTGAAACCTCTGACATGAGCATTTATAAGTGCTGGCCTCCTCTCTCGTATGCCTGACTCTGCTGTGGATGCCAGTGTTCAGCACTGGCACTGAATTATTGGCTCTGCTCCTGCACCTGGTTTCAAGGTTCAGATGGGCTTCCCTTCTGACGGATGGACTCAAGTCCTGAGACACAAGGTCCCTCCAAGTTGTGTCAAAAGCAAAGCCTTACTGGTTTGGTTGTTTGTTTGTTTAGGTTGTTTGGTTGTTTTTTTGTTTGTTTATTTGGTTTGGGGTTTTCTCCTTTTTGGTCTTGCTTTTAGGTTTTTTTGTGTTTTGGTTTGGTTATTTTATTTTATTTTATTTTATTTTGTTTTAGTGATGTATCCACTTTGAAAAGACAGTATAAAAATGTCTCTATCTGCTTTTACTTGTCAAAATTTTGGAACGGATGTATTTTCTCAAGTTTCTCCACACATAAGCCTTCTTCAGACTATTATTGCCTCTTCTAGCATACATTAGCCTCGTTCTAATTTTGCTCCACTGATTTTGCTCCACTGTTTCCAAAAGGATAAGACCCTCTCCTGCACTGTTGCCAAAGGCTTCACAGATATGTGCTGAGGAAGACAATATTAATTTTCTGAAAAAGTAATTTGTTTTCTGAACATTCTCTGTTCTTAAATTTTAATACAAAACCTTCTTTCTCCTAAATCCAACTTGTTTCTGTGGGAAAAATCGTGTACCATGAAAAACACTGAGCAAACTCCAATCTACATACCCCTTTGGGGCTAAGACTTTACCATATGCTCTTTCCTTATGCTGCCTGTCCCTCTGGTTCTTAGGGAGAAAACACACTTCCAAAGACATCTGTGAGCATATAGCAAATACATTTGTGAAAACAGAGAAGAAGCCTCCTCAGTAAAGTGACTCTTAAGGGAAACACAGATTTCTTCCTTTTTAAGACAAGCTACCTTTTAACTGAGCAGTCAGTGGTTACATCACTGCCTTGCAGGTAAGTATTGCCTTACTTGCAGGTATTGCTTTGCTGTAACACTGATTTTGCTTCATTCATTTGCATTATTCCCCTAAGATTTGTGTCAAAGGAGGTAGCAGGACCTCCTCTCCATGGATTAATTGGTTTAGCCTCCTTCACACAATCATTGTCTAGTTTAAGATTTGGATTATTTCCCTTCTTTTCAGTGTTTTACAGATGAAATGCCTCAGTTAGATATGACCCCTTGCAACACTACCATTTATTCCCTGTATTTCTGAACGTGTCATTGCTGGCAAGCCTTGCTAGGTATGAAGACACAAGAGAGACTGGGTTAGTGGTTTCTGAGGGTGGTGGCTGGCAGCAGAAATGATGCAGGTTTTGGCCCTCTGTGGTGAGAAAGACCTGTAAAAATAATAAAGATAGAGTGAGATTCTTCCACCATTAAACTTTTGCCCTGACGTGTCAGAGGCAAAGGCGATAAAATAATCTGAGATATATATTCTTAGGGAATCCTCTTTTTCCCTGTTCATGCCTCCTTTCAACAGGATTCGCTCTGCTTATCCTCTTCACCTTTGTATCCCAAGGCTGGCTTTGCTGCACACAAGAACATATGGTGTGTCATTAGCTAGACATCCTTCTGTTCCCTAAAGCTTTGTGCTTGATGTTTTTATTTCCCTGTGCTCCTTCTCTGCCATGCCATTAATAGAACCACTGATAAAATAGACATAAAGCTTGCCAAGAAGATTGGATTGTCCTACTGCAGGCCTTTTAGTTTGATTGGTCAATCTCTTCCACATAACTTAGATATAAAAATATCCTGATAAAGCCAAGTTGAACTTTAGCCAGTCTAAACACTTATTAGCAAAAATTAAAATCCTATTTTCTTTCCTTTTACCAACCTATTTTCCTCAGTACTTCCAAGTCAATGGATGTAGAGCAGGCTGGAGGGAAAGAGACAAAACAAGGTATGCTAAACCTGAAATATCATAGGCAGCATGAAACCCTGTGCATGTTTGTATGCATCTGTCTTGTTATTCTTTCAAACAAAGCAAAAATTTATTAACTATTAGTAACCAATTTATGTTTATGTTGCTACTCCCTAGGCAAAATAATTTATTTCTTGTTCTTTAAAAGCTGAATTATTTATGTTTCTAGTTTCTTCATATCATGGTTGGTGCAGTCGCATATTTCATCAGATCAAGAGGCAGCTCTTAGTTTTTATTCTAAACTGAGTCCAAAGCTGAGAGTGTAGCTACTTTTGCTCATCTAGACATGGTTATGCACACAGCTGGCTGAGGTCTTCTTTTTTTAACTTGGCTGATTTAGCACAGGACTACCTTGTACTTTTGTATATGCAGAGGGAAAGTATTGCAAACTCACCATAGGTGGTAATTTCACTGCATGGGATATCAGCAAAGTGACAGAACAATATCTATGCTTACATTTGGTAAATGTATTTTATACCATATATGTATATATAGCACTCTAGACCCTTAATGTTGGCTGCAAGCTTCCTTACGTGTCCAAAACACACACATAACAGTTGTTTCTTTGTTTCCTGCCAGACACTATAAACACAGATGGTATGCTTCAGTGGCCATGTTTCTTGAAATTTTTAGACAAATTTCTCAATCACTTGGTAAGCATCTTCTGTGCTGTATGAAGATTGCCTTTTGCCTCAATCCTTCCCACAGGTTTTTTTGACAGTCTTGACAAGATTGAACTGAGCTTTACCTGAAGCTTTAACTTTTTCCTGAGGTATGAATCTGAATTTAGACAACTTTTTTTTGCAATAAGAAGTTCAATGGATTAGTGTGCAAATCAAAAGGAAGAGAAGTTTACCACAGATCTTCAGGGGTCAAAACTGGTAATTTCAAAGACAAGATCAAAATGCCTTCAACCTGCTGAAAAAAGGAAGACTTAGTTCCAGCTTTCTGTACATTTTTCAGCTTCTTTCGTACCCTTTTTTTCCCCTGCTGGTTTACTGAAGCAAATAACATGTGACCAAAGATAAGTATCTGCTCTAAGCACTTCGTATGATGGTCAACCAGTTTGCAGCTCCCTATTTTCGAATATTATATTGTTACATTCAGAGGACTTTACTGTGATCACACGCCTTAAAAAAAACACTGAATGAATTTTCACTAAAGCAATAGAATACGCAGCCAAAAGACAGGCATAGTGCAAGATCAGTGTAGGAATGTTACTATATATATCCTTCCTTGCTGGACCAGCCAAGCTGGGATTTTTATCATTGTATGCACAAAATCGGTTCCAAAATGTGAAATAAGACCAATACTTAATTCCCTTGATTTCTCCAAGGAAATGCTCTCCTCCATTCAAAGGTGGAAATGGCCAAAAGTGTTTCTAGGCTGGTTAGACTGAATGCTTAGTTTGCAAAACATTGCCAGGATTGATAGTTCTCTTCTTAATAGTTCTTTCCTCACTGGGCTCAGTATAATTTTAACTGCACCCCAGGCCTCACAAAGATGAGGAATAAACTCATCAGGGAGATAATGGATACAAAAGCAGCATTCAAGCAAACTTCCCTTTCTTCAAAGTCTGAGTAAAGTGTAAAATTTAAACAGTCACAAGGAAAACCAGGAACAATAAAATATACAACTGAAAAATTTCTTTCAGTCATCCTATCCCTATTTCATCAGAAAACACAAAAAATTATCTTACAAAAAATTGGTAGATTTTTTGCATTCATGTTTAAAACTCCTCTTGGTAACAGTGGTTTTCAGGTATCTCTTTCCCTTAGGTAAAATTACCTTTCCAGCATCTAAGAACCACTTTCTGCACAGAAGAAAAAGTTTTCACTTTGCAGTGTTTGTTGAAAATATATATTAAAAGCTGGTACTGGAGAGCCTGGGTTTGATTTCCATGTAGCAGTGCCTTAATGAAGTGGGTTGGGGGGTTTTTTGGTTGTTTTTTGTTTGTTTTTGGGTTTTGGTTGGGTTTTTTTTCCCCTTTGCCTTTGGACTTGTTGAATGTGCACTTAAGCATACAAGTAAATGTATTTGGGCACCCTGCTGCAGCCCTGCACAATACACAAATCAGAAATAACCTCTTCCACTGTGAAGCACAGGTTTAAAGTTTCACTGATGTGTTTAGACAAAAATGCAGCAGAGCTTGTCTGCATTCAGAGGCTGGATCTCGATAACTGGAATTTCTGAGAGGAAACCTTACAGTCAAAATGTTAAAAGTGGTGTTGCAGTTGCCTGGGAGGAAGAGATTTTCTACATCTTTTCTTCAGACACATAGGTCTTTCTATGTTCATTCTTTGAATTGAAGCAGAAGTTTTAAAAACCAATTATTACAATAGGGAAGTGTTTTGAACTTCCTTCTTCAGATGTTATCTCATTACTTCAAATGTGCAGAGCTCAGGTACCAAGCTGTTCTTACAAAACTGCTTGTAGGAAAAGCACACAGTCCCCAAATGTTGCAATTCCATAGAACTTCAGTTGGTGGCCAAAACCTGAGACATTTTCTTCATTGCTGTCTTTGACATTAAAAAAATATGGCCAGGTATCCTTACTTATGTGAGTATCATAGACAAATAGAATGTTCTGCATTGGAAAGGACCTTGAAGATTCTCTAGTTCCAACACACCTGACATAGGCAGGAACACCTCCCACTAGAGTCCAGATTGCTCAAAGCCTCATCCAACCTGGCCTTGAACCTTACAGGGAAGGAGCATCCACAACTTCCTTGGACAACCTGTGCCAATGTCTCACCACCCTCACACTGAAGAATTTCTTGCTCATACCTAATTTTAATCTACCTTCTTCCAGCTTAAAACATTTACCCCTTGTCCTACTGCTACATGCTCTTTGAAGATGTCCCTGCCCAGCTTTCTTGTAGGTCTCCTTCATGTATGGGAAGGCTGCTGTAAGGTCTCCTTAAAGCTTCCTCCTCTCCAGACTCAACAACCCCAGCTTTCTAAGCCTGTCTTTGTAGGAGAGGTGCTCCAGTCCTCTGATCATCTTTGTGGCCCTCCTCCTGTACTGACTCCAAGAGCTGCATTTCCTTCTTTTGTTGGGGGCTCCAGAGCTGGACACAGTACTCCAGGTGGGTTTGCATGAGAGCAGAGTAGAGAGGAAAAATCACCTCACACGACTTGCTGGTCACCTTTCCTTTTGTGCATCCCAGCATACAGCTGTCTTCCTGGGCTGGAAGAGTAATATCAACACCTGGTCTCAGTTTCAGCTTTGAGGAATGATTTATCATCGTGGCCATATTAGAGATAATCCCCCAGCCACAGACATTCAGGAAAAACCCCTAAATTACACATCTAGTTCACCACTGAAAAGGAAAGGTGAGTATAGGCTAACACCCAGTTCATTCATTAAGTCTTCCCAAGGACATTGAGTGTTCAGCAAGGACAAGAACCCATAACAGTGTCATTTTTCTTTCTCATTGAGTTGAGCATTCAAGAAACACACTTCCTTTGGTAAGAATTTACTATGAAGTGTATTTTCTTCTGCATATGAATATTTCACTTTCAGTAAAGGTTACTTTGCAAATTTATATTTTGATTTCCTCTTGGATTAGAATCAGAAGAGAAGTGCTTTCAGTTTCTCTCAGTTCCTCATAATTAAAGGACCATAATGCTGAAGCTAGGTAGGAAGTAGTTTCCATAACCAGGACTCATGCTGCTTTAATGACATAAAAGGTTAAAGGAAAAATTCCTTAGCCCTGAGGCATTGCATGTCATTTTAGCAGCCAGTAATCCACTGAGTCTGCTCTTTCTGTAGCATTTTGGGGGCCTCTGTGAACTAAGGTTGGAAAAAACCTCAGGAATCATAGCACTGATCATTCTGTTGATTCAAAAAAATGTCATATATTCTCAGCTTACTTTAGACTGAAAGGAACTTCCAGACATCTACCTCCAACAACTTGCTCACAAGGGTCAAGTTCCATGTGAAATCAGGCTGCCTGGGACATTGACAAGATAGGATGTCCACCACTAACTCTCTGGAAAACCTATTCTTGTATTTGACTGCTGTCATTGCAAAGAACTTTTTATATGTCCAGTAGCAACTTCCCCTGCTGAACTTTGTGTCTTTTGCCTCTTGAACTTCTGCTGTGTACTTCCACAAAGAGCCTAGGTCCATCTTCTTTGCTTTGCCTTTATGCAGAGGAAAAAACTAAATATATTCCTCCCTGTCCTTGTTCTTCAGTGTCTGAGCAAATTAAAACACATCTAGAGCCAAAATAATTGTGTTTACAGAAAGTAATTTTTAAAAAGCAATATTGAGCTCCATATGTATTGTGTCTTAGTGGTTACACCTATAACGATTGGACTCATCAGGTAGAAATGCAGTGCTGAATTTTTCAGCCTACTATTTGGCAGCTGGGCACCTTCCCGTTCTGAAAGTCAGGCACTTTGCTGATGGTGAAGTACCTGAAACCAACTGAAGGTATTCCATCCAAGGCTGAAATACCAACTCAGTCTTTCCTAGTAACACTGTCTCTGAAACCTTGCTTTTAACCCTGAAGTAAAGAGACGTGACTAAAAGGCCACACCCAAAGAAGGAACCAAAAATGTAATGAAGCAGGTGTCATTTTTGTTTTTAATTTTCTGATGATTATTTGACATCTCTACATATTGTGAATACTGTCAGTCATTTTGTCTTATAAAAATGGGAACACATGAGAATTTCACTGAATTTTCAAAGGAATAATTCAACATACTTAATTTTTTTTGATGTGAAAAATTTTGTTTAGCTGTCTACAGCAGGTCTCTATCCCAAATGTGAGGGTGTGCTATATTTGAACTGGGCTGCATGACTGGAAGCAGCCAGATTGGAATCAAATAAAGATTTGAAGGCATTTTTGATCCTTCTCATTCCCACCTGTCTAGGACCTGAGGCCAAAGGAAGTAATTCTGATGTCTTGAGCTGTTTGAACAAACAATAGGCCCTTTAAAACAAATACTGAACACTCAACAACAATCAGCTAGTGTTTATATTACAGAGATTATTATCATTATCGTTAATGCTCTATAAATATGTGGTACAATTATGCAAATATGTATGTCACCTGTCTCAGAAGGTCTACTAGATAATACCCTAAGGCTGCTTATAAACAGAGTTGTTCTGGATCTGCCCCATCTATACATCGGTATCTTCCTATCACCCTCTTAGCACTTTAAAATGGGATGTTCCTCCAGGTGGATGGTTCTTTGTTGACCTTCTCACATTGTTCCTTTTCCCTTATCAGTATGAATGACACCGGTGCCAGCAGTATGTACCATACTTGCTCCACTTGTACCACTAGAAAGTAGAGGAAGTATGAGGCAGTCAGAAGTCATCTGGCTTCCAGGAAAATACACCTTCTATACCCACTGAATTTTATGTATATTCTTGTGAACTCAATAAATTGCCTTTGCACCAGAAAATACGGTGAGCTAGTCAAAATAGATGTGGTCCTTGCTCATCTTTCACAGCCACTTTTATTGAAGTAAGAGACTGACTCTGAAAGGAAACATGGATCGGTCTGTAAGAAATGGAGCTGGAAATAGTCCATATTACATACAGGTTACTTGCCCCTGCATGTACCTAGGAAAAGAAGGGCAGAATCCAGTAAGTCACATTAAAGAGCAATTTATTTGCAGGGCAATTATAAAGCCTGTGAATTCCCAGTAAGCAAGACTTCACAAATATCCTGCATATTTATATTCAGATAAACCATGAAAAAAAAAAAATTAGTATCACCAAGATACATGTTGCAGAGGAGATCAAGGGATCAGATAGATTGCAGTAGTTGGCCTGTATTGAAGAGACTTGCCTCAAGGCTCAGTAATTGCTACCGTCTGCTTTGTAAAAAGGATGGCAATGAAACAGGTAGGTCAAACAGGACAAACAAGCTCCATTCCCACAGAGAAATTACACTCTTGTGTAAAACCAGAGCACTCTTTCTGGAAGATTTGTATATATTCATGTAAAAAGAAAGAACCAAACATAATTACTTGCAATGCTACCATGCATATAATTAGTGTCGTGATACTATGTGAAATGAGCCAAAACATTTGCTGGGCTGTTTTCTTTAGAAGGACTCAGAACACCATAACAACAACCCTACCAATATAGAAAAGGACAACTTCTGCTGAGACATATGGACATAGCTTTGAAGAAATTTTGGTTTTTCTGACAAACTCAAAGAGACTTAGTTATTTTGTTTTCCATGTTAACACACAGACTGAGAAGTAAAGGTCATGCATGTATTATTTCTGAAATACGTTATTTGCTTTCTTGCCTTAGCTCTTTCATTTTCTAGTTCAGTAGTTTCAAAGATTCTTTGAATGTATGGACCCCAGAAACATTCCCAGTGGGAAGATGGACCAGTTTCCCATACCTTGATTGTTGTAAAGCGTTTGCAGATTTGCTTTCCTTTGTAACTTTTCACTGACCCCTTAAAAGCAGACACCGGTCCCCCATGGTTTTGCAGTCCACAGCCTGAAAAGTAGTGCTCTAGACACTTTCACACTGATAATATGTTTCTCTGCCATTGTGCTTGTAGGCAGCTGCTGTTCAGAAGTAGGTCATCATGTGCCAGCAGCTCATGATCTGGAGAAAAGGGCACACTCTGGTCATGCCTCACCATGTCTGGGGAGTCTTGATCCATTAATTGAGTGTCTATTCAGCTGCCACATCAGCTTCTCAGATCACACAGGCACACAGATACACATACAAACAAGTACAGAGCAAATCTCTGCTTCCTATTTACAGATTTACGAGTAACTCAACAGTGTTGAGTAGATTTTTCCAGAGTAACGAATAAAGAACATTTGCATGGGGACAGCAGGATTCAAGCTCCTTTTCTTTAATGAGGACTCCCAGCTTCATCTTCCGTGACCTTCGTGGCAGCCCTACCTCAAACTTCAATCAGGTCAAGGTTTTGCTTAGAAAACCCTGTACTGGAACACGTCACCTCACCCAAAGAGTATTTACAACCTGTGGGAAATGGAACGTGCCCATTTAATGTAGAGGGCTTTTAAATCCCTGAGCAGTTTATTTTCTAGCATTAACCTCCCCAGCACAATACACATTTACATTGCATTGTAATATCAGACCCAGGGGTTCAGCCATCAATGATCAAGATCCAGAAGATACTGTTTGCAAACAGTAACAGGGCTACCAGCTGACATTGTTATGCTTATTAGAACATGGTGAAGCCCTTGGTTTAGAGGTACACTTTTATCCCCTGGATGAAGGGGAAATGTAGTTTGAGTTTGCGCAATGTTAGGAAATACACACCATAGAAACACAGAATCATAGAATGGTTTGGTTTGGAAGGGATCTTGAAAATCCTCCAGTTCCAACACACCTGACATAGGCAGGAACACCTCCCACTAGAATCCAGATTGCTCAAAGCCTCATCCAACCTGGCCTTGAACCTTACAGGGAAGGAGCATCCACAACTTCCTTGGACAACCTGTGCCAATGTCTCACCACCCTCACACTGAAGAATTTCTTGCTCATACCTAATTTTAATCTACCTTCTTCCAGCTTAAAACATTTACCCCTTGTCCTACTGCTACATGCTCTTTGAAGATGTCCCTGCCCAGCTTTCTTGTAGGTCTCCTTCATGTATGGGAAGGCTGCTGTAAGGTCTCCTTAAAGCTTCCTCCTCTCCAGACTCAACAACCCCAGCTTTCTAAGCCTGTCTTTGTAGGAGAGGTGCTCCAGTCCTCTGATCATCTTTGTGGCCCTCCTCTGGACTGACTCCAAGAGCTGCATTTCCTTCTTTTGTTGGGGGCTCCAGAGCTGGACACAGTACTCCAGGTGGGTTTGCATGAGAGCAGAGTAGAGAGGAAAAATCACCTCACACGACTTGCTGGTCACCTTTCCTTTTGTGCATCCCAGCATACAGCTGTCTTCCTGGGCTGGAAGAGTAATATCAACACCTGGTCTCAGTTTCAGCTTTGAGGAATGATTGATCATCATGGCCATCTTAGAGTTGGTCCCCCAGCCACAGACATTCAGGAAAAATCCCTAAATTACACATCTAATTCTTCCCTTTACCTGCTGGCCACACTCCTTTTGATGCAACCCTGGACACTGTTGGCTTTCTGGGCTGCAAGTGCATGTTGCTGTCTCATGTTACACTTCTTATCAAAGAACACACCCACGTCCCTTTCTTCAAGGCTTCTCAACCCATTCTGTGCCCAACCTGTAAATGTGTATTGAATTGTCCTGACCCAGGTGCAGGACCTTGCGTTTGGCCATATTGAACTTCATTAATTTGGCACGGGCCCAACTCTCAAGCTTGTTGAAGTCCCTAATGCCATCCCTTCCCTTCCAGTGTGTCAACCACATCACACTGCTTGGTATCATCAGCAAGCTTGTTGAGGATGCACTCAATTGCGATGTCTACGTCTCTAGCAAAGATGTTAATCAGCACTAATTCCAGTACAAACCCTAGAGGAATGCCACTCATCGCACATCTCCATTGGGACATTGAGCCATTAACCACTACTCTTTGAGTGCAACCATCCACCAGCCAATTCCTTACCTACTAAGTGGTTCATCAATCAAATGCATTTCTTTCCAATTTAGAGACCAAGATGTCCTGTGGGATAGCACTGAAGACTTTGCAAAAGTCCATGCAGATGATATCAGTTGCTCTCCCCCTGTTCACTGGTACTATGGCCCCATTGTAAAATGTCACCAAGTTTTTCAGGCACAATTTGCCCTTCCTGAAGCCATGCTCGTTGCCACTAACCACCTCCACATTTTCCATGAGCCTTAGCAAGGGCCCTCAGGAGGGTCTGCTCTGTGATCTTGCTGAGCACAGAGATGAGACTGACTGGCCTGTGGTTCACTGAGTCTTCTTTTTCCCCTTTTTGAAAACGGGGGAATCCCCTTTTATGAATCCCCTTTTCCAGTCATGCGGAACCTCACCTGACTTCCATGACTTCTCAAATATGGTGAAAAGCTGCTTTTCAATTCTATCCACCAGTTTTGTCAGGAGCCACAGATGACAGAATAGCAAGCCTACCTCTAGTGTTTTTCAACTTGTTACTTTCTGTACCCACAACAGTCTTGTTATCTGTATCTTTCTGAGACCAGCACTAGCCACATGGGGGTGGCTAGTCAGATGCTTAGTGGTTTGATCACTGTAAGTCTCTCTTGCTTATCCTAAGTCATGCAGTTCCACCTTGTGGTAAGAATATAAAGATTCTGTCACTGTGAGTTTGTTAAAAAGATGCCAGATGGTACAAGTTATTCTCACTTTGCCTATCAGAAAAGAAACCAACAAAACTACCAGCTGGTAATTTTGATGGCAAAATAGGTTTGTTATAATCTAATTGGTTTTCAGTAATGGTTAAAAAAGAGTGTAAACACCCATTTGAACTCCAGAAACATTCACATAATGCAAGCCTGTCATCCTCTACTAACATATAGAGATATACAAGCAATAAAACTCTACTTTGATGAATGGATGAATGGGTTCATAACCAAAAGTGATATCTTTCTCACTTCTTGAAAAACCCTGGTAGGCACCCTATTTCCTATAGCATTTGCCTGAGAATTTAAGATGAGAAATGATATGCTCCTGCTGAGCAAGTAGCTGTGACGAGCAACAGAGCAATAGTGTTAGTATTCTGTCCAGATGCTCAATTTAATCAAAGTATAGGTGGCTTTGAGAGAAAATTTACTTGCTATTTTGTCAAAACTTGTGCATTCCATTAGCAATAAGCCGAATATCAACAAGTATCACAGTGCTTTTTTTTCCTCTTTACCTCTTAAGAGAAGTGATGCAGAAACCTCAACAAAGAAAACAATGGAATATTATACTTCAGGGTTATCACCGCTCTTAAACTGTCACTGTGTTTTTACTGTGGACCTCTGAAGCACCCAGGTATTTTTCCTGTAACTTCAGATTTTCCTTCTGAATCATTATGAACCTACAATTGATACACCCTCTGAAATAAATTTTATTTCCCCTTGTTAATCTCATTGTGTAATCCATCCTCCTTAGACTACAAAAGTAATTCTCTTAATTACACACTTTTACAATTTTTTTTGCTTGTAAATCCATTCTCTGATATTTTAGGCATGTTCGTTTTCAGAGGCTTTACCAAAAATTGTCTTTTTTTTTAAATCCTTATTACAATTCAGCATTTTTTTTCAAATCCTAACCCACTAAGGAGATACTGCAGAAAATTATTTTCTCTATGTTTCTATTTTCCATTCTTTCAAGCTGTTTCCAGTGTTACTGGCAACCACCTAAGTTCCACATTGTTCCAAAGGCTTGATTCTAGACCCCTTAAATTGCCTCTTCTTGGGTAAACTGAATCACTTCTTAGTCTTTTTTGATGAACAGGATCAATTGTGAACCTTGGCATCATCATTATAAATCATCGTGATTTTCTCCCAAGCTTTAAGCCACTATCAAGGTTTTTCTCCGATTGTCAGTAAGGTAACTTTTCAACAGTGATCATCCCATAAAATAACTTAATCTAATTTCAGATAGTTTCTGGATATGACAAAGAGTATCAGCATAGGGGCAGAACCTGGCATCAAGCTGTCACTTCCAAAAGGATGCCATAAACACAGTGTTTCTCAGATGCGTTCCCAATTGCATCCTTTCATTAACTTTTTCATCTAAAGCAGTTGCAGTGACACAACAGTAAAGTACTCACGTGGTGGTCTGGGCATTTTTCTGGACAATAGAGATTTGAATTTCCTGGAAATTAAGCAAAGTTGCTCTTCTATCTAAGAACATCCTCTAGTGATTGAGATGATCTCTGAGAATCTGTTCCATTTAAAGCTAGATTTAAAGGTGAAGAACCACTATTCTGTTCAGTTTGCTGGAGCTGAAATATCTTACACAGCAGAAATAAAAATGTGATTTTGTAATCATATTCTAGTCAAAGGATTATGTAATCTGGGACTATTTATTGCAGAAGTCACCAGACCTTTCTGATTGACAAGGCCATCTTTTTGGAAGCACTTCCTCAGTTGAATGAAAATCAAATACCCTGTGTATCCCAAGGGACAAATGAAGTCATGACTACCCTATCCTTACAAATCATAAAAATTGCTCAACAGTGAAAAGAGTCTTCACTATTTCTCCATCTCTCTTGCATTCCTCTCCTACATGCGGCAGTCTGATTTCCTCCAGCTGGGATTCCTCCTCTGCTTCCACTTTCACAAATCCTCAAAAAGTGTCCTCAGGATTAGACATCAGGGAGGACAAGGGTAGGGTATCATTCCAATGAGAAGGTTGTGCAGATTCAAATGTAATGTAATAAAAAAAATCTTTTAGAAATATGGACTTACAGGCATTTTAACTATAAGCAGACCACTGTGTCGCTCTTATTACACTGGACTCCTGCCAGTAAATGAAAATCTCACAGAATATGCAACTTCCACAATGAGATTTTTTCCCTTATTGAATCTAACTACCAGAGACAGCAGTCACCTCCACTGGTGCTCTGCCTTTGGCCCCCTTCTGAGATTTAGGCAATTAAATTGCTTCCACATGACAGGTCTTGGAATGCTAAAAATCAATCTAACTTATTCTGAAGTTCAGTTTCCTTTCAAGAGTCATATTTCAAAAGGTCACAGCTGAACCCCTTCCTTTTCTAGCAGCAAGCCAGGACCGTTTGAAGGTAATTTAAACACTATGAGAAGGATGCAACATAAACTCTCTGCGTTGATTTATTTTTCAACATGAAAGAGTTAAGAGAAGAAAAACCTTTTGAAGGTATCAAGCACTAATATTAGGGCACTAATTGTAGAGAGCATCAGAAAGAACAAAGATTGTCTGGTTGCTGTTTATTTGTACAAGTAATTTACTATGCAACTCAACAGCTCCTTTTTAATCTTTCCTGTCTCTAACACAGATTATGAGACATACTGATCTAGTTTCTGGCAAACTAGTTCTATACAGGATGACGGATTCAGACACCATTGGCCAGTCTTCACAACCACTTAAGGGGAAAGAAAATTACCATTTTATTTATTCCCGCCCCTCTTGCACTGACATATCTTTGCCTAGAAAAAGCATATAACAGCATTTAAGTGTTCTTGATAGTACTCGGTTCCAATGGCCCTGAAAGAGCCATGTTCATTTCTTAGCCCATTACTTCTATGTGGTAGTTTCACTAAACTGAGCCTTACTGTCCATTTTAAAGGTCTTTACAGTAAGAGTAAAAGCAGCATAATAAATGCTGTATAAATATTTGGATATTCTGTTGTTTGCTAAATAGAATACAAAGCATTTGCTTTTATTCTGGGGTCTTTCTTCGCACTATCTAACCTTAATTTATGGCTGGAGGGTTAGTATTATACAGTCATTTATTTCAGAAGAAATGTGAATATAATTAAGCTATTCCAAGAAGAACCTGTACTTTCTTTATCCCAGCTGCACTGAGGTGATTGCCTTAGGCTACAGGCAAGAGAATGGAAACCAGATGAAGCATGCTGAAGATTAACCACACAAAGAAGCAGCCTAAACAAAGAAAGAGATGGCAACAGGAGCAGAAGAGAGCCTCTCAGACTAGACACGCATACTGGAAAAAAAAATGCACATAGCTGCTTATTACTTCATAGCTTTAATAAATAAATAAATTAATTAATTAAAAAAAAAAAAAAAAAGAGAGAGAGAGAGAGAGAGAAAGAAAGTAATTAGTGATTCCTGTTGACAGATCTGTGAGAATGGGAGCAAAATAGGTTTGTGGGCACTTTCTGGTAAGAAAGAAAATGTGACAGCCCAAGAATGACACTGTGCATTAGCTTAAATGATGATACAAGGACGATCGTTTAAAGGTGAAGCTCCTCTTCATTGGAAGGTCTTCACTGTATCTCCTCGTCTTCCTTGCCTGAAACATGCAGTCATATGTTTTAAATTTCCTAAGTCTTACAGGTCCAATTCTTCCTTGTCAGTTGCTAGACATAAAATGGATCTTTATTTTGAAAATCTTTACTTACTACACATTAAAAAACTTTGCAATAATTAAATATATACATACATAATATACATGTATAGGGTTTTTTTACATAGCCTCTAGCTGAAAATTTTGATAGCCCATAGAGCAAAACACCATTCTTGGAAATGTAAGACAGGTTTATTTGAGTTACTCCCTTTGCTATTTGCACGCTTAAATAAATATGAATTAGGCTGAAATATGAATAGGAGTGTTATAGTAACACTACATACACTCTTTCCTCTTTCTTAGCAAAAAGAATTCAATCATATTTCTGTTCCTCAACTGCAACACTTGAATTTCCACAGGCAAATGAGGCAGAATTTTTGAAGCTAGTCTAAAAGTAGCAAAGAGTTTAAGCATCTGGAGTCTTCTTACATTTAACTGACATTTATAATTGGAAATCTTGATCATATCTGTGTTAAGAAGGAAAGATGTGAACACAACAGTATTCGTGCTGAAGCCACTCCTTACAAGTTTTTCCAGGGACTTTAACTGTTTGTCATTGATGAAGCAGTCATTAAGCATTTGCCTGGACATGCCATTATAGACCCTTGATTTCTGGTTTTATCTCTGTTCCAATGATTTCTGTGATATAAATGGGCCAGACTCCTCTTGCTTGAGGCTTTAGCTTTTGTAAACATAGATGTAGGATTTAGGCTTTCTGTCTACCAAGCTGTCATCTGGATGCCATGTTAAAAGGAAGAATTCTAGAAGTTTTGCCACAGAAGAGTCACATCTTAAAAGTCGGGGAATTTTCCATAAGAGTATGATACAGTATTCTTCTGAGACAGTGAGTAATCTAAGATGAGCCCTGGTCTGTCCAGAGAAAATAACAAATCTGTTCATATTAATGGGATCAGAAGCACATACCTGGATTCCCCAGGGGAGAGGCTAGTTGGAATGTTACACAACCAAACAGATGAAACATCAATTAACTGTTTTCTGCAGTCAGGTCTTGTACTGGTTTGTTTTCCTTGAACTTGTCTACACACTGGCTGCTTCTGTCAAAGAATCTAACAATCTTTCTCTTCCTCTCCTGCTGAAGACACATTTCTGACGTGTCTTCAGGGAAGGACTAAGAAAATCTGAGCAAACAGCTGGCTTTTTATTAGATTAACGCAATAGACTGCTTCATGATTTTTTTCAGAGTCTCAAGACCTCTTAGTTTTGAGCAAATGAATGGAACATAAGTCTTACCATCTTGTTGCAATACAATTTTTTGTGACTCATAAACATTTGTTTCAACTCTTCAGCGACAGCAAACCCATACTCAGAACAAGCCATTATTATTAATATCAGGAAAGTCGGTGGTGTGTCTGTAAAGGATATTTTTGTCATTTTGGAGTACAAGTGCTCATTTTCTTGTTTAATGAATGCCATATGTGTTAATATGACATGTTACTATTAAACACTCGCAGTAAAATTTCACTTTCATTTCCAGAGGTATCCTCTAACCATTAATATGCCTTTTCAGTCTCATGGAGATCTTCATTTGCTTTTCAGACTTGATTTTCAGATCACACTTATCTCTTGGTAGGGCCAAAAAATCTTATGCAACTCTGGAATATCACATATATGCTAAACTGAATTGGATTTACAATATGTTTACAATAACTTATCCAGATATGTAAGTTATAGGTACCTGGAATTCTTTTGTTAACTACTATAGTATGTCAAACTATTCAGGTCTCCAGGGGTATGTTCATATTTCACTGGTCTGTACCAGTTGTAGAAGGGCTGTTCAGTAACCTACTTTTTTTTTTAGTTTTTCACAGTTATGAGACTTCTCTTTCTTGCCACAGTGAAATTTTAAACTATAAAACCTGTTTCTGGTACGCATTTTCTTTCCATGTGCCTTTATTACTATTTGAGATTAAGCACTGAAGATGACATCGTTTTTGTTTTCCTTTGAGAACACACGGTATCCATTGCATCATTATTTTTCTAGTGGCATTCAAAGCAGATGAATGCATGTGTGTTTCTGACTCTTGGATACTAAGAGAGCTGTTCAAACAACTACAGCCAGCTCCATTGTGTTCATAGCAAACTGTGAAGTTCCTTTCAGCTATATGTCACTTCTAGTTTATGTTGTCTGAAATTTTAACAATAATAGATAGTACTAAGATCTTTTCAAAATTCTTGCTCAGTCAGGAGCTGATACTCAAACCTGGTGGCACATAACTTTTAAGATATGTTGAATTTTCAGTAAATGTGAAATAATTTTCATGGGCACATTCAGATAGTTTTGGACATTCAGACACTTTTGGACCTTTGGATATTATATTCTACACTACATGTATATTATATACATATATATACATGTATATATTCTATACTACATGTATATTTGTCACTAATGTCTACCTGTGTGCAAATAAAACAGTGAACTTGACACATCTGCCATATGAATAAGTCACAAATGAGAGCCACTCAGTGTTTTACTTGCAGAAAGTTTCAGGTTTCTGCTGCTTTTCACTCTGATTTCATCTCAATCACTCTTTCCGAAGGCTAGGAGTACTTACCTAAACGAACTGTTCTGCAATAACTCCCCCATGTGGGCATTCCATTTTCCTCTATATTATTTTTTATTTCGCATTTCAGGAAAGCTGTCTCATATATTATTCGTTCTTTCATGTATAGTAGCTGCACATACAAATTTTTCTGGCATACTTAGGACGTATGGAAACCTTTAACTTAGTTACTCTCTCTGTGTCAATAAAATCCAGAGCATTTCATCTGTGCTAATCTAAGACTCAGCATGGCCAGACTGTTTTGATTTCTTATAGATTAGGATGGATGATTTCAGCTGGATGAAAACAAGCTGACTTCTCCTTATTGGTAAAAGAAAACTAAAGATTTGGCTGGTGGAACATCACTTTTCTGGAAGCTCTTGCTGACCAGCTCAGCTCCATCTCAGCTTGTTTACTGGAGTTAGGCAAAGCCTGTTTGTTGCCAACAGATCTGAGAATTTTTAATAAATCTAGTCTTAGAAGCACTGGGTAGAGCTGACAGTTACTCCTTGCTTATGCTGTCAGTGTTGCTCATACCTATGGAGGCGAGCTGGTAGTACGAAGAATTTGGAGGACACACCTGGCTTGCGAATTTTGGAACATTGTACACCTTGCAAAATTCTGTGGGGTTGGTACATCTATGTAAGTTCATATTAAAAGCTTATTATAATTAACTAATACTTTCTAAGAAGCTCAATCCAACTAATTCGGATTGGTTCCCTGATTCATATCCAGACACTGAAATGGCCAGCTCATCCGATGGGCTTCATGAGAATAACCAAACACTGAATGCTGTCATCACTTTAGCAAAGGCTAAAATCAAAGTCTTTTAACTGAAAGATTACCAAAGCTTGAAGGATTATGTCATGTTTCTGCTGCCAAGCATGCCACACAGGGCATGCACAGTGAGCACTAAATTTAAGGCAGCACGAAGAGGAAGAGAGGTCCTCCAGTTTGCTTCCTTCCTTGAGCTGGTTGATTGAACAATAGGCTAGAGTTAGACAGGTGGAAGGTCATTTTCAGGCTGACTACACTTAGAAATCTCCTGTGTGACAGCAGCTTGACCTATAGGGAAATTGTCTTCTGTCTTGTCTAGAAGGAAATAGAGAAATGGCTCCGGTTGGGTATTTTCTTTTTCTTTAAACATTTAATCTGGGAGCCAAAGTACAAAAAATACCAAAATAAAGGAAGTTTCCATTCTCTTTTTGGATGCCACACTCCCAGGAAGTCCTTGTGGCTCTCTAGGCCAGGTTTTTTTCATGTGATTCTAGAACATATATAAGTATCAATCACACATGTCTTTTGTCTAGGGAAAGCAAAGAACAACCACCTCCAGATCACCACCTGGTATGTTTGCTTCTCTAATGTAACATTTTTTTGGTGTCTCTCATTTTCCAAACTCATTTCCTAGATTCCCACTCGAATGTGTCTGTATCAGCTACTAGATATGCAGCAGTTTTGCAGTGATATGTGTATATATTGTTATCATCAATATATAATTTGCCTACAATTATTTTTTATGTATAATTTTACTACATGTACATCTTGTCTTATTAAGTTAACTCTTCACTTGTTGAAGTGAACTGAGTCTTCTTTCAGAAGTGTTAAAAATGCAATCTTTTTAATTCTTAAGGTTTTATTATTTTGGTAAATTCAGGGTAAGCACTTTTCATACTTTTGACAGTAACTTCTCTAGTGTATTTGCACTTATGCCAACTTGGAGTTTTCTGATAAGATTATGAAAATGTTGCGGTTCCCCTTCCAGGGACTGAGTGTCTGAAATGTCAAACTGAATGCTAGGGCCAGCACCCTTTTTTGGGTGTTCAATGATGTAAAGTATCTGAGTAATGTAAAATAATCTAGGGATAACAAAATGAACAAAATCTTAGTTTCCTTACTAGTGGATGCATACAACTGCTGTCCTTTCAGATGAGCTGGATGTGTGATGTCACTGGCTGAATGAGAAGTGCTGAAGTATAGGGTTGATACAAAGTTCAGCAGTATTACTGTGTTTCAGGTGCTATCTGAATTATTAAGTACATCACATGTTATTTCTGTAATTAAATAATTCCAATTGTATCTTTGTACTAACTGTCCTTCAAGCAGATATTAATGTTATAACTGTGGCATCCAGAAACACACTGGTATGCTTGGCAGGAAGGTTGATGTTCTGGTCAGCTACAGAACGTTCTGGTTTCTGGTTACAGAAAGACTGAATGTTCAGGGAAAATGACAAGATAAAATATTTGGGGAGAGTTACAGATCTTTGGGAGTACCAAACTAGAAAATAAGAGAGAAAGCATTTTGTGCCAGTTCCTCTCCTTTCAATAAGACATCTCTGCATATGCTGCAGAACACAACACAACACAACGCTGACTTTCTGTTTCCAAAATATGGGTATATTAATACACTCGCTTTTGGCTTGAATGCCAAAACCAGGTAAAACCAGACTAGTGTAATTTTAGTGACAGTTTTATCAATAACCTCAATTATCCCTTCAATGTTATCCATGAGCTACTCAGTAGGAGTCAGGTTTTAAGTTGAGAGGGATTTTTGAGTTGAGAGGGAGTCAGGTTTTAAGTTGAGGATCATCCCAAACATTTTTTCTGATCTCTTCAGTAACTTAGACTGTTAAATTTTTACTCAAAAATCTGCAAATCCATGCTTTGGATTTATTCTCAAAGTCTATTTTTTTATATTATCTAGCGTCCTGGGTTAGCAAACTGGTGTTTTGGAAGCAGAGGGGACACAAGGGTGGTGATGCTGGAAGCTCCTCCAGTTCCAATGCTGACCCTACCTTTGCCCGAGGAGGATCAGATATGGGAAGCTGCATGTGCCTCTTCGAGTAACATTAAAGAAAGGGAAAATGAAACTGAAAAAAATATGAAAAAAGAAACCTGCAGAGTAGAGGAGAGGAGGAAGTCAGAGAGCAATGCCAGAACAAAGACGCTGAGGTCAATGAGGAAGGAGGCAACCTATGGAGGAGCACAGTGGAGCAGTCCCTGAAGGACCATGGTGGAGAAGATGTGGATTCGTAGCCCCTAAAGGATCACAATGAGCAGACTAGAAGCTTCTGCAGGGGAGTGTCACAGGTGGGTAGACATGGAGCTGAGGTGTTAAGATCTGGTAATGTTTTCTGACGATTGGAAGGTCAAACACTAGTTGCTTGCAATTCCTCGCTTGCAAGCAGTTATTGTATCTATACGCAGACAAAAACCAGTCTGGAAAAAAATGAAGAATAAAATAATTTATTCAGGTGGATTCCACTAAATAACAACCCATCAACTATTAAGAATCTTTTCATTGACCCACTACATTTAATTATATTCTGACACTTTTGCAGCTTTTTCATAAAGATCTGTTCTAAATAGAGAATTCCTTATCATGTTGCCATAGGTGAGGATCAGCAAATGACTACCCAGTAATCCCTTACTGATTTACAAAACTTAAACTATGTCACTATATTACAAATGTAAGTCTGACAATTGCTTTGAAGATCATGGACATAGTCAAACATCTGACAGCATTTTTTTAATAGCTGGGCTCGATTTTCTAGGTCTGAAAGTCCAGTGTTTCTGTCTCTCTTGATAGGGTATCCAGGCATACAAAGGACATTCAAATTAGACAACATAGACAACATCCACTGCTCTCCCCTCATTTAGCCATCCAGTAAAGATATCAGGTTGGTCAACTATGGTTTCCCTTGGGTGAATCCATGCTGACTTCTCCCAAGGACATTCTTTGCTTTCACCTGTTTTGTGATGACATCCAGAATGATTTTTTCCAACACCTTACCAGGGACAGAGGTGAGACTAATCAACCGGTAGTTCCCTGGGTTCTTCTTCTTGCTCTTTTTGAAGACTGGAGTGACATTAGCCCTCCTCCAGTCCTCAGGCACCTCTCTTGTTCTCCATGACCCCTCAAAGATGATGTAGACTGGCTTAGCAATAACATCTGCCAGCTCTCTCAGAACTCCTGGATACATCCCATCAGGACCCATCAATTTATGGGCATCCAGTCTGCCTAAGTGGTCTCTAACCTGGTCCATCTCTACCAAAGGAAAGTCTTCCTCTCTCCAGACCTTGTCTCTTACCTCTAGGGTCCAGGATTCAAGAGGGTAGGCTTTTGCAGTGAAGGCTGAAGCAAAAATTGCATACAATAACTCTGCCTTCCCTGTATCTTCAGTCACTAAGGCACTCGCCTCATTCATCAGGGGGCCTACATTTCCCCTATCCTTCCTTTTTTATTGATGTACTGGAAGAAACCCTTCTCTTTCTCCTTGATACTCCTCACCAGATTTAGTTTCAGATGGGTATTAACTTTCCTTGTTGCATTCTCTGACTACGTTCCTATATTCCAGTGGCCAGTCCTGTTTTCCACATTCTGTAAGTGTCCTTCTTGCCTTCAATTTTTTCCAGAAGACCCTTACTCATCCATGCAGCTCTCCTACCTCTTTTGCTTGATTTCTTCCTCATTTGGATGCAGTGGTCTTGAGCTTGGAGCAAGTGGTGTTTGAAAGTTGTCCAGCTTTCATGGAAATCCATGCCTTCCTGACCCGTGTCCCCTACATTCAGCTGCCTGTAAAAGGCTTCATCAGCCTACTCATCCTGATGAGCTGGCCTGTAGTACACAGCCATAACAATGTCTCTCATGTTGCCCTGCCCCTTAATTCTCACCCATAACGTCTCAACACATTCTTCCTTCTCTCCTAGGCAGAGCTCAATACATTCCAGGTGCTCTTTCAAGTAAAGAGCCACTCCACCACCCTGCTTTGGTGACCTATCTTCCCTAAACAGTACACAGCTGTCCATGACAGCATCTGAGTCATCTGTACCATCCCACTATGTGTCAGTAACTTCCATGAGGCCAAGGCCCTGTGACTGCACACAGATCTTATCATGTGATTATCATGTTACCTTAGCTATCTTATCAGGTTATAATGTTTGTTCCCCATTGGTATAAATGCACTTCTGTGGGGCTAGTGGTCTTGCCACCTTTTTGAAGGGAGAAACTGTAAATCCCACCAGTAATTGCAGTAATGCAATTCTGTCTCTATATGAATAATTATCACTTACTACTAAATGTCAAAGTTTTAGTAAAAAATCATGGAGGATGGACAAAAGTTTTGTTCATCATGAAACATGTTTTGCCTAATATTGGTGCAATGATGAGAGAAATTTTATATGGAGTGATACAACAAACATATCACAGATTGGCTACAGATATAGATTGATAAATCATAAGATGCCTTAGTCATGGGAAGAGAAACACTGTAGATTCTTAATATGAAACCCAAAAGCCTCATACACCAAAAAACCCCCAACCTAATAGTAGAAAAAAAGCACTAGAAAACATACTTACCAGGAACTGACTTTCATTGGTTAGCATCAATGTGTGGATTCTAAAACAAAAACAACTTTAATACTTCAGAGTAGAGTGCTTTCTTTGCTTTCTTGTATAAGAAAACATATAACATTTCTTCACATCCTGTTTGAATTTCTGTAGGTATTATTTTTTGTGAAACATGAACTTCTTAGAACAGTTAGGGCACTTCTGCTCTCATACCAGTAATGCCTCCAGATGAGGCCCAGGAAATCCAAATTGATATTCAAATTAAATCATGGGAAACCCTGATTCCTTCCTTGTCTCAAGCAAAGTTAATGTGAAACAGATGCATAGTCCTGTCAAAACACTAAGTTGTTTATTTACATACTGCTGGCTTATATTTTAGTATACTGGGTTAAAATTATAATATTTTATTTCTTTCCACTATTGTTGCATTTAATAAATAGGGTTTTGCAAAATACTAGTGAAAATTAATTACAAATCTGTATAACTCCGATAATTACTGGCAAAGTTAAACCACTAATTTGATCAAAAATTAAATTTGTATTCTCTAGCAAAGCCAGTACCAAAAGTGCCATTCATTATTCAAAATTTTACAAAAGGATGAAATACATAATCAGATAGCTAAACAGTTCTGCTAAAATAGATCTCCCCCTAACACAAAATTAAGATCTGTCTTTCTTTTTAAACAAACACACTGTCCTGGTCCCCCCTTAATGTGAAAATGTGATCCATGCAACAGAAATTATCACTTGTGATGAATAAAGGTTCCTGAGTATCCTCTATCAAAGCTCCCAAGACAATATTTTAAGTACATCAGTTAGATGATTATATGTCATACAATATATGAACATCTGCTGGTGACAGTGTCAAAAAATAGTACTGCTTTGAAGCTTGTTTAGATCTATGCATGCCCTGATTTTTTTTTTCCTTTGAATTACTCAACACAACGAATGGACAAGGTTAACATCTTCCTCTTCCCTCATTCATTAATGATTTCTCTGCTTAGTATATACTAGAATCAGCAATGATCTGGCACATGCCACAGAAGTAATGCAAAACAGAAGAAAAATATTTCCTCCTTTGTGAACAAAGCGAGGTTTTTCTAATGTGGTGTTTGTGGGACTCAGAAGTATAGCAAAACATGTCTTGTAGTTGAAAACCAGGAGAAATCAGGGTATCCACCTTAGTACTATGTTTTATAAATACAGTGTGTATGATTCAGGTCTCACCTTCCAAGTGTATGTTACTAACACCCTGAATTCAGTGAGATTGCCTTCGTAGAATCATAGAATCTTTCAGGTTGGAAAAGACCCTTGGGATCATTGAGTACAACCATCATCCCTGCTCTACAAAGTTCTCCCCTAAACTATATTGCCCAACACCACATCTAAATGACCCTTAACCACATCCAGGGATGGTGACTCAACCACCTCTATGGGCAGATTATTCCAGTGTCCGATCACTCTTTCTGTGAAAAATTTTTTTCCTAATATCCAGTATAAAACTACCCTCACCTGCAAGCACATATCTGAAAGATTAAACAGGTTTATTCATATCTTCATAAAGGCAAAACCAGGAACAGTTTACAACACTGAATATGTAATCTGAAATTTATTTTTGCTGTGACAGCAAAAGCATTTAAAATTTAACATTTTCATAAACCTGACAAACTGAAACAACTGCATCAATTCAGGGCATGCTGGCTTATACTTTTTCTCCCATTATTCTCCCCCTTCTCTTTGCCATCTCCCCAGCACACCAGTAGGTGGTGAGTCTTTACCTGTCATTTACCACTGAGGAAGGCCCTTAGCAAATTACCAATTTTACTTTCCAGCTTTGAAAGGGACATACTCATTCTCCATTTCTCATTGTTTCTGAAAAATATTTGATATTGAAGAAGCATTATGATGATCTGGACCATACATATTAGGTCTCATTAGCACCCAGACTGTGGTCACACTGGTATTCTCCCATGCTTCCTTATCTCAAGTTACTATGAGTTTACCCCCATTTCACTTCTTTGCTTTCTTGAAAACATTAGCCTGATGATTTCTGGGAACTTTGTGTTTTGCAGGATGCTAAGGAGGAAATGGACTAGGAGAGCTCCCTCACAAAGGTAGAAGTGTCTCCATGTTCTGGTCTCTTTATCAACATGTTGACAAAAACAAAAGGCAGAGCAAGGCATGTTTTTGCCGTGCTGCTCCGTCTCCTATGGCCAGCCTGCACAGGCTTCCTGTTGGGTCCTCAAGAAAGCCTCCTTGCTCTTCCCAAGGCCTGGCTTTCTAACTCACCCTCAGGCTGCATGGCTGCCTCCTTCACTCTGTACCATGGATGCTGAGGAAGTGACACATTGAAATACTGAATATTCCTCTATTGTTCATATAATTCTTTTCCAGTTTCTTTCCACAATGCATTTTTTAAATATTTCAGTCTAATAAGCTGACTTGCTAAGTGAAGCTTTTTTATTTTTTTCCAGCTACAAAGTTATTTTGCACTTTAAATAAATAATTAAGTTAAAGCTGTTAAGTTTTATGTCTTCATTGCCCCACTGGCAATAGACCTATTCTAGCAAACAAAACACTTGCCATTAGGAAATACCATGATAGAGCTTTTAGACAGTGCTTTAAACATCGTGTCACTGAAAGTGAAGACTGGACAGGAAGAGCATTGGGAATCTTGTTTAACTCTTGTCCTCAGAGAGAAAAAGTAGTTGCATTACAGAGATGTTAAAAGCACAGAGGTTCAAACTATGCAGGAAAAGTACGGAGGATTGCTTGCTGGTAATGCAAGTAAAGTAATTGTAATTAATGCCAGGGGTTGTGTCTGGGGAAGGAATGGAAGTGCCAGGGATGAATAGCATTAGAAAGGGGAGTGAGAAACTAGCAGAAAAAAAATGGAGAGAGATTGTTTGAGAAAGATTGGTGCTGAGTTTATTTATTTGTATTTGTGTTCTGCAGACAGCATGTGCAAGTGCTTTATGCTGATGGTGGCTGATGGCTTTTTTTTTTTTTTAATGCCTGCCAAAGGAATGTTGCTGGTATATCACAAAGCATACCAGGCTTGGGATTTTCCATGTGGTATAAAACAATAAATAACAAAATAATTAATGGGATCACTTAAACTTTATTTAGGCAGCTTTTTTCCAGGTGTTTGGGTATTTTCATGGAGCAAACCTTTGGTATTTTTGGTCATCCTTCTTGCTGCAACTACTGAATGTTACATACATTACTGGTACAGAACTGAGGTGAGATAAGAAATTATTGTCCCATGAGGCACAGGCAGACGTGGCTTGCCCTGAGATATCCTGTAGTGACTAACTCACAAGCAAGCATGCAAATTACTGGCCTATTTTACCCTTGATTTCATCTCCACTGCTGTTTTCTGTAACCACAGAGCTGAGATCTGCTCTGGTAGAAGCTGAAAAGGATAGTCTCATGGTTAATTTAGGTCTCCCTTAAAAAATTACTCTCTAAGTTAATTTAGCACCTATAAGTCCAAGCATGTTAATCTGCGTTGCTACCTGTGCAGTCTTGCCTCATCGTCCCAAGAGGCATTTTGCACCTTGTGGCTTAGGCCCAGATCCTGCTCTCAAATACAGCTGGATAAGTCTGCTCTACCCACTGACTAATCCAGTCTGCTTTGTCTTCCCTCAGCCCAGACAGCTGTATATTTATACACTGCTGTCCAGATTATCCTCTTTGTTTTACTTCAGATATTATGAAAACCTAGGGTGTGTTTGAAACAGAAAAAAACCCTTTCTTAAAATCTTTTTTACTCACATTATTGATCTGATGTAACTCTACCAGGATTTCTTCTTAACTATTTCTTATTACAACAAGGTTGAAATAAATCATTGCAAGTAATGTGTGTGCTACAGCAACACACTGTGACACGCTTATGTACTTTTCATGCCACAACAATCTTGTAGCATGTATTGCAAATTACTCTTTGCAGGTTATTACCATCTTGAAATACTAGAAAATTCAATCTTTCTTCTTTGTTCTTGCATGGCACTCTATTTCTGGCTATTTCCCATCATAGTGGAAAAATTAAAGGCACAATGCTCACAGCAGCAGGAGTGCTCTTTGGTGCCTCATACCATTCTGCTCCCTCACTGTCCTTCCTTGGCAGTGTTTGGGTTAGGTTCTGGATGCGGAACAAGCTGTCTGACAGAGAGGTGCCTTGGTGCTTGCAGTCATGGGAAATTCCCATCTCCACATCAATTTGTTTACTAACTGTAACTAACAATAGTTTGTTTGTAACCCTGTTTTTTACTGGGGACTACCTGCAGTTTCAAATGCTGTAATTAGTTTTAATGATATTAGCAAGAAACAGCTCTGATGCTCAGAATAAATTGATTTCAGAAATAAATACTTTCGAACATCAAAATCAAAGCCTTAACTGTAAATGAGTCATGAACTGGTGGTCTGGTTTTCTCAGAAGTGTTTCAAGGAGGGATTTACTCCTGATGTCACAACTTCTCTTGCCATTCTTGCTAGAGACTGTCTTTCATTGACACAGACTCACTACGTAGACACAGAAGAACTTATTCTCTTAATTTAAGTGGGTTTTGGACCAGGCCCACTGGAAAGAGAAAAAATAACAGAAGGAAGAAGATTATCACTCTAGTTATGCAATGGAAAATAACCTGCATATGCAGTGGGAGGAGGACAGAAAAGGAAAGGGGGAATATTTCCCCTCTCCCAGGGCACCCTGAGAGGGGAAGGGAGAAGGGCAGGAGTATGTAAACTGGTGCTCTAGTTTACACATCAAATTGGCTTAATTTTTCATAAAATGAAATTTTATGCGATTCTTCCTGTTTGCTGCCGTTTTGAGAGCTGCTGGGGGTTTTCCACAATCCTGCTTTCTAAATCTGAAAAGCCAACCAGGGTGAAGTAGAGGTGGGGTTTTAAGACTGTTCTACATGTGTAAGTCATGTGGCCAAGATGACAAAGAAACTGTGACTGGGCTAATTTACTTAAGGACAGACAGGGCAGTGAGGTAGGAGAGTTTTAATGTCTCCTATTGAAGATCTTTTGAAGAAAAAAATATGTTTATGCTCTATGGTGTCAGGAGAGGGGCTAAAAAACAGAGATATCTTCATCTGCTCTTTATACCTAATGCTGACAATTAGGGTGCTTTCAAACACATTCCTGTGTGCTTCTCTGCCTTCCACCCCTCCAGAGACAGAGGGGTAACCCAACACCTTACTCAGGCCTGGAGTGGGAGAAGTGCCCAAAGCAGTTCTTTCAGAGAAGGAGCCGGGTGCCTGGGCAGGTCTGTAGGAAGAGGTATCTTTTTTACCTTCAGTACTCAGAACTAACATAGAACCAAGTAGACTCCCTTTTTCAGTGGTTTACTTGTCTTGGTTGCTCATATTGGAAGCTTGATGGTAGAGATAAGTGCTTAATATGAATTTCTATGCTAGCTAACCAAAAGAAAGTACAATACAACTAAGAGGGGCACAAATTAAGGACTTTAGTTCTTACTTTTGCAACAAGCTAATTTGGAGCTGGATTATCCGTGTGTGAACGCACACTACAGTCAATGCCATCTTGCCTTAGCTGCTCTGATTGCAAGCTGTATTGATTCAAAATCCTTGCATATGGTGTAACTGTTCCTTCCACTTAGAGAAGGGCATGCCCTATATCCCTTCATTTTCATTCCAGAGCATCGATTCATTGTTACGTTAAATTGCAGATACATCATGACTATTTCTTCATCTTTCTTAATAGCTGATTAAATAATGTTATTCTTACATACTTTAATAAGCCCTGTTTAAGAGGGCTGCGTGCTAGCTAATTCTGATGTAGCCAGTTGGGTTTAACTTTTCTAATGAGAACACAGAACATGTTACATGGAGATAGCAAATCACTTTAGAATTTCTGGCAGAGGGAGATCCACCTACACTGTTGGCCTGCACCTATCATGAAGTTGTAGCTTGCTGTGCCATCAGGTTTTGTCCCACTGCTAAAATATTTGAAGATTCATGGCTAAATACAAACTTGATCATAGAGCTTACATTCCACAGTGGTTCAAGCAATTTAAATGAACTTGATCTGACTTAAAATTTCTTACCAAGTTATGCAAACTGTTTGCAACGGCAGGAGGATCTAATGCTTGGGGTAAAAAAGGGAAACGATGAGAGCCAAATAACTTACCTGAATCACCGATTCAGTGTGTAACCTGTGCAAAGCACTTATTCTCTGTTTCCTGATCTTTTTTTTTTTTTTTTTTTTAAACGAGTACTCTAAGGGAAAAACATACCATTTAAAATGTGATTTTATATCTCCTTTCAGAAGATTTATCTAAGCATAAAACCTATTGTACATTCATTAAAAAACCACAGAGGTGTTGGAAATGAGAAGATTTGTCTATTGTGAGTCTTTCAAAACTATGAACTGAGATATTATTAGATTACAAAATTCTTGAAAGTCACTCCAGCTTGCATGAGTTTAGTAATGACTTTGATTTTTCTCAGAATTCCTGGAATTCACAAGGACTGTGACTTTCAGCCAGCTGTTCTAATCTTAATCTCTTTTTCTTGGAGCTAAGTCATTAAATTTTTGAGGCTTGGGACATTTTTAGAGCTCCTTCACCTAGTCATTCAACAAAAGCATAGTAAGACTCAGTGGCCCTTGCTCTGTTGTAATTCTTGACGGCTGTCTGTCTCAAGAATCACACTGTGAAGAAGATGATTGAATCATACTGTGTATAGTAGAGACAGTGTAATGGAAATATTAATTATCCAGAAATCCCTCAAACTCCTGCAAACAGCAGCTTCCATTTTGTATGCTTTCATACCCTTATAAGGGAACAACTTACTAAGTGAACTGCTGTGTTCTTTGCAATAGCTTATTCTGTATTTCTTATCCTGAAATTTGTATTGATGTAACAGGCATTGAAAATAAAAAGAATACAACCAAGTCTCCCGGCCCTAATTTTACCACAAGCCTAGAGAGTTCCCATACACTGTGGCTTGGCATATGTTACACATTCATTTGAGGCAGAGTAAATTCATAAGTATGGTCCCCATCTTGCCATCTGTGGAAAAAAACATGCCACAGACAATATTAGCACATTATAAAAATGCACAGACAAAAAAAATTGTTGCAATATCAAGCATCACAATTAAAACTGTTATTTCATCATTCCTTAAAAAAAAACAAACAAACAGTAAGTAAAACATCTTACCCACTTTAACATGCCCTGTCTCCCTGTTGGAAGCACTATGGCATTGGGTAAACTGAACTTTGCACTCACAATATAACTAGTTTGCATAAGGGTAATGCAAGCTTCATTACAGCTGCCCAATGGATACTTAAGCCTCCTTGCAAAGTAAAGGGGAGCTCAATTTACTTATCTCTAGTGATTCTGTGTGTTTAAGATCGGACAGACCTTAGGATACCATGAGATTTGCAGGGAATTCTTTCCATGGGACACAACTCAGATCTTTACCTGCAGTTGTGAAAGTTTCAAATTTTCTGCAAGAGAAGGCCAATTCCCTTGACACTTCTCTGTGGAGTAGGTAGATTGTTGAGTGGAGGAAGTACAAGACCTTTTCTGGCTGTGGTCTGAATTTAGTGCTGTGAGTGGCAGTGAGTGGTCAGCAAGCTGCACAAGGTCATCTGCATCAATGAGAGCAGATAGGGAGGAGAAGTGTCACTTTAGTCATATCCAACCACCAGTACAACCCACTGTGTGCACCTGCTGCAGGAACCAAGGAGCAACAGGAGAGGTAGAGCAGTCTCTTTATTCTGCAACAAAGAAATCCCATTTTACAAGTGTCAGCACCATACAGAGTGACTACAGCAATCCTTCAGGAATCCTTCTCCAAGAAAAAAGTTGCAGCACACTCAAGACCCCATGAAGGGTGAGTAATGTGACCATATGGTAGTTTCTGCTTGCAAGCCAGAGGAAGTGCTTTTCCTCATTATCACACAGGCTGATGTCACTGCCCTGCTACAGTCCTTGGGCTAATAGACTGAGTGCCTCAGAGCTGGGTTTGGATTTACCTCTGCCACCCACCTGTGTCTGGATTCACTGCAGTTCTTGCCTACCTGTGGAGCATTGTAAGAGTCCCAACAGAGAGAGATTACTGCTGCTTTATCAAAGAGCAAGGTAATTTTTAGCCATTGCTCAGCTCACAAATACAGGCTGGGAATACTGCAGTAACATTTCCTGACTCATAAGGAAGCAAAAATCTGGTGCTACCTCTAAAAAGTTTCTTCCTGCACCACTTTGAGGAAGTGTGATGTTTACTGCCCAGAGTGATCCTCATCTCTTTCACGCTGGAGAAAAGACAATGGAGTACAAGTATTACAGCGTACACTTGGAAAACTGTGACACTGTGGCTTTTTGTAGCTTTCTTGCTCTGTCTTTGAACTATGGTGGTATGCCATTTCTGTGTCATAAGTTTCAAAATTGTGTCTGGGTGAGTGAGAGGAATAAAAAAATGTCAAAACCTGGAAAACAAAATTAAGTCCTCAGAACTCTGTTATAAAGTGCTACTAGTGTTAAACTAAAGGGAAACTGGAGCCCTGCTTCTACTGTACCATTCCTGGGCACAATTGGCTACCTTTGATTTCTAAGATAAATTCCACATCTACAGTATCCTCTTATTTCAAAGCATTTTTTCAAGGTGAAAAAAAGATCATCCATGTTTAATTCATGGGAAACAACAACTGGAAGATCTATTCAAGGTCGCACAGCAAGTGAATTTCAGAAACTGGGGAGAAAACAAGCAAGTATGATTTTGAGTATCTTCCCCTGATCACTGGCTACCACAGCTTTCACTTAGGATACAGTGACTCTCATAATTTGTTGTCACAGGCTCTGCATCTAACAGGAGATGGAAAAGCTCTCTACCCACATCCCACTTCAGCCCTGGCTTTTAAACCTGCACCTATTATTTCCTACATGCCTTGACTGAGAGTGCCACACTGTCTGCAAAACATACAATAGGATTAACTCATTGATTTTTATAAAAAGTCCCTGAGAAAGATGTTGACACTTTATTTTATAATACAGGTCATGGCATTGCTTTCTTATATTCACATTGTATTTTTAGAAAGCTCACACAACCTAGATCACAAAAATAAAAAATCTGTGAGAATGCTGGGGCTTCATCTTGCAGGTAAGTTATATTGTTAAGCTACTCTAAGTCAGTCTCAGTCAGCTGTTGATTTTATTTTTTAAGTGTAAGCCATCTGTTCCAAAATCCACAGGCTAACAAAGACATTAGGATGTCTTGTGTTACATCTCTATCACCATGCCCAATAAAGCATGTCCTCAAGTGCCTCATCCACATGATTTTTAAATACTTTTAGGGATGATGATTCCACCACCTCCCTGGGCAGTCAATTCCAACGCCTAACTACTCTCTCAGTGAAGAAATTCTTCCTAATGAGGTCTAGTCTAAACCTCCCCTGCTGCAATTTCAGTAAATTTCCCCTAGTCCTGTTGTTGGTTTGAGCAGTAGGTTTAGGGTTAAAACTGTTGGGTTGACCAGTAAGTTTAGGGTCAAAATAATTAATTAAGGTTTAGGGTCAAAATAATTAATTAAAAGTGTGCTGTGCATTGTTTAGGTTTGTAATGAGTTTCTGTAGAGTTAGTAACCGTTTAACCATAAGGAGGAAACCTGTTTACGGAACAAAGACAAGAACGAGAGTTATGGGAGTTATACTAGACCAAGCAGAAAAATCCAAGCTGGACTTCAACCAAGAGTTAGAGGTGAAAAGGACACAGCGAGGAGGACGTCTTACTTCATCAGATGAAGACTACTTACTTCATCCCAATGACCACCAGAGGGAAGCGTGCAAGCGCAGAAAGGACTAGTGTCGTAATTCACTGATGAAGTAATCTACCTATGCATATGCATTAGAAACTATGGTTACCTGTTGAATATACAATTAGGTTGCAAAATTTTCAGGGGTAAATTGCGGTCGTGCTGTAATGGATTTTGGAATCAGATTTGGGTCCGTACCCCTGATTCCCGGGGCCTCAAAATAAAGCACCACATATAACCCTTCCCGAGTGGTTATGTGTTTGTCTCCATGCTGACAGTCATGTCATAAATCTGTCACGGTTTAACACTGGCCCGGCAATTAAACAGAATAACAGATTTTTCTATTAATCCCCCTCTCCTCCCTGATAAGGAAAGGAGAGAGAATAAAGGAAAGAGACTTATGGGTTGGAAACTAAACTACACAACTTTAATGAAACATCCTCTCCCCTTTCGCCCAATAACTCTCACGTCACCACGGAGGCTGCAGGGCAGCCCTGGGAAAGTCCAGGCTGGACCCTGGGGTCAGGAGCAGTTGGGAGATGGAGGCAGGAACACACAGATTCAGGCTGGCATGGATCAGGACCACAGGCAGATGAATGGATGGAACCCTCCCAGGATGCCGAGGCAAACAGGGACAGGTGAAGGAAGATCAGGAAGGAGCAGAAAAGGAAGCAGAGAAGGGAGCAGAACAAAGGAGCAGAAAGAAAGGGGTTGACCTTCGTGATCCCTCAAATTTATACTGAGTATGACGTGTATGGGATGGAATACTCTGTTTGGTCAGTTCTGGCATCTGTCTTGTCTCGGGCCTCCCCAAAGGAGGGGTTCAGGTGGGACCTCTTTACTCCTTCTGCAGGATAAAATGTTTTCCTCAGAGCTGAGCAGTGTCCTTCGCTCTGTACACCCGTCTCTAGCAGTAACTATAAACAGCCAGTGTTATCAGTCCTAGAAGCAGACACTGTCTGAGAAGCTTGCTGTTAATTTCAGCAAGTGCAGCTACTTACAAGAAACTTAGCTGAAAGCAAAAGTACAAACCAGAAAATCACCTTTATCCTGGCCCAAACCAGGACATTCCACCCCTTATTCCATACCATTTGCGTCATGCTCCAATCATTACTCTCTCTTATCCCTAAATACATCTATACACAAATTATTGCTACCTCTCTGTACTAAAATTCACTAAGTAATCCAGTCTATGAATGCAGTTGTTCATCTTGTAGCAGATTCTTAAAACAAGAAGCAATTGTCACAGTTCATGCCTGTGGTCCACAAGTTGCAGGTTGCAGGTGTTAACTTCAAGGAAGTTACTGGATGTCAGTCGATGAATCTAGTTCTGGTTTCATCACCACAAAATCATCCTGAAAAACACTCACAGAACACTGTTAGTTTATGCAATAATTTACATAACAGTAGTTAATGTGGGATACAAGTTCATTACTGTCATTACTGACTTGAGAGAAAAGGCCAACACCAACACCCGTACGCCCTCCTCTCAGGTAGTTGTAGAGAGCTATAAGGTCTCCTCAAAAACAAGTATTCCCAATTGTCTCAGCCTCTCTTCATACACTTGTTCATCATACATTTCACTTGCTTCGTTGCCCTTCTCTGAACTTGCTCCAGCAGCTCAATGTCTTTCTTGAAGTAAAGGGGCCCAGAACTGAACACAACACTCAAGGTGCAGTCTTACCAGTGCCAAGCACAGGGGCATGACGAAACAGCTAGCAACAAGTGGCAGAAGAAGTCTGTACCTGTGGTGACCAAATATCTCCTTGTTACTGTCAATAGAACATGTATTTGGAAATTGCTTTTGAATTTACACTTGTAGGCATTTTCCATTGTGCTGAACCCTCTTTCATCCAGTATTTTGCTGTCGCTGACCATTTTGAGCACAGCTTCCATCTCTTCCAAATTAGACACCCAGAAGGGAATATTTTGACAGTCTGAATTCCCAGCAAAGTGGAGTGACAATACCGTATGTCTTCTGCATCACTCCAACGCTGAGCATGTGTCATGGTTAGCAGTTTGGGCAGACTAGAAACCTACCTTCATACTGAAGGTCCAACATCTCTGGAACAGCAGCACTCATTGATGGTGTAAGTTCTTTCAGACCACGGTAGTCCACAGTTAATCTCCATTCTCCATCAGACTTTCACACTTGGCCATATAGGACTGTGGCCAGTAATGGGTGTTTCTTGGGAGACTGAAGCAGCCATCCTTCTGGAAACACTACCCCCAGTTTATTACCTTGCAGCTCCTGTACTCTTGCACACAGCGTCACAATGGGCTTGCCATCCCATATACTCATGTCGTCCTCACCAAGGTTACATAGGGTCGACCACAGAGAACTCCATGTTGAGTTCTGCCTACCCTGAGCTGGCTTCCTAAGGAAGCACCTGTTTTTGATAGCTGATACAGAAATCCATTCAGAAGAAAAATTAATCTCCATCTCCATCTTGGATAACTTATCATGCAGATTCTCAAATGAGGTTTTTACCTCCTCAACCATATTTTTGAGCTCTGCAGCCAGTTTTTTCCAAAGCTGAGACATGAGCCTGTAAGGGGCTAGAGGTACTGTCTTAGCTGGCTAATAAATTTACCCATGGTGGTATTTCATCATCTCCCCCAAAATGTGGGAGTACATAGCAGGGGCACTCTGTGTGAGCTTTTTAAGCAGAGGCCTCCTGCATGGCAGCTCGTCAGGGTCCTCAGGCGTTTCCCCATCGCCATAGATGACCTCCCGAATTGCCAGCTCCCTCAGATATCTGATGCCTCTTTCCACAGTGTTCCATCTAATAGGGCGACATTCGATATCCTCCTTATAGGATATCGGCATTTTACCGCAGACAAAAGGCGTTTCCAAAGACTCTAAGTACCGCTTTTCTCCCAGTTACCTTATCAATGCCCCCATCTCTGATAACGATCCCAGCTGCAGCTCCTCTCTGCCCTTCTACTCTCCTGTATCCACTCCCTTGTCCCAGCTCAGCAGCATCCAATCAATCAGTGATTCACCTTCATCTCGAACATAAATAACCCTTTCTTAAATTTCGTATCTCTTTCAGAGACATAGATTGGACAATTATCTCAGATTCTGAATCACTCTCCTTTGTCGTTCCTGCCTCGGGCTGACTCTCTCGCTGATTAGGGTTTTCTGTTGTCTCTGTCTCTGAGTCATCATCATCATTACCCTTCGCCGGGCGGTCCGACTTCTTTAGATGCTTTCTGTGGGTTGTGACAGGGGCGACAAGGGCTGGTTCCGAGCCAGTGGGGGAGATATCACTGGCAGCGGTGGCGGGAACTGTGCTGGTGGGGCACACCAGCGGGGGAAGTTTTCTTGTGCAAATATCGAACACTGAACCACCCCTGGAACAGATTCAGGCATGGTGATAACCAAAACAAGTAACACCAACCACCACCGACATCTCGAACCTCTGGTGGGTCGAACTTGCCACAGAAAGGAGCAGAATGGTTTTGCATAGTGAACGCATTCACCAGAGAGTCCCCAAACTCCCCAGTCCAATTGCCAACCAAACTCATTCCCACAGAAACCACTGTTTTAACAGCATAGTAAAGTATCATGGCTGGGAGATAGGACCATAAAGAAACAACAGGCATAGATGAGTAAGTTGAAAAGGCCAGTATATAACAAGTCTTTCACCCGTGCTATTTTGAAACCCATTTTTCCTTTTTTCAGTTTCCAACAGTCTAAGATTTTCAATTACAGGGAAAAATTAAATTCGAGCCCTGCATCAGGCAACAATTACCCTTTCCCAGCTTAACAGTTCGGGTGGACCACAAAACTAGGACAGAATCCCCCTCCAAAGGGAAGATAAAAGGGCAATAAAGACAGGAGACTTTAACTGGAAACTGAAAACAGTTGGATACAGATTTTACTAACACAAGGGAAAGGCAATAACATAACGGGTAGAGTAACAAAAAATACAAATATTAACAATTATACATATACAACCCGACAGATTGCACGTGTCCAGCTGGCGGGAACGAACAGTCCCACAGCCAGCAGGAAGTGGGAGGCAAAAAAGGCAGGAGCTGGTTCCTTTCTGATCTTTTATAGAGTATGGAAGGAAATGGGAGGGAATAGATCCCTCCCTTTACATTCCTCCCCTCTCACAGTCTGAAAGCCCTCCTTCTTTAGTTCCTCCTGTTCAAATGGTGACAGCATGTTATCACTGGAAAAGAGTGTCATGACTAGATCCTCTAGGGCAGCAACACTCTCCTGTAGTAAAGAGGGAAAGTGGGCAGTCAGTAAGAAAAGTTTGAAGGAACTGTCAGCAGTGCTCTAGGAGCTGGTAAAATAATCAGGAGGCAGGCAGAACTGGGATTTGGGAAGGAACAGACTTTCCTCTGTTATTTGTCGTGATAAAAAAATTATGAGCTATGACACTATCACAAGGTTTTAATCCTCTAGTGTGTTGGGTTTGAAGGATGACACTGAGTCATGGGTAACCTGCCTCTGTAGAGCTGTGTGTGGGCAGCCTGGTTCAGCTCAGACCAATTGTCAGACCACCACCTGCCTCAATTTGGTTGTTCTCAGGAGGTAACAATGAGGAAAGAGTACTGTCTCCCACATTTAGCTTGTTCAATTTGACCAATAGTCTGCATTTAGCTACTACTTTTTTAAGTCTACCAAGGCAAAATATGAAACTTGTAAGCAATTGAGAGCTGCACTTAAGTGGCAACAAAATGACCTCTGCCCTTCTGAATATGCATAAGAACCAAAACCAGAAAATGAAACAGAGAAGGAAAAGGGAGAAAAATCAGCTCTGTTGATACATTCAGGCTCTTTTATCAATCTGGAGAGTGAATTTAACAAAGGATTTTCAGATAAAATAAGAGGGGAGCAATTCTAGCATGAACTGTTTGGATGTTTGTAGTATACTTCTAATGCTTTTATAATATTCATCTAGGAGAAGAGGCTTTGGATGTATGTAGATGGATGTTCAGGTTTAGAAACCATGAAGCAGCCAAAAGAGACCACAGTTTCTTGTTAATATTCAGGCAACAAAGCTCCTTTTCCATCGTACATCTACAGGTTTAATTGAATGACTCAGAGAGCATCAAAGCTGCGGCACATGAGTGATCACACTATACAAGACTCCACAGAATGAACATTATTTGCTATGTCAGAAGACATCAAGAAACGCAAAACAGGCAACTGCTGGCAACACTTTCAAATATTGGAAGAGAAAACACCAGCAATGTGAACTCTGATCCCCAAATTACCAAATCCCCAAATTATCTGAGAGAAAAATAAATTATTACAACTGCACTATTTTCTCTATCTTGGTGATATTTTTGACTACTAACAAAATTTAACTGAATTTTAACTCAGACTAACCAGAATGATGTTACTTAAACTGGAATGTTGGGGGTTTTTTTGCCTTGAAGTTACAGCTTTAAAAGTTGCAGCCTGTATATTCTTGGTAAAGCACAGTATTGTGTGAGCTTCACCAACTGAAATACTGAAGGCTTGCCATATTCCTGTGTCTGGAATTTCCTTTCCAAAGGGCTGTGTCAAAACAGAAGGCCTGGAGCCAGAAAGCCCTGATGCCTAGTCCTGGACACGACAGATTCACTTGGGTAGTTTTTGTAGACACAATCCTGAGAGATATCAAGTTCCTCCTGTGAAGTACAGAGGTGTGGCTCTGGCATGCATTTCTGCTGAGGTATCTTCTGTAGTACCCTGTATCTTTGCTGTCACTGTGGCAAGGACAGAGTGATGTGGAGGAGCAGGATATTGCAGTATTGGGCTTGAACTGCTGACATGCCAGATGGCTAAACAACTTTTTGCACTGGGATGGATGCTGTTGCCAGCTTGTCCTCTCTGCCTATGAAGGCAAAGAGAACAAAAACATGCAGTAGAGACTGCACCCTTTAAAGAGGCAGGTACATAACTGGAGGGCCCAGGCATGACTGGGCCCCTTGGACTCAAATAAGCAAACACAATTTGTTACTGTAATGCATGGAGGACTCTTATAATAGATTAATAAAACTCAAGGATGGCTTACAGGATAATTTGCATAAGTGTGTACCAATGCACTGGTGACTTGCTGCAACACTGAACAATAGTTCACATCTTTCTTCCTCAGCCTTTTCCCCTACAGTTCCCTACCAATAACAAATGCAGATTGGGGTCACGTTGCTTTCATCTGCTTGTTAACTGTGTTATTGAGGACAGCAGACCAATTATCTGAATCTGCTTTCCTCTTAAAACCATACGCAGAAACAAAACTATAAGATTTCAGCGGAGCACACAAGTTTCAGGTTCACATAATGAAAGTTAACTTTTGGACTTATATTACCTTTTCCAGTGAGTGGCCTCCCAGCTAGTGATGTTTCAGTATATTTGCCAAAAAACAGCAGTCAAGTTATTGATGATTAAATTATTATTGATTATAAAACAGTATGATTTAACATACCGTTAAATAGATCTATTTATGTAAGAACAACCTGAAAAATAGAATGTGGAATTGTCAGTGCAGGTGGGAATATGCAGGATATGTCTCTGGATGTTTTCTGCTACTGAACAGTAGAAGGTAGGGATGCCATTGCCCTCTCGTGGGTAATAGCTGAAACAGAAAATGGGAAGCTACAGTCCCACTGGTTGCCTGGTTTTTTTAATCCTGCAAATCACATTACAGTGGATGCTTAGACATCTCAATATTTTCATTCCATATGCTCAGGTCATTCAGAGTAGACAACTGCATGCTGCAGGACTGGGGCTTATTCTTAGATAGAAAACTCAGTATGTTGGCTAGGACAACACCTGTAAGGCTGCACCTCAGGGCTCAGGTGGAAGGGGTCCCATGAGAAAATTCCATGGAGGGTAAAGGAGCTAGAAAGTGCTGGGAGTTTTTCAAGAACACTCCCTCAGTTAACCAAAATCAGTTCATCCCCTCTAGAGGCAAGGGAAGTAGGTGGAGAAAGAAACCCCCATGGCTTAACTCTGAGTTTCTGGATCTGCTGAGAACCAAAAGTTAAATGTACGAGAGGCTGAAAAGTGGAACATTACCAGTTGAAAATTACAAGACCATTACAAGGATATGCAGAGAAGCAGTTAGGAAAAATAAGCTAAGCTTGATCTAAATTTGTCTAGAGATGTCAAAATTTTCAAGAAAGGGTTCTTCAGATATATTCACAGCACAAAGAGAGAAATAATATTGTCTCATTATTAAATAGGAGAGGTGAACTTGTCACCAACAATGCTGAAAAGGCAGAGGTTCTCAATGCCGCCTTCACCTCTGTCTTTACTAGTGCTGTTAGGCCCCAGGACATAGGAACAAAAGTTCAAAGTGAAGAAGACATTGACCCACCACCAGTGAAGGAGGAAATGGTGTATCAACTACTACAGGAGCTTGACCCATACAAATCTAATGCTCCAGATGCCATCCACCCCAGCGTGTTGAGAGAGCTCATTGATGTGGCTTTCCATAATCTTTGAGAAGTCATGGAGATGAGCAGACCTCTCTGAAGACTGGAGGAAGGCTAATGCCACCCCAGACTTTAAGAAGTGTTTTGGGGAGGACCCAGGCAATTATAGACTGCTCAGTTTCACTTCAGTCCCCGGGAAAGCCATGGAGTGAATCCTCCTGGTCAATTTTTTTTGCTGGTCAATTAGGACATGTGAGCAGGAAAAACTAACATGGGTTTATCAGGGGCAAAGTGTGCCTAACAAACCTGGTTGCCTTCTGTGACAAAGTAACCTGCTCAGCTGATGCAGGGTGAGTGGTGGACATTGTTTACCTGGAATTTTCCAAGGTTTTGTTGTGGTCCCACACAGCCTCCTCCTGGAGAAACTGTCTCAGCGTGGCCTGGACAAGTAGCCTTTGTGGTGGGTAGGGAACTGGATGACAGACCATACCCAGAGGGTGATAGTAAATAGTTCAACCTCCAATCTGCAATGAGTCACAAGTGGAGTCTCCCAGGGATCAATATTGTTTAACACTTTCATAAGCAACCTGGATGCTGGGATCAAGAGCACTCTGATGAAGTTCACTGATGACACCAAGATGAGTGGAGAGGCTGACACCCCAGAAGGGAAAGACACCCTCCAGGATGACTTAGACAGACTGGAAAAGTGGGCTAACAGGAGGTTTATGAAGTTCAGTGTAGAGAAGTGTAAGGTTTTGGACCAGGGAACACATAACCCAAGAGTGCAGTTCATACTGGGATCCACTTAGCTAGAGAGAAGCCTTGTGGAAACAGACCTGGGGGTCTTGGTGGACAACAGGCTCAACGTGAGCAAACAGTGTGACACAACATCAAAGAAAGCCAACAGGATGCTGGGTTGCATCAACAAGGGTATCACCAGCAAAGACACAGGAGTCATCATTCCACACTACTTGGTACTTGTCAGACTGGACCTGGATTACTGCATCCAGTTTTGGTCCTCACTGCATAAAAAGGGTGCAGAAAAGCTAGAGAGGGTTCAGAGAAGAGACATGAGGATGATCAGAGAACTGAAGCACCTTCTATATAAGGAGAGGCTGAGAAAACTGGGTTTGTTCAGCTCTGAGAAGAGAAGTCTTAGGGAAGATACCCTAACAATGCTCCAGTACTTAAAAGGCACCTAAAAGAATGATGGACACTCTCTATTTACAAGGAATCACATGGACAAGACAAGGGGCAATAGGCACTGGTTCCTGGTGAGATTCCTATTGACATCATAGGAAAATTTTTCACTATAAGGACAGTCAGATGTTGGAATGGCCTCCCAAGGGAAGTGTTGGATTCCCCTGCTTTGGAAAGTTTTGTGTCAGCTTGACGGGATGCTGAGACATATCATATAAAAAACAATACTAGAAGGATTGGACCAGATGATCCTTGAGGTCCCTTCCAGCCTGACATTCTACGGTTCTAAAGTTGTGAGCCAGAAGCATCCCTGTAAATGTCACATATTTGAGCTCAGGATTCACTTTACTGGAAGAATACAGGGAAAAGCACCATGTTTACCCTAGGAATCAAGATACAGAGCTAGGCCACGGGGAGTAAAATCTGGCTAGGGCTGCTTTGCTTTAAAAATGCACCTTGTTTTGTGACCTACACTAGGAGATCCTGCTCTGGCAGGACTGTTGGACTTAATGATCTTTTGAGGACTCAACGATCCTTCTAACCCCTAACATTCTGTTGTTCTGTAATAAATTTCAGATGAGAAGTAAACTATTTATGGACTGTATTTAAAAATCTGTTGTTTAAAGTGCATAGCTGGCCAGAGATTATGGTTGTAGACATTAAAAATGGGCTGTCCTGAATGGTTACATATTACAAAGAGATCCTGTTTTCATTTTTGCCTATATCTTTTTATGGAACCTGTTTGTAGAGATGAACTATTCAACTGGTAAATGGAGATGGAGGAGAGGGTGTAAAAACAAGCAGGAGGTCAGGTTGAGGATAGGAAAGCTGAGGAAAAAGTAGCTTGGTATTGCCTTAAGCAAAGCAGCAAGTTTCCTGTGCCCAGAAACATTTCTGAAGACCATGTTACTCCATTGACAAAATTGCCCTGATCATTAATCTCAGGATATCTTTGTTAAAGTGTCACACTGTTTATACAGGTGGCTCACTGTCAGTGATGTACACAGGACTGTTACAGTAAGTGTAACTGTTGGGGTATTACTTATTAATAAGCTTTCTCTACTTAACTCCAGAAAAGCTGTCATCAGCAGGGCTGTGGGTTTTTTCATCATGGATGTCACGGTTTAACACTGGCCCAGCAATTAATTCACAGAGATTAAAAACAACTGGCACAAGCAGATCTTACCAAAAATCTGCCTGGAGAAGACAATGAGAACAGGAAAGAATGTGTCCTGAAAAAATGGGTGCAGTAGCCATAGCACAAGCATTTTTAAGTTTGTCATTAATATAACTAGTATTTCTGTCTCTTTAAAAATATTTCTAAAGGGTGCCTGAAGTCACTCCGCATCCTTCCTGCATCCTTCCTGGGTCTTACATTAGGGTCTGGTGCCATGAGTATGCAGAAACTTCTTTATTTTCCTTGGGATAAATATTCTTTTCACATGCTGGACCTATATAATTTTTCTTTGAGTAAATATTGTCTCTCCTTCTTTTTCAGGACATACATACATTCGGTGTTGTGGGTGCCTTCGTAATTAACATAACTTGCTAATCACAATGATGTTCATTCATACATCTCTGAAGAGAAAACAGATGCATGAAGGCACAAACTCATTTAGCAGTTACAGCTACAGTCCTTTTGGCTGTATTGTATTTCATACAGCAAAAGGTGGTTCTTTGCAAATATTTCAGATCATGAGGGCATAACCTTTCACATTCCCTTAAGATCAACTTTTCTATTGAAAACATTATAAGCAACATGTTTTTTGAATCATCTGTATATCATTTACCATAATTGTGCAGAGAGTCCATGGTCCAAATTTGGTAATGACTGGTTTACAAATCAAATCACACCCCAATTTATGTTTTTGTCCTGGCATTGCCAAAAATTTCACAGGCATCCTTTCCAGACACTGTCATTATGTTTCATTTCCTCCATCAGTAAAATGAATACAGATAGTATCAGCTGCTTCCCAGGACTGTTGGGATGACTGTTATTTTGATGATGGTGAGATCTGTGTAGACATGACCAGACAGGCACAAAGTATTTATTATTAAAATTATTAAATTATTATTATACTTTACTATCAAACAAATCCTTCAGTTTAGAGTTCAGTAGGCTTTAAGGAAAGCTGACTGGAAAATTAAAAAAACCCAACAAACAGCTGAGGAGTAAACAGCAAAGAATGCTCATCATCTTTCATTAGATTAGGTGTTTGAGAAAAAATGACTTGGTTTAACAGTCAGAGGAAAGAGGCAGATTTCTCTGCAAGAGAAGAAAGTCCCAACAAGCAAACAGACATGCAGAGGAAAATAATTCTGCCTTTAGCTACTGCCTTGGCATCCTTGGATCTCAATAAAGACATCATTTGTCTCAGTGTTTTAAAAAACAGTAGTATTTGGTAGGAAAGGCTTTTCTCCAGGAGTAAATGAAGAGAAGGATTGCTGCATTTTTTCTCATAACAGATATTTTCCTAGTGGATGAATCATGTTGTTTAACTGAAGGTTAGGAAATGAACCTTAAAAATCTGCTGTGGAATCTGTTATTTTTCTTGTGCTTAGTATTTTCCATTTGTGAACCTATTTTCTGGTGTCACAGTAAAAGCAATGTTCTTCTGTTCATTTTTGCAGTTATGAGTCCTAAGAGAAAAAATAATCTGCTTTTCATCAGTGCTACTTCCTTCAATTCATTTTTTCTGTTATTACAGTCTATAGCAACCCAGCTGAAGATTTCTACCTACTGCAAAATAATGCAAGAGTACTGCTGGCCCATATTTTCAATATTTAATTACAAGAATCATTATTTCTGAGCATGCTGATAGAAGTGATAGACGTATATTTTGCAAGGAAAATAGTTCCTTTGGTATATAATTACATATATATATGATATATATCATATATGTTATATATATAATTGTAGTAATAATAATTGTAATAATTGTAAATAATAGAAATAGTTCCTTTGTTATATAACAAGAGCTACTTTACATTATATATTCTTCTAATATTATGGCTAATGTTCATGTAAATGAAAAATGGTGTCTGTAGAGATGCATGTCATGGTTGTGGTGAGATCAGTTCCAGGAGAGAAAAGTAAATTTCATCACTATCCTGAAAATCATCCTTGAATTATTTAAATTCCATTTAAATCCTATTTTCAGTTTTAAATTTAATTCTAGAATAGTAGATAACTTCTCTTCAAGAATCTGTCTGATTTTATGTGAATATTTGTGCATTCCAGAGATAGTTGATGAATGTGGTTTAGTTTTTCTCTGGAGACTTTCATGTACCTGAGACAGAATGGTGATAAGCTAATTTCCTGAGCATTGCTAGCAGTTCCAAACATGCCTGTAACTAATAATCTATTATCTCACTCTCTTAACTAGAAAGAGGAGTGGGAATAAAAATATAAAGTGTTAAATTAATTTTAAATAGAAGCACCATAGCAGCTATTGTTTTACAAACAGAATCAGATTTCCTGCCATGATAAACTGGAAGGCTGAGAAACAGCTTGAATTATTCCCACTGGGATCAGACACTTACCTTGTCAGACGTCAGGTCAAGGCATTTCTTAAGTGTTTGTCATCCAGAAACAGAAATTGAAGACCGTTGTTTTTTGAGGCATAATTTTCATGCAGGTGTAAATTGTCAGAAGGCCATAATAAGGTGGAAGTTGAGTCCATATTCTCTTTTCAATAAAATAGATCCTTAATTAACCGTTTAATTAATGAAAACAAGAGTGGTGATTTGCTTATGAAACCTACTAAACATGTAGTCATTAATGGACCACTAGATGAGCGTGAGATTATAAGTTTTTTTAATTTTTTTTTCTTGAATCGTATATTTATTACCTATTGTCCCATCCTGAGTAAGCTATATGAACCAGAAATGCCTTCTCCCTGTTTGGAGGCCTCTTTGCTTTCTTAGGGTTCTAGTCATCTGTGGTTAATTACCAGTTATTTCATGTTTTTTTTCAATGTCCTATAACAGCAATTCAAGTCTTACAGAAATTAAGTATGACAAAAGCAAAATAAGGAGTTATATTCATGCAATAATACACTGTTGGATAGGTAAGTATTGTTTGCTTTTTAATGAGCATTTTGTGGGTAGATCATTTGATGTCCAGGGATGTAAATCACAGTTCTGCATGTTTAAATCAGGCATGCATAGACAGAACTTAAATTTCAAGCTTAATTTTCCTTCTTAAATTATAGACTGTAATTCACCGCTATAACTCTATGCATTAATTTAAAAAACAAAACAAACAAAAAAAATTTACCTACTACATGCATTGTAAATTACACTATACACCAAATAGAAACAAGCTAAGTCTGCTGAAAGCTTTTCTCCTGCTAATGCATGAAAATTTTAGGATCTGGTGTCCTTCAGTACAAATGGTAAATAGAAGAATGTTAAACCTGGATGACAAAAACTGGAGAAATACATAGGAAAGTAAAGGTTATAACCATCAGGTGACTGCTGCTCCAGGGCTAACCCTCACACTACTTGACCCTGTGTTTAGTGAAGTGTGACACCTGGTGAGATTAAAAGAGCTTTTCTCAGGAGTCCTCAGAACTGTGAATCTCTTCCTTAGCTAAAACATATAAGGATTAGGAGAGGAATCTGGACATCTTAGGGCAGCTGAACTGACAGGATTTCCCATTGCAGGCATAGCATAGGGGAAGGGAGAAGGGAATGTAACAAATTCAGGTTGCAATCTTTTTTCTCTTTCACCTTGCTGAGAGAAGAACAGAGCCTTTTAGTTACCTTCTAATGGATATTCAGGTTTTTCTTCTGATGATTGATCTCAGTTTTGCTGTTCCATGCAGAAAGCACAGGTAATGGAGAGGGTAAGACTGATCTCTTTTTTCACAACGCCACCCTCCCACCTGCTTATTCCTTCCCCCTGCCCTTGGTCTGATCTACCTGTGGCCTTGGTAACTTCAGCAAGGTACTGGCCTGAAGGCAACTGGCCAGGCTAATAGCAAATCCAGGTAAAGACATGTTCCCAGTTCCCCCTTTTCCCTCTCCCTCCTAGCCAGGATCATCTGAAGATGTCTGTCTCTCTTGCTAGCTTGTCTAACACTTGCTCCGTTGCTATCTGAAGTAGAAGAGAACCACCCATACTTCAAAAATTACCTTGGCTCTATCCAGCACGATAATTACATCACCCTTCAGAACGCCAGAGAAATGCTTCTGGAAACCTTGCACTTATGGATTATCTACATGCTAAATGCATTTGGGGTGCAGCACAAATATTTGTCATCAAGTACAGTTTGACAACAAATGCAGTTTGTTAGCAGAGAGCTGGGAATATACTGTGTCATATCCAGACAGCACCTGGTAGTTCCATCAAGGTCTTTCTTTTAAGCAATAACACATCAAATATTCCTAACATACCTTCTAGTTACCCCGATGTTATATCGCATATTGTTTTTTGGCATCTGACTATTACATAAGAATATTCAAGGATGAGAGTGCAAATAAATACCTCAAGCTAATAGTCCTCTTTCAAAGAACAAGTGTGTCAACTCTTTTTTAAAGTAAATCTGGTATGTAGATTACAAACCACGGCTTGATTTGTGCACAAGGAGAATTCTGCCTAGATTCAGAGTTGAGTTCAGCGGGTCAGAAATTCCCAGGCTTGAAGTAAAACAGAGATATTATGCTTTTGTGCACTGCTATGCAAAAATACTTGTCATGGTCTAAAAGTGCAGTCTGCTTTGCATATTCAGGTCAGGCAGAAGAAGAATATTTCTACAGGTATTGGAGAGAAGACAGAGAGAGGTTCATCCTTCTGTTGATACAAACTCTGGCTGACCACAGCAGTACAATGGTTTATATACATTTACATCAGGTATAAACTGCTCTGTGAAGGGGCTTGATATGGCAGGACAGAAAAGGAACTGCATTCCAGAGGATGTACTCATTTTTCCCTGATGAGAAGATGCAGGATGTCCCCACCACATACCTGTCCAGCTCCTTCATCTCTCACATGCGATGTTGCTCTGTCTTTGACCCATAAGTTCTGCTTCCACATTGTCTCAGTTTAGTGGTTAGAATGACCCAGGGAACTAGAGGCCAGCCAGTCTCATCTCTGTGCCTGGCAAGATCATGGAGCAGATCCTCCTGGAGGCTCTGCTCAGTCATACAGATAACAAAGGGGTGGTTGGTGACAGCCAACACAGCTTCACAAAGGGCAAGTCCTGCCTGACTAATGTGGTGGCCTTTTATGATGGGGTCACAGCACTGGTGGACAAAGGCAGAGAAACAGACATCATCTGCCTGGACCTGTGCAAAGCATTCAACACTGTCCCACACAACAATCTGATCTCTAAACTGTACAATACAGATTTGATGGATGGATCACTCCTTGGATAAGGAACTGGCTGGATGGTCACACCCAAAGGGTTGTGATCGGTGGCTCAGTGTCCAACTAGAGATGTGTGATGAGTGGTGTTCCTCAAGGGTTGGAACTCAGACCAGTGCTGTTTAACATCTGTGTCAGTGACACTCACAATGGAAATGAATGCACCCTCAGCAAGTTTGCTGATGACACTGAAAGTGTGGTGAAATCAACACAGTGGAGGGAAGGGATGCCATCCAGAGGGACCTTGACAGGCTTGAGAAGTGGACTTGTGCAAACTGCACGAAGCTCAGCAAGGCCAAGTGCAAGGTTCTGCACCCGGGTCGAGGCAATCCCATGCACAAATACAGGTTGGGAGGAGAAAGGATTGAGGACAGCTCTGAGGGGAGGGACTTGAGGGTGGTGGTGGGCCAGAAGCTTAAACTGAGCTGTCAATGTGCACTTGCAGTTCAGGAAGCCAACTCTGCCCTTGGCTGCATGAAAAGCAGCACAGACAGACAGTTGAGGGAGGTGATTTTCTCTCTTTACTCTGCTCTTCTGAGAGCCTGGAGTACTGTGTCCAGTTCTGGAGTCCTCAGAATAAGAAGGACACAGAGCTCTTTGAGCATGTCCAGAGGAGAGCCACAAAAATGACCAGAAGGCTGGAGCACCTCCCCTATGAAGACAGGCTGAGGGCATTGGGGTTGTTCAGCCTAAAGAAGAGGAGGCTCTGAGGTGACCATATAGCAACCTTCCAATACCTAAAGGAGACCTACAAGAAAGCTGGAGTAGGGCTTTTAGCATGGGTGTATAGCAAGAAGAGAAAAGTAACAGTTTCAAACTTGAAGAGGGGACATTTAGGATGGACATTGGCAAAAAGTTCTTTCCTGTGAGGGTGGTGAGATGCTGGATCAAGCTGGCCAAGGAAGTTATGGCTGCCCCCTCCCTGGAAGTGTTGAAGGCCAAGTTGGTTGGGGCCTTCAGCAACTTTTACCTAGTGGGAGGTGCCCTTGCTCATGCAGGGGAGTTGGAACTAGATAATCTTCCATTCTATGGAACCATTCTATGAGTCTATATATTACAGCAGGAGAACAACTTCCTGCACAGTTTTATTTACCTGTTTGAATTGTAAGGGCTCACACCTCATTTCTTGCTCAGATAAAACGGAACACCCCTGTGCTCTTATATCTCTGTTTCTAGAGAAAATGTAGGAGTTTTGATAACTATAGCTATTTTCTGCATAGGTATTTATCATAGTTCCATCACATTCTGGCATAAGTCTTGCAGATTTCTTCTCACAGTTTCCAAAGGAATCTTCTGCATAACAGACAAAGGCTAACACACATAAACCCGAGAACTCCTTTCATTGCAAGTGATCAAAAAAATTTCAATGTGAGAACGGTAAACACAGATTTTAAAAACTACAAATGTCTTAATATATTAATAATTGGATGCTCTCTCTTTGAGAAGCCACAACTTACACAGTATGCAAGTGATGAACTGGAAGTACTGCACTGCCTTAAGCACCCAATGACAGCTGATTTCTATTGCATTACTGGCTAAATGGTATTTGATTTTAGTACAACTCAGGATGACCTGAAGTTCCATAACTAGATCAATGAACTGCTTTTTATAATGCATCAAAAATATGACCCTGGCATTATTTACAGACAAGATAATGAGCAGTTGTTTGAACCTAAGTGAACCATAGCAACAAGCAAGCTTAACTTCTGTGTTGTGATAATGAGGGAAGGACTGAAGGTATGCATGTGTCATACTAGCTTTTACTCAATATAGATATTAGACCAACTCAGCAGTTCTGCCTGATTTGTGTTTTTGCACAAGACATTTAGCAGCAGTAAGAGGGCAAGAGAGGTGATGCCAAACAGCACTGAAGGGATAATAGACAGACAATGACAATTTTTTAAAGTAAGTTTTGCTTCAGAGCACTTTCCAGCAAACTGCATAAGTACATGCTTAAATTCCCGTGGCCACTGCAGTGAGATGAAGGTTACCTTGTTAGCTCCAAATTCCTTCAATTTAACAATTCTATTTTTGGCTTTTTGATGGTTTTTTTAACTGCATAGGCAACTGTTCACAGACAACATACCTATTAATGTATTTTTTATAGTCTCAGATGCTGATTTTGATATTTTAACCAGTACTTCTTACAATAATGACACTGCTAGACAAAAACAGGACTGAAATATGAACTATTTTTGTACAGCACAGAATAATTTACCAATTAGAAAACATATACACATAAATTACACCTCAGGGAAAGCAGAGGTTGGCATCTGCAACAGAAAAATGTTCCCACAGGAAAGATTATTCAGTAGGGATCTAGCTTTGGTGATTAAGGCTGAAAGACTTGTGACCTAACTCAGAAAGAGTGAAAAATTCAGATGAATTCAAACTTGCAGTTGAAGTTTTGTATTTCAGAGACCAATAATGAAAAGAATTATCCTTGAAATTTTTGCATTTTAGGCATATAGCATTACTCTATTTTTTAAAACACATAGCACTGGTAAGTAATCTTGCCTATAAAAATTCTAGTAAAAGCATTTCTTTTTACAATATGGAATGGCAATAGAGGAAAAAGGACTACTTAGTGGGCATCAGGGTTGTACATGATGGAAAGTTACAGAAACAAAATATTAACAACAAATATGCTGGTTGCATTTGCAATGTTAAGGTTTCTTTAATGTCTGAATCTGCCACCTTGTTTGCTTTTTCCCAAATGGTATGTTCAGTGGTCACACAAGAACCTACAGCATTCATCTGCAGCAAGTCACCCTCCTCAAAAGTTACAGTATGGATCAATTCACAAAGTACCAATTTTAAACCTTGCCATTTTTCCTAGCAAAACTTCTCTTTTGAAAAAATATTCAATATTTTAGGCTCTTAAGTGATTTTAACATACACCGCTCCACAAATATTTTGCTAATGATGAGCAATATCATATGCAATGGAATAAGGAAAGATGCTCCTCCTCTTAATCTTAGTTGGTTTTCAGCTGACTCCTGCATCAGTGTACAGGTTCCATCAATATCACTATGTTACCACCTATTACTACATTAAAAATACATTACTTCTCCTCATTCAGAAAAAAGTACTAGTAATCACTAAGGGCCAAGGTAACTGTGGATAAAGATAGGAGGTAAAAAGTTGCTAGAGAATTGAAGTTATTTAAGGAACTTAAAGGGACAATTCTGTAAATTCAAATATTAGTACACTAGCAAGTTTCATTCCCAAGGGACACAGGTTCAAAGTAAACACAAGCCTTACAGATGTCCCACTGCTACTCAAATTTCACAAGGAGCTGCAAGTATTTTCCACTACCTTGTTCTTTGTCTGTCAAACTTGCATTATTTCATCACTGACAAATTTTCTGAGCTTCCAAACACTGATGTTCAAACAAAACAGATCTTGATTGAAGTCAAACCAGGTATTTTATATACTATGTGTCTTTGCGTTATTATTATGAATTTCCTAGCTGGATTTCAATTCGAATCTGTATTACCGAATCTCTGTCAATTATATAAAGGACCAATCTCAGTCTTAAAATACTACATACATATATATGTATATACACAAACAGACAAAAAATGAACCAAGCCATCATGGCCTAAGTGTTGTTTGATATCTGGAAATAGGTCACGGTGGATTCTCTTCCTATTTAATAGGAATATAATTTATTCACATTCAGGCAACATTATTTGTAAAAACTTTTGGAAGCTCAAAACTCTCCTAGACATTATTCTGTTACAGTCTTTCACTTCTAATCAAGAAAATCTTGGCTTGCATAAGAGGTGTTTCTTTAGCCCATCAATATTTGGCCTGGGGTCCCAGCTATGAAGACTGACTGTCAAATCTGAATGCAATAATTGGTGGACAATAGAGGCAAATCAGCATGTGGTTCAGATGTAACATAAGCAGTCATCATAGAGGGCTAGTATTTTTTATGGTTGCTTCTACACTTAAGCAAAAGGAGGAGATGGAAAATAATTTCTTCTTATGCTTGTCCTACCAGGTATAGAACAAGGGGAAATGTTTTTTAAACTGATGGAGTATAGATTTAGACTGGATCTTAGGAAGAAGTTCTTTAGAAAGAGGGTGGTAAGACTATGGAACAGACTTCCCAGAGAAGTTGTGAATGCCCCACCCCCCTCCCTGGAGGTGTTCAAGACCAGGTTGGATGAGGCTTAGAACAACCTTGTCTAGTTGAGAGGCATCTCTGCCCATGGCAGAGGGGTTGGAGTAGATGATGTCAAAGGTCCCTTCCAACCTAAGCCATTCTATGATTCTGTGACCTGATGTTAACTTGGAAGATAGATTACACTGCCAAGTTTAAAAATCCAGGAGTAAGGAAAGCTGAGCAGAACTTAAGTAAATCCCCCAGAAAGTGAAATTAAAAAAAAAAAAAATTTCTTCAGTAGCGACAAACTAATATATGTCTTAATTAGAAATAATGACATTTTCTGATTTGGTTAAGACAAATAAGGAAGACACATGACATACATATACTTCATTAAGTTATTTATTAAAGAAAACAATTTATTTTTCTTAATAAGTACTAATCACCAGAAAAAACCTATCAGGAAAAATAGGTTTGCACACATATATAATTTTTACTGTACAGATTTTGCAATGCAAGTGCTTGCATAGATTTCACCATGCTCTCTTGTTACTGTCTGAAACAGCCTGTCCTTCTGAAGGTCTCCAGTATTATCAGGAATGCTTTGGCTCATAGTTACTACAGAAGAGAGAACTCAAATGAAAGAGTAACTGCATTTTATGACTTACTGGAATAGCTAATCTGCAAAATGAAAATAAAATTTGCTTACATGCAAAGACAAATAAGCCTTACCCTTCTTGTTCAGAATAAGGCAACAATCCTTTAAGAGCCCTACAAGGTTCTACATGATGCCTTATCTTGCTTTCATCTGCCAACTTTTAGACAGAAAAATTCTGAAAGATATCTGCACCCTCAAGCCAGTTCCGAAAACATGACAGCCCCTTGTCTCTGATCTGTTTTCTTCCCTTGTCAGTAATGACTTCTCCAGTTGGTTTCACAATCACCAGTTTAGGAATTGCTGTTATGTTGTATTTCTTCTTTAACTCACTGAGGGAAAAAAAACAAAACAAAACACACCATTAGGGAACATTTCAAGAAAAATTCTGGTCTCTCATGAAGAATACTTGGGTCAGGATGCATGGAAGAGTGGTGAGGCCCTGGGCTTCCTCAGAGCTTGAAGCAGAGCACTGGGTATTTTAGTGAGATGCACAAGGCTGCGGCTGGGAGTTCACAGGGTGAAACTTAGCTCAGGGAGGTCAGAGTTGCAGCATCCTTTCTGCATCTGATCTACACTGCTGTCTGTAGTCTCCACAGAAGCAGAGACTGACTGAGTCCACAGAGGTTCACTGAAGGAACCAGAGAGAAACAGATGGCTTCTGGTTGCTTTTTACTGGATATGAGGAGGATCTCACTTAAATTACATTAGACATTTAATTCTGTACAAAAATGCTCAAGTGTGCCAATCCCAGAGAGCTACTTCCTGTAATGCCCATGATGCATAATCCTTCAAAGATTCTGCAAGAGATTGCAGAAATGCTTTATACTCCTTCAGTGAAACAGTCCTTCTACATAGAGAAATATAAGAAATTGAAAGATTTGGAATAAAAGCCACCCATCCAAGATGTTCAAGAATAACATTTCAACTCCTCCTCTGTCCATCACAGAGAAAAAATAGTGTCCATTTCTCTATCTCTTCTAATACAGATATATTACAATTAACTCTGTCTTTAATAGCCTACTGTTTTACTATAAAACAGTTAAAATAGTTAAAAATTGAAAAGCAGTTAAAAAAAATATTAAAAAATAGAAATATTGATGTTCTGTGAACAAAATCCGTATCTATTCAAACAACTGTTGAGTAACCCAGGAAAAATTAGTAAAATATTTCCAAAGGAGGGAAATGTAATGGGATCAAACTCAAGACACATGGAAAATTAATAAGTTGATTATTAATGCTGGAAATAAAAAACATTTGGGAGAGAAAAACCAAGAGAACATAAAACACACAAAGAGAAACAAATACACTTGCTGACACTGGCACATGGTAATAGCAAGACTACTCATTACACACCACAGAGATGAAAGAGCACAAATAGAAGACTATTAGCCACATGAAGTACTAAAATAGAATCCACTCTTTTTATAGATGAGTTGAAAGAAATAAGATGCAAACAAAAGAAATAGCAAAAACAGGAGAGACAATCAAAGCATACCACATAGTAAACCACTTCAGTTAAGCATGACACAGGCAAGAGAAATGGCAAGATGAAAAATATTTCCAAGGTACATGGTTTAACAGCTTTTGACAGTTTGTTATGGGACAAAATAAAGATGAGGAAAACAGCAAGGTACCTAGCTCTGTCTCTACAGAAAGATAGTATCTTCTTTACAAGAAACTGATTTCATTTGAAAGGGCAATGTTTCAGTGCAAAAAGAAAAAAAAGAAAAAAAAAAACCCCAACAAAATTCAGGAGACAAATAAACCAGAAAAACCAATTTTGCAATTAGGACCTAATCACTAGCAGTGACGACATTTTTGGCATTAATTTTGTAGGAAACTGAAGGTAATTTGCTATGGAAACTGGAAACTAACATGTTGCTTTCCTAAGAGAATTAATATAGCTTACCCACTCCAGCAGAGTATCTTGTTTACACAGCTTCTAGGCTGAAGGTTGTGTGCATTAAAGTAGACTGAAATATGCATCAATTTTGCTTAAATTTGTGTGCAACTTGTAAAACAGACAGACACAAAGAAGGCTCAGGAACAGTTCTTCAGACAATGATTTTTAATCATTATGCACATGTGTAAAAATGCTTTCAAAAACTACTTTTTAAAACCTGTTAACATCCTGCTGCTTAGGGACCTCAGATCTTGTGACTCACCTGCACAAACGACATATGCACCATGGGACTAACTGTGATGACAGTTTATGATATAAAAAAAAAACAAAAACCATAAACAGGAACATCACATGTACTACAAAGGCAAACTCAAGTCTCTTGCAGGAAAACATGGTAATGTAACTAGTGACATCATATAAATCTTAGTTGTCTAGCTATTCCCAGGTAAGTGTACAGGTACATAGAGTATCTTATTGGAAAGAAAAATCAAAGACCCAGACGAATCAGAAGAGGAAGCTATAAGAAAAGACAGCCAGGAAAGACTGAATAAGTAACATTTTTACAGACACGTGGAATCAAATCAGACATCAAACCTTGACCATGCAGGCTAAAACATGAGAGGACTATCTTTATTCACATATGAAATACAAAAAAAATCAACTTAGGCAAACAAAAACTGATTTTATGTATTAGGTATTTTTACAGTATGGTAGGGGTTGGAGGAGACCTCTGGAGATCATTGAGTCCAACCCCCCTGCCAACGCAGCATCATGTAGGGCAAGTCACACAGAAACACATCCAGACAGGCTTTGAAAGTCTCTAGAGACAGCAAATCCACAACCTCTCTGGGAAGCCTGTTACAGTGTCCCGTCACCCTTATAGTAAACAAGTTTTTCTTCATGTTGAGGAGGAACTTCCTATGTTCCAGTTTGTGTGTGTGGCCCCATATCTTATCACAGGGCACCACTGAAAAAAATCTGCCCCCCTTTTTGACACCCACCCTTCAGATATTTGTAAAAATCAGTGAGATCCTCTCTCTGTCTTCTCCAGACTCAACAGCCCCAGGTCTCTCAGCCTTTTCTCACAAGATAGATGTTCCTATGAATCAGTGCTGGCTACTTCTGATAACCTTCTTTTTCTTCCATATGTTTAGAGATTACCCATCTAATGAGCTGCTCCATCAGCTTTCCAGGGGTGGAGGTGAAGCTGACTGGTCTGTAGTTGCCTGGGTCTTCTTTCTTGCTCTTTGTGAAGACTGGAGTGACACTGGCTTTCCTCTTGTGCTTAGATACCTCTCCTGTTTTCCACGATTTTTCAGAAATGAGGGAGAGTAGTGTAGCAATGACATCAGCCAGCTCTCTCAGCACTCAGGAGTGCATCCCATTAGGGCCATGGACTTGTGCGTGTTCAGTTTACCCAAATATTTCTAACCCAATCCTCACTGACCAGTAGAGTCTTCCTTCTTCCAGGACTCCTCTTTTACTTCCAGAATCTGGAATTCCCAAGGGATGGTCATAGCATTTAGAGACTGCAGCAAAGAAGGCATTCAGTAACCCAGCCTTCTCTGCAGCCTCTGTTACTAGGGCTCACATTTTCCCTATTCTTTCTTTTACAGCTGATGTATTTAAAGAAGCCATTCTTGCTCTCTTTTACATCCTTTGTCAGATTTAATTCTAAGAGGGCTTTGGCTTTCCTTATTGCATTCCAACCTACCCTGACAACAGACCTGTAATTCTTCCAAGTGACTAGTCCTTTTTTCCACATACTGTTAACTTTTCTTCCACATGACCTTTTTTCAGAAGCTCTTTGCTCATCCACACAGGTGCCCTTCCTCCTCTACTTGATCTTTTAATTGAAGAACTGCACCTATCTTGAGCTTGGAGGAAGTAATGTTTGCATATTAAGCAGCTCTCTTGGGCCCCTCTACCTCCTAGAGTCTTAGCCCATGGGATTCCTCCAAGCACATCTTTGAAGAGGAGAAATTTAGCCCTCCTGAAGGGTTGCAATCATACTCATTGCCCTGCTTCTTTTTCACAGGATACTAAACTCAACCATGTCATAAACATTGCCACCAAGGCTGCCCCTAACCTTCATATCCACAACCAGACCCTTGCTTGTTAACAACAGAGGACCTCTCCTCGTTGGCTCTTCCACCACCTGAGTTATTGTCAACGCACTGCAATAGCCTTCTGGACTGAATCTTTTGATTCATATGACCTTTTGAGACCACAGACTTTATATTACCATACAGTACTGTTATTGGCTGTGATGGAGTTAATTTTCATCATAGCACCTTGCATGGTGATGTGTTTAGACTTATTATCAGTGTTGATAACACACCAATATTTCTGCTACCGCTTAACAATTCTTACACAGCACCAAGGCCTTTTCAGTTTCTCATGCTGTCTTGCTGGGGGTGCACAAGAAGTTAGGAGGAGACAACTGGGACAGCAGACCCCATCTGACTGTGCAAAAAGGGACTGACATTTGGAGTTAGGGTATTTGTCTTTCCAAGCAATCATTGCACCTACTGTTCCAGTTAGGTTTGAGATCCAGCAGGCAATTACAAATACAAGCTCCTTATACACAAACAGTGGATTACACCATCCCAGTTATAAACATACAGATACATGTACTTACAAACATAAACTTCATGACTCACACAGCAAACCTCCCCTAACAGCCCATTCGGAGTAGTTGAGGAGCTTAAGTTTAACAAGAGTCTTTCCGTGGAAAGAGTAACAACCCTCCTCCGGAGGTCATTCCCCCCTTTTAATCCTGGGACCCACTGCCACTTGGACCAGCACGGCCAGGAGGCGGGGCAGGAAGAGAGCAAACCCCTCCCTATCCATCAGCCCCTGGTATACGCCCATGGGAACATTGGGGAGGGGGGGGATTCACACCTGGTGTTAAGATCCAAACTTTCTATAAAACATCTGTCCTCTACAGATAATCCACTCCATCACACCTATGTTTAAGACACTTGTGTATTGTGACGTCTGAAAATAAACTGTAACAGCTTTCATCTAGGAATGTTTTCACTTCAAGGTGGACACCTTGCTAACCTGTTTCCTCTAGTAGTACACCCTGCACAGCTGTATGTGTTTTCTTTTAGCTGTGAGCCTTGCATTGTTACGGTGTCAGTCACATAAATAAGCACATCAGATGGGCAGGACTCAATTTTACACTGTCTGTAGAGATTTTGGGGTAGCAGTCTAAAAAGATTAGGTGCAGTCAATAGCTCTCTCTTAATTGCTCAGGTACTTTCACTCTTCTGCTGTCTTCCTTCTTCAGCCCCTGACCCCCACCCTATATTTCTGCAGATACCAATGCACCTTCATACCGAACACTTCCTGATATAAAATGTAAGCATCTCCCTTTTACTTTCTTTTTTAGGGAACTATTTGGGTCTTTAATTTTCACTGAGGTGAAAGGACACAGATTCAGTAAATACCTGTCTATCTGGCCACCTGCAAGAACTACTGGCATGTGCTGGAGACCCACACAGAGAATGATGCCCTTCACAACAGGGCTCTGTACAAACACAGCAGTATGTCTTTGTGTATCATAATTAAAGCATCAGTCTCCATTTATTAGCATGTGTTGCTGGCACGTTCTGATCTTCCTCTCTACTACTCCCCTTTTCCTCTTCACACTCACTTCTCCTAGATTGTCTTCACACACTCCTGCAAGGATCAAAAACCTGTGCACTTCAGGCAGCAAAAAATCAACATTAAAACTACAAATAGTCAAGGCGTCAGGAGCAGTATTTCCTGTTAGTCATGCCACAGACTACATGAGGTAGTATAGATGCAGTGTCATCTCAGGGAAACAGGAGTGACAGCATGGAAGAGTATTGAGATCCTGCTCAGAATTCTGCGTTCTTGCAGGTATGAAAGGCATTACACATCATAAACAACAAGTATGAATGCAGGCTATTTTTTAACAATATGAAATTCATCCCAGAGAAACTCCATGATTCCATTTGTGAAATGTGCTTTATATGACAAATTAAAAATTGGCTCTGTCATGCCTAGAGGAGATTTCAGTCTGTGCTGCAACTAAATATCTTAAACACTTAAGTTACCAGTTAGAGGATTTAATTTTCAAAGACACTGAATTGCCTTCTTTACATAATCCACAAAAGAACAACAAATTCAGATGATTTACAATAGCACTTTTAAAATAGTAAATAGTAATAATGATTAATAAATGTTAATAAGAATGAATTTTAGTATTTATGAATAGATGAATGATTAAGTTATGTTAGTAAATTAGACACCACATCTGTGCACAGGATTCTGAAGGTGTTACGGGCTGCCACAGAAAAGCCAATTAAACTAGCTCTGTACCTCCATTACACATGATAGGCAAGAGCAGAGTCAGAAATAGACTTCTAATCCAAAGAGGCTGAAGCTGTAAGCACATTCCCTTGGTCTATTTTAAACAGCTTGCTGTATGTAGTAACTTAAAGTGCTACATTTCTATCACACAATTTGCCTGAATTCTATTAGGATTAGCAGTTATCAAATACAAATACTGCCTGGAAAGCCTTTGGAGAAATATGAAAAACAGTGTTGCTATTTCACTCTATTTTTAAGCCAGGGGAAACCATGTAATTGGCTGCTGACAACTGGGAATGAGCTTGCAAAGGATGAAATAGCTCCTGGCTTCAGGTTGTTTGCTCTTGAGGCTGCCAAAGTGCACCGACACAACAAGATTAGTAAACCTGCTCCATACTGAGTAGCCAGAGTGTTGAACAACTCTGTCCTGGGTAGCACACAGGGATGGATTTCGAGTTAATTGAATACTTAACAGAAGCACTAGAACAGAGCTCTTTCTTAGAAGAACAAATCTTTTGAGTTTAATTACCCAGACATGTTTGAAAGTCAGAATAACTCATTGACTTTGATGACATCTGTGTTTTTGACAATTTACTCATTTAAGGAAGGAAAATCCTTTTACCAGTATCTACACACATTTTAACTCTCCAGTTTCAGGCATCTCAGTGGATCTAAACAATTTTTCTATGACCCCATAATCCCAATTTATACGTCTTGATATGAAGTAAATTGTGTTTCTGACAGCAATCCCCAAGAGTCTGCAGCCTTGGCTCAGGTCATCAAAATAGCTCTTGGTATTACCCCTCACCCTGTTACTGATACATGTTGTATTTTCCTTTTCTTGTTTTGCTGAGCAAGCTGCCTACAGGAATGTCCCTTTGGAAACCTAGTAGCACAAAAATTTTACATCCCAGTTACTGTGTGCATTTGCCACAGCTAAACTCCAGCTGTTGCTACAGATTTTCTTCTAGCTTATTTACCTGGCATCTGTCTGAAAAACCTTTAGTTTGCTCTGTTCTTCTCTAACTTGTTCAGCTACGAGTTTAGTTGCTTCTTCAATTGCCTGTTTTCCAAAGCAATTAATAAGCTAGACAACCCAGAACAATCTTATTAACTGCTGCTGTGTTGAAAAACAACCACTTGAACCTTGTTTCCCATCATTTTGACTCACTATTCATGTAATCTGGGTAATACTTTGGTCTTTATTAATCCTTTTTCAACAATCTTTTAAATCCTAATTTAAGTATGCAAAACCTTCATTCTGTTCCTTACAGATGTAACAGACTCAAACCAAGTTATTCATCTCAAAAAAAAGTAGGATGCTTTTGTGGTACACCTCCTCCACGGGAATGAAGGGAGAGCCAGCTAACAGCACCCGCAGCTCTGCGGGCAGGGGTAAGGCAGGACTGCCTGCGGGACGGGACGCTAAACTTCGCGCTTCATTTAACTGCAGGTTAGGTGCCTCTTGGGTTTCAGATGGTTCAACGGGAGCAACAGGCTAGATGGAGGCCCTGTGGAGCTTTTGTATCACAGGCTTCGTTGTTTCATTATACTGCTGCTCAAGCATCCACGCTTTATCCCTCCCCCAAGCTCTGAAGGAGGGGTGCCAGCAGATACACTGGCAGGGGGAGTTAAAGGGGGTTAGCCCATCCCAGCCCATCCCATCCCATCCCATCCCGCCTGCCACGGGTCTGCCGGGCGGACGCAGCCTTCTGCCCTGGCGCCTCTCAGGGTAAGACCCGGGCGGGGTCGGGGGTCGCCGAAGGGGTTACTCACTGCTTGTAGGGGTCGTGGAAGGGCAGGGCCAGCCAGTCCCCGTGCATGGCGTGCATGTAGCACTCCATCTCCTCGGCGCTGTGGTCGGAGGAGATGAAGACGACCTCGAAGGGGGCGGGGGGGTGGGTCTCCTCCAGCAGCTCCGTGTAGAAGTCGCAGAGAACAGGGGTGAAGTCGCGGCACGGAGAACACCAGCCGGCGGAGAAGTACAAGCCCACGACCTTGTTCTGCAAGGCCTCCTCGGGATCCACGCTGCGACCGTCCTTGCTGACCAGGATCCGGCCGCTGAACACATCCACCATGCTGCCACCGGCCGGCCCCGGCGGGACGCAGCAGTGCGAAGGCTGCCACCGGGGGCTGTGAGCCCAGGCTGCCCCTGGCACGGCTCTGCGGCACCTCCACGCTGGGACCTTCCTCCTGCGCCACTCAGCCCAGGGCAGTGGCTGGGAGTGAGACCCCGACAGCCCGGCCGCCCGGCACACCCAGACCCTCGGACCCCTGACACCGCCGTCTTTATATCCACCCGCCACCGCCCGGGTCCTCCCACCGCTGACTGACAGCGGCGCTGACCAATGGAGTGTCCCTGCCCCTTGCCCAAGGCGTAGGTGGCGAGGTACAAGGGACACAAGGGGCATCGGGTCGGGGTGCCGGCGGCAGCGGAGGGAGCGGCCCCCCGACGGAGGGGCTCCACCGGGGCTCCATCGGGGCTCCATCGGGGCTCCATCGGGGCTCCATCGGTGTCTGCGGGGCAGGGGCGGGTTGTTTTTTCTCAATGGGGAAAGACGTACACTTTTGCCTTACTACGCTATTGTGCAAAGCACGAGATGATTTGTTTTGTTTTTTTTCCTCTTGTTCCTCTCAGTGCCAAATCGCCTCTTTGGGAAGGCAGATACATTTCAAGAGCTCACTGAAGATATTAACCTCTAGTGAGTCTTAGCAGCAATCATTTTCACACTAGTGCCAGACCTCTTCACCTCGTCGTGGATTTGACCCTTGCTTTCCCCTCAAGAGAGAGGGCTTTGGTCAGCTTTGATTGTGTGTGTGAAAGACATAGGGCACTGATTTTTTTTTTCTGTCATAGTACATTATCTGAATATTGCTTGTAAAAGGGGCTGTCTACTCTCTGTCCAAGCAGAGGAATTTACATTTTATTCTAGTGCATTTACCACGTGTTTGGGTAGAATAATGTTTTTTTTCCTCCAGATGAGAGTGAGTTAGAAATTAATAAAACTAGTGTCGTACTACAAACATGCAATCTCTATTCAACCTAATGCAACCTGCAATAAAGGAAATGAAAAATTATTTGACTGTAAGATGCTTAAATTACATTTTAATGAAAGGGTGACAATTGGATGATAACCGCATCTGGTACATTGTCTCATTTTCATTAATTGTACTATATCTAACTAATTTTAGATTATCTACTGACATTTTTTTGTCTTGAGTGAAACAAGGTATTGTATTTATATGCAAACTATTCCTTACCTAGCAGGCCTTTTTATTTATATCCTAGTAGATCTGAATAATTTGCAGTTACTATTCCAAATATTTTACTGGGGAAAGAAAAATAAAAAATAATCGCTTAGATGTTTGGCGAAGAGGTTAGTTTGTATTTTCAAATGCCATATTTCTCCATTTTCATGGATAATTTACAGGGAGAACAGCTGTAACAAGTACAGCACTTTGTGGCTTCGCATATGTGTAACTTGCTGGAAGACAGTCTGCATGCAAAGCAACTGCCACTTTTTTACCTCGGGTAATTTCTGCAGCTGGTAAAAAGCATAATCTCACATAGGAGAAGACAACTGTACTGCCTCCCCTAAATTGTTTTAATTTGTGTATCATTCCCTGTTCACTAAGCATAAAAACAATGGAAGGCAGGATAAAAGATAAAAACTTGTGGTGAAGACTGTCTGACTTGAATGATACTCTGCCCATACAGAAGGCAGGTATGTGCCTAGTTTGTCATGAAAATAATAAATTATTGTCTGAGGTACTTCAGATCACAAGTTTCAATTACCATGATATTAAAATTCTTTAATCTATTTAAGGGGCAGCTACTAAGCACTAGAAATCAGATTCCTTCCTTGAGAACAATAAGGTAATAAATTTATATCACAACATCACAGATTCACTGAAAATGCTGCATATCACAGAAGGTCTTGTCTTGTACCTGCCTTTGATTTGGCTACAAAGACAGTTCACTATGACACTAGCATGGACCAATATGAAAGGTTTCCCTTTACGATGTATATACAGAAGGCTAGAACCTGTTTCAGCTACAAAATTTTTTTCTAGGACTATTCTTATTAAAGGTGTTAACTTTAATGTGATTTATTCCATTCTACAATCTCCACTTGGACTGATAATAATGGAGCTTTCTATACAGAACCTGTGGTCCTCTCTAAAGGGGTGTAGAATCCTGAAAAGAATATTTGTCTCAAAAGAGCTGCCCTGACAAAATGGACATAGCACTCATTTGATAGCCATCCAGAATCTCTTGTCCCAAGGAGAGGCCCTCATTTGGGCAACCACCCTGATATATGGGGCTCTATTCTCACAGGAGCATCCCCTCCTTTCATGGCCATCCCGATAAGCTGAACACTGTCCTTGCAAGGGGAGCTGTGTCTGATGGCCACCCTGACAGGCAGGACACTGTCCTTGTTCCATAAGGGACAGGGGCAGGCAAGCTGGACCCTGTGGAGGCAGAGCGACATCTTGTGTGTGCCCCGGGTAAGGCCACTGGAGAGGGCACATGCAGAAATAAGGGTTATTGCTGTGTCATCCCATCTGGAGGGGCCCAAGTGAACACCTGGCTGTGCAAGATATGCCAAAGCCTCTGCTCCCCCCCGAAAAGGTGGTCTCAGGTGGCATAAAAGAGGCACACACAAAATGCAGGATGCATGTTTGCCATCCAAGGACCATAGCTTCCTACCAAGATCATTGCTGGATCCAAGGATGGTGATATCTTTCCTATCTCTTCTTTCTCTCTCTCTCTCTCTCTCTCTCTGTCTGTGTGTCTCTGTTTCAGACCTTATCTCAGCACATAAAGGTAACATGATTTCTAACTTTCTTAGGTTTTACTGCTCATTGCTTTGTTAAGTTTTGCTAGTTGTAACCTGTTATTTTTACGATTTCCTCAAGTTTTGCTAAATTGTAATCCATTGCTTTGAAAGTACCATCATTTCTAATTCTGTTAGTTGTAATCTCACATGCTTTATAATCTTCTGCACTTTTAAGTAAAGCTGTGGTTTTATACAAACCTCCTGGGTAATAATCTTACTCCTAGAGTTTCGTGCAGAGAATTCCCAAACATGATCTTGCAGAATGGGAGGAGAAGGACCGGGGCTAGCCGCATCCAGGCTCCTCTCCGAAGGAGTTTAGAAAGCAAGAGGGTCCAGTCCGAACCTCCCTGGGTTGATCCCCACTCTGGGGAACTCTGCCCATGCCCACTCTGAGGGATGTGATATTTCGTTTGGCCCCGATATCTGGGGAGCTGTGCTCACGTTGTGAGATATGACAGGGCCACACTCACCTTGTGGGGCGTGACAAGGGGGGTACATAATCTCTGAGATGACACTATCAGAAAGCTATTTTCATCCCCCTGCCATGGCCAGAGACACCCCTGCTACAATTTAGGCCCAGCCAGTATCAACCAGGCCTTCTCTCGCTCACCCCCCACCCCTACTGTGGGGCAGGGAGAAGAAAAAACACCCAAAGGCTCATTAATCAGGTCAAGGACAGGAAGGTTTTCATTCCCCAGTTATGGTGATAGGCAAAACTCAGGTTCAAACTGGGGAGGAAAAAACCCTGATTTAATCTACAAGAAAAAAATATCGCCAGATTTTAATACCTTCCCCCCTACCCCTCCCTTCTTCCATGGCCCAAATTGCTTCAGGAGTGCCTCCCACTCAGAGGCACGGAGGGCAGGGAGTCGGGGTTTAGGGTCAGTTCCCCACACGATGTTTCTGCTGCTTTCCTTCTCAGGGGGAGGACTCCTCACATTCTTTCCCATCTCCAGCACGGGGTCCCTCTCATGGGAGAGTCCTTCAGAAACCCCTCCGACACGAGTCCCTCCCACAGGTGCAGTCCCTCAGGAACTGCTCCAGCCCGGGCTGCTCACAGAGTCACAGCTGCTATAGGAGCAGTCACCTCCTCTGACACGGGGTCCTCCACAGCTGCAGATCCACATCTGACCCTCTCTGTAACCCTGCACAGGCTGCAGCTTCACATCTGCCCACCTGTGACACTTCAGGGGATACAAACCCACATTTACCCCAGTGGCCTTTCAAGGACTGCTTCACCGTGCTCCTTCAGGGACTGCTCCATTGTGCTTCTCCATGGGCTGCAGGGGCACAGCTGCCATCTCACCATGGGCTGCAGGGAAATCTCTGCTCAGGCATCTCCCCCCCACCTTCTTCACTGACCTTGTGTCTTTTCTCTGGCATTGCTCTCTCACCTACGCCTCTCGTCTGCTCTACAAATCTCTTTTTTAATATTTTTTCAGTTTTATTTTCCATTAATTAAATATGTTATTTGCAGAGGTGCATCCAGCTTCCTACGTATGCTTGGCCTTGGAGAGAGGCAGGGCCAGAATGTGGATTTGGCAGACCTTCCAGCAGCATCTCATGGGAGCCACCACTGTGGCCTCCCTGCTTCCAAAACACCACCGCAGTAACCCAAGACAACCTCTCACTAGAACAGGTTGCTTGAAGTCCCATCCAGCCTGGCCTTGAATACTTCCAGGAAGGGGGCATCCACAGCTTCCCTGAGCTACTTCTTCCAGTGTCTCTCCAGCCTCACAGTCAAGAATTTTCTTTCTAATATCTAATTTAAATCTACCCTCTTTCGGTTTGAAGTGTCTAGTACTTTGTATAAGTCCAGGTACACTTCATCAGCACATAGATTACTCTTCTCCTGTCCACCAGTATTGTAAACCTGTCAGAGAAGGGCAACAAGTTTATCAGGCATAATTAGCTCTTTGTGAAGCCATGCTGGTTGTCACAAATCATCTCTTTATTTTTCATGGGCCTTACTATAGCTTCCAGGAGGATCTGCCATGATCTTGCCGGGCACAGAGGTGCGATCGCGAGGTCTGTACTTCCTCAGGTTTTATTTTTCCCCTTTTTAAAACTGAGGGCTGTGTTTCTCCTTTTCAGTCAGTGGAAACTTCACCAGACTGCCACAAGTTCTCAAATATGATATATCATATATGACAGTGACCATGGGACCTGATGAGAACATCTAAGGAAACTTCATATTCCTTAGAGGGTCTGGTACACTCCTACTATGAGTGGTTCTTTGTTATCCTAGTCCTTGCCTTTGCCTTCTGTAACTTGCTATGTTGCTTGAATACTTGTTGGTGAAGCCTGAGGCAAAAAACTCATTGAGTACCTCAGTCTTCTCTGTATCTGGGGTACCTAGGTCTACCATTTCCTTCCAGAGAGGGCTCACATTTTCCCTATATTTAAAAATAATAATAATAATAATTCTTAAGAGCTTGCATTAACGAAGTCATGTTTTCAATAATATAGGGCAGCATGCTGAGAAAGAGATATAGAAGAAATGAAACATAATTTAAAAATGCACAAACACATTAACTCCTGTATGATATCATATATTTTATGATACTATTTATGCTTAAGGCAGCATAATTCTATAGGCCTGCTGTGGCACAGCTAATGTCTATACCAATTATGCACAGGGTAAATTAGGAGAACATCCTGAAAGCCTGTCCAGGTCTTTAATAAATGTGTCCTTCACTCCCTCCTTCATTCACCCTTCCTATAGCTGACACTGTTTTGAGTAGTAAAGGATTTGATCCAACAAGCAATTGCAATAAGAAGTCTCTTATAGCTTGCAATATATGTGTGATGCTGGATTTAAATGAAGAAGTATTAAATGCAGGGCCTCAATCTGCTTAAGAATTATAAGCAGGCTGTAGAAAATGCATACCTGTATAAAGCAATTTACATTGGCAAGTCGTATGTACATCCAGTGACACCATAAGGCAAAACCTGGCTAAATTTACTCAAAGGAGAGTGCTACCTGGAGGAGGGATTATTGAATCCACATTCAATTTATTTCCTAGAATATCGTTGACTTAATTATACAACTAAAAAATAGAACTCACAAACCTAATCAAGGTAAATTTGGCTTGGGCAAAACTATGTGGAATGCAATCCCTGAAACCTTTGAGAATCCCAGTGTGTGTGAATACCTGATGGCCAGAAAATCAGACAGGAGACATCAAGGAAAGGAACACACAAAATAAAGGAAACATACCAGTGGGTTAAGGAGTTAAATACATACAATCATTGATACAACTAGATGAAATGGATAGGTTTTAATACACTCTCACATTACACATCAGTATGAATGACAGGAGAGGCTTAATTTTCTCATGAGTTTACTGAGGAGTAAAATTACTTTTCGCAGTACACACAGATTAAAAAAAAAAAAAAGAAAATTGCTTATTCTCAACCCAATATATTAACCTTTGAAAAGAGGCCAGCACACAAAGAAACACCAGGTGAAAAAAAAATTCAATTTTACCATACACAGTTTGCCAACTAAAATAGTTATTGGATATTCACAATATTCCTCAGAGCTACCACATTTTATACACTGCACCTTGTACCACACTGTATATGAGTACCTAAATCCAATATCACAACTGTAGTTCTTACATAGCACTTACCAAAGATATATAACATATTAACACTAATCAGCAGACACTGACTGAGAAACTTACTGTTGATTTCAGCACGTGCAGCTACTTAGAAGAGACTTAGCTGAAAGTAAAATTACAGGCCGGGAAATTAATTGTATCCTGGCCCAAACCAGGACACTATCTAGTCCAGTACTGCATCATTTGAGATGTGAGTTCTGACTAGGTGTATCCCTTTCAGGGTCAGAATCATCCAGCATTGGATCCTACATTTCTGTGCCATATGAGAAGTGCAAGACTGTGGTGACACTTCCTGCAGAATCCGGTTTAGTTCTCTACACTAGCAACCACCATCTAATCCTGTTTGTTCACAGAGTTTTTGATGGAAGGAGGCCTGTTAGTCGCAAAACTCTATTTCAAGAAGAGAATCCAGGCTCTAGTATCAGCTGCTTTATGTGGGTAATTTGATAGGCACGTAAGTAAATGGTCTCCACCATGTATACACAGCCTCTTCTGGCAAAATTTGAATAAGATGCTTGAGTCATGGAGGGAAGAACCTGCATCTACTCCTACCATCTAATCTTGTTAGCAGTCTCTATTATAGATAGATTGACTCTGAATTATTTATTAATCAAAGGATTTCCAGTGATCATTCACAATATTAGTTTTGATGAGTGAAAGAATAAAAATGTTATAATGTTCTAATTTACAGAAGGGGAGATGATTCTACTAAAAACATTGTCATGTGTAATGGCACCATTTCAGCCTAATAATATTTTTTTTCAGCTTTATCTTTAAAAGACAAACCTGGAATGACCTATTGTTTCATTAGATAATTATGTTCATTACAGATGTACTATGAGCAAGACTGACTCAGACTGAGATGGTTTGAGTACATAACCTTGTTTTGTATTGCTCACATTCCAGTTTTCCACTCTATACCTTTCTTCACTAGCAAATAAAGAAGAAGCTCCTGGGGAAAAGAAGCCAAGCTAACCTGGTACAGGTCTGAATTGTTTTCCTGCAGATAAACAAGCTGCCAATGCAGCTGTGTTGCAGCTGCTAGCAGGAGCTCCTAATAGGAGTTTTGGAAGACCACACTGACCCCACTGCTGTCACTTGTCTCAGGGCTTTGAAGGTAGTCTCCAGAGGGTTTTTAGTCTAGAACACTAATTTTCATAAATCTTGGGTTTTGCTGTTTGCATATGGAGAATATTATTTTAAAGCTGTCATTCACTATCATTTATGTTGTACATGCTTTATCTAACAACTACAAAATCCCTAAGAGCTTCCCCTTGCACAGACCCAGAACACATAACATCGCCTATCCTTTAGTCTCATGATCTCAAATTATAAAATCATTAGAAACAGACAAATAACTAGGAGCTAAGACACTTAAAACATGGTGTGGTTTATACACTGAGAATGAAACCTCACAAAAATTTGGCACAGGTTGAAAACTCCACTACAAAAAGAAAAAGACTAGGAAAAGAAGACCTCTTCCTTTAGCTGAATATGGGTTACATGTGTATGTTTTTCAAAGCTCTGCAATGAAATTTAATTGGAAGAATGGAATATGTCAAAGACTGAGCTGTCATCACTTGCTAGTCTCTGCCTCAGACACAAGGTTGTTGAGTAGAATAAATCCTTATGCTATTGTAGTGGATTGACCTTGCCTGGCTGTCAGGTGCCCACCCAGCTGTTCTCTCAGCCCCCTCTTCAACAGAACAGGAAGAGAAAATACGATGAGAAATTCCATCAGCTGAGATAAAGATTGGGATGTTGCTTACCACTTGCTATCATGGGCAAGACAAGACTTGACCTGGGGAAAACTAATTTATTGCCAATTAAAAATAGAATAGGATAGTTTCAGAAAGAACAAAAACCACCTTCCTCCCTCCCACCTCTTCTTCATGGGCTCAGCTTGATTTCTGAATCTTCTGCCTCCTTCCTCTCTCTCTTAGTAACGCAGGGAGCTGAGGAATGGGGTTTGTAATCAGCTCGTGACACTCCACCTCTGCGTCTCCTTCCTCTTCATGTTTTTCCCTGATCTAGCATGGAGTCCCTCACTTCTTCATAAAGTGTTCCAGTGTGGATTGTTTCCATATGTAGCAGTCCTTCAATAACATCCTGCTCCAGCACAGGCCACAGTTCCTGCAGAGAGCCTGCTCCAGCATGGGCTCTCCATAGGCTGCAGCTTCCTTCAGGGTACGTCCACCTGCTGCAACATGAGGTCCTACAAAGGCTGTAGTGTGGACATCTCCAGCACTGTGGTCCTTCCTGTGCTGCAGGAGGACAACCTGCTCCACCATGGTCTTCTCTGCACCTGGAGCACTTGGAGCACTTCCTCCCTCTCCTTCTTCACTGACCTTGGTGCCTGCAGGTCCGTTTCTCTAACATTTAATTCGCCTCTCACAGCTACTATGCAGCATGTTCTTGATTATACTCTATTATTATTGTTCTCTAATATGCTTTCCAGAGGCATCAACAGCTTCACTTATGGGCTCAGCTGTGTCCTGTAGTGGGTCTGTTGGAGCTGGCCATGTCCAACACAGGGGCAGCTGCTTCCCTCTTCTCAGAGAGGCCACCCCTACAGCCTCCTTGCTGCCAATAACTTGCAGTATACACCCAATGCAGCTCTTTTAATTTCTTGCATCCCAAGAATAACTTCATCCCAAGACTTGTTCTGTAGCCAAAACTATTCAGAAGATTAATTAGTTGAACTCTATTATCTTCTTTCCATTCAAGAAATCAGAAGGCTATTAACTCTGAAAATGTGCTGCTCCATGAACAGTTCTGGGGCTAAACCAGAGCAGCAGATCACTGCAAATGGGACAGAGTTAAGAAACAGAAAGTCAGGTCCAGGATGAAAGGACATGGAAGGTTTGCAGGTCATGTGATACTAGCAGGGCAAATCTGTTGTCTGTATAGATAGTGAGCCCTCCCAGGCACCCCCTTGTCGTGGGGGAGGAGCTCGCGTGCTCTTGTGAGGTTGCGAGCTCTGCTGGAGGTGGCATATGCCTGCAGGAGGGTCTCCCATGCCAGACAGGTCACAACTGAAGGGTCAGACAAAGTGTGTCCATGGGCAGGATGAAGGTAGCCTTCAGGCAGCCACATGAGGAGAAAGATAACTCTTACTCCAAACCTGGGCAGATGGAGCTCGTTTAGCCCTGTAAAGCCATCCATCTAAAAGAAGGATACTCTAACTAAACCTGCGTCCTGAGGGCTTCGCTGCCACCGTCCAAGTTTGCTGGGTCCTGGCAGATGAACCTTAGGAGTAAAGGGTGGGGCCAGCTCTGCATACACTGCGCCTCACCTAAAAAAGCCACAGCACAGGCTCAAAGGGTGAACCCACACCTGTACAGCCCCTGCAGCGACACAAGAGGGTTGAAATAGCAGCTGAAAGGTGCACGGGGAGCTGCAGGCCCAACCCTGTGTACAGGCAGCTCAGGACTTCGGTCGCTCGAGACTGACCCAGGAGATGACAGTCTTGTTTGGCAGTATCCTGAGTGACCAAGCAGATTTTTCAAGGAGAGCACTGCTCGCTCCACACAGAGAGGGGCCTGGAAAAGGTGGCTTAACCAAAGCTTATCTGTATCCCCCACCCGGCTGGCCAGCCGCGGTCAACGTGCATCTTCTGATGCGGTCCAACAAGGAGACAAAAGCATACAGGTGTGCCTCTCAAGGTGTGTTCAGATTGACACTCGCATATTGGAACATCAGAACCATACAGCGGATGGGGAAGAATTCATAAAAGAGTCTGGAGCAATAAAGTCCTGAAGAAAAGTACAAAGATCAGTGTCTACATAGCCACTGTACTGTCTACTCTTTTATATGGGTCTGAGTCATGGGTCATCTACCGCCACCACATGCATCTCCTTGAACGCTTCCATCAGTGCTGCCTCCGTACAATCCTAAACATCCACTGGACTGACTGTCTGACCAATGTTCCTGTCCTTGAACAGGCAGGGTCACCAGTATGGAGGCCATGATACTGAGGACACAGCTCTGCTGGGCAGGGCACATCTCCAGGATGGAGGATCACCACCTCCCTAAGATTGTGCTCTGTGGTGAACTTGCCACTGGCTCCTGCAACAGAGGAGCCCCAGAGAGGAAACACAAGGACTCCCTGAAACCATCCCTCAGCTTTGGCCACACTGACTGCCATCAGTGGTTCACTCCGGCCTCCAGTCAGGAGACATGGAGACACCATACACAACGCTGCTGCCTCCTTTGAGAGCAGACAGAGAATCAGTCTCAAGGAGAAAAGACAGTGCAGGAAGACCCGTGCCTTGGCTGTCCCCTCACAGGAGACTTTCTGCTGTGCCTTTTGCAGCCGCTCTGCCTGTCCCACCTTGGCCTCATCAGCCATCAGAGCACTGGCAGCAAGCATGGGGACAGTCCTTCTTAAAGCTTCGTTTGTGAAGCCAAGCCATGAGTGATGGTGAGGTAAGTTCTAAAGCAGCCTCAAACCGTAAGTCTTCTACATTGACAGTGAAATGACATCACATTCTGCATCTCCAGATGGCTGTGGCAAAAATTCTTCCTTTAAGATGGACCTGGATCTTGAAAACAGACTTCAAGTAGGACAGGACTGCCCCTATACTCGAGCATCAAGACAGAGCCCTCCTTACCTGTTGTTAATCACCTTGCAAAGAGAGCACTACAGCATGGGATATGACCAGCTTACCTGGTTTAGTGATTAAAGGATTATTGCTTCAGAATTAAATATTTATAACCAGATAGCTAAGGTAGACAGCCCAGTAAAAATTAAGCTCATTTGCTGTTCTATGTTCATGAAGCCTGCTGTCTCACTGCCATTCCAAAGGCTAGTTCAGGATTTTGGTCAGTTGGCCACGTGGCTTCTTTACTACACTGTACCATTTTCTTTGGTGGCTATTCTGCACCTATAGCCTGTGAGTAGCCATTCAAGATTAACAACCAATCTCAGTAAAAAAACCCAGAAGAAACAAACCTTGAAATTGCCTTAGTTATTTCTAAGACACTTGCCAGTGATACGCTGAGGTAGTTTAGAGAAAAGCAGGTTATCCACAGAAATCAAATTTCTGTCTTTGCCAGTACTGCATACTTTGCTTTATTCTGACTCAAGTGGACAAAGTAATCAAAATCTCTTATCTTTACAATCTCGAACATGTGCTGAATGGAAAAAAAAAAAAAAGTTTTTACTCCACAGAGGAGCATCTCAGCAGAATGCATGAAGCAAAAAATGGTTTTCAGGGTAAGATTGCATGCATGACACATTTTCTTCAGATTTTTCCTCTTTTCCTTCTTCCCCTTCCCCATACAACTGCATTCCATAAAAGTCTTAAGCAATTCAGATCCTCCTTTTCACACTTCCATGTTATCCTCCAAGTGTGACTGGTAAGTAATTTTAGTATGTTGTAATTTTGTAATTTGCAAGAGTGCTTGTTGAATGAAAATTAAGAAATCTGAACGCGTTAATTTGGGCCACTTACCAGCATTATTTAATTACTATGTTGTAAATAATTTAATTAGGTTTAAATATGAGAACTTCCAAGTATTGAACTAATTTAGTGGCAGCTAAAATGCTATGAATCTTCTCCAATGTGTGTTGCTAGACTTCTAATACCAAGTTAAAGACTAGAATAATGATGTTTGTGTTTACAGCATTAGAAAGTATTGCCCATCCTAGGCAATAATTAATCTTAATTTTCTTCTCTCCTCAGTAAAACCTAACACATTATGTTTATTACATATTATGAGCATCCTCTTGGTAAAGTCTTACTTTCATTCTTTTGGAATGAACTCTTATTCACTATTCATCATCAGCAGACAGTGAGTCCACTTCTTTCCCTCTGCCACCAGAAATTCTGAATCAGGTTAGAGTTTCCATGTGACTTTTCAGAAAACTGCACAGTAACTCCACTTTCTCGTTTTATTCTACCTGCCCGCTTCTGATTAGGCAATGCATGGAACCCCACTAGAAAGAGAAGTTATATTTGTGTCAGGAAGAATGAATAACCATTTTAAGGCAGAAAACTGAGAATAAGTAAAGAAACCCAGGTAATAATGACAATTCACAGCAAGACACAGTTTCAATCTCCCATAATGAAATGTGTGGTAATGCAGCAAAATGTTAGTTGAAAAACTTGCTGTTGCTATCCTTTTTACACTTTCTAACATAACTATTGAATCATTACAGATATCTTCTCTAGGGCTTCCTGTTATTAGTTTTGATTTTGTTATTACATTTTAGGTTACTTTGGTTTTTGATTCATCAAATTAATGAGTTAGGCATCTTTTGCAAGTTAAAAATGACTAGAAGTTCGTAACAGTGTTGTAAAATCAAATTAAATATAACTTTCATGGGAAGCATGACATCTCATATTCCCAGTGCATAAATCCACTGGTGTAAATCTTTCTGAAGATAATTTAAGGAAACTCACAGCCCCATTCAAAGGTGCATATATGGGATGTATTGTTAGTTAGAGCAGCAGAACTAAACATCAGCACAAAATCCAGTTGTGTGAAGTGTCTAAGGATCCCACCTTTTCTTTCTCATTCTTACGAGGACTCTCTACCCCATCACTGAGCAATCTTCTATACAAACATAAGGAAGAGAACCCTAGCCCTTCCTCCCTTCCAAAGCAGTGGCTGCTTATATGAAATCATTTTCATTAACATAAATATTACTGTAAAGCTGTACTGTAAAGTTGATTGTCAAAAAGATGCCTCTCAAGTATCAGGTCTCGGTGTCACATTGTTAAAATGTAACAAAAGAAGTTTGCTTAAATTGAAGTTAATGCGGAGATGTCCATGTTTGTTACCAACATCAGCTTTGAGCCAATCAGTCTTCAGCACAGAAACCTGAGAAACAACGTGGCACCTAACTGTTCGGAAAGGACTGAAGAAGTCATATCCCATCAAATCTAAATAAATTTAAGGATTAACTGCACAGGGGTTGGGTGGGGCAGGCAGGGCCCAAAGTATATAGATGTCTTTAATTGTACAGTTACAAAACCATTTACACAAATTGTGTTCAAGTTACTTTACACAAATCATAGCTGAAAAAAAAAAACAAAACACCAAAGCAAAAAAAACCCAAGCAGAAATATGTAGTTAACACCTAGGTAGAATAGGGAAGTGCAAAGTAGACGCCATCTTACATTGCTGAGACCCCAGCTGCCTTCTGTTGTGCATACACAGCTATGTATCATTTATATCCTGCTCTGAACTCTGAATTCATAGGAAATCAAGGAATTCATAGGACAGTGAACTCGTAAAAAAAAAAAAAAAAAAAAAAAAAAAAACTTTCCCAGGTTGCCAATCCTGAAATGAACTAAAATTGTAAGGTACTTACAGTGGCAGAGAAGCGTTAATTGATGTAACATGCAAGGCAGGAACTTACTGACAAAGAAACTTCAGATAAAGTGGGAAAAAAAATGTTCCTTAACATGAAACAAAGAAGATAAAATATTTCATTATCCAGTGCTTGAGGCTGCAAGAACATACCTGTCATTTTCTTGAACTATTATTTCTCCTTTTAGATCTTAATGATCTTAAATTAACAGATTAACATCTGCTTTTTGGATGTGATACTCTTGCTAAAGCAAAGTCTTAAGTTTCCCTGTTGGGCAGAGATATACAATATAAATCTTCACTGGGACCAGTTTTTCAGGAAACAGGATACCATAAACAGGACACTGAACTAAGGGATCCAAAGAGGCTGGGGTATTCATCCCAACGGCATGGTGACATGATCCAAGATTCACAGTACATATCTGATGAGCTCAGTGCCAAAAATGTATTTTGGGATATCTGTATAACATTTTCCACTTTTATTATCAGAAAAGAGGTAGGAATAAAGAAATTCTATATTGAAAGCAGGCCTTAATAATTTTACAACATGAAAATCAAGTTTACATGTGCTAATTGTAAAAACTTACATGACTTAAAAAGACCTGCAGCATGGTGATGTTACTTTCTCTGGTCATCACCTCTAATTTATATCAACCTTCCTATTTTTATCATCAATAAAACGTGTTCAGCTGATTTTTGAATTTCATTAATTGAAAGGAAGCAAATATATCACTGACCCGCTAAATGATTATGTGGTTCCCCACTGCTGAAATATTCTGTGTGCTCTGCAACAGACTACTTCACAGACTTGCATAATCCCTTAGCAAGGAGTTTTTGGTGTTTGGTAAAATACACCTTAAGCAGTATGTTTTACCCTACCCAAGCTACATCTTATCAGCATTCGTATTTACTTGGAAAAAAAGAGTAACAATTTGGCTTTGCAAGCAGCCAACATTTCAAAGGGCAAGTATAATATGCCTATAACGCCAGTATATATGGCTCAACATTAAAATAATAAACTCTTTTTAATTAGAAAACTGAAAAAAATTGCTTCTCAATCTGAAGGCATGTCACTACATTTTGCTCATGAGAACAGAGTTTACAGTCGTAAGTTGCACATAAAGGGTTTATTTTAAATGTTTTAAGGATAGAGTTACATCATAATTATAAAAATTACTTACAGAATTAAGGAACAGATTTAAATTGTTTATACTTCTAAATGCAGAGAACAGGGAACTGTCTACATTGTTCAAAATAAAATAAAAATAACGAAACCAAGCTCTAAAGATGAAGTCATTACCTAATTTTAAAATGTGAACACGAAGACCTTTGAACTATACACATACCAAGAACCATCCAAATTGCACTAATGATGTCAAATACAAAAAGCACAGCATTTTCAAGGAACCAGAAACTGTTTTCATCATAATTCTCTTCCCTGAAGCATCTAGTCAATTCTGTCTGAAGAGAAAGCCTCCATTTTAAAATATTTCACTTAAAGAGGGCTTCTACTCATTGCAATAAAAAGGGTTTTCCCTGTAGTCTACTCCAACATAGTTTAGGGTTTGGCACTCAAAAGAAAGAAGAAAAATGTAGTGTTTTGCAATCAACTGCAATTTTATTTTTTCTTTAACAGAATACATGGTCCCTTCAAATGCTGCGTGACATATACAACTGGAAAATTACCTTCTGTTGGCACTATGCTTGTCTCACCGGTGCATTTAATCCTACTAACAACCATTAAAACAGCACGATAAGCAAATTCACAAAAAACTGAACACAAAATAAAAACAGAACAAAACAGAAACCTAAACATTTTTAAACATGCAACTTTAGTTTGTTACACTGAACGTTCTAACCCCTCTAAGCATGCAAAAAAGGATGGTCTGCATTTAAGGTGGTTTTTTTTTTTCCTTTTAAAAAGTTTTACATGGCAGCCTGACATCACACACACACACAGTATACAACAATACTACAGCAGTAAATGTGAAAGGCTAATAACTTTTATACAAAGATCCATGGCTTGTGCCATCACAAGCCCTGTGTGATTTTGGAAAGCAATGTTGAACCCCTATAACAAGGAACCAACATTTAGTTACCAGGGTAACGCAAGCACTGCATGCAGATCTGAAACATGAGCCTAAAACAAAGCCCAAAGCAGATGGGCAGGGAGTGGAATTAGTCTCAAGCCTCAAAAAGGTGGTTTAAGCTATCAAGAAAAAAAGGAAAAAAAGGGGGAAAAAAAAAAAAAAAAAAAAAAAGAAAAAGATGAAATACACAACTGACAAAGGGTACATCTTAAAACAACCATAAAATTTACGGTTTATAGATTATACTCTAATTGGCAGAATATGTGGTGTATTCAAGAGGCTTGCAGAAAACCCACAAATGCAAGCCTAATGCTAAAAATGTTCCAGTAGACCTAAACCTCAGATACTTCCTCAGATACACAGCCCAAAGTTCAGTGTACTAGGTTATTCATGTATCTTGTGTATAATCAATACACTCAATCATTCTTGTGCCACAAATATCAACTTGGGCTCATGGAGCCAGGCTCAGCTTTGAGATTTACATGCAGGACTCTTAAGAGTCAATAGGAAACACATAACAGATCTGCATGATGAAAACACTGTTGCAAATCTGCTCACTTTGTTCTAAACATAAGGAACGCTTACAACCATGTACTTAGTGCTTAAGGACTGCATTGAGAAGCTATTCACTGAAAGACAATAGCCTGCCTTTGGTTGCCCATGATGAAATACTGGACATAATGCAATATAGTAGCAATGGACAAATAATTAAGGAACCGCATTTCTATGGAGAGCATTTATTACCATTCAACAGCATAATGAGGCACAAGCCTTAAGGCTGGAATATTAAATCAGGCAAAAATATGGACTGAAAGGGGCTTAAACCACTGAGTCTTCAATATCAAGAATACCAAAAATAGAGGTCATGTAGACCTCTGATTAACAGCCACCTCTCCTGCATCCTTCCACTAATGGCAAAAGGTTGGACATCAGAGTATTTGTTCCTTTCATCAACAGTGTTGACTGTCTTCACGTACTGCATTTCTGTGAAGCAGTTCTTTGAAACCTACAGAGCACTGCCTTAATGTAACATGACAATTTTGTTGCTGTACTGATCATTGTTGCAATTCTGATACTTTTTAAAGCTGCCAAGCTTAAAAAACCCTAACCTTCATTTAGAAATATTTTGTAAGATTAAAACTGTGAAAGGATTTTGCTGTTGTGGACTGCTATTTACATCCACAATCCAATGCAGATGACTGAACCACTGAGACTGCCTATAGCTTCCATTAGATAACACACCACTGCATGCAGAACTCTAGTGTTCATAGAATGAAATTCACATTAAAAGTATACCCCAAAGCAAGTACAATGTACACCACAAAAGGCAACAACAGGTTTAAGCTGTAGACTTGTCCGGACACTCCTTATGTGGAAAAGCCAGAAAAGGAACAAGTTGGGAAGATGCCTTCTTGATCCCAAATGATTAAAACCAAACCAGACCAGCAAAAGATTGCAACAGACTGAGCAGAAGGCAACAAATGCTTCTCCTTCCCTAAAGTAAGTCTTCCATGTAAAAGGACATTCCCTCCCACTCTCCTGGCATGGGACTGAATTTACCATGTAAAATATTTAACTACTGTTAGGCTTTTAAGTCCGCACACAAACATTGAGGTTGCTAGGTTTTGATATTAAATGAGAGATTACTGATTGCCAATGTGTAGTCTAAAATCTTCTGAAGTAGCACATAGACTGTTAAAGTCGTGGCACCAAGCACTTGGGTTTTGCCAAGAAGTGTGTATAACAAACAAATAAAGTTCAACATTTAGGATTGAAGGCAGCCTTGTTGCATGTGTTTTACTGGTTCCTACGACTTGTAGATACGGGCCATTAACCTGCATTTTCTCATTAACTGGTTATACACATTAAATACATTTTGATAGTTTAAAGCCTTTTCACTAAAAGGTGCTTAAAGTCACTTTATATCCTACTGCCCTGTGACTAGTAAAAATGCACAAGTACTTCTACGTACTGCAAGTTCTTAAAAAGCTCAGTCTGAAATGAAGTGTAGAAACAGCAGATTGATGTTACTTGGGTTAGGCACTCCACAGTGCTGCACAAACTGTTTAAAACCTTTCTGAAAAGTCACTTCTGTCCCAACCCTGAAAACAAGGGCTGCCAGTAGCCAAGAAATTAAATGTTACAAAAGAAGGCATATCAAAATATCAAACTGCAATTGCATGTGGCAGTTGAACAAGTGAGTGCAAGGTTGAAGAAAAAGTTTAAATCTATGAAAAAATTTAGAGTAATGATTATAATACTAGATCAACTTTACACAGCTTGAATTTGCAGCTGTTCTTTGCTTTTAACTCCCTCCTGCCCAAATATACCAACTTCCTTCAAGAAAAGGAGTTTTCTTACACAAAATGTGTCATGTTTGTATTATTCTGAACAGAACAGTTTTGCTGGCAGAGATTGTGGGTTCGCAGGGACATTTAAGCTTTCATTAAACTGGAAAGCAGTCAAGTCTTTGTCTCTACAAATTTTACATTTAACAGTTCCACAAATTTGGCAAAAGTTCACGATGATATCTAGGATGTCTTCACCAAATCGTAGACATAAATATGGAAATCATCATCAAACTTGATGAAATAGACAGATGGTTTGGCTTCAACTTGATGAATGACCATGCCAGTCCTTTTTGAGCCATCTTCTTTGGCATATTCCACTTGTTTGCCTACCAGGCTGTCCACAACTTCACCTGGTTCCCGTTCTGCAGGAGGGGAATCATCTGTAACACAGAAACAGTGTGCTTTGGTAGAAATTCATGGAATTTTTCAATATGGAAGACAGCTTCAAGGTTGTCTTTGAAATTCATATGGAAAACTGGAAGCTTTAAATACAGAGTATGTAGAAAATTAGTTTTGTTCAGACAAGCACCTCATGATTGCCATGCTTCTAGAAAGTACAGTTGCAGAAAAATTTTCAAGGAATGCTCTCATCAGTCTTATTGATGAGAACAGCACTTTGATTAGCAAGAGAAACAAATCTTTTGATGGCGACATTTACACAGAAATTACAGAAAATGATTGTGAGTAACTGAATTTAAGCCACTGGGTCTCCTTAGCAGAAAGGTGGCCAAAGCAAACCTCCCTTTTCCCAAATAAATGATTTCAAGTTTCAGTGCAGGTATGCCACTGCAACAAAAACATCCCATCTAAAATGTTAGCAAGTGAAAAGTCCTTATTAAAAGGGTCTTTTGACTCAATATTGTAATTATGCTGTCGGTAAAGTATAACCATATCATTATCTTTGTCCACCAAGAGAGCTTACCATGCCTTCTTTCTCAGCTTGTGCTCATTTTGGACTAGTTTAGATGAAATTGTGTTTTGTATTTCAGTAGGAAATTTTCTTAGTAATGGTCACACATGATGTGGCTTTTATTCCAGAAATCCTAAACCTTTAAATTAATGTCTTTTTTTACCAGTTTGCATTAAAAATCCCTTCCAGGTTTCATTCTTACTATTTTCAGATTTGTTAGTTGTGAAAGAACTCCCAAAGGAGAAAAGAAAAACAACAGGGAGTTAATAGATTGGCCATTGTTTAAGATTCTTGCTCAAGCTAAAGACATTTTTATTTTTGTTTTGTCCTATAAATGCAGTCACACATTATTTTCTTAATAGCAATTTATGTAAGTCTTCCTTTGCAAAATTGCAAGTTAAAACTTGTATTTTCGTTTAGAAGGAGCTACAAAGTGTTGACAAAATTTTAGTATTGGACCCAGCAAAACATCTTCCCCTCACCAGGAAAAGCTTAAAATAAATTAAATTTTTGTCTCCTCATATATGCAAAGCCTATCTTTGAGAAGTGAGAGTTCCCTAGAAACTTTAGTTTTAAAGCGTTGACAAGTTCCACCAAAGTTACAGACATATTTCCAGGCATTCTAAAAGCTGATTCGAAAAATACTACTTTTAACATCTACTCATTGACTTAAAAACCCAATTCCAAGGATCTGGAAAGCATTCAGATTAAGGGAAGGTAGCAAATACTCAGTGTTTTGAAAGCAGGCAATTAGTAGATCAGTCTTGTGGTGGGCACGGAGGAAAAAGTGAATTAAAAACCAATCAGTACTTCAACAGCAAGTTGAAAGAACAGAAAGTACTTCAACAGTAAGCACTTTCCCCCACTCGCACCCCTAAAGGTGGAAGAAAGCAAAGCAGACATAAAATACATTCCATGTCCTTTTTAACAGTTAAGAAAACAGATTATTTGAAGGTTCAAATCTGGAAGAGTTTACTTCATTTCTTTAGGAAGTGGGTGGCCACTTTCTTCCACTAACATCTGTGTCTCATTCTTTACAAATAGCTGACACTTTGCTTTTTGTTGGACTAAGGGAAAAAATATATAAATACAGATGACTACTACATACACAGTGCAAATAAGTGCCACTTGTTCATTTAGACAGCAGAGTGGTAGCAGTAATAGATCTGAAGCAAGACAATCTCAAACTCAACAAATTTACATAACTAATATTTACATAAAGCACCACCTATCCAACCTCTACAGTTACCCAATTCCTTATTTTCTTTAAAGCCCAGATTACTGCTATCAGATTAGTGTGTTTCAGATACACAGGAGAAATATAAATTTTTTTACAATCTGTTTTCATCTTTTTTTGTATTGGCTATCCAAATCTCCTGAACAATATTACTTCTGTGAAACCCTTCTAAGCTAATAGAAAAAGCCCTGATGACTTTCACTTTCTGAAGGGAGGAAAAAAATCCTCCTCCTAATCTGCCAAAATACTTTTCTCATTGGTATGATGCAACATTGAAATAAACTTCAAAATATTAGTACTTCTTTCCTATAAAACTTAATAATTTTTTTCAAACTAAAGACACCTAGCCCAGCAAAATTAATTACTTTATTAGTTAGTAACAAAATGCTATCCAACAAGACCTGCTACAGAAACACAAATCAAGAGCTGTCTCAATGAGCTGTGATACTTCCACAAGAAAAGAACAGTGAACTTCTGTTTTCTTCAGCTTCTGTTAAAAGATAGAAGCATAAACTATTCCACAGTACTATGCATAATTTCATCAGAATTAGTAATAATTACAGAAAAATTATTTCAGCATTTAACAAGAATATTCTTTGTTGTGCTATAACCTTTGATACCTATGATGCTTAAAATTACGGGGAATAACAAAACAATCTCTGTCAGTTTTTCTATCCATAAATAAAACAGAGCCACACACTAATACAAAAAGCTGCCACTTTCCAGAAGAAAAAAAATAATTGTCCTACTTACTTGAATCAGGCATAATGCGAAGGTCACCTTCTTTATAATCATCTAGGAGTTGGTACATATACAAGACGGGATCCTTCTCATAGGTAATATAAAACCATGTGTTCATGATAGGAGCTCGAGCCAAAACCATGCCCCTCCATTCATCTTTTGAGCCATCCTCTGTCTCAAACATATGTTCCACAGCTTTACCAATCATTGTGTCTGCCAGGTGGGCATCACTAATTCGAGATGAAGCTGAAATGATAGCATTTCTTAAGTTTATTCTAAAATACAGATATAGGTCTTTGTGAAAAATAATCTTTATTCTGATTAATAAACAAATCTGACTGGAGGTTAGCCAATTCAAACGTGAAACAAACACTGCTGGTTCCAAGAACTTTACTAGTGAAGAACTGCTGAACTCCAGAATGTTGTTAAAATAACAACACATCATTGTGCTCCCTACGATTAAACAATCATAGTGTAAGGTAAGGGAGATCAGTTGAAATCACAGCAGTGAAGACTCTGTATTTTAACTAAATACTGGAGGGAGAGAGGCAGGCTGGGTACAAGAGGAAGAGAGGCCAGTAACAGGCCAGTTCTATGAAATTAATGAAACTCTGGGGTTTAGTGCCTCATAATGGTGAGGAAAAGTCCTAGTTATTTCACTTAAAAAGTCTTTTCCCCCGCTATTAAAAGTACTTAGGGAAAGTACATGAAGAAAAACTTGACATTATTACTGTCAGACACCCCAAAAAGCCAAAATAAGATGGCTTAGTTTAAATTTTAACAAAAATATCAATGTTAACTTTAGGTATCATTCTTAGCCATAAGATTAAACATAAACTACGGAACATACTGTCTACTGCTTAAAGACAGAACAGGGCACTGCATTTGCTGTTATCATCAAATCTTTGCAGAACCAAAAGATAAATAAAATAAATAGAACATTTAAATTCTCGAAGAACATTTAATAGTAAATGTTGGCTTGTATGTATGTGAATTCAGGGGAAAAAAATTGAAACCACTTACCAACTCTGTCTGGAAGAACTTCAAGCGCTGAAACTCTTTCATCTTTGTGCAGTTCTAGTCCATACACACAGTCAAATCCATCATATTTGATAAGATAGAGAGAAGGATTTACAGGAACTTGATCAAGAACTGTGCCCTTCCATTGTGTTACAGGTCCACTCCCCTCTTTCCATCCATGCTGTATTCTGCAGCCTACAATATTTCTTCGTGGCTGAGTAATAGGTTTGCTTGGTCCCACATTGTTTCTATGCTTTCTGTACACAGATACAAACATAATATTAAACAGGTACATAGATGGCAATGTATTTTATAGCTTAGTGCACCTTATTCAAATTATGTATTGCACTGTATAGGAAAAAAGAAAATTACACTGCAAATGAGTGAAACATTCTTTTGTGCTTAAAATAGGCCAGTTTTCTACTAGTTATTTCTATAACTGGTTTCCTTAAGCCAAAAGAGCTAGACTAAGTGTAAATCTCACTCAGGTTTAATAGTACTTACTTGCCAGTATTAAATCCTTTGTTACCTTGTTGCTCTCTGCATCACACAAGAAAGAGCTATATCCCAGGAGGAAGTAATAAGTGGCTAACTAAAATTCTTCCAAGATATTTGTTTTCCCCAGCCTGTGTTTTCAACTGAAGTAAATCTGGCTTCCTTCTCCATTTACAAATATTTTTGACTCCAAGCATTTTTAAAGACACATGGGAGCAATATTTACCTAGCACTCCTTTTAAATACAGCATGAAATAACTGTAATGGTAATGGCAATAGAAGGGTATTCCCTAAATGAGAAAGCCAGATTAAATATACTTTTTTGTCCTTACTCTGTTTGAATGAAAGATGCATGGAAATTACAGCTGGTGAATAACAGCTGTTGTTCCGATCAATGGTCATGAATGCTACTTGAAAGTTTTCAAATGAAATACAAGTTTTGTTCTATTCAATTATTAAACACAAATTGCAAATTCTTAATTCAAATGGAAGAAACTAAGAAACATTGTAACAGTATACTGGTGACAGAATTAATGTATTTCAGCATGTTAAAATGAACTTATATATCCCTAAAAATATTATTTAAAGGGTTGCTTCATCAAAATTGAAATGAATGCCAACTAAATGTGAAATTAATTTTTGTGTCACTCTTTGTAGCATATTTAATTTAAACTGTAGTAAAATATGCACACCACTATCACGCTTAAGAGCAACACCTAAAAGGAGCACCTGTTACAGAAAACAATAGTCTTCCACAGATTAGAAACAGTGACCAAAGAGAAACATCTCCAGAAATGATGAATGGTCTCAGAGGACTCCCTGTGTGATCCAAAAAAGACAATCATACCATTGCAATCCTAGAAGCAGTCTTTGAGAATAATCCACTCACTACATGATACTGGAACGCATAAAGCTGAAGAAGCAATTCTGACTACTTAAAACTAGATGGACAATTCCTTCAGCAGCTTGTCACACCTCTAGACTTTCATTCACCATGAAGATCTTAGCAGAGGGTTTTGACAAATTTCACCTTTTGCTACCATTTGGCCTTTGCAGCAAGATCAAATTGCAGGTTTTGTATTCCTAACTGCGACAGCACAGACTACAGTAAGATCTCCAACCTCTTCCATGTAAAAGCCACTCTCCCACGAAGTTGTTTCTAATTTTATGAAGAAACTAGAACACATTTCCAAATTCTACTTCTTGCTCAAGTACCTTTTTAAAAAGTTTAATGGTCTCAGTAACTGTTTACTTTTACAAAAATTAGATCAGGGATGTGGTTCTCAGCACAATAAAAATGTGTTTCTTTTGCATGCAATTAATTTGTTTTGTTCTAATGAATCACAGTACCACTCTAAAGCAGAATAAAAATAACTAAAGAAAGCTAGAAGAGATTAAACAGTGTCAGTTTTAAAATTTCTCTATGCTATTGATCATCTTATTATTAAAAGAGGTAGAAATAACACTAAAAAGTTACCTATCCATGGAAAACTATCCATGGTTAGCATCACAATGTTATTTTCTGCCTATGAAGCATAATCCACTTCAATGGGAACTGGAGTTATTTAGTCTGAAGAAGGGAAGGCATTGGGGAGATCTTACTGCTCTCTACACCTACCTGAAGGGATGTTGTGGAAAGGCTGGTGTTGGTCTCTTCTCCCACTTTTAACTAGCAATAGGATGGGAGGAAATGGGTTTAATACGTGCCAGGGGAGGTTTCGGTTGGATATTAAGAAAAAATTTCCTTACTGAAAGTGGTGAGGCATTGGAATAGGCTGCCCAGGGAGGTGGTGGAGGTGCCACACCTGAAGCACTCAAGAAGCATTTAGATGTAGTGCTTCAGGATATGGTTTAGTGGTTGTTTGAACTGGAACTGTTAAAAAAAAGCTTAGCGCTCATTTTGAACATTATGATGGGAAAAAACTTCATAACTGAATTCAAATTGGTAACTCTAAAATGCCTCAGGGAGCAAAATACACTACAAATCAAGTATTCACCAGGTATACTTGCCATTCAAATTTGGGTTTGAAGATTGTACTACTGAACAGCCATTCATGCTCATTTGTAATGGTTCATACTGTAAGAAATTAGATCTTCAAAATAGGAAATTACAAAGGAAACCTACTTGTAACTGCATCTGAACATGGAGCAAGAAAGGAAATATAAGTTTTGAGCTATCAATAAGTAGTAACTACAAATACACTTCCACTGAAGACAATCCACTAACCAACACAAAACTCTCGTCTCCTCAACAGTGTGTTATTTCTGTGATACATCAAGAAATACAAATGCACATAATCTTCTATGACACTAAATCCAGAAGGAACAGTACTATTTTTTCCTTATGTTTCATTAGTATTATTTTTATATTTACACAGGTATTTGCTTTTTAATAAAATATTCCTAGAAAGGCAGAGCCAGAAAACCCAGAAAATAGCAAGTCCTAGAAATAGGTCCTCACACACATCCTCATTGTAAAAGGCCCTTCAGACCCCAGAAGTTCCAGGCCCATTTCCTTATCTTGAAGGCAGTAAGCTGGTAAGTAAAACCTAGTTATGTGAAAAGTTTTATTAAAAGCAGGTACTTCAAAATCTTGAAAGATTCTTCTGCCTTGTGTAGTCCTTAAAGTTTCTAAAGTCCTGTTTATTCATACAAACATTTTTTTGGCAGCTGCTACCAGGGAAACCAATGTGGTGCCAAACAGCACAGGACTAGTAGCAGAAAAAGTCTGTGCTTTCAGAGTTGTGCTTAAGATACAAATTAGCATTTATAAAAAGGAGAATGGCAACTGCCAATAATCTATCATGTACAGCTGTGCATTTAGGTTCAGTTGTTAATTTGTTGGAGTTTTTGTCTGACCATCTCGTGTCAGAAAACCACCACACTATAGAACAAAGGAAAAAAAGAAGTGTAAAAGAAAATCATACCCTTCAGCTGTGAAAAAAGGCACAACTGTGATAAACAAGAAGGAAAACTAGAAAACAGTATAAATGCAGTACAGCTCCAATGATAGGTCAGTTTCAAGTCTTCTGTGGTGCTAAGCAGAAAGTTATTTTTAATAACACTTTATTACATTGTGATGTTATTACAGACTATCATTAATAGCAGAATGGTAATGAGAAATTTTAAAACTACTTTCTAACTACTTTCATAATATTCAGACTGTGAGGCAAAGGTTTTAATGTACTCTGCACTCCTTTGCAAGCTATCATTAAGTTGTGAAATTCATTTTCAGATGCTGCAGGAATCAAGATTACAAGTGAGCCTGAAGTGGGATCTGAATTTCAAAATGTTGAAGTTTACTTATAGTTAAACTGCAGATACAACCTGTGCCCCAGTCCCTGAACTGCCAACAAGATTTCTGAAAAGCCAATGAAGAAAGGATTGTTTTATACTACTGCTTGGTACTCTCTCCTTACCTTATTCTTTCATCAAGGGTAGAAAGAATGAGACCCAAGAGACTGCTGACTGGTCTGATGTTGGTGATCAGATTCATATTGGTTGAGATGATCACTACATTGACAGAGAACTTTGAAGAACTGTCCTGTAAGTCCCATGGAATAATTTCCCAAAGGGTCAATAGTTAACTACCGAATGCTGGTAAAGAAGAATTCAGAAGACTCTTCTGAATCCACGCTGATCATTCTATCACATCCTCAATCACTGAGTCATGCCCTGTTCCATCCTCTTGGTTCCCTCCACTGACAGAAATCTTCTAAAGCTAGTATAAAGTCTCCTCAATGACCTTCAAGTGCCTGTAGGCTTGTTCCTCTTTTTCTTTAAATGAGGACTAATTAAAAAATGGAATCAGTGACAAAGTAAATATTAATAACTCACAGTCTACCATAACAGCTCAGAGTAGTATCAGCATGTATTATTACAGTCATTCATATCCTGCTCATTTATGGTAAACTAAAAATAAAAAACAATTCCCTACTATTTTGTCTCACTTTTGGACAAGTCAGTGATCAGCACACAGGAAAACACCTCGGTTTGGTACAAAACTGCTTTACTACATAATTAATAAACCACTGAACTCAGTTAATTAACATAAAACTAAGGTGGATGCTTAAGTTAAATGCCTCAAAATCATGTAACTTATGATTAAAATGTCTAACATCTCATAAATACCTTTATGCTAACAAGTTAAAGCCTGTTTAGGTATTTAAATAAGTGTATATCAACACAACAATAAAGACAAATCTAGCCACCCTCAAGTACAAAAGGCAACCCACCTCTGATAGTCTTCCCATCATACACTCCTTTCTCTGAGCGGTTGAAAGAGAACAAGAGAAATTAAGTTTTAACCAACTCTACCTGCCCCTAGACAAATAAATGTTTCTCTTTGCCTTGTATGAAGATAGACAAGAATGGATAATGATGAGCTGGTGGAAGGGATTAGAGTAATTTTACATCAAGTGTTGTTTCTAGGAAAAGTTAACACTGTTAGCAGCAATTAACTATGTTAATCGTGGAAAATACACTTGCCAAACAAATTGCTTTTCATTGATGCACCACTATAGGACTTCACAGTTAAAATGCGTGCAGTAACATTTCACACTTACCCAGCTCAGATTTCTCCCACCAGAGATGTAGCCAGATACGGTATCTTAACTGCTGGACACTAAGACTGATTACACCCAGAACATTACCTCCCTTTTCACACAGCTACTCACCTATGTTCAGCTACTAGTACTTAAAAACATTGTAGAGGGAAAAATATATGCCATGAATGTGAAGGACAAGTAGGTATGCTTTACATACAAATAGCAGCCTCCTTACAGAAGTACGTCAGTGTATTCCGTATTTCAGAAAAGTGGAAAGTCCTTTTCAAGACTACAGTTGTAGGGAATGCAAGATTAGGCAATTTCTAAGACAAGTCCAAGACTAGATTCCTTGTAAGCACATTTGGCAGTTTTTATTGGCCTGGTGACAACACATGAACTCTGTGCCAGGGCACAGAGATTGTTCAGTACAAGGGGCTCATTTCTGGATTGCAACTCCTCTCTGAATTCTACAAAAGAATTACAAAATTGCATCCAAGGACCATTTCACATTGGCAGCTGAAACTGTGTTTAAAATTTTGTGGGGGTATTCTTTGCAAGAATTAGAAGTCTGATACTACACACATATACAGACTGAGTATTATTCCACATTATTTTCAAGAACTAAGAGAGTGGAACAATACAAACATAATTCTAGAACAGTACTTTCAGTTACTGAGAGCTATACTTCAGTAAAAATACTAAGAACTTACTTGTGGGAAGTTCTTTTCTTCATCATGCTGGCAGACACTCCTGCATGACCTACAATATAAATGATGTTTGAATTATTGAAAAATAAAGTGTGTATACAATGCCAAAAACCCCATCTTAGATAGAAGTCTTTCTTTTGAATGTCAAAACATAAAGATTCCAAACATTTCATGACCGATGAAGGAACTGCTGAAATGGAATAAGGCTCTGCAGAGACAGACAGAAACTACATGCTCATGAAGCTCAGGGATGAAGATAGGGAGTGATTGACCACAACAATTAAAAACAAAGCTGAACTTAACAAAGACCTGCGTAGTCTTTGTACTAGGAAAATGTATATAACAGTTGAGATGATCAATCAGCTATGACAGTTAAGTGAATCAACTGGCTGTGTAACTTTCATCCCCGATTTAATCAAAAGGGTGTAAACACAGGTCTTCCTTAATTAGCCAGACCAGCACTGGGAAAATACATACACATCTCTGCCTCATGGAGTGCATAAAATCCCACAAAAATGAATAGAATAAGGCTTTGGGAAGAGAAATATACTTAACTGGGTTCAACCTATGTATTCTTTCCCATCAACTAGAGACATACAGTGTGTGATGATGAAGCATGTTAGAGACAGCAGTACACAGAATAAAATTTGTAGCGAGAGGCAATTTGTGTACTGAAATTATTACATTCTGCTAACTACTAGTGATTTTACAGCTGTAACACTTTGCTAAATGAAAAACAAGTGCAATGTAACAAAAAAACCTCTTAAAAAACCCCCTATATGACAATAATAAAGCCTCCTTTTGTGCATTATGCAAGCGAATCCAGTCAGAGTGGTGGATTCTTGATACTACCAGGCACCATGGCCATGACAGTCTGTGATATGATAGGGTGAATGTTATGTGCCAATTATGTAGTATCAGTTAAGTAGTAACAACAGTTAAGTAATACTGGAAACTCTGATTGAGCACTTTAGTAATGAATAAGACGTGACCTGCGCTGTAAGGAAAGGTAATGGGAAGACAAGTAATCTGGACAGGCCCTTTACTGCTTACAGAGTGTAAAAACATTGTGAGTGCTAATGTAGGCACTCAAAAATAGCTAATGAATTTGGAAAAGAATGGAGAAAAATTTTTTATTATTAGAACACTGAACTGATCCCAGTGATATTCAGGGATGAATATAAAAATGGAAATCTTCTAACAAATTGGAAAGGGTCAAGGGGAGAGCAGGCTGTGCTGGTCGCTAGAAGGCTACTTGCGAGCAGTAGTGACTTGCAAGCAGTAGTGAAGAAGTCAAAGAGGCACAAAAGAACAGGATGATAGAAAAAACAGTTACATAAAATAACATGATGTATATAAGCTAACGTGCACAGCTAGACAAATGAAAGTAAGCTCTTATAATGAAAACTGCAGCCTCAGAGCAACGCCAACGCCCACAGGTGTAGGGATGACTTACTAAGATCAACTCAAATAGACCGTGTTGATCTGAGGGCTGCTGTGTATGCTGACCATGATAAATGGAAAGATGTCTGGCTTGATCCCAGTTCTCCCAGCCTTTTTCATTGCAGTGGTTTTGGCTGTGATAGGGTCAAATTTCTTCATAGTAATTAGTATGAAGCTATGTTTTGGATTTGTTCTGAATAGTATTGATAATGCAAGGATGTTTTCGTTACTGCTCACCAGTGCTTATACATTCAAGGCCTTTTCTGCTCCTCATCCCACCACACCAGCAAGCAGGCGGGGGGGTAGGCAAGCAGCTAAAAAGGGGCACAGCTAGAAGAGCTGATTCCAAAAGACCAAAGGGATATCCCATACTACATGACAGCATGCTCAGCAACATGGTAGTGAGGCTGCTGCTATGGGACTGGTTGGGCATCTGCCAGTTGATAGTGAGCAACTGTTTTCATTTGCATTACTTGGTTGGGTTATATTTGGGTCTTGGGTTATATTTGGGTCTTGGGTTATATTTTCCTCTCATTTTTTACCTCTTTTTCTTACAATCATATTTTTATTGTATCTGTAACTGTTAAACTGTTTTTTATCTCAACTTACAAGGTTTTTTCCTCACTTTTACCCTTTCAATTTTCCCCTATCCCACCTGGCTGGGGGGTGGGGATGTCTGGTTGTGTGGTGTCTGGTTACTGGCCAGGGTTAAACCACGACATTCAAGAATCTCAGAGGCACAGTATGGTAGGGGTTGGAGATTACATAGACTTCAGCCCCCCTACCAAATCAGCATCACCTAGGGCAGGTCACACAGAAACACATCCAGACAGGTCTTAAATGTCTCTAGAGAAAAAGATTCCACCACTTCCCTGGATAGCCTATGCCAGTGCTTAGTCACCCTTAAGGTAAAAAAAGTTTTTTTCCTCATTTTGGGGTGGAACTTCCTGTGTTTCAGTTTATGTCTGTTGCCCTGCACTGTATCACAAGGTACCAATGAAAAGAGACTGGCCTCTTCTTCTTGACACCTATCCTTCAGATACTGATGTAATGTAATTTCAAATTACTTCAATTGGTATTAAAACATTAATCCCTCCTTGTCTGAAATATCTAAAAGAATCTGGTCAGAGTGCTGGACTAACATGTGTATAATTAGTATCTTGTGTGTGTAAAAACATGCCCAGAATGTCAAATACAGTTGGTTAAATTAACACCTGTAGAGAAATAATTGTGCTCTACAAGTCTAAAAAAAACAGTTCTTTCAAATTAACACTATTACCATGTTCTAAGCGAAGCTTTAAAATTTACCTTTGAAAACAGATAATAGAAATTGCAACACACAATAATCAAGCGCTAGAAGTACCATTAACCTTTAAAGTATTCATAAATACTTTAAACTTTCAATTTTCATAAGAAAAATCCAAGACTACACAAAGTTATAGAAATTACAGGACTAAAATAATACTTATTTTATAATAAAGCATCTTAAATTTACAACACTTAAGCTCATGACAAATCCTTGGACACCTGCATTTCCAGCTGTAATGACATTTGAAATTTCTGGGTTTCAAAAATAGAGCTTTACAAGCCCATCATTACAGTAAGGATCCTACATGCAATTTTTGACTGTTGTAAGACCAAATAATTAAACTGCCCATTTCTTCGAAACAGTAGCTGGAAATTAAAGGATTGTATCATGACAAGCTTGTTTAGAAAACAAAAAAAACTTGGGCACTTGACTATGACCACTAAACAAGCTTTGTCAGAATATGGTCAGGTGTCTCTTCTGTACATGAGGTAGTTGCATTTTATGAATACATATACCACATTTCATTAAAGGCATGATGGTTTATTTTAAAAAAACTCTTAGAAAGATACATCAGTTCTCATAAAGAAGAGGAACTGCATCATCAGTACATGAACCAACACTACTGGCTTATGAGACTTAAGTTTTTGGTTAAATTAGTTCCAATAGTTAAAAATACTATAGAAATAACACCCACATGTTCTGCAGAATGGTTCCGCACAAAACTTCCTTTCTGTTCTCTGTTCAGGGGCTCTGAATCTGTGCATAAGACAGGAGGTCCAAAGCACTAGTCTTTCCAAGTGAAGAACAGGAATGCTGGAGGTTCACAGACAAAAGATTTGCTACAGAAGCTACAATTAACACAAAGCAGATCTCTGGGAATCAGCGTTTGCCCTGTTCATCAGCTTCTCACCTTGGGAACCTTTTATTTTTCAATGGATTCAACTTGTTCATTTATGCAGCGAGCTTTAAACCAAAGCCAACTAAGATGACTAAGCAATGCTTAACTTCTTATGTCAATCAGTACCTGAACACAGCTCCCAATTTAATACAGAAAGCCATGGTACTTGGATGTTTAACACCATTATAAAAAGATTTCAAGGAGGAACAAAGGCAAGTGTTGTAAGATCCTAGGACAAACTCATTTTCACACTGACTACAAGCCTATAATGTCAGAATACACCTTTAATTTCTGCATGCCCTGAATTCAGTAACGACTCACCAAGATGCAGACTCCTTTAAAAAAAAAAAAAGTTAGGTTAAGCTATTGGATTCTGTAGCACTTTAGCCAGACTGCCAGAGAAATTGCAGCTAGAGTTTACTAAATCATCAACACTGCTGTCACCTACAGCACCTCTAAACAGTGCAGAATCCTTACTTCAACTTACTTTCAACATATTCTAGTAACAAGGTGAAAATCAGAACTATCTGATAAATCTGCCTGCCAGGGTCTCTCTTGGTCCAGGAAAATTCCTTCAACAATAGTTTTTCCACTGCTACTGGAAAGCTCCAAGAAATACACAAGCTACTCGGAGAGCCAAAGTTCAGCAACATCCAGAGTTTGGTGATGCATCCAACTTCTGTAATAGGATGGCGCACATGCATTGTCCCTCACCATGTTAAATGGATAACTAAAGAGTGACAATTACTGCCCTGGAAAGGACTGTTAGACTGGGTCCACTACAAGGTGCAGTCTTGTATGAATTGTTAACAGGACAGATAACAGGATGTCATCATCACAGTAAACTGCCCTTACTCAATTTTAGCCCTGACCCTGTGTACATCTGTACATCAATCAAGGACGACAGGCAAGTGTGATAAACACTGTAATTGGATCTCAACTTCTACTGTGTGAATACTGTCTGTTTTGTCAGTATGGTGTGCTAGTTTTTTGGCATTAGTCTGCTGGCACCCAACCTTGTGCAAGGCTGTAATAAACTGGGTATCTGGTCTGTGTGGACTGGACTTTGCACACTGCCTAAAAAACCTATTTTGGAACAACTAGAAACACAAATTTCACTGCCTCATCCCCTTTCAGTCACCAAAATCCAAGTGTGGTGTCCAGCTAAAATGATAATATATGATATTGTAAAATTTGGTCACTAAAATAACGCCCTAACTTGTCAAAGTTTTAGAAGGCAAGGCATTCTTTATTACAGTATGAATTGCACAACAGATAGTTCTTGAAGTTGTGCATGCCATAAATGACACCAGGCAAGACTTATATTGTCCTACTAGATACACGTGTGTATGAAACTCATTGTAATATACATCAGATATCATGGAACTCATTGTAAGATTTGCATTCTTAGGTGGGGAGGTCTTCGGTGGTCTTCCAGGAGGTCACTCTGAGATGCCCTTTTGATTAATCCCTTCTCAGTTACTCCCTTCTCTGACACATGCATAATGTTGGGAGGGATGTCCAGCTGGTCTCAAGACAATTTCTACCTGTAAGACCCCTTGCTCCTTGAGCACCTGTTTACTTGCAGAAGGCCAGGTGACTGCCTAGCTGAGCTGAAATCCACATTCTATTATGTAGTGTCAGAAAACAAAGTCTTCAGGAGGTACAGGATGGCTCCCAGCACAGCTGGACTCACAAGGATTAATGTTATCTCAGTCTGTAAGATGCTCCTGCTGACTGTGGCTGACTGATAGTCATTTACCAAAGAATGCAGAAGTCACACAAAGCACATTGTTTCACAAAGCAGAACTTCATTTCAGTACACTTCCACTAAATATACAATAAAATAACCTGGTCAGCTAGCATTCAGCTAAATCTGTACATAAATTCATAATTTCAATAAAAATAAATGAGGTTTAATTCTATCTTAGTATACATTCTATAAAATTCAATAAAGAATGTTCTACAGCAATCAGTAACACACCAGAACAGTTTCAAACGGTTTTTTTCCAATTTATAATCAAAAGCATATAGACCAAAGTAATGCTTTGAAGTAACTCTTACAATTATTACAGGTATGATTTATAAAAAGTCATATAAAGCAAACGCTGTCTTCATACCTTAGGAAACTAGCTCTACACTTAAGGCCATCATTACTTAATGCTGTAACCCTCAAAACTGCACGAGTAAGATGTACACACTCTCATCTGTTCAACACCACCATGTGATCATTCCCCCAACAGAAGCTTTACCCTGAAGTCCAGCAATGACAAAACCAGTGTGTTCCAACTGACACAAGCACCAGTAGTAAAAATATAAAACGTGTGCTGAAATACCAGCCTCCATCACCCAGAAGAACAGCTACAAAGCCCAGAACACCTCTGCACTTCATTCTTGCAAAGTACTGGACTGGATTGGAAGTAGTTAGCTTTTTTTGCAAGGTTAAAGAAAGTAAGGCCACCACAAAATAAGAAATGAAACCTCTTTATAGTAAGCTCAGCAGAAAAAGACCCTTTCCCAATTGAGAATTGCCAAGACCTTGTAGAGTTTCTTTACAGGTACTTGTTTCTAAATGCATGACATTTTAGTGAGTGATGTATATGACGTCGTATTACTGTATCTTAGAGCCTTGACTTAAAACCTTTTTTTAGAGAAAATATTTTTTTAAATTAATATTTAACATATTTATTGCTGATCAACTTCACCTAATAATTGCAGAACCTAAAAAACCAGTAATCTTATATAAATCTTCCTAAAACCTCAAATACTATGTAAAGTATTTTGGGACAAAAGCCTAATTAGCCTTAGTCATTCCCTGCCAAGTGCCCAGTTGAAGGGAGATAGGTAGGAAGAAAAATCTCAAACATTTCAAGGGTGTATCTTCATGCAAATCTTCCAAGAGACAAAAGAACGTTTGCATACCAAGCATTTTTGGGTCAAGCCCAGATAGGTCAAAAAGGTCATTGTGACTCCAAAAATGTTAATCCTAATTAAAGAACAATAAAGGAGAGTTACTTCATTCTATGCAACATAAATGCCATTGATTAAATGGGATTAAATCCACCATCTTTACCTGCTTTTAATTATGGAAAGTAATAACTACAACTCTCCATGAGATTTTGTGCAACACTTGAATTACTAAACTCCTAACAACTAAATTGCTCTGAACATACAAATAAAAATACTGAACAAAAACCAAAATAAATGGATTAGTTTTAGTTGTCTTTGTAATACGATGCAAAGACTCAAACTTTGATGGATTTGAGGAATGAGAAAGTATTTGTCTCAATCACTTACCTATGAGCACAGAAACACATTTGGTAACAGAAAGTGAACACAAACTCCAACTCCCAGTCAAAAGCAAGAGAATTAAGCCTTTAATAACTGTCACATGGTCTGTGTTTTTGAGGGTCAATTAATTCTGCTCATAACAGATCCTTATATCATTAATTTTTAAGAGCAAAAACTACTTTACTCTTGAAAAAGACACAGAAGGAGAAACAGTAAGACACAGTGTAACACTGTTTCAGGATATTGAGTCCTAGGGAAGTATCATTTCACCTGGAGTGTACAAGAGGAAAGAAAGTTACTGGCACTGTTTTTATTAATGTCACATGAACTCACACCCTGCATTCAATCCAGGAAAATCAGACAGGCTCTTCAGAAACATACCATGAGCTCATCTTTTTTCTCTGATATCCCTGTGTTTACAACAAACAGCAAAAGCCTGACATTTTAGTTCTGACATTGCCCTTCAGAATCTTCTGTGGAACCAGCAGGCACTTCCTGGGTCTGTATGAATTATTCTGCATCTGGAGGCTATTTCAGAATAACTTTCAGGGACCTATAATATGATGACATGTTTACCTGTACCTAGTACTGCCCTACCTCAACTCAGAAGTGTTTGGGCAATCTTTTAATGTATCTTCTTTCATTTGCTAAGACACATAATATTTTCAAACCATCTCATAAAGACACTACAGTTGTTCCTGACCATGTGGCTGTTTGGTGGGATTCTGTACATCTGGCAGATGCTACAAAGGACTCCAGAATACCATGCCTCTCAATTCACAGCACTAACAGGTGAACTCTGGACTAGAAAAGGTCAATTAGTAACACAAGGGTGATCACAACTTATTTTACAACAATTATAGTATATATAATATTAAAAAATCAAACCAAAAACGTATTCCCCTGTGCTGGACACAGACACTGAACTAGAACCAAAAGACAGACACACTGGCACACATGGGAGCACCTGGATGGTCTACAGAAACTATATCCCAGAAAATGATCCTATACTTTGACTACTCAGAGGCTGTAGCTATGCATTTTTGTGAAGTCTAGTTTTCCTTCTTCTCTGCATCTTCAGTCTTACCCTTTATTTCTCAGGGTGGGACTATGAAGTATGCTTTCCATATTTCAAAAAGCCTAGATATTTAAATCAAATGTACTTCTTTGTTTACACCTACTTCACAGTAAATGAAAGCATTTCCTCTGTTGGCACACATACAGGACTGAAGAAAATTCCTGTTTTCACACAAGCATTCGTTACACCTGTAATGTCACTGATGAGTCTCTACAAAGGGATGAAATAAAAATCAAATACGAAAAGTTTTAGTAATGCACTGAATTTTTTAACAGTTATCACATTGGCCTATATGAACACCTAAAACAAGCACTAACTTATCTATACCTACAGATAGCTTTTGTAACCAGTACATGATCCAAGAGTCTCCTAGGATTCTAGGTTTTTATTATTTCCATGGCTGAAATATAAAGTTGGTAAGCTAGTCCCATGCTCTTACCATGTATTTTAACTAGGAGGAAAAATGAATAATAGAAAAAAATATACTAAAGCTGTTATTTACAGCGATGATGTAACTAATAATGATGTAACACATGATAGCAATTTTATAAGCAAGCCTTTAAAAAACTTGTTTTTCACTTGAACTACACAGGTGTCCTGAAACACATGTTCATGTAGCTTTTTGGAATGGTCAACCAACTTTCTTGTTAAAGATGTGTTAAGTAAGCAATGCCAAAGTAATATATTTGCATCAGCAACACTGAGAAACACCACAAATCCTGTTTAAAAGTTACTTAATGTACAAGATTTTCTTTTACAGCTGTTGTACTGAAGCACAGAACAGAAGGATCATCCCTTCTGCTGGGGGAAGGAAACTTCCACCAGAACAGTCTGCTTGAAGTTTGTTAAACCTGACTTTGAACATTGCCAGTTATGGGGTATCTGCAACTTTTTGGGCAACCTGTTCCAATGTCTCATCATCCTTGCAAAAGAATTCATTCCATTCTACCTAAACCTAACCTCTTTCCATTACCCCTTGGCCTGTAACTACAGGCCCTGATAAAAAGCCTCTTTCCCATCTTTTTCATAAGCACCCCCTTACAAAAGGAAAGACTGCAATAGGTTTCTTCAGAGCCCTCTCTTCCCCAGGCTGAACAAGGTGAACACTCCACGCCTTTCTTCACAGAAGTGTTTCAGCCTTCAGATAATTTTTGCAGCCCTCCTCTGGATCCACTCCAGCAGATACATGTCTTTCCTGTGCTGAGGTTCAGCTACATGTTAAGTATTCCATGTGGGATCTCAGCAGAGTAGAGGGTAAGAATCATGTCCCTTGACCTGATAGCCACCCTTTGATGCAGTCCAGTATACAGCTGGCTTTCTGGGCTGCAAGGTCACACCCGATTTTTTCATTCACAAGTACTCCCAAGTAATTTTTACAGTCTCTATGGATATTGCGGATTCCCCCAGCCTGGGTGTATGACCTTGCTCTTGGCCTTCTTGAATCTCATGTGGTTTGCACAAGATCTACTCCTCAAGCCTGCAAAGGTCCCCCTTAATGACATCCTTTCCCTTCAGGCAATCAACTGCACCTCTGAGTTTGGAGCAATCTGCTAATCTGCTGGGAGTGCTCTCAATCCTACTGTTTCTGTCATTGATGAAGATACTATACAGTACTTCTCCCAGAGCAGTTTCTCCAGGTGGACACTGAGTTATGGAATTTAACTCTTTAAATGTAGCCATCCAGCCAATTTCTTATCCATATAACAGTTCATTGATCAAGTCTGAACCTCTCCAATTATGTAGGTAACAAGTGTCATACACTCATTGCCATTACTTATTATTTCAAATAAAGTAACTGTCAAGATCAGCCAACACTTAACAGGATAAATCCTTAACTTTCCTAAATAAGTAAAACACTCCCACCCAAACCCAACACAAAATATCACCAAGACCACTTTCAAAGTCTACAAAAGGTCACAAGGACCACTGATATGTAGCTAATTCTAATGCACAGAACATTGCCAGTATTGCAGGAGTAAGTAATTTCTCCCTAGCAAATGAACTTATAACGTAAAACTGAAGAAGACTCTCTTCACCCGTTTGTAACTAAGTTCTCCTTCTAAAAAGAAGACAGCTGTCACCTAAACCACTATGTCACTTTACCTGGTTGAATTTTTTGATAGCTTTCTCTCCTAGAGACAATTCCAAAAAATTAAACATCCCAAACAGCTAGCTTTCTATAATAGTACTTTACATCACATTGCAAAGCCATCACTTTTCCAGCCATCAAAAAAAAACCAAAACCAAACTTTACAAACTGATGAACTCAATTACTCTTCTTTGATCTTGTCCTGGTTTGAGCCAGGATAAAGGTGATTTTCTGGTTTGTACTTTTGCTTTCAGCTAAGTTTCTTGTAAGTAGCTGCACTTGCTGAAATTAACAGCAAGCTTCTCAGACAGTGTCTGCTTCTAGGACTGATAACACTGGATGTTTATAGTTACTGCTAGAGACTGGTGTACAGAGCCAAGGACACTGCTCAGCTCTGAGGAAAACATTTTACCCTGCAGAAGGAGTAAAGAGGTCCCACCTGAACCCCTCCTTTGGGGAGGCCCGAGATAAGACAGATGCCAGAACTGAACAGAGTATTCCATCCCATACACGTCATACTCAGTATAAATTTGAGGGATCACGAAGGTCAACCCTCTTTTTCTGATCCCTTTTCTGTTCCTTCCTGCCCTTCCTCCACCGGTTCCCTGTGTGCTTCGGCATCCTGGGAGGGTTCCGTCCATTCATCTGCTTGTGGTTCTGATCCGTGCCAGCCTGAATCTGTGTGTTCCTGCCTCCAGCTCCCGACTGCTCCTGACCCCAGGGTCCAGCCTGGACTTTCCCAGGGCTGCCCTGCAGCCTCCGTGGTGACGTGAGAGTTATTGGGGGAACGGGGGGAGGAACGTGGGATCAATCTTTTCCTGTATATTTGTATATATTTAGTAATTTTTCCTATTTATCATTCCTGTTTCATTAAAGTTGTGTAGTTTAGTTTCCCACTCATAAGTCTCTTTCCTTTATTCTCTCTCCTTTCCTTATCAGGGAGGAGAGGGGGATTAATAGAAAAATCTGTTTTTCGGTTTAATTGCCGGGCCAGTGTTAAACTGTGACACATCTTTTTTTGTGAAAGGACCACATCAAACCACTATCAGTCAAATTACTATTGTGATAAACAAACTGTCCTTTTTGCTCAGTAGCTTCCTTTAGAAGTCCCACAGCCCAACTCCATTGCAGAGTACCTAACCATGGCTGCCTGCTGCACTCTTTCTTAATGCGTATCTACAATCAAGAAATAAGTATCAGATATTTCTATATCTCCTCTTACCTCTGGCCTCCTGGGACTCCTGCCTGCCCTCCTCTTCACTGGGACACATTGACACTGGTCCTTGGCATGCACCACTGAATGTGGATCAGCTTTCCTGGGCTCCCTCCCTATCCAGGAAGGGTTTTTTCCCATTTTATCTTACCAAGCCAATCTTTGAAGAGACTACAGCCTGCCCTTTTAAAACTAAGACTGAAGTCTGCCCTTTTAAAATTAAGTGCTGTCAGATGACTTTGCACTTTCCTCTCTGCCCTGAAGTCTTGAATTCTACAGCCTCATGGTCACTGCAGCCTCATCTTCCTTTAAGTTTTACATTGCTCACCAGCCCATCTCTGCTCATGAGTGTGAGGTTTAGCAAAGCACCTTTTCTGGTTGGTTCCTCTATCACCTGGAGGAAGAAATCATCATCAATGCACTCCAGGAACTTCCTGGAGAGCTGGTGCTTTGCTCTGTTTTCCGTCCACCGGATGTTGGGGTGATTAAAGTCCCCCATAAGGACAAGAATGAAGCAGCTTTTATCTGTCTAAAGAGCGCCTCATTCACTTGCTCATCCTGGTTGGGTGGCCTGTAGCAGACTCACATTATGATACTGCTTGCCCCTGACTTCCCTTTAATCCTGACCAGCAGGGTCTCTGTCAGTTTCTTATACATCCCCTAGTGGAGCTCCAGGGACTCCAGCTGGTCACCGATGTAGAGGGAGACATCTCCTCCTCTTTTGTCCTTCATGAACAGTTTATACTCATCCATTCCCACTCTCCAGTCACAGAAGGTGTCCCATCACATCTCTGTGACACCAATAACATCACAGCCCTGCAGGCAGATACGTGCAACTCCTACTGTTTATTCCCCATGCTTCATGAATTCACCCAGAGGCATTTAAGATGTGCCCCCTTCAAAGCAGCCTTACTGGCAGGGCTATCAGTACACACACTTTCTTTTTGCCCTGTCATTCTCTTCCAGGCCCATGGCACCTGTTACTAGGTCTGTCCTCAAGACACTGGGTGTAGAGTGAATTGAGGAATCCCTACTCTGGGCACCCCTAGTTTTAAACCCGCTCAATTGAACTGGACAGCCTCTGGCCAAAGGCTCTAGTCCAGGCAGAATGTACAGATGAAGCCAGCCTATCTTAATTTATACAAAACCAAATATCAATTTACAGAACAGTTCTTCATTGCTCACTTGATGCTTCTTTTGCCTCATTGATGATAATCCTTACTACAAAGTACACAAGACCAAGATCCATTATTCTTTCAAGATGCAAAACTTTGAGTATGCCTTATTAAATGTAAGAGGATGAATGCTTACTCATATGTTTCATTTCTTTGAATAAAAAAATCTGCTTTACTTCAATTAACCTATTTCAGTTTAGAGGGCACACAAAGTATGAACCATATCTGGATTTTTGTGGTTTTAAAGGGATTCCCTTTGACAATTACTAGGCTGATCACATTTGATGAACAGTTTTACTCTAAGGTTATAATTACTAGTGAGTAAATTTGTTTAGTTTCCACTACTTTTGAAATGAACAAGAAACTCTCGCCTTAACATATCAGTGTAGTTTACATTTAATCTGTTCCTTTTTGGAATTTACATTACTTGTATTAAACACTACTTATGTTCACCTGTACTGCTAAATTAATTTCTACCTTTTCAATTATTCACCTTCTGTAACAGAAATAAATATTTTAAAACAGCAGTGATAACACTTTCATAAATCCACTAACATATCTAAAAAACAAAAATTACAAGAATTCTGTAAAGCAAGAACATTTTTTACCCCGTGCAACAACAACAACAACAAAAAACCAACCCAAAACCACCCACAAAAACACCTTACCTGCATCAGCTCTGGACCGCTGACCTGGTGATTTTCCAAATGGGGTCTTCATTCATCTGTGTTTATGTGAGCAGCAAAGCTGCTGGACTAGGGTGAAAATCCAGTTCTTCCCAACACTCAGGGTATCTTCTTACTTTTGGAAGAAGACAGCTAACCTATTAATCCACCATTCAATCGTGAATTTTTCCTTCCTCAAATGTAGAAGATGCACAATGATAGTAGTCTGAAAAACAAAACAGGTAAAGTACGAATAGTTTGATTTGAGACTTAGTTAAGATAAGCATTAACTCACTTTTTTTATACTACTCAACAGGAAGTTCCTTCATGTTCTGTTAATCCAGAAACATTCAGCAGAGGGCATACAGACAAGAATACAGCAAAATAAAAACTAGGGCTGCTACCTTTCCCCCCCATTAACACAGTCCAGTGCCACATGGTACCAAAGTCAAATGTATACAGAAAGGAAAACCACTGAACTTAGTACAGGGAAGAATGTTTAGGCAGAAGAAACCATACTACTTCTGTCAGAGGTGAAGCACAAATCAACTACTGCCTTTTCCTAGAAACAAAATGCTCTCACATTCACATAGCAGAGTAACTTCGCTTCACAGAAGCTAAAGAAACCTCTGTTGAAAAAATCCATCATATTAAAGGTATCAAAAGCACTGATTACACTGCAATGACTGCTCAAGCACCCAACTTGTTGAGGAAGTCATTGAAGATCTGCAGAAGTTCTGGTAACTCTCTACACCTAAGATCATCACAGATTCCTGAAACTTCTAGTCATCAAATTTTTCTACATGACAGAGATAACTGAAGACAACTTTTTAAAGTCTTTTTCTGGATTAGAGATGTGTGATTACCTGAAAATCTTAGGTATTACAGGTTAACTTATTTCAGACTAATGTTTTCGGACATGAAACATGTATCCAGACCAATCCATTACTTCAATGCTGCACATAGCTAAGACAAGTGAGGGCACATCATCCTTTTAGCATCATTTTCTTAAGAAATGTCATTGCTGGAATCATGTTCTCTGCAATCTGTCAAATGACGTGCTGGTCTTCTCTCCTTTATTTCAGTTTTGGAACCTGCTGTCCATTTTCATGCAGGAGATAAAAGCAGAGGAATGCCTATAACTAGTGGCCCAACTGAGAGAAAAAGTGTACTTTATGCTTGTGCTTTACTTACTAAAGGAACATAAAAGGACATGCCTTGAGATAGAGTAAAACTGGTATGCATAAAAATGCATTTACATCTAACAACATTTGCCAATTCTTCTATCATTCGCATCCATCAACTTCCTGAACATTATCACCACACAGATGAATAGTACCCCCTAAGGAGAAACAACAACAGGGAGACAAACATTCAGTAATTTGCAGTTCTTGGAAAGACCCATACTATGCTTTTAAGAGCTACCTTAAGACATGCACAGACAGGAATTTGTAAAAATTTGTGAAGCTAAACTTCAATTTGTTTACAGAGACTTACTAGCTTTACCACATTTCACCTCTTCCTGAAATCTGCTAATGTCCACACAACAGTGCTGAATTATACCAGGGCAACAACAGTCAACTTTTAAAAAGCACTTAGTAATGCAATAGGAAGCAATTACCTTGCCTAACTACTTTACTAGAACACAGCATAAGAACTTCTTTTTTCTACTAAAACTCAAATATTTTACTATAGATTAAAATGCACTTTTACACCCTAACCCTAACCAGATTCTGAGCACTGCTGTGCTATGTTACTGTACTGTCCACTGCAGCAGTATACAAGAGAGATCCAATTTTTACCTCCTGAAAATCTATTAGTTGAAAGTCAACTGTAATCTAGTACTATATTATTCTGCTCAAAAAGCCCCCACCAAAACCAACAAAAAACTCCTAAACCTGCAAAAACACAAACCAGCATTCTCTCTCAAACAAAAACTGTGGCAACGCTTCAAAGGTTTAAAAACTAGCATGTCGTCTTGCAGTAAGCCACTGACCTGTTATTCAAGAATGTGTAAATATTTCATAAAACCTGTATTACATAATTTTCCCCGTCCCAAGATTTCTAATTCATGGCAAAAAAAAGAGTAATATATGGTATTATAATGTCACTGGTTGCTAAGTAGCTATGTTCACAAAGATAACTAACATCACAAAAGCTACTGTTTTCTACCAGTTAACTTTTTTTACAGCATGTCCCCAGTCATTAGTTTGCTACAAATTTGAGGTCATACCTCTTAAAAAAGAAAGAAAAGGAAAATTACTTCCTAATCCTTTTAGTCACAGTTTATTTGCTAACACTTTCTTAGGTCAAAACCTGACAAGCCTCAAAGAATGTCATATTCCAGAAAAGTTTTATCATTCATCTTGCTACATACTCAGTAGCAAGAAGCTACACTGTTAAGAAAAAGTAGAAACTACTTATTTCGATGTATTTAAGATGATATACAGAACAACTAACTTTTCAGAGTATTTCTGCTGACAGCAGCTGATACAGCAAAAACTATGGAAGCATCTTTTCTGGATCCAAAGAGACATATTAAAAACAAGTTACACTAGTCTTTACAGAATGCCAGTAACTTTTGGAGAAGTGCCACTGTCGACCAATTAGGCACTGATTTCTTCAACACCTGACAGTATCCATCACCAGGAGTACTGCTGCAGGTTTCACCTAAGGACACACATTCTTTTGACTTACCAACACTCCAACTACCCACCAGCCCAGGTGTTTTGCTTGTTTGTTTCTACAACTGTTCCCAGGTAACAGTACACTTTAAAAAAAACCAACCAAACAAACAAACCGATGTGAAAATTAGATTACTATTTTGTCCATTAGTGTTTTCGTTATTGTAGAGAGTTTTACAAAAGTGTTAGACTGAAAACACAGGTCTTACAACTTAGGAATCATACATATTTTAATAGGAATAGTGTAAACACACTATCAGAATGCAGAGGAAGACACAGTCCTAAGACAGAAAAAATAAAGTTTTGTTAAGAAATTGTTTTTTCAGTGTAATAGCAAAAAGAGGAAAAAAAAAAAACCAGCATGAACACATACTGCAGTTTTCATTGTAAACAAGTTTAGCCTTGCAACAAACTTAGTTGTTTGGAAACGTTACAATGTTTTTATATCAGATTTTAAATAATGAAAATAAGTGTAGCCATTTAAAATAGTCATATGCCTTTTCAGTTTCAGTTAACTTTAAAGCTTGTTTTCCATCAAATTACATGCATTTCACTGTAACATACAGCACAATGCTGTTTACTGCGATCTAGTGAAAGCTACTACCCATGGAAGAGGATGCCAGTAGCACAAAACCATAGCTATGATAATTAATACGTTTAAGTTGAATGCTTCACTCCTGAACAGCAGACAGGAATCTTGTTATGGTAAAGACAGAAGGAAATTGTACCAAAACAATTGCTGAGACATCATTTTAGGGGTTACAATTTGGAAGAGGGAGGTTGAGAGCATGTGTTGCTGGTATTTGACAGAAAACTCTCAATTCCGGTTATACACCCGCTCACGCTGACTACAGGTCTGCACCTTCCGTCTCGGCTTTCAGACAGACCAGCGAGCAGACTTTCTGGCACCACCTGGCGGACTCCAGCGTTTTGGCTTTGGTATCTGAAACACTGCTCTAAGTTTGCATTAGTAGCTGTACACTGGAGGACCAGCGTAAGACCCAAGAATGTTCAGTGGAAGGAGTCATTTGTCATCCGACAAAATGGATCACAGAATGGTAGGGGTTGTAAGGGACCTCTTAGGATCAGAGTCCCTCTGCCAAAGCAGCAGGACCTAAGGCAGGTAACACAAAAATGCATTCAGAAAAATCTCGAAAGTTTCTACAGAGAGAGACTCCACAACCTCTCTGGGCAGCCTGTTCAAATGTTCTGTCAGCCTCATATTTTAAAAGTTTTCCCTCATACTGAGACAGAACTTCCTGTGTTCCAGTTTGTATCTGGTGCCCCTCACCCTATGGCAGGGCACCACTGAGGAGACTGGCCCCTTTTTCTTGACACTCCCCTTCAGGTCTTTGTGAACATTAGTAAGATTCCCTCTCTGTCTTCTCCAGACTAAACAGTCCCAGGTCTCTCTGCATTTCCCCATATGACAGATGTTCCAGTCACCTGATGATGCTCATGGCCCTCCACTGGACTCTCTCTACTATATTCCTGTCCCACTTGAACTGGGGAGCCCAGAACTGAGCACAATACACCAGACGTGGTCTCACTACGGCAGAGTAGAGGCGGAGAGCCTCCCTTGATCTGCTGGACACTCTCTTCTTAATGCACCTGAGGATGCCACTGACCTTCCTGGCTACAAGGGCACACTGCTGTCCCATAAATAACTTGCTGTCCACCAGTACTCTAAGGTCCTTCTCCTTGGAGTTGCTTTCCAGCAGGTCAACCCCTTATCTGTTCTGGTTCATGGTATCCTTCCTCCCCAGGTGCAGGACTCTACACTTTTATCCTTGCTGAATCTCATTAGCTTGCCTTTTGCCCAGCTCTAGTCTGTGCAGATCTCACTAAATGGCAGCACAGCCTTCTGGTGTGTCCTGGTTTGAGCCAGGATAAAGGTGATTTTCTAGTTTGTACTTTTGCTTTCAGCTAAGTTTCTTGTAAGTAGTTGCACTTGCTGAAATTAACAGCAAGCTTCTCAGACAGTGTCTGCTTCTAGGACTGATAACACCGGTTGTTTATAGTTACTGCTAGAAGTTGGTATGCAGACCCAAGGACACTGTTGCTTCTGAGGAAAACATTTTACCCTGCAGAAGGAGTAAAGAGGTCCCACCTGAACCCCTCCTCTGGGGAGGCCCGAGACAAGATAGATGCCAGAACTGACCAAACAGAGTATTCCATCCCATACACGTCATACTCAGTATAAATTTGAGGGATCACGAGGGTCGACACCTTTTTTCCTGCCTTCCTTCATCAGTTCCCTGTGTGCTTCGGCATCCTGGGAGGATTCCGTCCATCCGTCTGCCTGTGGTTCTGATCCGTGCCAGCCTGGATCTGTGTTCCTGCCTTCATCTCCCGACTGCTCCTGACCCCAGGGTCCAGCCTGGACTTTCCCAGGGCTGCCCTGCAGCCTCCATGGTGACGTGAGAGTTATTGGGGGAAAGGGGGGAGGAACGTGGCATCAATCTTTTCCTGTATACTTGTATATTTGTGTATATTTAGTAATCTTTCTTATTCATCATTACTGTTTCATTAAAGTTGTGTAGTTTAGTTTCCAACCCGTGAGTTTCTTTTCTTTATTCTCTCTCCTTTCCTTATCAGGGAGGAGAGGGGGATTAATATAAAAATCTGTTATTCGGTTTAATTGCCAGGCCAGTGTTAAACCGTGACATGGTGTATCAGCCAATCCTCCCAGTTTTGTGTACCAGCAAGCTTGCTCAGGATATACTCTGTCCCCTCATAGAGATCAATGATGATGTTGCTGAATAAGACTTGTACCCAGTACTAACCCCTGGGAACACCACTAGTCACCACTAGTCTGGTCTCTAACCAGACTCTGCACTGTTGATCACGACCCTCTGAGATCTTTGTTTAATCAGTTCTCAGTCCATCTCATTTTCCATTCTTCGTACCAATACTTTGAGCTTTCTGGGTCACAGTGTCAAAAGCCTTGCTAAAATCACAGTAGACAACATCCACTGCTCTCTGTGCCTATACCCATACAGTCACACTACCATAGAAGTCAAACATTCTTTCCCACGTAATCTCATGAATCCATGCTGGCTACTCCTGACCTTTTCTTCCATGTGCTTAGAGGCTACCTGGAAAATGAGCTGCTCCATTATCTCTCCAGGGATGGGGGTGAGGCTAGCAGATCTGTAGTTGCTAGATCTTTCTTCTTGCCCTTTTTAAAGACTGGAATGACAGTGTCTTTCCTGCAGTCCTCAGACATCTCTCCGCTTTTCCATGATTTTTCAAAAATAATGGACAGTGGTAGAGCAACAATACCTGCACGCTCTCTCAGCACTCATGGATGCATCCCATTGGGGCCCATGGAGTGGTTTATATTCAGTCTACCCAAATGATCTCTAACCCAATCCTCTGACCTCTGAAGTCTTCCTTCCTTCAGGATTTCTCTCTTACTTCCAGGGCCAGGGATTCCCAAAGGCTGGTCGTAGCATCACAGACTGAAGCAGAGAAGGCATTCACTAGCTCTGCCTTCTCTGCATCCTCTGGTACCAGGGCTCCCACCCCATTTAGCACCAGGCCCACATTACCCCTATTTGTCCTTCCTTTTACGGCTGCTGTACAAAGAAGCCATTCTTAATCTCTTTTACGTTCTTTGCTACATTTAAGTCTAAGAGAGTTTTGGACATCCTTGTTGCTTTCCTGCATATCCTGACAGTGTTCAGGGAAGCATTAAGAGATAATCAAGGGAAAAGAAACTCTGACAAGTAGCATTTTGATTTCCATAGCTTGGAACTGCTGGTGTGTGCTTCAGCTGAAGCACGACCATGGTTTCAGCTTAACAAATTGGATGAACCATGTATACTATTTGGACTCCGTAATTCTTACCAGATCAACAGAAAGGATCATTGCATGCATGTCTTCCGCAGCCGTCTCCCTAAATGCACCTTTAATGTTAAAACATCTAAATAGAAATAAAAGTATGTTCCCTAATAACAAGTTTCTAACGCTACATTTTTCTTTTCTTTTCCTTTGTTTCCCTAATAAACCCCAAACTCTTTACTATGGTATAAGAACTCAAAACACTCAAATCCCAGATTGGTTTTGAAGTATCCCACAGGCTCAGCCAGCATACTGGTTATGAGAACTTATTTTTATTCTGCCACTGAGATCTTGTGCTGGCAGTATTATCTGGTGACTGTAACGTATGTAAACTCTGAATATAAGTGATTGACAGATGAGAACCACGAAGAGAAATACATTTCAACTATAGATTTGAGCTGAAATACCCCATATCAAGTAAGTACTACTAGCTCTCCTCTATGACAGCCTTGGAACTTCTCCTCTACCCATAGATGTGTTGTTTGTCTACAACCATAAAGATTCTAGCAGCACTGACATGCACCTGTGTGTGCATATATACAATCATAAAAATGCAAATGCACACTGGATGTGACTCTGAGGAACCTGCTCTAGTAAGATCCCTGTTTATTGCAGTAGGGCTGGAGTAGATGATCTTTAAAGGTCCCTTCCATGACAAAGCACTCTGTGATTCTGTAAGAGCTGTACAAAGACAACAAAAATTTTAAGTTACCTTCACACTACAATGTTATAGGGATGCAACTGCATATTATTCATCAGAAAGCTGGGATAATCAGAAATTTGTGCAAATTCTCTCTTGTTGATGGGGTGTCTTGTTCAAGTGACTTTTGTTGAGAGTAGGACTAAAATACTGTACAGTTTCTGCTAAAGACAAAGTAGCACACATGTTCACTTGAATTCTAGGGGCAGACTATGATACTTCATGATGATTCTGAGATTTGTCATGAAACGTATTGCAATACTCAGATTTCATATTTCACAGCAACAAAAAGTATCAGCTGAAAGAATACATAAACACATAGCCAAGAAGCACTGTGCAGTTCAGTATAACCTGAAAACAATCTAAAATATTTGAACATTATTTAAAAATTAAAGTATAATTCAGAAACTAAACTCTGGAAATAATCAAAGTTAAATTCAACTTTTTTGCATATAGTCACTGCTTGCTAAGTTAAAAAAGGCTTTCATATTACTTTTAAGGTTTCTTGAAGGCTTTTATTCTACATGGCTTTTAAGTACACGGATAAGAATTGTAATAGAGGTGAGCTAAGCCTCTTCTTACTGAGGACTACATACCAGAAGTAACTTCTAGCCTCTGAAAAACTCTGCATTTCAGCCAGTAACAAAGCCATTAAAGAAAAAAGAAGCATAAAGCAGCACAGAATACTAAAAAAAGAGTTTCATGTTCTACTTCAGCAGCAGCACAAAAAATGACACATTACTGAATTATGCTTGCAATCTTAACTAACTCATATGATGGACAGAAAGAAAATATGCATGGGGATTTACAAAGTGAGGCTTCCAAACACCAGTAATTATTTGCTAAGTATACATGAAAAGGAACTGCTCAGTGTTAATCTGTTCAGAGCTCAAGCTTTTCATTAGCTTGTCATTAGCTAATGTCATTAGCAGACATTTTTTCCAAAAAGCAGCATACTGTCTGTATCAAAGACATGTACATATGCTTAATACTCTTCAGTTTCACCTCCATAATCAAGAAGGTCACAGCTGCTTTTTGCAAAAAAAAGTAACACTGTTTTTCCTAATTGTATCATCATTAAGACAATTAAGCTATTCTGACTGAAGTTTTATTAGAATTTCACTATAAAGAGATTAAAGAATCACAAAGAACACCCAGAGTAAGAGATGCTGAACTTGTGCAGTCAAACACAATTCATAGAATTATTTAGGCTGGAAAACACCTCAAAGACCATGAAGACCACCTGTTAGCCTAGCACCGCCAAGTCCACCACTAAACTACATCCTTAAGCACATTTATACATCTTCTAAATAACTTGGTTATTTGACTGCTTCCTGGTTTCAGTGCCTGACAAGCCCAATCTAAGCCTCCCCCAGTGCAGCCTGGGTCTCCTTCCTCTCGCCCTATCACGTTTTACTTTGGAAAAGAGATCAAGATCCACCTCCTTTCACAAAATTGTAGGGAGCCATAAAGTCTCCACTCAGCCTCCTTTTCTCACAACTAAACATCACCATTGTCCTCAGACACTCCTCATAAGGCGTCAGGATGCTATTTGCCGTTCCTGGCCACCTTTGCAAGAAAGCCCAATCTGAACACAAAGTAGCTCTGTTACGGTTTAAGGGGGCACAGGCTAACTATATAGTATTAATACAAAGACCTAGAAAGATGGTATTGTTTAGAAGCCTAAGGGACTCAGGGGGACATAACAGAGAGGGGTGAGTATTCCCTCCCATTTTCTGTCATACCCTATGAAATCCAGGAGGCAGAACATCTACCCTTTCCCATCCTTTCCCCTTTCCCCTTTCCTTTCCCCTTTCCTTTCCTTTTTCCTTTCCTTTTTTCCCTTTCCTTTTTCCCTTCCTTCTTTCTCCTTTCCTTTCCTTTCCTTTCCTTTCCTTTCCTTTCCTTTCCTTTCCTTTCCTTTCCTTTCCTTTCCTTTCCTTTCCTTTCCTTTCCTTTCTTTCCTTTCCTTTCTCCTTTCCTTTCTTTCCTTTCCTTTCTCCTTTCCTTTCCTTTCCTTTCCTTTCCTTTTTCCTTTCCTTTTTCTTCTTTCCTTTCCTTTTTCTCCTTTCCTTTCCTTTTTCTCCTTTCCTTTCCTTTCCTTTTTCTCCTTTCCTTTCCTTTCTTTCCTTTCCTTTCTCCTTTCCTTTCTTTCCTTTCCTTTCTTTCCTTTCCTTTCTCCTTTCCTTTCTTTCCTTTCCTTTCTCCTTTCCTTTCTTTCCTTTCCTTTCTCCTTTCCTTTCTTTCCTTTCCTTTCTCCTTTCCTTTCCTTTCTCCTTTCCTTTCCTTTCCCCCTTCCTTCCTCCCTCCCTCCCTGACCTGCCAAGTTACCTCCTCTCTCCCTCACTTTCAGTAGCAGATGCCTGGGTTCCTGCTCAGATCTAGACCCAGAGTGCTTTCAGGCAATTCATTCACTGTTCTTCCACTCCTTTCCCAGCTCCTCCACAACTCAGAGGGCAGGCAGCAGTGTTCCCATCTCAAGGAGAAGATGGCTGTGGCCCAAGAGGGCCTCGAAGTCAAGGGACAGTGGGAAGAAGGGAGCTGGAGCCACAAAGAGTGCTACAAAGAGTGCTGACCCCTTTTACTGAGTCTGTTCTGCCACGAGGGACTTCTGGACGCTTATAGCAATGACCACTGGAACAAGGTTTTGTATGTACTTGTATAGTTTTCATTACTATCCCATGTCTTAAAAATCCTTCCGTTTTCTAGTGAACATGTTCAAGTTTTAACCTCCAGCCTTGAAGTCTCTTCCTTATTCCTCACTCCCCTTTTCATCTTGCCCTGGAGGGGTTAGGGGGAGTAACAGCTCAGTTCTGTTCTGTCTTTTAGTTTGCCCTGACCAGCTTCCAGAGTAAACAGAACCACAGTCAGACTCACAGCACCACAGTCACAAAATTCTTGTCTTCTTTAGAAGCATTTCCCAACTGTATTATCAACCCATCAGTCCAAAATGCAAAAGTCCAAAAGGGAATAATTTTTATTCCCTACTCTCAAACCAATGTATTGTGAGCAGCTCCTACACATTTTTTACACTGTTTTATTAGAAGATAGGTGTTTCCCCACAAAAGTTTTAGAACCAGAGATCCCTATCCATCTTTCAACTAATGGTCTCTCATTTACAATTAAATTATTTAGGCCATCCAAATTACTGAAAACCCTTTAGAAGAAATTCAGTTCTTCAGCTAGTATCTTAATGAAAATCGATATATGAGTAAGCTTTCTAAAATATTGGCAACTCTTAGTTCATAAACTCACTGCAGTGAAGTACTGAATCTTCATTAACAAACAACATCTGACAGAAAACTTCTGAATGATACTTGTCAAGTATCATTTCCACTTGAGCATTCAACAGTGTCAGTCACCAAAAGCAAAATGCAGGGTACATAAATAAACAAGCAGACTGCAGTTTCGTATTTTTCTAGCAGTAGAACAGGTAAGCTGCCCAAACTATTGCCTTTGTACTTTAAATGCGAAATGCTTTTAATTACAATACATAAAATTCAACAGCTCATACTCTTGATCTTATATTACAAGAGTCAACTTTAAGAACACAAGAGGCATAACAGATTTGAAAGCATTTAGATTTCCTTAGCAGTTTAAACTAAGTTATCTTACCAAATTCTGTAAATGGACAAAAATGATTTAATATTGTTAAAAAACAAAGTCCTGCCAAATACTTTACTAGCCCTCACTTCACCAGACTTTATCTCTTGATGAGTGAACACGCAACTGGCAATAGTTGACTTTCCTCACTATTCAGCAGCAAACACTTGGAAAAACAGCTATAGAAAACATGCACTGGTCAGAATGAATTCCAAGTACGTGTATCCACGCATGCAGTACTGTGTGCAGCAAGAGAATGAACTACACTGGTTATTTCAAGTGATCTCTTCACCTCATGGTGGAACAGCTCTAAACCTAGAAAGAACTTTACCCTCTATAGCTAAACGCAAAATGTAATTATTACACACAAGAGATAAACATGTTGCATACATTAAGCAAGGGACAACCCTGAGGTATACAGGATGAGTAACACAGCCAAAATTTCTAGACAAAGAGCAAAAAGTTATATTTTATTGCTAAAGTCAAACTAATTCAGGTTATCAGTTGTGTATCTACAGGAAATTTCTTCCTCTTCCATGTACACAGGGGATGCAGTTTCCTTTTCAAAAGAGAAATCAAAAAATAACTACTTTTTCAGAGTAGTAACAGCTGTCAGGTTTAGTTTTCTTATTTCCAGCAGTATATTTTATCACAATTAACATGCCTTTTCTACTTTACATGACATGCAACCTGTGACAACAAAACTACTACCATTAAAAATGCTTCAATACCCTTTTACAGGCCAAATATTCCAGTTTTGCAGAATGCATTAAACATGTGGCCCAATTTTTCAACAATTCAGCATCTCCTTCTCATGCTGTTTTTAACAGCATTTAAGTATTACAAAATCCGTCTTGAGCTTCTCTGCACATACAGCTGTTTCTAGAAAGACTACAGAAGTACTGCTCACAGTAGCTAGTTCTACTAGCAATACATTGTTAATTTTTTCTAAAATGAAAATATATTACAATTCAGCCTTAGGCATAGGCTTTCTGTGTCCTTACAAAATAGATCATGCAGTCAAATGTACTACAAAGGGATGCTTTTCTTTATTGGTAGAGTTGAAGACTTTTTTTTTTTTTTTTTTTTTTTCCTTTTTCTTCTAACCCTAGCTCCCCAGAATACTGGCAATTAAATTACAACTTCACTGACATGTTATATTGGTAGATTTTATTTCCTCTGTTACAAGCCTTAACACTTAATTCTGCAAATATGCAGGTTGTCCAGCCACTTAATACAGTATGATAATCCTGGTCCTCGAAGCAAATTAATTTATCACACTATACAATTCTCTTCATGTGACTTAAAAAAAAAAAAACCCAAACATTCTTCTAGCTTTTTTGGAGAACAGTGGAAAACCAACATTTTTTCCCTCAACAGTAGACAACATGATCCACACAGTACTACACCATTAAAAAAAATTGTTCTGAAAAAAAAAAAAAATCTGAGCTCAACAAAACACCCTAAACTAACTAAAATGAATTCCCAAGTTGTATGAGTTTTATCAGAATTTTTTAATTAGCTTAATAAAGACAATTTGACAAGTCATATAAAACAGAAGCAAAAGTTATCCTATCTGCATCAATAATCTAGTTGTTCCAACTATACTGGTGTGCTGAAGGCTTCAAAGGCAGATAAGTGCATTCATGTAAAATAAAACAGCATATAAATAAAATATGCTCCTCCTCCTTAGAGGAGGAGGCCTTAAAAAGTCCTCAAAATTATAATCTATTTAAAGCTGTTTCCTTGATGGTAGGTTAAATTAATTATAGTAAAGCACATTTTCCAAGTCTTGTGTTTTCTATTTACTATTCCTCCATACCTTTTATTTTGATTTCCCTTTACTTCCACTACTGTGCTACAGCCTAAAATTCTTCTCTCAGATTTTGTATGCATGCTTTCATTTTATCTTTCAAATCACTCACTGGATTTGAATGAAAACTAATCTCAGAACATGTTAAGCATGGCCTACCAGACCTCTCCAGGTGACTACGTAACAAGTTACAGTCTTATACAGATGAAGAAACTAACCTTTATAACAAAAACTTCTCTGCTTATCTGTAATGTATTTCCTATACATACAGCTTCCATTTAAATTAAACAATGTTTTCATCTGACGAAGACTAGCTGATTGATGAACTCAGCCTCTGTTCTGATACAATTCTTCCAAAACTCGCAGAAGCTCCTGTAGCCATTACTACAGATCCTTATGGAAGAAAAACACCACTAACAAAAAAAAAAAAACAAACCAAAACCCAACCAATCAAAACAACACAACAAATACAAATAAATAATGATAAAGTAATGACAGATTTCAGATAGGCAATCTGACAGAATCAATGAATGGCTACAGTTGGAAGGAAACTTAAAAGTCCACCTAGTTCCAAACCCATCCAACCTGGCCTTCAACACTTCCAGGGAGAGGACAGCCACAACTTACATGGGTGATCTGTTCCAGTGTCTCACCACCTTCATATTACAGAATTACTCCCTAATGTCTATAGCCCTCTTCAAGTTTGAAATAATTTCCCATCATTACACACCCTACATCCTAGTTTTCTTGTAGGCCCTTTGAAATACTGGAAGACACTATAAGGCCACCTTGGAGCCTCCTCTTCACTAAGCTGAACAACTCCAACCTTCTCATACTATATTCACAGGGGAGGTGCTACAGCCCTCTGATCATTTTTGTGGCTCTCCTCTGGACATGCTCCAAGAGCTCTATGTCCTTCTTATTCTGGGGACTCCAGAACTGGACACAGTACTCCAGGTGGGGTCTCACAAGACCAAAGTAGAGGGTGAGAATCACCTCCCTCAACCTGCTGTCTGTGCTTCTTTTGATGCAGCCAAGGGCAGAGTTGGCTTTCTGGGCTGCAAGTGCACATTGACAGCTCAGGTTAAGCTTCTGGCCCACCACCACCCTCAAGTCCCTCCCCTCAGAGCTGTCCTCAATCCTTTCTCCTCCCAACCTGTATTTGTGCATGGGATTGCCTCGACCCGGGTGCAGAACCTTGCACTCGGCCTTGCTGAGCTTCGTGCAGTTTGCACGAGTCCACTTCTCAAGCCTGTCAAGATCCCTCTGGATGGCATCCCTTCCCTCCACTGTGTTGATTTCACCACACTTTCAGTGTCATCAGCAAACTTGCTGAGGGTGCATTCATTTCCATTGTGAGTGTCACTGACACAGATGTTAAACAGCACTGGTCTGAGATCCAACCCTTGAGGAACACCACTCGTCACACATCTCTAGTTGGACACTGAGCCACCGATCACAACCCTTTGGGTGTGACCATCCAGCCAGTTCCTTATCCAAGGAGTGATCCATCCATCAAATCTGTATTGTACAGTTTAGAGATCAGATTGTTGTGTGGGACAGTGTTGAATGCTTTGCACAGGTCCAGGCAGATGATGTCTGTTTCTCTGCCTTTGTCCACCAGTGCTGTGACCCCATCATAAAAGGCCACCACATTAGTCAGGCAGGACTTGCCCTTTGTGAAGCTGTGTTGGCTGTCACCAACCACCCCTTTGTTATCTGTATGACTGAGCAGAGCCTCCAGGAGGATCTGCTCCATGATCTTGCCAGGCACAGAGATGAGACTGGCTGGCCTCTAGTTCCCTGGTCATTTTGTCCATTTCTGAAAATGCGTTTCCCCTTTTCCAATAAGCAGCAACTTCACCAGACTGCCATGACTTTTCAACTATGGACAGTAGCTTTGCAGCTTCATCCATCAGTTCTTTCAGGAGCCATGGGTGAATCTCATCAGGTCCTATGGACTTATACACCTTCACATTCTCGAGGTGGTCTTGAACCTACAGTGGGAGGGTATTCCTTTTCCCAGTCTTTGGATGGAGGGTGTGACCAGAGTCCTTACAATGAAGATAGAGGTCAAGTATTCACTGAGTACCATTTGGAGGAGGAAATCATCATCAATGCACTCAAGAAAATTCCTGGTGATCTGGTGCTTTGATCTGTTGTCCATCCAGCCGATGTTGGGGCAATTAAAATCACCCATGAGGACCATGGCTTACGAGTATGAAGCAGCTTTTATCTGTCCAATGAGGGCCTCATCCACTTGGTCACCATGGTTGGGTAGCCCGTAGCAGACTCCCACTATGATATCACTTGCCCCTGACTTCCCTTTAATCCTGACCCATGGGGTCTCTGTCAGCTCCTCTGTCAGCCCAGGTGAAGCTCCATGGCTTCCAAGTGGTTACTGATGTAGAGAGCAACACCCCCTCCTCTTTTTCTTTTCCTGTCCTTTCTAAACAGTTTACACCCAACCACCCCATGTTGTAGTCAGAGGACCCAACCCACCACATCTTGGCGATACCAATGACATCATAGCCCACAGACAGGCAGACACACAGGTTTAACTCATGTTGTTTATTCCCCATGCTATGTGTGTTTGCATAGAGTGCCCCCTTCAAAGCAGCCTCACTGGCAGGGCTTGTATCTGTCAGTATGCATGCCTTCCTGTTGGACTGTGATTCTCTCCCAGGCCTGGGGCATCTGCTAGTTGCTCAGTCCTTAGTGGGGCAAATCTTTCCTTGAGTGAAGGTATCAGTTTTGCTCCCAGCATCACCATTTCATCCCTAGGCTCATCTCTAGTGGTCACAGTTTTATCCCTTTGCCCCTTCAAGTCTAGTTGAAAGCCCTATAAATGAGCTCTGCGAACTCCTGGCCTAAAATCCTTTTTCCTTTTTCTCCTGGATAATTCTGTACTGTCCTGTGCCAGCAGGTCTGGTGCCATATGATATACATTATTGTTATATAAACACCTGAAAACTCACTATATGTGACAAATGTCTTAAGTATACCTCAATATCTGCATCATTAACACAGATTAAGAAAGGTTAACCCAATGAACTTCAGCAGCAAGTACTCCTCCATTTTTCCCTCACAAGCTTTTAAGAACCGTGACTGACTGGACATCTTTCAGCCTTTACACAGGCAGAAATGAAATTTAGCTTGTTAGCTCTAATGACAAAAAAAATCCAAGTGGTAGGACAATTCACTATCACTTTTTAGAATGTTTCCTAGGAGTAGAAGAAGTTAGGTAAGCAATTACTTGAAGCTAATGAGACTCAAAAGAAAGACTGAAATCCCTATCATCTGTAGATAAATTTGTGTAATTCCAGCCCTGCTGCTCAGAGAAGAACAGCCCTGTAATTCCATTCCTCTGCTGCTCAGAGAAGAACTCTAAAGTGACAGGATAATCATCTTCTGACATGAAAGATAACTGTGGAAATAATCAGAAATACTGTGTTTCAGTAAAATCTGTGAACATTTAATTGTCTACAAAATATTCAAGCACTTCTCAACAACAACCTTTCAACTTGCAACGGAATTTATCTATCAGAGATAGAAACCACTATTTGTGCTGGGTATAACCAGGAAGTTAATACAACTCTTTGAACTTCAGGAGCTTGCAGTGCACGCAGCTGTTGTCCCACCTTCATGCACATAATACACTGAGTGATCTCTGCAATAGCACCAGGAAGTGCAAATATACAAAGCTGACCCCTCCTCCTCAGCCGCCAAATACACTAACCACCGGGCATAGCTAGTTTTTTCATTTGTGGAACTAAAAAACATGAACAATAAAGGACAAAGGAGATAACAAAGAGCTTTCATCAGAAGAGAGGTGCACTTCCATCATGTTCTATTTTTTCATCCTTTGTTTTTTGTATACAAGGCAACAAGAAGCTCCAATAGTAGTTATAACATTCGGATCAGTACTGCTGTGTATGAATTAGCTTGCTTCTGTCCAGAGGTTTTTAAAGCTCTAGATCTTCCCTTGATCAACAAGACAGGTGCACCTGCAAGAGAAAATAATATTGGCTGGTCCAGCTTAACGGTTCACGGATCAAGATGTCTCCATTGTTTGAGTATTTGAATCAAATGGATTTGGGAACCTCTAATCAAAGCCTTCTTCATTATGTGCTGCTCTGTTACATTCCTGGAGTTCCTCAGAGAACGAGCAAAACCAAAAAAAAAAAACCCACCAAAACAACCAGGAAAGGCCTATAACCCACTACTAAACGAATCATACATAAGCAGTTGTGGAATTAAGATCCCAAAAGCACTGATATTTAACTAAACCTCAAGTCACATGGGCTGACTGGAAGCAAGGGATGGTGGTAATACAGGTTTCCCTGAAAGAGAAAGGAGCTACTGATCAACATACCCAGGCAAGAAAAAAAAGACTGACAAAACCAAAGTAACCAAGTAACTAAAGACAAATGAAAATTCCTGAGGTAAAAGGGCTTGGGAGTGTGAAACTACATATACATGCCATATCAAGAATGCAGAATGCAAGAACAACAACAAAAAAATCTTAATTACAGTTTTTAAGTTTAGTCTCACACTGAATACAATTAAGCTTTCTGAAATTCCCTTCAGATTTCAGAGAGAAAGGACAACTATATGCTGGCCACTTTCAGAATACATTAATAAATAATGCAGAAAACAAAAGGAAGTTAAAATCTCCACAGATGTGCTTCAGAAAGCCTCACAGGTTTAGTCTGGTGTTCAGGGCTCATCAACACTAAAGCTATGTATTAAGCATTTGCACAAATTGACCTGATTTAAATTTAATAGTTTCTTATTTAATCTGCCTCCCAGTTTGGCAGTAACTACCAGATTCAGTGGTACTTGGCTAAGGTGACATTTTGCCATATACTTGGGACTTTTTTCCCAGTAGTCAAAAAAATACATAACAAACACTGAACACAAGAATCCAAAACACTCGATATGAAGAAACGGGTCATACAGACTGTGTCAAGGTTTAATGCTGGACTGGCAACTAAGCAACTGACAGATGCTCTTTATTAATTCTTCTCCCTTCCCCTACAGAGAAAGGAAAGAAATTAAGGGAGAGAGACTTGTACATTGGAAACTAAACTACAAAGCTTTCATGAAACAGTAGTAACGAAAAAGAAAATAATGAAATATGTACAGATCTATACAGATCTATACAGAACCTCGTGCCCACCATTAGCCATCACATCTGCACTGGAGCTGCACAGCAGGCCCTGGAGAAGTCCTGGATTGGTCTCCTGGGGTCAGTGGTAGATGGGAGCTGGATTCAGGAACACACAGACTGGTATCAAAGGCACAAGAACAGAGTCCTCCCAGGACAGCAGTCACCAGAAGTTGACTCTAGTGATTCCTCAGCTTTATAATGTATAATGCACACTTAGTTTGCTCAATTCTGGTCACCTGTCTGGTCCACTCATACCCCCAGGAGGGTTCCAGATGATTTTCCTCCCTTTTGTTTCTGGCACAAGAAGTTTAGCAGAACCAAGCAGTGGCTGTGGTTCTGCATACTGTTATCCATGAAATAACTACAAACATCAAACATTATCAGTCCTAGAAGCCAAACACTAACTGTTGGCCTGCAATTAGAAAAGATTTAACTAAGTAAAATTACTAGGAATAAAACTGGTTTTCTCCTGGCTCAAACCAGGACAACTGGATGTTCTATTAAACAGGAATCAAGCTAAAGATGAAGTAACAGAATTTACTAGTGCCAAGTGAGCCTACAGCAGCTTAATAAATAGAATGTGCTTGTCAAAATTTTAAGTTCTAAATTAATTCACTTGTATGTTTTTAAATAATAAAAGAAAAGTTTATAGTCTATTTCCTTTGCAACAGCTGAGAAAAGCAAGTGAAACACTCATATATACACAAGCTTTTCAGGCATTCTTTGGCATAGAAAAACTAATTCTGAAAAAATAACTTGTCCTTTACTGCAATATTATGCACACATTTGGTACTAGAAAAATAGACACATGCATGAAGAACATTAAAGGCTGTTTCAGAGCTCTGGCTTGCTGTTCCCCCAAGCAGCATGGGTAAGCCAAACAGCCTTAAAGACAGCGGTAATATTTACCACTTTGTAATATTAAGATATTATTTAATTTCTTTTCACTGCATTCCTACAATTCTTCCTGTTTCTTTATACACCATACCAGGCCTCTCAAGCATAATGACATTTTAAAGCATTCACATAATTCCTCTTACAGAAAATGCAAAACTACTTAATCTAAACCTTGCCTATGTTTCAACTTACTCATTGATTATATAGTAAATGCATATCCCTCCACTATTAAATAATTCTTACAAGATAATGCTTTTATAAAAAATATGAAAAAGAGATCTTACTGTCTATGCAAAGCCAGGAGAATGTTCTCATCATCCCTTTATCCAAAAGTAAATTTTATCTCCTAATTGTTCTATCCACTGCAAATTACCTTACACAGGGCAAGAACATGCAGAGACACCAAGAAAGAGTGATCATAGGCTGGTGCAACTACCTTGAGTCTCACAGTTTTGCGTCACTGCAAACATGAAGCAACTCAGAGTGTCTCCTTATTTATAGGTAGCTACCTTCCCTACCCTGAACTGAAAAAAATAAGCACAAAAATAAGATGCTGCTACTGCATCCTGGGCAGTGGTTATTACTGTACCTGTAATGTGCTTGCTACCACGTTATAGTCAATTAAGTGAACTTTTAAGTTCAGGTATTGCATATTATAATGCAAGTATTTTTATCTTAACTCATGATTTTACAGATGGAACTGACCTAAATAATTTACTGTAATAAACTATTAATTTAATATAAATAAAGAAGTAATTTATTGTAAATTAAGTTAGTATAATGTAATAAATAATTTGTCAAGCAAGTTTACTTAGTTTGGTTTGCTACCAGTTAAAAACCAAGTCTCTGGAAAACAGAGAGGGAAATGTCTATTTGAAAAAGACATTGCTCTGCTCTCTGCTTATGTGTCTCTTCACAAGATATACTTAGGTCAGGAGCCTTTGTTTTAATGCTACCTTTAATTGCTATTTTGTAAGCCTGAGTGACATTGTTCCAAGTAAAAAGAATAAACCAAACTACCTGGAAGAGCAAGCCCAGGGCAACCATAACTAACACTGATATTAGAAGGCAATGGAGTGGTAAGTTACTGCACTTAGCTGAGTCCGTTAGTTTAATTAATCATGGCAAAACAAACTCTTCAGGAAGCAGGATGATTTTTTTGAAGTGACACTAAGTGCATAATAGTCAGTTCTCCACAATCCAGGCTAGCAATGCTGCTACATGCTTTCCCTCCATGTTAGAAGGTGTAAGTTTTGCATCATATTTTAAACTGGATGGGAAAAAAATTAATTTCCCACTTGACAGACCACTTTCAAGCTTTTTAGCTCATCCATAGTCGACTGACTGTAAGACATTATTCTTGGACATACATTCTGTGATCTTAGATCCTACTACACTGAAAAGACACCACTGAAACACAAATTGGAAACAAGATAATTGCTTTCCTAAGCCAAGCTTAAGAATTTGTAACACAGTTTTGCAAGAGCAAATATTTTACTTACATACTTTTAATCTGTCTTCTCTCTAATGTAACAGGATTCTACAACTTTTTTTAATGAAAGTCCAAAGTAGATTTTGTCTCCCATGTTCAGAGATGACAGTTCATGCTTCAAAAATCATTGATTCTTAGAAGTTTTATATACAAATTCTGCAGTTGTTGCATGATTCAGTGATGACACAATCACATGTTTGTCTTCAAGATGAGGAGTGGCACGCCACCAATTTGTGGAGTGACAGAAGGAACCAAAATCAGTGTGAAGGGGAAGTAAGCCAAGTAACTAGACAACTTGTGCTGCAGCAGCTACCTATCAGTCTTAAAAGCAGACAAAACATTTGAGGATTCAAAGTTCATATTAGGAAAACTATTACTGACACCACTGATTAGAAAGTCAATATATAACTGTTATATGCCTCAATCTTAGTAACCAATAAGGATATTGATATTTAAGTAGTTTTCACCAAAACAAAAGAAGGACACAAAATACTCAGAAGAACCAAGTTACACAGGTTAGATATGTAAACAGGCAGAACTATGACCAGATGTGTTATGAGCCCATTTATTCATGAATTTGAGACATACATGCCTGAACTCCTCCCATAATGAACACCAAGGCAACTACAATCATAACAGTGTTTAATGAATCAGAGGCATCAACCTGGGTCACTCTTCAATATAAACACAGACTATTTCCTTTCTTAGACTTTGATAATATGCTCTTATCAAATACCCTGCTCTGAAATTATGCACATAGCACAAATTTATATGAGATGAGAAGTAAATAGTCAAGGTAGGACAGAGTGAGAACTTTCAGTAGAAGCCATGGGTGAAGGTGGACTTTCATCTTTCTAGCTTCATAATCTAATTTTCTCTCCTGAAAACTGTATCTGACCTGATTATGTCCTCACTGTTTGATAATAATATTAAAAATATTTAATAATAAATTATAACAATAGCTGCTACATTAATATAATTAAATAGTAATTAATAGTAATAATACCACCAATTCCAGTTAGGTACTGGCAGCAAGCATCCCACAAAAATACCCATTCCTTTTGGAAACGCAGGTATGTATTTGTAGAGGACTAAATTGTATTATAGTACTTGAAACAAGGTTGAGCCTACTCAATGAGGAGCAGAGAAGATGAAAAGAAATTCAAAGAGTGAAAAGGTGATCTATCTGCCAAAGAAAACAGGATGTCAAGGCAGGATGTTGTTCCCATAAAAGCAGGTGAGGCTTTATAAAAACCTGCCCTACAGATAAACAGACCATGTACAAGAACAGACAACTACACTACTGCCTTTTATACTGATCCCAGCTTCATATTTAACCTTGTGCCACCATCACCCAAAGTCTCATAGAAAGCCTATGTGTGACAGAAAGCTAGGATGTTTATTCACAGCAAAGTCTCATCCCCTTTTCCTCCTTCAATTAATTTCATACATACGGGGAAAATAAAAATTAATCCAGATAAATTTAATTCTTCAAGCATCTAGCCTAGAACTATTTTTACTGCAATGGCTTTTTCACCTGTTTCCTCTCCAAGGTCACAGCAAGATATTACCATTTAAAAATACAATTTTCATCCATCATTAATAGAGACACATGTCCCCTGCCATTTAACAAATTTATCTCACCTTTTTCCATATAAAGCACAGGATATACACAGGTGCAACTGGGGATAGAAGTGAATATCCCCCTCAACCTCAACATTCAGGAGACTTAAAAGGCCACTTGCCCTTTCAGTCTCTGCACCTAACAATAACGATGCTTCTACTGAGAAAACATGAGATGCAGAAAAAGGTGATGTATGATTCATCCAAGGTGCCCTTCTGCTGTCTAGGGACTAAAAGATGTTTTTATCCATACTCGGTCCTAGAGAAGCCTTTTCCTCCAGCAGCTGAGAGTGATGGACAAGGACAGCAACTATGAATTCTTCTTTCCCCAACCAACACAGCACCAATCATGAGTATCCAACAGCCTGTGGTTTCCAGGTGTATCAAACACCTGCTTACTCCTTATCCCTAAATGCCCTAAACAGTCAAAGTTCTCTGAAGTCACATGAAAGGCAGATTTTACTGTTAAGCTATTTTTAAAACACACTCTAGTCAGAGCATGAATTTCAACCAAGCTTCTGACAAAACTGCAGTTCCACTGATGGCAAAACTACCATTAATGAATTTGTGTCATCTTTCACCCTTAAGACAATGACTTTTTTTTCAATTACTAGATTTTGTAAATCAATCCACAAGGATCTCCAGCTCTACCTTCGCAAGGTTCTTCCCCCATCCCCCAGATAGTAGTAGAGTGTAGGAGGGGCTGTGTGGTATTTATCTGCATGTTGGGCTAAAACCATGACAAACATAAATACTAAATTAGGAAAAATAGTTTTGCAACACAAGAAACTGTTTTACTTTAATAAATACCAGGAGTCTGACCTCTATAATCTTCTAGTTCTTGCTCACTTCGGGTAAGAGATTGACCTAGCAAAGTTCATTTTTACATTTTAACTGGATTAATACAAGTTCATAGGAAAAGAAAGGGAAAAAAAAGTAGGTTTTGAAAGAAATTCAAATTAAAGTTTACTAAAGTGACATCTCACAGACCTCTGCATGATGGCATAAACCAGCTAGACCTTATTACGGTTTAGAATATGTAAATTATATTACTAGAAGACTGTCAAGGTTATTACTCCTTAATTTTATACAACTTGCCACATCAGAGTACAGTAGTATTACTCTAAGAAGCAGTGTCAGTGGTAGACATTAAATTGTCAGATAATGTTACATTTTACCACCTAGTTGGCATAGTAATCTTAAGCAAGATTCAAGTTCACTGTATTTATTAATTTCTCTCCTAGATCCCTGTTAGAGCAGAGCAAACAAAACAACATATAGAGAAAAAAAACCCAACCCAAAACAGGCTCTTAGGTACACATTCAGACAGAAGTCTCTTAACAGGCTACTCCAGGAAGTTCCTATCGCTTTGCCAATACTGGGATCTCAGGATTCAAGACTACCTCTTAAGTAAGACTCTCTGAAAACAGAAGGATGGAAGACCCTCCAGTGACCTTAAGAGAAAGCAAAACATTTTACAGAAGGACTTTAATTCTAAATCACTTCCAGACTTGCAGGACTTCACCAGACAGGCTCCCCAGCAATCCCACATTAAAAAGCAACAACTCTGGAAACTGGAGATTTCCACACACCCCCGATAACTCCAGAAAGGCAGCCGTGGTGACTGGACTCAGGGCCCTTCAGCTGAGGTAGCTGGCACTTAGAGGAGGGCACTACAAGCTACCGCACAGTCAGAGAACGGGACTTGGATTCCGCTAGGCCTGTGGTGAAGTGAAACTTCAAAGACTGCAAGAACTTCAAAGACATGTGCAGAGCCACTGTAAGTCAGCATGTGAGAACTGGCGAGCTAATGAAAAACACAAAACAAAGGAATAACTAAAATACAGTTTGTTGAAACCACCATATAAGTTCAGCAGTGATTCTGTTGACGTATTTACTAAAACACTGAAATCCACAGAACTGCTTTTGCAGTATCTACTCTCACCAGTACTTCTGGGTGCAGACCTTGTGTACCGTAGGGGAACATTCAACAACAGTATTTTAAAAATATAAAAAATAGCGAAGGAAATAAACAAAACACCACAAAAAGAGCTAAACAGTACTTTGGGCTTTATACACTTTATAGTCTTATTAAAGAGTAAAAAAACCTACTTGGAAGAGATTACAGTACACTTGTTAGTAGCTCTTATTCTGCAAGCAGATGTCAAAAAACCAAAACAAAACCAAACCAAAACAAAAAACCAGAAGATACCTCTATAACATCTTGCAGAAATAGTAAAGATTTAGAGTACAGTTAGGTAACAGTTAAGGCCAGTAGTAACTACAGGTAATGACAACAACTTCTATATACTTCAGCATTTTGTGGAACCTTTTCAATAAAGGTTTTAAGTAAGGAAGTCAAACAAGACTTTACACAGCCTATTTTTAAGGCAGTTTTACAACATACATTACAAGAAAGAAACAGTTTTTCTGGTGGATTTGTAGAACCGTTCCTCAACAACCTGATAGGCAAATCAATTTACCTCCTGAATTCCACATGCCATCAGTGAATTCACAGTTTACAACAGCAAGTTAACTGCAAGCACCATATGTTGAAAGCAGTTAAGTGGGAACTAAATTAGTTCACCATTGTTTGAAATGTAAGTGATGAGGCCCCTTTGTGACCCAAATCAACTGTTCACAGGTAATAAAAATCAGATAACTTCACTGTTTCAAGAAACACAACACTCATCCATGTCCCAGACATATGGATGAAGCAGAGTGCACATTTATACAAGGAAGGTCATATTCCAAATTCCTTAAAGTCATGTGGCATGCTGACACCTATGCATTATCTGGATAGCAAGTGGGATACATCTTGATACACAGAAAGTACTCATTTATTCACCAGTGTCAAGAAACATCAGCATTCACCTTCCAATCATAAAACCACCCAATAGTAAGAGAAGGAAAATGTGAAAAACAAACAAAAATATTCTCTTATACCTGGTATGAGAAACAAGCTACCTAACCATAAAAAAGGAAATAGCTGTAATAATTATTACCTCTCTTGCTTCACCTTAGGTGACGAGTTTTCAAAAGACGTTTTTTAAACCATGTTGTTGTATTGGTTTTCGTCATTTACAAAACATATTCTTATTCCATACCATCTGTCCTAACCTGACTACCCTAAGGGGTTATGCATTGATAAGGTTCAGGCTGCAGAGGCTGGGTTATCTTCCAGTAGCGCAATTATAACCTTGGTGCGATACCCAGACGTGGCCACCCTAGTCCTGCCCAAGTGTTTTCAGTGGGTACACAATACCAAAGCAAGATCCAGAGAAAAATGATTGAAAACAGGATGCAAGACCAAAGTACCCACTGAGCTCCAGTAGGATGAGAATTAAACCAGTGTATTATCAGGATTACCAATACATATAGGATTATTAGCATCTAGACAGATAGGGACTAAGAATGGCTATGTCAGATCTAATTTTATTTAGATATTCCTGGATAAGGATATATAAAAACCTAATAGTAGAAAGAACTATAACAATATAGAAAACACTAGAGATTGCCAAGTGCCATAATGGCATGTCATCCAGTCAAGCATCTCTGATCAGGAGAGTATCACTGCACTAACAAGATCCACAACTACCTATGCCCTAAAATCACCTTTTATAGAGAGAGGTTGCATTACCTATGCACAATTACTTGCAACTGTGATCCAAAGTCATACTACAAACTAAAGGCTGACTGCTTTTTCACCAAGAGCACTTGATTTCCTCTTTTGGAGTCAGACACCCTCTGTGATGCGTGCTCGCAGTTTGAGTCAGTGATGTTTACATGTTTTTTACGGTGCACAGGCCAGTGTGCATCCTGTTGGTGCACACCACAGGGTCAAGAACTGCTAACAGGGGAAAGGAAGAGCAGTCAGTCACCACACCATTGAGTTAAGTTTCATCTTTCTAATACCTGGGGAAAGAAAGGAAAGGAGGCAAGGAAAAACAAAATGAAAGAATGCCAAGTTTACAGCAACAGGCTAAATTTAGAAAAGTCTTTTTCTACAAAAAACTGAATCTTACTGAAAATCTTTCATTCATCAAGCATTAAGCAAATAATGCATTACATTATCAGAAACACTGAAACAGCTATTGCATCAGCTAGATGTTTACAGATCTGAACATGTCAAAGAGTGCAGCTTGGCAACAGACAGCAAGAGAAGACAGGGTAAAAAGTCGAATGGAAGAATACTACTCAGATCAAAAACATATACAAAAAGTATCAAAGTACAAAATCAACCATAAGTATTTACCACTATTAGCACTTTGTATTTTAATTAGTAATTACCTAAGTATTTAAAACTACACTGAATCATTATTGACTTGATTAAAGATTGTTAAGTTCTTCTTAGTTTAAAAAAATTACTCAATTCCTAACATCTTGCAGTGAGCTGAGCACTAAGAATGCATTTTTTGCAGTCCTCTTTCTCAGTCTCTGCTCCCAATATGGGAAAGTAAACAGTTCCAGAAAAGAAGATTTTACACGTACCTGGCTTTTTTTTTATTTGGTTAAAGAGTCTAGCACTACCCACAATGACAAAAAATATGGAGTATCTTCACTTAGTGGTACCAAAACCACAAAAATGTGGCAAATCCTTCAACTAGATCAGCTCCTAATGGAATACTAAGACTCACAATACTGATTTTTGACCAAGTAATAAACATAAACGAGAAAGAAAGGAAAACCTTTTAGGTGTCATAAAAAAGAGCAAAATTGCAAGAAGGTACAATAAACAAGACACTATAAGCAAGAAACTTCAGGAAGCTGATGAGAGAGAGATGAATTTACATAGTAAAATTCATTTCCACGAACTAAATTGCAACATAGAATTAAGAAACACAACTCTTCCTAAGTTATTCATTATTTAAACAGATACGTTATACATGGCCTGTTTATTTTAATTTGCACTTAGCCAAAGGATCAGCTAAGTATCCAAAGGCCGGTTCTGAGGGAAGAGAACCCTCATATTTCTAACCTGTTTCACACTTTCACTAAGAGAGCTGTAATTTAACAATTTGTTGGCTATCATAATGAATGACTAATTAGCTACAACGGGTAAAAACTATTCCAGAGGCTTTACCCATCTTGCCTTCAGATTGCTAAATGAAAAAAAGAAACAAACAAGGTAACTGACTGCTACAGGAATCTACCAGTAGATCTACAAAGCTTTTGCTTGAATAATTCCATCCAGAAGTGGCACAGCTGGCTCAGGAGGCATGATGTAGATACACATTCCAAAATGATCTTATAACTTGGGATGACTCCATTCAAAATTTATCTTATTGTAAGCTCATTATAATAATTATTTTCTCCTCATCTCTGGTTAATCAACACTTGTTAACAGAGAAGGGGAAAGTAGCAGAAAAAGGTAGTATGTGACCCTTAGAAATAAATACTATGCTAGAACTATCTCAGTAAAAGCTGTAGGATTTTGCTATGTTAGTATTTCTCCACTAGAAGCTTCCACAGCAAAGCAGACAAAGACGACAGGGAGAACATTTGTTACTTCGGGGCAGTGTTCATACAGTAACAGCAGCTATAGCAATCCATATGAATACGACTAAATAAAGACTGTGTCTTTACATATAATCCTTGAAAAAGGAAACATTTAGTACGAGTTACATTAATACATCTAGAAGGCAGCACAAAGCATTGTGTCTTTGCACCTTCTGAATTCATTCGAAGTTACAACCTATATATAAATCTATTCCACGGGACAGATCACTGTAAATATCCACAAACTACCTTAAAATGCTATTTTTGTTTTACGTCAGAAGCATGCAATAAAATAAGCCTTAATCATCGAAGCCAGAAGGGGGTGCTCTGAATAACTGAGGCGGGGGGTATTGAAGGGAACATTTGTCTTGCATTAGGTCAGAAGCACACTGCCTTGTTCCACTTTGAGAGCTCACATAAGTTCTGATGCCAAGCCTTTTTTACAAAAAACAAATCTGAGCAGCTTTTATTTTCAGCAAAAAGGAAATGCTTCCATTTGTGCTATTGTCATCATAAGGGCAAATCAATCTGTGACAGAAAGCTAGCAACACAAAGACCTGACAAGTGTTAATTCCAGTTCTGTATCCCATGATGTGCGAGCAGTTTAAGATCCTGACGAGGAGGTACAGAGAATACAAAGAAATCCAAAAATCCTGTACTACGGTTTTCACCTACACAATGCCTATTCCGACATGGTTTAAGATTTTTTTTTAATGTGACTGTGCTGAGTTGATACTTTATACCGAACTACGTCCTAAAATTAAAGAAACGGCCCCAGATCATTCTGCAAGTGTAATTCAGTATTCAATCTCTGCTAGCACTTTGGTGCATCAGCCTCCCCCCACCCAGAAAAAGATCAGCACATTCCAATCAAGCCTTTCTCAGCGGGGCTCACCCACTTCCCCCCTCCTTGCCTCCCTCACCCCAGGCCTTGCCAGGTTCCCAAATCCCCTCTGATTTTAGGTTTCATTTTGTTTTAAACAGCAAAACGAAAGGAGAAAGCTTCCAAAGCGAGGATCCTTACCCTTGAAATCCCGCCATGCGCGCAATAAGAGTGGTGAACTGTTTTTTCCTTTTTTTTGTTGTTGTTGTTTTGAGGGGGGTATTTTTGTTGTTGTTTTGGGGTTTTTGGCTGGGGTTTTTTGTTTTTTTTTTTTTTTTTTTTGGAGGGGAGATGAGGGGAGAGGTGGAAGAAACAAAAGCCTAAACGGAGGAGAGGCTAAGCAACGGAGACAGCGGGAGATGGCGGAGACCCTGGTGAAGGAGCAGGGCGAGCGTCAGCCATGTTGTGTGTGTGTTGGTCCAGTATTTACAAACCTGCAGCTGCAGCAGCGCTTGGAGTCTGGGAGAGCGGGGAACGAAGGGAGGGAGAAAGGCGAGGAGGGAGCAGAGGCAGGCACGGAGAGGGAAGGAAGAGAGGGAGAGAGGGAGGGAGGAAGAAAGGAAGGGACGGAGGAAGGAAGGGATGGACGGAGGGAGATGTGTANGGTGGTCGTGTTTCTACAGAGAAGCCAAATAGCGTGCAGGCTCTCAAAGCCATCTAGCATTTCACCCGACGTGTAAGTAACAGGCTCTCGATCGTGGTAATCGAAAGAAAAGCAAAAGATTGCGCTTTGCACTAAACCTGTCTTACTGTCGGTCGCAAGGGAGACAGGCGGACACTGAGTTGGAGGAGCAGTTCCTTTGAAACTTAAAAAGATTCCTGTAAATCCTTGTGTTCTTGTCCCCTAGGGAAAAGCCAAGCAGAAAAGGGGCTTGGGGGTCACTGCAAAAATCTCATCTGAACAAAAGCACCGATTACATGTTCGCAATGTAGTCCTGTCCAACTGTTCTGGGTACTCCCAGCTTTGGCTTCCAGTGGGCTGAGAGACAATGCCTGGAAGACCTGCAAGTATTCGGAGCTGTTGTGCATCAATCACAGATAGGTGTCATCTTCAGAACCAGTAGTGCTAAATCTGCAGAAATCTAGAGTAGAAGCAGCAAGAAGATTAACTGTCATGGAAAAGCTTTTTTAATTAATAAAAATACCGTGAGTAAATTCAGTAACGGGTACCGGAACTTTTCAGAGGAAGGTCTGCTTAAGCCCATAATTGTAGGAATGAATAAAGTAAAAACTATCCGTAGATATTAATACAGAGCAGTTTGGTACATCATCCATGCAAAGGGACATTCACACCTTCAGACTGACAGCAAAATGGGTAACACTAGAATTCTGCACTCCTCTGATAAGTAATCTGTTTAACAGTGAAAATGTGTGAACAGCTGTGGCCTGATCTGCCTCGATGAATCAAATGGGAGCTTCAAAGTAAAGCTTGGCAAATGTACCATGGTGTGGCATGGCTTTTCTATTACAACATTTTCATGATTTTAGCCACTAACTGCATGACTGTTTTCCACCCACCATCCTCCCAGAGAAACACAGGAAGGGAAAGGAGAGGCAGACTTTAAATAATACAGATAATACAGAAGGTTTACTGGAATATGCAGTGATGTAGTAATAATAATGGTGACTGTGAATTAAAAATACGTAAATATGGAACCTGTGCTGCTCCTTAGTTGGTAGCTCTGACCAGAAAAGTCCCACAGTGGACCTGGCAGCAGATGGATGTGCCTGAGTCCAGGGTCTCCATGACAGCCCTAAAGGAGCCTTGGAGCAGCTGCACTGGTCCTTGGGGAGGCAGGAGAAGGTGACCTATCTTCATGAATTATGTTCTTTGTTGGAAAAAAATCCCCAGCAGCACAGGCAGAGATGACAAACAAACAAAAGCAAACCTAGCCATCCCACCAGCCTGGGAGGCCAAAAGAGGCTTCTCTGTGGGCATTTTATGTTGAGCACCATGGAAGGAACAGAGTACTGTGATTGTTCCTTTTTGGGTCATCTGGACCACCTTCCCATCCCCACAGGCATAGTTTCATCCCTCACACACACTGTAACATGCCATCGGGCTGGCATCCTGGGTGAGCTCAGGTTAGTATGGCCACAGGCAATTTTTATCCTGTTTCTTTCAAACCACGACAATCCACACCCAATTTCTTACCATGTTTAACTGTAGACAATATAGTTACATACAAAAATTTACATTATACAATTATACAGTTGTACAACTGGAGCTGGAGCTTTCTCAGCCAAATTTCCCTGTAGTACACACTGAACCTTACCATCCTGCTGCATCACTCACCATGTGTGTCACAGAAGTGCTGAATAATTTCGGTTGGAAAAGTCCTTAACAGATCATTGAGTCCAACCATTAACCTAGCTTTATCAACCATTAAATCTAACTCTACCAAGTTCAGTGCTAAACCATGTTCCTAAACCACCCCTCCATGGTCTTTTAATCACCTCCAGGGATGGTGGTTCAACCTCTTCCCTGGGCAGCCTATTCCAGTGTTTAATAACCCTTTCTGTGAAGAAGTTTCCTCTGGTATCTAATCTAAGCCTCCTGTGTCACAATTTTGAGACTGTTTCCTCTTGTTCTGTTGCTTTTCACTAGTGAGAAGAGGCTGACCCCCACCTCACTTAGACCTTCTTTTAGGTAGCTGTAGAGAGCCAGCCTCCTTTTATCCAACTGAATAATCCAGATCCCTCAGACACCCCTCATAAAGCTTATTCTCCAGGCTCTTCACCAGCTGTGTTGTCCTTGACTCCCCTCCAGCACCTCCATAGTGGGAGGCTTAAAACTGAAGACAGTATTTGAGTTGTGGCCTCCCCAGTGACAACTGCAGGGGGACGATCTCTTCACTGCTCCTGCTGTTACTATTTTAAATTGTCCTGAAACACAAGGAGGCTATGCTTGGGAAGGAGACATTGTTTTTTGCAGGTTTGTGCAAAACTGGGTGCTCAGTGGAGTCACACAGATCAAGCACACCTTCCTCATAAAACAAGGCTTGTTTTATACATGAAAAAGTGCAAATTTAGCTTATCTACTAAATACACCAGTATTACCATCTCAATGCTTGTCTGACAAGTTCTTTTGTGAGAAGGGTGTCCTTCTCGGTAAGCTGAACTACTCATTGTTATTGGTTACTCGTGACACCCATTTCCTGTGGCCAAAGGCATACACATCAAGGTAAGCTCATCAAGCACCCCCTTCCATTGATCATGCTGGCCTGTTTTTTTGGCATCACTTCCTCCCTTAAAGACTTGTTTAAGAATATTCTTTAAGTCTACTTCTCTCATCAAGTGCATCAAGTTACTCACCCAAATGCTGAGCAACACTTACAGCTCAATTGTAGAAATAGACATAAACATACAAAATCTAGCAACATTATTATCAATAACATCAGCAAATTCTTGAGCCAAAGAGTTAATTCAGGGAACCAGGAAATTAACCATCTCCAAACTTACTCACTTCCTAGAGATGCATCATCCTTTTGAATTTCTTGTAGGATTGTAGTTGCCAAATTTCATTTAAATCGGGATCAATTCTCCTATTCTTATCTGTATACACAACAGCTGGTATTAATCTCCATGCATAGGCCTCTTTGAGAGGCTCACATCTCTAAAGCCATCCTATTTTGCTTAGCAGTTTTTGCAGCTTTTTATACCTCTTCTTGTAAAGCAAAGACAGCAACAGAAGTTCTGTTTCAAATTCATTGTAAAAGTGAAGTAATTTTCATGATGGTCTTTTTAAATTCAGTTACTCCAAGCCAAGGAATAAACTGTCTCATAAAGGAGTGAAATTTTTTGTGTCTTTTAAACCCTTTAGAGGTCTTTAACAACCCTTTTAAAGGGTTATCTTAACCATGAACTCTGATCCTCATCATTTTATCTTTTTATTACTGTGATATTTGGAGGCATTGCTCCCTATGTACATGTTTCTGACCAATTCACAAGTAGAGCCTTTCCTGCTTTGTTCCCACAATAACCAATACCATCCACCAGCTTTTGGAACATTCTGTTAGCCATCCTGCTCTTTCTTTTTTTTTTTTTTTCTTTTTTCTTTTTTTCTCTCATTTGTTTCTTTTGTTTCTTTGTACTGCATTGACCAATCACAATACGTATAATGGCTGAAAGATGGGGATCCCAGATATCTCTGTTTTGAAGGTAATTTACCCCAGGATGTTTAACAAGAAATTTTTTAGCATACCTACTAAGGGTCCTACATTATTACTGTATTGTGGAAAATAGACACACACCCAGCAATTTGTTTAATTATCCATTTTCCTATCTTTTCCAGTGATTTCCAAGTGAAGATTATGATTCCAAGAGTCAAAACATCCCTTCTGATTCCCCTTCTTCTTCTGTCTCAGGAGGATGAGAAGAAACATCCTTCTCTTACTGTTGGACTCTAGAACAGTAATGTATCTGTGTGGAGCCATAAAAATATTAATGTTAGAAGAAAACTTCTTCTCCCAGATACTCTAAAAGTGTCCAGTTTTCTCTGAGTGTTGCTTTCTTGATCGGTGTGTAAGGAAACCAAGGCCTGATTCCTTCAAACTTTGCAACCATATACGTTAACAGAAATTGGAACAGTTCTTTCCACCTTTCCTTTAGAGGTTACTGGTACTCTGAGGTGCTCTCAGCTGCAAATAGCTGTCAAGAGAATGCAACACTTTCACTAAACATACTAAATATTCCTTCATATTCTGATTTCTAGTTAAGGATATTGTTTTTAGTTCAGTGCTATTTACCAAAAGGCTTCCCATACGTAATGTCAGAAGGACATACTTTTTATATGGACCTTAGGGTCACTCTTGCCCTCAACAAGATCAAAGGTGAAGCATTCAACCACTTCATATCAGTTTCCTGTCAGAATTTGTGAATGTGTATCTTTAAAATCTGATTTATCTGTTCTACCTTCCCACTGGACTGTGATCTCCAAGGGGCATGCAAATCCCACTTTCTGCCTAAAACCTTTACTGTCTTTTATCACTTTTGCTATTAAATGGCATCCTGGGTCACCAGAAAACTCACCATTTTAAGTTAGCTCCCAAAATGCAAAGAGGCTACATTAAGGAGAGAGACATTGTTTTTTGCAAGTTTGTGCAAAACTGGATGCTCAATGGACTCACACAGATCAAGCACTCCTTCCTCGTAAAACAGGGCTCATTTTATACATTAAAAAAGCAAATTTAGCTTATCTTCCAAGTAAGCTAGTATTATCATCTCAGTTCTTGCCTGGCAAGTTCTTTTGTGAGAAGGGTGTCCTGGTAAGCTTAACTACTCATTGTTATCTGCTACTGGTGATACCCATCTCCTGTGGCTACAGGCATTCATATCAAGATAAGCTCATCAAGAACCTCCTTCCATTGATCATGCTGGCCTATCTTTTTTGGCATCACCTCCACCCACGCTGTTTCTGATACAAACCAGGATGCCATTGGCATTCTTGGCCACTGGGCCCACTGTCAGCTCATATTTAGCTGCCTGTCAGTCAACATCCATATATTCTTCTACACCTAGCACCTTTCAAGCCACTCTTCCCCAAGCCTATAGGATTTCATGGGGTTATTGTGGTCCTGGTGCAGAACCTGACACTCCAGCTTGTTAAATCTTGGACAAACTGGCCTCTGCCCACTGATCCAGACTGTCCAGGGCCTTGAGCAGAGAAAGCCATGTGGAGTGGGTTTGCCTTTACCAAGGGATGAAGAAATCCACACAGCCTTTCTCAACAGGTTCCTTTCAACAGGGACTTTATGTATGTAGGGACTTCTACTGTATGTAGAAGTGTGAGTGGGCAAGGCTAGCTTGATTTATCAGTCCCCTGGTATTGACTAGCCAAGTGGCTTGCGCTAAATTATTGTCCCAGTCTTTGAAAGTTCCACCTCCCATTGCTTTAAGGGTGGATTTTAGCAAGCCGTTATGTCTTCCTGGAATCTGGTGCCTGATAAGGGATATGATAGACCACTCCATACATGGCCCAATTAGCTACTAAGTTGTTTCTGAAATTGTCACAAAAGCGAAGTCCGTAAACCAATGTGCAATAAGCCAATCCACACAGAGAACTGAGATTTTTATTAGAGAAGCTGCACATGCAGTCGTTACTAGTTATAAGGGACATTTAAATACAATTGAAGTATCAATTGTCAGGACAACTGGAAAGCAAGTTTTAAAGCCATTCCTGAAACTGATGGAGACACAATTGGGTATAAGAAATTAACACATTAATTTTTCTATATGCCAGAATGTACCCTGCCATTTTTACAATCTGATTTTTTGTGCAAAATGCTCAAGGAACTTTTTCTGAGAACTCTGTGCAGTTATCTATTTCCCAGAAAATATAAGTCATGTATTTACCTGCTAACAGAGGCATCTTCTGCTGAAGAACCTGAAGACAACATTCCTGACACAGTGATAAAATCAGTAATTCTCTGGTGTGAGCTTTGAAAGAATGAGGTGGAGCAATGAACATGACCCCTGTTAAGAGAGAGTTAATAGCTGGAACTCGTCCAGTAAGACAAACAGTATCCCATAAAATCAGAATCAAGGAAAGGGTTGGAACCATTAATTAATACCTTAAAGGTGGCTTTTCCTTGCCACACCAGTTGGGCCAGGTTGAAAGATTATCTGCTGTCTTTGTTGTGGGTTTTCTTATCCCTTCACAGGTGCCTGAACCATCAAAGTCCTCTTCCTTTGCATCACTTCCAACAAAGAGACCAGTGGAAAGGACACTATACTGCCTTTCTGACCATTTACATCACAGTGAAGATGGTCAGGATTCAATCCTTGATCCATTACACCAGAGTGAAGGATGCTGCTCCTGAAGAATAGCAGACATTGATGCCCACAGAAGGACGCAAGAAAAAAATATCTAGAAATTAACTTTAGTTTATTAATTGTTCTGGGAAATGGGTAATACTTTTTAGAGCTCAGCAGCCCCAGGGACTATCAGTATTATTCTGTGTGGTCATTGTATTTAGCTTAGTGGTTTTACCTTATTTATGTAGAGAATCAATTAGAGGTCCTGCTCATCCAAAGTTAATCAGAGGTCATGCTTGTCCAAACAGTATGGGTCTGCTGAAATTGACAATACAAATACTAGTGACTAAGCTAGGAACGTATGCCATGAACACACCTGACATGTCTTGGGAAAAGAACATGCACATCAGCTTGGCTGAGGAGATAGCTAAGACAAGCATTAAGTCCAGCTGCTGGATTTGTACTCATTTCCCTGAATACTGAGAACAAGGGGTGCCTACCATTGGTGTTTTCTCTTCTATATCTCCTGGACCAATCTCTGGATAAACATAACCTCTAATATAGCTAAGAATCACAGAATCATAATGGCTGGAGAGGATCTCTGAGATCACTGAATCCAACCATGCATCAAATGAAAAAAAACCCAAAACCCTACAATCTCAGCCACTAGAGCATGCCCTGAAGTGCCACATCTACACATTTCTTAAATACCCCCAGGGATGGTGACTCAACCACCTCCCTGGGCAGGCTGTTCCAGTGCCTGGCCACTCTTTCAGTAAAGAAATTCTTCCTAACATCTAATCTAAACCTCCCCTGCTACAACTTCAGACCATTTCCTTTGGTCCTCTCATTGTTAACTTGTGAGAAGAGGCCAACCCACCTCCTTGCAACCTTCTTTCAGGTAGTAGAGGGCCATGAGGTCTCCCCTCAGCCTCCTCCAAAGTAAACTTGTTCAGTTCCCTCAGCCACTCCTCATATGACTTGTTCTCTGGGCCCCTCACTGGCTTGGTAGGTCTTCTCTGGACATGTTGCAGCACCTCAATATCCTAGTGAGGGCCCTAGAACTGAACAGAGTATTCAAGGTGTGGCTTCACCAGCTCCAAGTATAGAGGCACAATCACTTCCCTCCTCCTGCTGGCAACACTATTCCTGATATAAACCAGGATGCTGTTGGCCTTCTTGGACACCTGGGCACACTGCTTCTTCGTGTTGAGCTGGCTGTCCACCAGCACCTCCAGGTTCTTTTTTTGCTGAGGAGTTTTCCAGCCACTCTTCCCCAAGCCTGTACTGTTGCCTGGGGTTGTTGTGACCAAAATGCAGGACCCAGCACTTGGCAGTATTGAATGTCATACAATTAACCTTGGCCTATTGGTCTAATCTGTCTAGGTCCTGCTGTCAGGGTTCCCCACCATCCGGCAGATCAACATTCCCACCCAATTTAATGTTGTCTGCAATTTTACTGAGGGTGCATTCAGTCCCCTCATCCAGGTGATTGATAAATATATTAAATAAGACTGGACCCAAACCTGATGCCTGAGGGACACCACTGGTGACTGGCTGTTAACTTGATTTGATCCCATTAATCACAACTCTCTGGGCATGGCCATCCAGGCAGTTTTTTTACCCAGTGAAGTGTACACTTCTCTATGCCATGATTCTCCAGCTTCTCCAGGAGAATGCTGTGGGAGATGGTGTCAGGCCTTACCAAAGTCTGGGTAGACAATGTCCACAGCCTTCCCCTCATCCAGAAGAGGATGTAATAAAATATTATTGAGAAAAAAAACTCCAAGCATGAAAATATAAGAAAGACATAAATTAATAAAAGTTTAAATATATATGTCTCAAATGAGGGACTTGATGTCATTGTTAAGCAAGTAAAATTTTAGGGGAAGAAAGAAACACATTTGGGGAAGAATAAGAGGGAGCAAAAGAGATGCAGAATAAAAATAAGGCACAGTGAAACAGTAAAAACTTCAAGACACCTGCTGGACAAATGAAAGGGATGGGAAGAATAACTTCCCTGAGACCCTCACAAGCTATCATGGTCACAGCCTTGAGCACTGGCCAGCTCACCAGCCAGAGAGGCCGAAAGAGGAGGGCTCTCTTAGTGGCCATTTTATGGTGAGCACCATGGGAAAGATGAAATACTGTGATTGGTCTGCTTTGGGTCACAGGACCCACCCTCTTCTCCCCATTGGAACAGCTTTTTCCCTATCCCATATTAACTGCTTGATGGCAAGGCTGCTGTTGGCATTCCAGAATGTCTCTGGTTAGCAGGGCTGGAGGAAATGCTTTTTCTTGGTTCTCTCAAAGCTGGCTACCCTTTTATTCCCAAGAGATGGATGTCTTGGGCAAGTCCCTCGTCCCCATTTATCTTCATGTGAATCCTGTCTACCACCCTGTCACAACTTAGCAGTTTGGGTGGACCACAAACCAAAGGACAGAATTACTCTCTACTCTCCCCACCCCACAGAGGGAAGATAAAAGGGGAATAAAGACAGGAGGCTCGAAGTTGTAAATTGAAAAAAAATGGAAACAGATTTACTATCACAGGGGAAAGGCAATAACATAAGGGATAAAGTAACAAAAATATGAATATATACAAATACATATATATATATATATATATATACACAACCTGCTCTCAGTGGTGGCAGAGATGGGTGCCTGAGGGCCCCTTGTCTCAGGGTTGATTCAGGAGGAGGGCTCCAAGGTTCTTCACAGCACCTGATAGATGTGGACTCTGAAGAGCACACATGGCGAGCTTGTGCCAAAGGAGCGCAGGGGAACAGCAGTGACACATGGAGAGGGTGAAAAGGAGAGCAGTCTGCCAGAGCTTTATGGAGTACAGGCAGGAAATGGAAGGGAATAGACCCCTCTGTGTGCCTCCCCTCTCAGAGTCCAAAAGCCCTCCTTCTTCAGTTCCTCCTGTTCAAATGGTGACATTCCACCCCTTATTCCATACAGTTCTCTCCATACTCATTCACCCAGTGATACCTTGTCTTTAAACAAGACTTTTGTTAAGTCCAGGCTGCAGATCCTCACCATGTCAGTTTCTCAAAGCAAGACAGATGGTACAGGGCCTGTCAGGGTTTGTGGCTGCACATGCTGCAAGCTCCTCCTGGGACTCTTGGATGCCACTGCATTAACCTGGGGAAAAAATACTTAATACAACTGATTACTGTTATATAACAATTAAAACTATACTAAATGGAACTAAATGCTCTCGGCTAGAGTTAAGTTCCCCTGTGGTAGCCAATGGACTTCCCCATCCTTCTGCATAACCCACCACGTCTGTCCTGGACCTTGAGCAGAGACAGTCCCACAGATGGGTTTGTCTTGGCCCAAAGCAGGATAGATTCAGTTTTTCCCAACAGTTTTTTTTCACACACAACAGGGACTTTATCCCCATCCACCGTATGTAGAAGGTCTGACTGAACAGGACCAGCTCGATTGGCAGATCCCCTGGTATTAACTAGCCAGCTGGCTTCAGCCAAATGCATACCCCAATTTTTGAAAGTCCCACCACCCATTGCTTTCAGGGTGGTTTTCAGCAAGCCATTCTAGCGTTCAATTTTTCCCTGTGCTGGTGCATGATAGGGAATCTGGTATATCCACTCTACACCATGCTCTTTAGACCAGTTGTCTATGAGATGGTCTTGGAAATGAGTCCCATTGTCTGGCTTGATCCTCTCTGGGGTACCATGCCACCACACTTGCCTTCCAAGCCGCAGAATAGTATTACAGGCAGTGCCATGAGGCACAGGGAATGTTTCCAACCACCCAGTGCTTGTTTCAACCATTGTGAGCACACAGCACTTACCCCGGTGAATCTGAGGGAGTGTGATGCAATCAATCTGCCAGGACTCTCCAGACCTGTATTTACACCATGTGTGCTGTTCAGGGCCCCATGTAAAAGCATTTTGCTTTGGGGTGACATCATGAAGGAGTGTACCCAGGAATGTGCATCCTCCAAAATCCCACTGCACCCAAGAAGATCTGCATCTCTTTCTTATCAGAGGGTGAAGACATGGTTAGAGTTTTGCTGACTGCATCCCTAGGGCTGTGCTGGTGCCCATCTTGCCATTTAACTCCCTCCCAGGAACTGGATCTCTCTGGCAGGTCCCCTGACCTTGTTTTTCTTTATAGCAAAACCAGCTTCCAGTAGTATGCAGATTACTTTCCTGCCTTTTTCAAAGATTTCTTCAGCTGTACTACCCCATAGAGCAATATTGTCAATGTACTGCAGATGTTCTGGAGTTTCACCCTTCTCCAGTGCAGTGTGGATCAGTCCATGGCAGATGGTGGGACTGTGCTTCCAGCCCTGAGGCAGTTGGTTCCAGGTGTACTGGATGCCCCTCCAGGTAAAAGCAGACTGGGGCCTACACGCTGCTGCTATAGGAATGGAGAAAAATGAGTTAGCAGTGTCAATAGTTGCATACCATTTAGCTGCCTTAGACTCCAGTTCTTACTGAAGGTGCAACATATCTGGAACAGCAGCACACATTTATAATTGATATCAACTAATTGATAACAACAAAAAAAAAAAGGTAACACCAACCAATATCAAGGCCTCCAAACTCTGGCAGGTTGAACTTGCTACAGAAAGGAGCAGAATCATTTTGCATAGTGAACACATTCATCAAAGAGTCCCCAAAACTCCCCAATCAAATTCCCAACTGAACACAGTCCACAGAAATCACTGTTTAAAACCATAGGAAAGTATGATGGCTGGGAGATGGGGCACTACAAAACAACATGAATGGATGAATAAATTAAAAAAGGCAGTATATAACAAGTCTTTCACCCATGCAGTTTTGAAACCCTTTTTTCTTTTTTTCAATTTCTAGCTTTCCAGTATTTTCAATTAAAAGAAAAAATTAAATTCATGCTCCACATTCAGGCACCAATTATTCTGTCCTGGCTTAACAGTTTGGGTGGACCACAAACCAAGGAATGGAATTAATCTCAATTCCCCCCACCCCACAGAGGGAAGATAAAAAGGGAATAAAGACAGGAGACTCAAAGTTGGAAATTGAAAAAGAATTGGAATAACATAAGGAATAAAGAACCAAAAATACAAATGTATACAAATCTATATATGTATATATATAGAACCTGATCTCAATGTCAGATCTGAGGGCCCCTTGCAGCAGGGGTGAGTCAGGAGGAGGGCTCCAAGGTTCTTCCTAGAACCTGATAGAGACTTTGGAGAGCACGTGGCGAGCTGGTGGTAAAGGCACTCAGGGAACAGCAGCCCAGCCAGGAGTGAGGGAAAAGGAGAGGAGGGGCTGCTTGTCTGCCTGAGCTTTATAGAGTATGGGCAGGAAATGGAAGGCAATAGACCCCCCTGTGTTCTGCTCCTCAGGGTTTGACAGCCCTCCTTCTTTGGTTCCTCAAATTCAAATGATGACACACCAGCAAGTGCGTTATCTTCTTACTTTTCTGAAAGACTTGCTCTGCTGTGTTGCCCCATAGAATGCTTACATCCATTTAGTAAAGGTGCTCTGGAGCTCTGCCCTTCCCCAGTGTCATCTCCTCCTGTGGACATTGATACATTCCTTGCTACTCCATCGAGAAAGAAGATGCTGCAACTCAGACCAAAGTGCTCTGTGCTGGTAGCTCAGCAAAGAGATACATCTGATGTAGAGAAAGCATTTACAACACTCCCAAAGATATCAGGAGTCTTCAGTGCTGAAGCTCTGGTGAAAGCAGCAGTGCATGAACCAACTGATGCCTTCATGAGAAGTGCCTTCACTTCTGCCATGCTTTATTTGGATGCGTTCATCACAAGCTTCTTAACCCCCATGGGACTACTTATGATTGAAGAGATGAAAGCTGTCCCAAGCCTCTATGGTATTGTTATGACCCTGAACTCTGTGGTCCAGAAGAATTATTTCCCTAAACTCCTTGTCCCAGTTCTCTTATCTTTTTTTCACCTAGCTCTTGACTTTTGTTCATTTGCTTGCTTAGAACTCTTGCAAACCCTCCAGCAGCTGTAAGATTGAAGAGACACACCGTTTTGCCCATTCCTCTTCTTTTGAGTTGTATCATCAGAGAAGTCAGAGTAGCATGGTGGGGGAAAGTTTTCACAGACATGCTGTCCTTGTCCTTTTTCCTTGTTCTCCTCAATTGGTAATTCCTTCATGAGAAGAAGAGTCCCCAGCTAGACATTGCCACAGATGGAGGTGTCAGAGTCCAGGGGCCCCAGGACAGTAGAGAAATGCCTTGGAGCAGCCATGCTGGTCCTCCTCTGGGATGCAGGAGAAGGTGACCTGTTTTTGTGAACAGTACTCTATGTACAGAAAACAGGATGCATTTCTAGCAATACTGGGAGGGGTGACAAATCCTTCACTTCTTCTACAGTTGATTTGGATGCTTTCTTTGCAAGCCTGACTCACACTCTCTTTCCCATAGGAAGAGATTTTCTTTTTCATTACATATATATTCTCATCAGAGCAGGAATATTTGATTTGTTTGCTTACAAATGTCTTTGTTATGCTCAGTATAACACATTATACCTGTTATTTTACAGACAATTATGTATGTTGGTGGTATATTTGGGTTGTAATGTCTCTTTAGTATCAGCCTGAAAATAAATGCTTTTTACACTTGGACAAACATAAACACACACACAAAAGAGAATGGGTGGAAAACTTTCAAGCATCAAGTAATCAGGTGTGACTGATGCTGTTGAATAACTTCACTTAAATGATTTGAGTGAATAGATACGAATGTTACTGAGTACCTCCAGATGGGGAAACTTTAAAAGCATTTAACTGGGGCCAGACTACATCCTAGTGTGATGAGATGTTGGGGTTCCTTCTGCATGCTCTGGATTCTTTTGCTGTGAAAAATCTGTGAACTTGGATAGGAGGAAGCCAGATACATTTTTGTATCTGTTGTGGTCTGGATGACTAGTTAACTAGAGGTTTAGAACAGCCCACAAAATGCATATGCTGTGTATTTAAACAGTGAAAACAGATTTATGGTGGCCATAAACAGTTCCCTTCCAGTCTTGCCTAGGAAATACTTCTACTCTTCCAAACCTGGGTTTAGATATATTTTTTGCTCCAGGCATTTTTATGTAAAAAATAACCTCTTTGAACACTGTGTTTTGCCTTCTGTGCCTCGATGTTCAGAATTACTGATTTTGTCTGTGAAGTGCCTGGCAGCCTTAGGACAGAGCCAAAAGGACCAACAGTTGCATCTCATCTGCCTTCTCATATTCTGTGTTCAAAGAAACAATTTTACAAATTTGTATTATTTGTTACAAATGGTAAGTAACTGTATCCTAAATGGTTCCTAGATGGAGAGCTATGGGTCTCTCTTTTTAACTCTCTCTTAAAAAGCAAAACCAGCAAAGAAGTTAATCTTCACAATTTGGCATTATTGGATGTTTAAAACTTCAGTTTCAAGTTACAAAAATAAACGTATTAATTTAGATACAGTTCAATTTAAAGGTTTTTAATATAAGGCAAACCAGGAATAGCTTTTTTTTTCTTTTTTCTTTTGAAAGGTTTTAATGACTAAAATTTTTGTCTACATTACCCAGACTTTGATATTTGCAGTGTAAGACATGCCCATATTTTACACAATGTGACATTTTTGAAGCTTTCTATCGATAGCAATCAAGGACCTGATTAAATCTATAATTATTTGTATTGCTGTTTAAATGTGGTGAGTTGAAAAAAAGTGGTGGAAATAATACAACCAGTGATCTGCATGATCTACAGTCTGTAGGTCACTCCACCCTCCATTTGCTGTTTCTCATTACTTGGATAGTGTTAGGAGGAAATTAGGACTGGTGGTAATAAACAGAAGGTATTGATGTATGTCTACCTCAATAAATAATTTACTTTTCTGTATAAAAAAAGGCAAGTTAAAAAGCACAAACAAAGAGCCATCTTTGGAAGCATAGTAATTAGCACATCCATTTGCATGAATAAATGGGTATTCACATGGATTTTCCATCTTGATAACCAAGACTACTCCTTAAGCTGATTCAGAAGGTGAAGTAAAAGAAGAGCTATTCTGTGTGTGGTATTTTACAAGATTAGGGTAAAAATAAGAACAATCCAATATAAATTGTGAGGGGGTACATGACAAGTTTAAAAGGGAATTTACTGATCAGCAGCAAAAGTGGGTGTCACAGTCTTACAGTGCACCTGTACCAAAACACTCTTATAAAGAAAAGAGCCTGAAAGTTTGCACCTTTCATCTTTTGCTTACAAAGCCAGAGTATGCAGCATTTAAAATTCGCAATATAGTTAACACTGTTAAACTGGTATCATACTATTAAATAGTTACATGGTGTAGAAAGCAGGTTTGTGATACTGTTAGAAAAATAGTTTGGAAAAACATAATATTATAAAATAGATGAAAAAGGAGTCAGGTGTAAAAGTGGTGTTGGAGTCTCGGGATGAACAGTAAAGAAAATTATGGGAGTCTGTGCAATTTATTGCAAGAATACCTACAGAAATCTTCCATCTTTCCGGAAGCCACGAAGGGATTGACACATATGATAAATATATTTAAGTGATATCACAGTTAAAAGTGGCTTAAAACATAATTCAATATGTATTTCAAAAGAAGATACATCTTAATGTATTTTACACATGGTCATTAAAATACGAACTAGAAGAGTCAAAGTTAAGAGAGAGCCATAGGAATATAAGAACTTCCTAGCATGGTAAGTGTATATAGTATGATTTTTCTATTTTGGCAGATATCTTATGTTTCATCAGATACATTACTTTACTTCAGTTTAATCTCACTAGCCAAATATTTACATTCCTTTGGGCTTCTACATGGTGTCTCAGAAATAAAAATGGAGGGGTGTATTTTTGCCTTGCAACCCTACAGTTGTCTAAGGAACTGAGAACTTGCCTCAGCATGGATTGCATGAGTTGTGAAACACAAAAATACATCTTTCTGTTGTGCTTCTACTCCGCCAGCCATTTCAATACAACTGGCCAAAATAGCTCAATTTGGAAACACATTTTTGAGTAATTTTGTGTGTATATTCTGGTGTCAACAGGACTACTTGGTATAGCATTTGCAGACTGGGGCTGTAATTTTATGTGAATAAATGCTATATGCTTGGTCCAAGAAACCCTATAGACTTTGGATATTATTCCTGAAAGCAAGTTCAGGCACTGTTTACCCCCACCCACATCAAATGGTACCTCTTTCTGCTTTTCTCTAATATTAACTAGGTCTTTAATAGAGAGTATTCATTCTTTAAGGGGTAAACCTTTTCTTCAGTGAAAAGATTTTTTCTTATTTTTGTTCTTCCATGACTCATGATGCAGGCATTATTTTTTCAAGAATTTGAAATTAACAACTCAATTGTTTATTACTTGCAAGAACAGAGAAAAATAGTAGTTTTGTGGGTCTGTGAAATTGGAGTCGAGAATGAAGGAGGTCCTGTCTGATTAGAAACAGCTGAAATTTTATTGCTGTTTCACACAGACATTTGTTACTGAGAATATCTATTTACCTTGTGAGAAACAAAATAGTTCTAAGTTGTCACAACCGTAATATTGAAGACCATTGGGTTTTGTTCACCTCACACAAATGTAACACTACGGAAATAAACAATCTCATGTATGTATTTTGGTGATTTTCAAGAAGTGGCAGAACAAAAAATATTGCTGGTACTACTGTTTTTAGAATCTGTGGATAAAAGTTCAGCCCAAGAAATGAATGAACATGAAACAAACGAAAACAAACAAACAAAAAATGGCAGTAGATTTCTCAGAACTAAATCTACTACAAAGCTCTTAATGACAGAAACACTTTCATAAATTAATTTTTTTCTGATTTCCATTTGCTTTTTTATTATTCTTCTGCAGTGCTGTTTTACAGCAGTGAGGTGTTACTAGAATATGCATAAGCAAAGCAGGCAAGTCTGATTTAATTTTTGCAAGATATATGAAGACGCATTTATGAATTAAACCATCAGCACTGAAAGGCCTGAATTTCTTAATTAACTACTTTGACTGCCTCTTGGGTGGGCAGCATTTGGAGGGAGTTAAGTTTGACTACAAAAGCAAATTGCTTTTACAGTAACAGGGGGTCTTTAAGGTGTTGAGCACTCACGTTCTCCTTCAGTATATATGGCTATGACAAAGGAGTATGAAAATGCCACTTGATCTTCATCTGCATTTTTGTAGTTCCTTTTGGCATACAGCTGACAGCAACCAGAAGTTCTTCAGCTTGCCTGCAGGCTCTGTCCATGTGTAATCCAGATAAGACTCCAAATTGTGGAGAAGGTTGTCAAGTTATGGGAGTCATGAATAAAAACTATTTTTAAGACACTTCTTTTACTTACATGTAGCTTTTTGTGCTTACAGCTGAATCCTAAACTTTGTGAGTGACGTGATTTGTTCCACGTGGAATTTTTTTAATAAGTCTGAGTGTTCTGTCTGATGGCATCTCTCAGGACTCACAAGAAATATTTGAATGAACTCAATGTGTATGTTCACTGTGTTTCAGTCAGGGAAATTCTATTGAAGTATTTGTCAATATCTAATTTGCATCTGTAGTGAATAAACTCCAGGAATATCTGAATGAATCATCTAATTAGTATTGTATGTTTCCATTTACAATTAGCAGTCCATTTTGAAAATCTAAGGCAAAAATTGTTTTCCTTTGACTCTTCTGCAGCCAAATGTGTCAGCTGATTTCTGAATGGATTGCATTCTATGGAGTTAGTTATTTTTGCTCTTTTGACACCTGAAATATATGGCACAGTGTGTCATCCCTGAAATAAGTCTTCACATTTGTAAGGATACATTCTTATTAACAATGAACTGATAAATGTAGGGCAGGTCTCACTTTTTAATGTCTTTCCAACAAACACAGAAGGAAGATTTGCCATAAATGTTTGTTTCTGATTTATTAATTGCTGAATTAATTGATTCTAGAAATTAAATACTTATAGATGATGTAATGAACAATTTACTAATGGGTGTTTCTATTAATGAGAGTAATAGCAATTTGGTCTGCTATTTTATGGTAATCTGTCTCATGAGTGAAAAGACTTAAGATAATTTTTAGAACTTATTTGATGGAAGAAGAAAAACAGATGTCCTCAGAATGGAGACAATTAATCTGTACTCTAGAAGTCTGAATGGCTGCTAAACCAACTAAAAGATGGTTCTAACTGCTTTAAAGGCATAGTCCCAAAGAGAGTAGATGGACCTCAGGCTCAACTCTGATGTCCTACTAGACTACTTCTACCAGTAATTCTTGGGACTCTCAAAGCATCTTTCACCTACTAAAGTCACCAAGACCTTAATGTACCTGTTTTGGAACTATGAAAATATCCTGTATCTGGTCTGGATTTAAGCTCTGCGAAACTAAAAATAATGGAAAATTGTATGAATATGTATATCAGATACAACCCAGACTAAGAAGAAAATATTTTCTGTGGACACAAATCTTCCTGCTTTAAAATCAGTTGACTAGATTGCTTCCTTAGAAGTGAAAAGCCAGGTCCTTTTCCACTTCCCCAGGCCTGTAGTTTTGCACGGACTTGTTGTGATTGAAGTACAGGACTTGGCACTTGGCCCATTGAACCTCATGCTAGTGGCCTTGTTTTTTTGATCCAGCCAGTCCAGGTCCCTCTACAGAGCCTTCTGACCCTCAAACAGATCAACACTTGGGAAAAGGAAAATCCCCCCACAAACCAAATGGAGGCTTCCAAGGGAGCTGAGATTCCAAAGAAAAGTGCATAATTCCTTTAAAACCCAGTGTGCTTTTTTGTTTTGGTTTGGGTTTTTTTTGAGGCAGGTTGACTGATCATTGGTGCTACTAAACAAAATAATGCCTATCTTGACCACAGTGGAGAAGGCTTTCTGTTACTGTGAGCTGAGAAAGAGTTTCATGAACAAAACACTGGGCACTCTGTTTTGGGAATGGTTTCAGGACACATGCATTTGGATTGGAGCAAGTCTGGAAATCTTGGCTTTAAACAGGAAATTTGAATTAGACAGAGCCTGCAAAACTGGGCTTTAAATGGAAACAGGACCATGAAGAAGTTATTACCCTGAACTGATATATCTTGGTTTGGAGTTTTCAAACTACAGACCTGCATTTTGTACTAAATCCCTGTCGCAAACTGAAAGGATCTATTAAGAAAGCATAGGGAGAGCATGTATTAAGAACTCAAGTAGGGAGATCAGAATGGTTTAACTTTAAAAGTAGGAATGGCTGAGAAGAGGGGGGTGAGGGATTGAGGGATTTCTGGAAGAGGATGTTTGGCTTTATAATTTTCTGCAAGGGGTGGGGAGAGGTGAAAATCTAAAGTAGTCCTAATTACTGAGCATTCTTCCTGTATGAGTCATGAAGGTTCTGCTCTTCCTGTGAAAGAGCTGGGCACCATGACCCGAAAAGCAATAGCAGTGTATGCATCTGTGCATATGCACACACATTCCTTCTCTTTTATTTTCTAATTCAGTACAAAATGTGACTGTAAGGATCAATGTGAACAGAAGTTGGAGGAGCTAAATACAGATGAAGACAACTGATACATAAGGAATCTATCAGTGTCATATTATTCAAGGATCAAAAAGAATTTCAAAATTACAGGTGGCAGGTGAAATTTCACACTAAATTTGCAAGTGTCTAACCCAACTAACATCTTTGGAGAGTACCGTATCCTACACCACTGTAAGTCAATGGGAATTTTATCAGTCCCATTGCTGTCATCAGTCTGGAACTTGTAGTAACTATTTTTATAGTTACTACAAGGTCAAGGTCAACAAGGTCAAACTTGTAGTAACTATTTTTTTCAGCAGTTGCTCCAAAGATATTGCAGCACACACACACACACACACACACATATATGCACAGACACAGGTGGCAGAGTCTAGAAATTGATACATGCCTACTTTTGCAAGATGAGTAAATAGTTACCTTGAAGTTTTCAGAGACAATGCATAGAATGTGTTCCATGTTGAAATACTTGAGTGTAAATGTAGAAAATGGTATTTGGTCAGGAACTGAATAAGTATGGAGACCCAAACTACTGTATGATCCCTTTTGACCACAGTGACTGGTTGGATATTCAAGTGTCACGGTTTAACACTGCCCGGCAATTAAACCAAATAACAGGTTTTTCTATTAATCCCCCTCTCCTCCCTGATAAGGAAAGGAGAGAGAATAAGGGAAAGAGACTTATGGGTTGGAAACTAAACTACACAACTTTAATGAAACAGGAATGATAAATAGGAAAAATTACTAAATATATACAAATATACAAATATACAGGAAATGATTGATCCCACGTTCCTCTCCCCTTTCCCTCAATAACTCTCACGTCACCACGGAGGCTGCAGGGCAGCCCTGGGAAAGTCCAGGCTGGACCCTGGGGTCAGGAGCAGTCGGGAGCTGGAGGCAGGAACACACAGATTCAGGCTGGCACGGATCAGGACCACAGGCAGAGGAATGGACGGAACCCTCCCAGGATGCTGAAGCACACAGGGAACCGGTGAAGGAAGAGCAGGAAGGAGCAGGAAGGAAGCAGAAAGAGGATGTTTTACCCTCGTGATCCCTCAAATTTATACTGAGTATGACGTGTATGGGATGGAATACTCTGTTTGTTCAGTTATGGCATCTGTCTTGTCTCGGGCCTCCCCAGAGGAGGGGTTCAGGTGGGACCTCTTTACTCCTTCTGCAGGGTAAAATGTTTTCCTCAGAGCTGAGCAGTGTCCTTGGCTTTGCACACCAGTCTCTAGCAGTAACTATAAACATCCAGTGTTATCAGTCCTAGAAGCAGACACTGTCTGAGAAGCTTGCTGTTAATTTCAGCAAGTGCAACTACTTACAAGAAACTTAGCTGAAAGCAAAAGTACAAGACAGAAAATTACCTTTATCCTGGCCCAAACCAGGACATCATGTCCTCAGAAATTTTTTGGAAAATGGTGTCAGATTCTGAACACACTGAAAAGTATCTTTGATATTAAACTAATTATTTGCAAATACCATCTAACATCTCTCTCCCTGAATCTGAGAAGAATTTAATGCTGCAAGGAAAGTGCTCTTCCAAAGCTTATTTAATTTACTGGATGATGTGTTCACTCTCTAAGATTTTTCTCAAGCTCCTGTTCACTCTGGATCTGTGACCAATGGTAAATAAAACACAGTATCTGCATACATCATGAATCCCAAATTTAAAAGGTTTTAAGCTGGTGAACGAAAAGTCACAGGATTAGAGAATCATCAGTGTTAGAAGGCACCTCTAGACCCCTGCTAGGATCACTAGAGCACGTAGACTGGATTCCATCTAGGTGGGTTTTGTATGTCTCCAGACAAGAAGACTCCACAGTGTCCCTGGGCAGCCTGCTCCAGTGTTTTGTCACCCTCACGGTAAAGAATTTTTTTTCTTATGTTTAAATTGAACTTTCCATGTCCCAGTTTGTGCCTGTTTCCCCTTGTCCTGTTGCTGAGCACTGCTGAAAAGAGTCTGGCTCTATCCTCTTTGCACTCATGCTTTAGATATTTATACACATTGATAAGGCCTCCTCCAGTCTTCTCCTCTCCAGGCTTAACAGTCCCTGCTCTCAAACTTCCCATGTAAGAGAGATGCTCCAGCCTTCCAGTCATCTTTGTTGCCCTCTGCTGGACTCTCCAGTAGTTCCCCTGTCTCTCTTGAATTGGAGAGCTCAGAATTGAACACAGTATTCTAGATGTTGCCTCACTAGTGCAGGATAGAGGGGGAGGATAACCTCCCTCGACCTAACGGCCACATTCTTCCTGATGCACCCCAGGATACCATTGGCCTTCTTAACCACAGGGGCACAACGCTGAATCATGGTTAAGTTATTGTCTATCAGGACTCAAAGATCCTTCTCCTCAGTGCTTCTTTCCAGCACATCAGCCCCTAATCTATACTGGCTGTTCCTCCCCACATGCAGCACCTTACATTTACTCTTGCTGAACCTCGTTAGATTCCTCTCTGCCTGACTCTCCATCCTTCCAGGTCACAATGCATGGCAGCACAGCCTGCTGGTGTGTCAGTCACTCCTATTTTTTGTATAATCAGTGAATTTGCTGAGGATAAACTCTGTCCCTTCATCTAGGTGACTGATTAATATGTTAAACAAGACTGGACCCAGTCACATGCTCCTTTTTCAAAATTAAGGTTGAGATTGAAAAGAAGTGTTAGTCTTTCAGGGTTTAAATTTGAACTATCTGTGAGAAGGTTATAGACTCCTAGAATCATAGAATACCTTGAACTGAAGACTCCTACAAAGATCAACTCCCTGCTCCTCACAGAACTACTTAATAGTAAACCATATCACAAGTTATGTTATCTAATTGCTCTTCAAAAACACTCTGACTGACTTGGTGCTGTCATCACTTCTCTGGGGAGACTCTTCCACTGTATCAATGAAGAAACTTCTTCTAAGGTCCAATATGAACTTCTCCTGGTGCAGCATGATTCCATTTCCTAATGTCCTGTCATTGGTCCCCAGAGAGCAGAGACCAGCATCTCCTCCTCTGCTGCCCCTCTTGAGGAAGCTGTAGATTCTCATGGGGTCACAGCCCAGCCTTAGCTTTCTCTTCTCCAAGCTGAACGAGTCAAGTGACCTCAGCAGCTCCTTGTAAGTCTTGCCCTTGAGAAGTTTCACCATCTTTGTTGGCCTAATCTGGACACATTCTAATAGTCTGATGTCCTTTGGATGGTGAGGCACAAAGAAGTGCACACGGTGATTGAGTTTGGACTGGACCAGTGCAATACCCATCTGGAGAATCACTTCCCTTGACCTGCTAGCTCTGATGGGCTTGGTGCTCCAGTCACATTAAAGGATATAAATTTGCAAAGTGTCTGGGGAAGGCTCTTCTATTGAGTCATGATGTTCAGACTGCATCCCCTTTCTTTCTAAACTTCTCAGAGAGGAGCCTAGGTGTAGCTGGATCCAATCCTGGTCCCAGACTTGATCAATGGTTTATGTCTCAAGAATTATGTGTGCAGCCACCTATTAGAGTCAACGTTTGTCCATTTCAGGGTCTTGCAAACGACTTGTACTGAGACAGTTTTGCAGATCTGAAAAGCAATGTTTGCCTATTTCAGAGTGCCACAAAGGGCTTGCAATAAGACAGTTTTGCACAGTTGACAGGATAGTCAGCTTTGCCTGCTACAGTGCTCCACCATGGGCTTGCACTGGGAGAAATTACTAAAGTTGTAAATAAAGAGAATTTATTAAGGCAACTGATATAACAAGTTTGGAATTGCTGTTGATAGATGCCCTTACTGCAAAAAATTAGTCTTCAGTCAGTAAATTCTGGGTAAAAATCCTACAGAGCTGGAGGCAGAAATCTCACCAGAGAGTCATCTCTATCTGTAGGGGAGCAGAAGGGATTCAGGCCTGCCAACCTGTCTGGGTAGTCAGAATTCTCTTCCCCCTAAAACAAATATTCTAAAAAAGAATTTCTACTTATGGACAAGCTGGGGCTAGGTCATAAATTGTTTGCTTATTAGTTCTTAGCTGGCTAATAGTGATTATATGTTGAGAGGGGTGGGGAAAATCCAGTGCTCATTCTCAGTGCAAATTTCTCCTCTGATTCACAGCTGACCTTTGCTTTCTATTTATCACAACAATCCCTGATGACAGAACCTTCATTCCATTGTGGAAGTTGTGCCAATTGATGGTCATAAAGTTTGCAGTCAAACCATCCCACTTCTGAACCCAGGTTATATCTTAGAATCATAGAATGGCTACGGTTGAGAAGAGACCTTGAAGATGCTCCTGTTCCAGCCCCAAAATATCTTATTTTTTTTTATCTTAGATAAGGAAATGGACTATTCTTTCCACCCCTATGCCTTGTCCAGTGTGAGATAAGCACAACGAATTAGCCTGATGTCTTGTTCAAGGCTGTGTACAAGATAAATGGCCTACATGCCTTTGTAGGAGGTAGGCATGCTGATCATCTTGCATTCTCGTTCAGTTACAGTTACTCCTGAAAGAATTAAAACACCAGTTTTCCCACTACACCCCAGGACTTGGTTGTCCCTTTTGACTGCCAGGGCACAGTGTTGACTCTTATTCAACTTTGCATCAAGCCACATTCCCAGATTTCTTTCTGTGGGTCTGCTCCCCCCCCAGTTTGTACAACCAGGATTACATGCTAACAGGTGGAGAGTCTGTTATTTGTTCAGGTTAAATTTCATATGCTGGTGATTGTCCAGTTTCCTAGTCTATCCAGATCTCCGTATAAGGGCCTCACTATCCTCAAGGGAATCCACAACTCCTCCTAATTTAGTATTGTCAGAAGTTTTACTTATGCATTTTACATATTATACTTAATTTTGCATTTTATATATGTTACTAATACAAATATACATTTGACTATTGCATTCAGGTAATTTATAAAAATAATAAAGAGCACAGGGCCTAAAGCTGTGCCCTGGAAAACCCCACTGATGACTGGTCACCAGCCTGTTGTAACCCCATTTATTATAGCCCTTTGAGCCTGAAATACAAAAAGCATTGCAAATCTGACTAATTCAGCATTCAGCTCTGCCAACAATTTGTAGTGACAACACAAATTTTGTGATTTGAACTGTTATATACACATGACTCTTAACAGAGTTTGCTTCTCAATATTTATTAGGGTACATAAATAAGACAGTGCGCTGGGCGGCCGGGGAACCACAGCTCCACCAATGGCTTGCACCAAACTACAGCAAAGCAGGGGTTTTTATACACGTTCAGTTCCGTGTTCTTGCAATTTTGCTTAACCTACTAAGTACACAACAACTTGTCTCCAGCCCATCCAGCGTGGAGCTGGGGGGAATGTCCAGGCATCCATGGGGGTGTCCGGAGCTCGCTGACCAGGGATGTGTGAGAGGAGTCAGCGAGGCAGCACAGCCATCTCCCATCTCTCTCAGGTGAGTTGCTTTAGTTTTTTCTTTTCTCTTTTCTCTTTCTTCCTTTTTTTTTTTTTTTTTTTTTTTTTTTTTTTTTACCTTCTGCAACTCAAATAACACTGATAAGTGAATAACAGCTGCTGCTGTTATCAGAAGTGCTGTGTCACCACAGACAGAACCCCCAAGAAGGACACCAGGACAGATGCAGCTGTCGAGGTCTCTGCCTGCGCAGTGTTTGTTTGAGCCTGGCTTTAGCAGAGGGCAGTGTGAGGGCGTGCAACCCAAGTAGATGGGGGGGAATGGAAACAGGTTCCTGACCAGAGAAGTAAAAGAATCTTCTCCCAACTCCCATCAACCCCCTGGGTGCCCTTAAAGAACAGGTATGGGACCCTGGACTCAGAGAATCAGGTAGAGGACACTCAAGAGGAAAGTCTATCTGGAGGGTCTCCTGGTTGCATCCCATATGCCAGAAGGATTACAACCACAGCTATAAAGCAAAAAAGAAAGGTAGGTGTAGTTGGTGAGTCCCTTCTGAGGGGTTCTGAAGGCTCTATATGCTGACCAGACCCATCCCACAGGGAGGTCTGCTGCCTTCCCGGGGACTGGGTGAGGGGTATCAGTAGGAGACTCCCTCAGCTAATTCAGCCCTCAGATTATTATCCTCTGTAGGTAGTCCAGGCTGGCAGCAATGATATTAATGGAAGAAGTACCAGGACCATTAAAAAGGATTTCAAGGTGCTGGGTTGATCCGTTAATGGGACAGGACCACAGGTAGTGTTTGCCTCAGCTCCTGCAGCAGCAGTGAGGAATGAGGAGAGCACTAGGAAAACCCATCTAATCAACAGGCTAGGTGCCACCTAAGGACTGGTGCCACTGGCAATTTTGGTTTTTTTGACCGTGGGACAAATTCCATGGTTCCGGGTCTCCTCAGTTCAGATGGGCTTCATCTGTCTAGCAGGGGCAAAAGGACTGTAGCCTGTAAATTGGCGGGGCTGATCTGGAGGGCTTTAAACTAGGTTTGAAGAGGAAAAGAATTGAAACCGGGCTTGAGGTCGGTAACAATAAGGTTGAGTGCCTGTGGGTCAAAATAAGGGGGAAGGCCAATAAGGCTGACATCCTTGTGGGAGTCTGTTACAGACCACCCAACCAGGATGATGATAGGGATGAATTATTCTACAAGGAGCTGGCAGATGTCTCAAAATCTCCAGCCCTTGTTCTTGTGGGTGACTTCATCTTGCCAGATGTCTGCTGGGAACTCCACACAGCAGAGAAGAGGCAGTCTAGAAGATTCCTGGAACATATAGAGGATATTTTCCTGCTCCATCTGGTTAATGAGCCTACCAGAGATGGGTCCCCACTAGATCTTCTCTGCACAGAGAGGGGCTGGTGGGAGATGTAGTGGTTGGAGACCACTGAAATAATAGTTTTAGAGGCCACCACAAAATAATAGTTTTCTATACTCACGGATGCAAGGAGGGCCAACAATAAAACCTCTACACTGGACTTCCGGAGGGCAGATTTTGGCCTCTTCAGAAGACTGATTCAGAGTGTACCCCGGGAAACACCCCTTGAAAGCAAAGAGGTCCAGGAGGGATGGGTGTACTTCAAAGAGCAAGTCCTGAATGCACAGGAGCAGTCTGTCCCTGTGTACTGAAAGGCAAGCTGGAGGGGCAGATGACCAGTCTGGATGAACAGGGAGATATTGAAGGAAATTGGGGTAAAAAAGAGAGCTTACAGACTGGAAAAAAGGGTTGACTACTCAGGAAGAGTTTAGGAATATAGTTAGGTCATGAAGAAAGAAAATTAAAGAGACAAAAGCACAATTTGAACTTAATCTTGCCACTCCTGTTAAGGATAACAAAAAGTCTTTCTACAGATACACCAGCAGCAAAAGGAGGGCAGGGAAAACCTCCATTCCTTGTTGGACATGGAAGGAAACATAGTTACCAAAGATGAGGAAAAGGCGGTGGTATTTAACACTTTCTTTACCTCAGTTTTCAACAGTAAGACAGCTTGTCCTGAGGACAGCTGCTTCTAGGGCTTGTAGAGAGAAATAAGAAGCTGAGTAGCTCCCTTGTAATCCTGGAGGGAACAGTTAGTGACCTGCTGAGCCACTTGGATCCTCACATGTCTATGGAACTGTCCTGGTTTGGGCCAGGATAAAGGTGATTTTCTGGTTTGTGCTTTTGCTTTCAGCTAAGTTTCTTGTAAGTAGCTACACTCGCTGAAATTAACAGCAAGTTTCTCAGACAGTGTCTGCTTCTAGCACTGATAACACTGGATGTTTATAGTTACTGCTAGAGGCTGGTGTGCAGACCCAAGGACACTGTGCATCTCTGAGGAAAATATTTTACCCTGCAGAAGGAGTAAAGAGGTCCCACCTGAACCCCTCCTCTGGGGAGGCCCGAGACAAGACAGATGCCAGAACTGACCAAACAGAGTATTCCATCCCATACACGTCATACTCGGTATAAATTTGAGGGATCACAAAGGTCAACCCCTTTCTTTCTGCTCCCTTTTCTGCTCCTTTTTTCTGATCCCTTTTCTGCTCCTTCCTGCCCTTCCTTCACCTGTCCCTGTTTGCTTCGGCATCCTGGGAGGGTTCCATCCATTCATCTGCCTGTGGTCCTGATCCGTGTCAGCCCGAATTTGTATGTTCCTGCCTCCAGCTCCTGACTGCTCCTGACCTCAGGGTCCAGCCTGGACTTTCCCAGGGCTGCCCTGCAGCCTCCATGGTGACGTGAGAGTTATTGGGCGAAAGGGGAGAGGAACGTGGGATCAATCATTTCCTGTATATTTGTATATTTGTATATATTTAGTAATTTTTCCTATTTATCATTCCTGTTTCATTAAAGTTGTGTAGTTTAGTTTCCAACCCATAAGTCTCTTTTCCTTATTCTCTCTCCTTTCCTTATCAGGGAAGAGAGGGGGATTAATAGAAAAATCTGTAATCCGGTTTAATTGCCGGGCCAGTGTTAAACCGTGACAGGAACCAGACAGGACCCACCCCAGGGTGATGAGGGAGCTGGCAGAAGAGCTCACCAAGCTGCTCTCCATCATTTACCAACAGTCCTGGCTCACTGGGGAGGTCCCAGATGATTGGAAGTTGGGGAATGTCACAGCAATCCACAAAAGGGGACATAAGGAGGACCCAGGAAACTCCAGGCCTGTCAGCCTGAGCTCAGTGCCTGGCAGGGTTCTGGAGCAGAACATCCTGGGGGCAATCACACAGCACCTACAGGATGGACAGGGGTTCAGACCCAGCCAGCACGGGGTGAGGAAAGGCAGGTCCTGTCTGACCAACCTGATCTCCTTTTATGATCCGGTGACCCGCCTGGTGGATGAGGGGAAGGCTGTGGATGGAGTCTACCTACAGGACTTCAGCAAAGCCTTTGACACCATCTCCCACAGCATTCTCCTGGAAAAGCTGTCAGCCCAGGGCTCAGACAGGAGCACTCTGTGCTGGGTTAGGAACTGCTGGAGGCCCCCAGAGAGTGGTGCTGAACGGTGCTGATCCAATTGGTGGCTGCTCACCAGTGGTGTCCCCCAGTGATCAGTGTTGGGCCCAGTTCTGTTTGATATCTTCATTGATGATTTAGAGGAGGGGATTGGGCCCACAATTAGCAAATTCACAGATGACACTAATCTGGGGGGGAGTGTGGATCAGCTGGAAGGCAGGAGGGCTCTGCAGAGGGACCTGGACAGACTGGAGAGTTGGGCTGATTCCAATGGGATGAGGTTCAACACGGCCAAGTGCCGCGTCCTGCACTTTGGCCACAACAACCCCATGGGGAGCTCCAGGCTGGGCACAGGGTGGCTGGAGAGCAGCCAGACAGAGAGGGACCTGGGAGTCTGGATTGACAGGAAGCTGAACATGAGCCAGCAGTGTGCCCAGGTGGCCAAGAAGGCCAATGGCATCCTGGCCTGGTCCAGGGAAGTGATTCTTCCCCTGTACTCAGTGCTGGTGAGGCCACACCTCGAGTACTGTGTCCAGTTCTGGGCCCCTCAGCTCAGGAAGGAGATTGAGGTGCTGGAGCAGGTCCAGAGAAGAGCAAGGAGGCTGTGAAGGGACTCCAGCACAAGTCCTGTGAGGAAGGGCTGAGGGAGCTGGGGGTGTTCAGTCTGGAGGAGGATCAGGGGAGACCTCATCACTCTCTACAACTCCCTGAAAGGAGGTGGGAGCCAGGGAGAGGTCGGTCTCTTCTCCCAAGCAGCTACCAGTAAGAGAAGAGGGCATGGACTTAAGCTCTGCCAGGGGAGGTTTAGGTTGGATATTAGGAAAAAATTCTTTACAGAGAGCATGATCAGATATTGGAATGGGCTGCCCAGGGTGGTGGTGGATTTTCTGTCCCTGGAGGTTTTTAAGAAGAGACTGGATGTGTCACTCAGTGCCATGGTCTGGTAACCACAGTGGTAGTGGGTCAAGGGTTGGACCTGATGATCTCAGAGGTCCTTTCCAACCTGTCTGATTCTATAATCTTAAGTGGGAAAATCCTATGGTGCATCCTCCTGTAAGTGAAGTATCCAAATTCTCTGCAAGAGGGTCCAGCCTTATATGTTTAAAAAATCAGCAAGTCAGAAAAAATTGCATATTTTGCTATACGTAACTATCTGGCTTTCCCTCCTCAACCAACCAGGACCAAGACTTGACCAGAGTCCAGGGCATATCGTCTAAAATATTGTCTCCAGATGTCGGGTCGGCTCAAATGATATTTTAGGTGGCTAGTTGCTGGCATCAGCATGACTATTGTTATAACCCAGCACAATACCCACTGATAGAAAGGTTATTAGTATAAATGATGGGATTCATCTATAGGTCAGCTCTGGCTTGGGCCTGTTGTCCAAGCCTTAGCACTACAGCAAACACAGAATGACAACATCTTGACTGAACAGGGAGAACCAGTCACCTGTGTCTGACCATTAGCATCCCTGTATTTCTTAGCATACTTTTGCCATGTAGGACAGGACCTTGGTGGGGATAGAATGAAATTTGTTTCATGACCCTTATAGTCTTTGATCTGGTATTAATGCTTGCTTGAATTTCTTAGAAGGCTTGAGATTTAGATGCTCAGAAGTTACATGACACTGTACAAATTTCTGAAGTTGAGAGCTCGAAAGTATTGATGACTGCTTTTCAAATAGTAATAAAAATAAAAAGCAAACAGTACAAAATGTACTTTTTGTACGACCACCAGGACAAACTGCCAAGGCGATTCAGTTTCAGACAAAAGTCTGGCTATGGGAATATAAAAATAATACATAAATCTAGACTTTCATAAATACAATTAGTAAATAAATAAAAATAAAGCATAAATAAGTGTCTAAAACTCAGTCATCTGAAGATTTTCATCAGCTAGAAGCTACAATAAGTTTTGAATAAATAAGCAGGGCTTTCCCCTTTACAACAGAAAATAAACACACAACATATTTAATAACTTCCCCCTTAAAAATGTTGACAATTGTCTGCTCAAATATCTTTTAAAGATATAGAGATACACCACACGCCATTAATTTTCCAGGGCAGGTTTAATACAACAGGGAGTTGTATTGACAACTGATTGTATAAAGCAGCCTATTTAAATGTGAAAGAGAGACATAGCTAAATACAGAAAAAACTGATGACTGAAATGCCTGTCTTCCTCAACTGAAGTGTGAAAAAGAGGCTCCAGAACAGAAAACAAGTGTTGTCCACAGAAGAAACAGAAATCTTTCACCTGTTACCAACTTATAGAAACATGGTTCATATCTAGGCCTTTCTATATGAGCCTAAAATTCTGTCCTCAGACTCTTCAAAATCTCTGCATCACAGGCAATGTCTCTGCTCTTAAACCATGGGACAGGGGACTGTGAATAGGGAAACTTGTCTGTAAATACCAATTTCTGTTCCCTTCCCTGCCCAGCCCTCCTTTCCCCTCACTGTATTTCATATACTCATTCTGGGTTTTTTTGATGGTACTCAAGGAAACACGAGGAAATGGATAATTCAGTTCTGGATTTCAGGGAATGATCTTTTCTTACATGATGCATTTATAAGAAAGAAAACCTACACAGAGTGGATTTAGCAGGAACTGAGAAGATTGCTGTCTTTTTCTTCTACTGAACAGGCAGTAACTGTATGGTCAGCACTTCTTCCCCTGGCCCCACTTAACACCGAAGGCATATCCAGCTAAAAAAGATGTTAGCCAGATTACCCAGGACAAGAAAGACCCCTTCTTAATCCTCAGAAGCCAGGGAGGTAATACCATGAGGAGATAGCTTCCCTCCTTGGAGCTCATTATGTTCAGAGTTTTCAAGTTAAAAAACAACAACAAAAAACGCCCCCAAAACCAAAAAAAAAACCCCAAACAAACCAACAAGAAAACTCAAACCCAAAACCAAACCAATCAAACAAACAAACAAAAAAAAGGGAATAGAAATAGAAAGGTTGCTTCTGTCACGTGACCCCACAAGAAGGGGTTACAGGATGAGGATAATCCTGTCTTCTGTCATCAGAAAGAATAGGCATGTCAGGTTATGCAACTCAAACCCAACCAGGTCCACCAGGTTCTCCATCCTCATCATCCTCCTCTGCCCTCTGTGAGGGGAGAAGCTACTTTCCTGGATTCACAGACTGAGCAAGGACAGCTAAGGAAAGTTCTAAACAGAAGGCATATCATCACTTGTCCCATATAAGTCCCCAATACAGGAATGACATGGAGCTGTTGAGGTGAATCCAGAAGAGAGACACAAAGTTGATCAGAGGGCTGGAGAACCTCTCCTTCAAAAACAGGTTGAGAGAGCTGGGGCTGCTCAGCCTGGAGAAGAGAATGCTCCATGGGGACCTTAACCTCTTCCAGTGTCTTACCAACCTCATAGATGTATTCCTCATGTTTAACTTTAATCTATCCTCTTCCAGCCTAAAACCATTACCCCTTGTCTTATTGCTACATGCCCTTGTAAAAAGTCCCTCCCCAGCTTTCCTCTATTTTTAAAATGTATCTTTTAAATATATGAATTTTTGTAATACTGAAGTATTACAAATAGTAATTACAAAAAAATAGTAATTACAAACAAAGAGTAATTACAATTACAAACAGTCTCAGCTGGAAGGCAGGAGGGCTCTGCAGAGGGACCTGGACAGACTGGAGAGTTGGGCTGATTCCAACGGGATGAGGTCCTGCACTTTGGCCACAACAACCCCATGGGGAGCTCCAGGCTGGGCACAGAGTGGCTGGAGAGCAGCCAGACAGAGAGGGACCTGGGAGTCTGGATTGACAGGAAGCTGAACATGAGCCAGCAGTGTGCCCAGGTGGCCAAGAAGGCCAATGGCATCCTGGCATGTATCAGGAACAGCATGGCCAGCAGGTCCAAGGAGGTGATTCTGCCCCTATACTCAGCCCTGGTGAGGCCACACCTCGAGTACTGTGTCCAGTTCTGGGCCCCTCAGTTCAAGAAGGATATTGAGGTCCTTGAACAGGTCCAAAGGAGGGCAACCAAGCTGGTGAAGGGACTCGAGCACAGATCCTATGAGGAGAGGCTGAGGGAGCTGGGGCTGTTCAGCCTGGAGAAGAGGAGGCTCAGGGGAGACCTCATCACTCTCTACAACTCCCTGAAAGAAGGCTGGAGCCAGGCGGGGGTTGGTCTCTTTTCCCAGGCAACTCTCAGTAAGACAAGAGGGCATGGTCTTAAATTGTGCTGGGGAAAGTTCAGATTGGATATTAGAAAGAATTTTTTCACGGAAAGGGTGATCAGACATTGGAATGGGCTGCCAGGGGAGGTGGTGGACTCTTCGTCCCTGGAGACATTTAAAAAGAGACTCGATGTGGCACTCAGTGCCATGGTCTAGTGACTGCAGTGGTAGCTGATCAAGGGTTGGACTCGATGATCTCTGAGGTCCCTTCCAACCCAGCCCATTCTATGATTTTATGATTCTATATGAACAGGAGTGGTTTACATCCCCTTTTGAAGTCTATCTTTGCTCTGAAATGTACCTGCTCTGAATGCTCTGAAATGTATCAAGAATCCACTTGAAGCATGCAGTCAAAGAACCTAAGTAAAAATAGGTTTGATATCTCATTGAGTATCCTCTTCAAGCAGTAAAGTGAGCTTTGGTATTGTCCAAGGAACCAGGTCCTATACAGATTATTTTTACTAGTTTTTCAAGGTTAATAAAGCTAAAAGGACCTCAGATGACTTTACCTGTGGCTCACGCACAAATACAGTTAAAGCCATGTATATTTATATTCTCAGCTAGTGAAAGATACTCGCTTCTTTGTTCTACTTTTGGACTGCATGCACTCTTATTTGACACTAATTAGCTGAGTCATTCAGGCAAAAATGTGAAGACCCATGCTTTACTTGGCTGTTGTTGGTCCAGCTGAAGGAGCTACAGAAAGAAACACGTAAAAGTACTGGAGAAAAGAGTATGCAGCTGAGCTTACTGAAGCAAAGCTAAGTGCAGAAGCTCAAAAAGAATGAAGGAAAAATGACTGGTTTTTGTGTTTCCATATTCAGTGGAAGATGTTCTATGTAAAAGCTGTGGTCAATCCTAATGCTGATAAGCTGTTGTCACAAAGAGATTAAGTGCTGGGAAATATATTATTTTGGAGATATTTCAGTGGAGTGATGGAACAGATTGAATACATCTGCCGAAACAGTATGAGAATCAAGACAATTACAAGAGAAACAGTTAAGAGTAAATGCTTTTTAAACTTCTTCCATGAGTAACAAAATCTCTCAGTGGGCATTCATGTTATAAATGACCAAGACCCAATATTCTTTTAGTAGCTCGATTTAATTAATAAAATTGTAGTAAGCAAAGACAGCGCTGGGTGCGGGGATGAGCAAAAATCTCTATCCCTCACGCACGCCCATTAAAGTGCTGGCGTTACCTTTTATTCAGTGCAGTTTTATGCATATTCAAAAGAAGGTGGGCTTATGCAAAGCATCTTCTGGAAAAGTCCAACCCTGGATTACGCATGCCCCTGCTACTCTCGAGGGTCTTCTCCCCCCATCTGATGGTCGTAGGATGAAGAAGTCCTTAGTTCTGCTTTTTTGATGAACCCCTTGTCCAGCACGTACATGCTTCTTATGAAATGCTGACTTAAGAAACTCAATACAAGATTTTGCAAGGAGTCTGTTAAAAAAGTTACATTGTGGTTAGTACATCCTTGAAAGAGGGTACATTGCAGCTTGTACAAGGAACTGCCTAGTCACTTTGTTCATCATCATCCAAATTCATATCTTCATCCCAATATATAGTGAACATGTCCCTATACTTGAAATTACATATTTTGCACTTACAAGGCTTAGAGCATCCATGTTCACATTTCCAACACATACACGAATCATAATGCCTATTTTTCTCACATTCAGATCATCTGTTCACAAGAACTAGAACAACCCATTTGAATGAATCTTATTAAACATCACTACTTCTATTACTACAGGAAATATCTTCACCTCTAGCTCAAGAACTATCTGCAACAGTAATATGTATTTTAATTTATCATCTGATTTTGCAGCCATTATTTCTTCAGTACTTATTCTCAATGCACACAATTACTTTATTTTAAATACTTAACAATAATTCAGCTGAAGACAGTTCCAGAAAAGGGCCAAAACAATTCATTCGTTTAGGCTGTAGTTCAGTTAATACATTAAAAATCCTATTAGAATCATAGAATCATCTGGGTTGGAAAGGACCACTGAGATCATCAAGTCCAACCCTTGACCCACTACCACTGTGGTTACCAGACCATGGCACTGAGTGCCACGTTCAGTCTCTTCTTAAAAACCTCCAGGGACAGAAAATCCACCACCACCCTGGGCAGCCCATTCCAATGTCTGATCACCCTCTCTGTAAAGAATTTCTTCCTAATATCCAACCTAAACCTGCCCTGGCAGAGCTTAAGTCCATGCCCTCTGCTCTTACTGTTAGCTGCTTGAGAGAAGAGACTGACCTCCCCCTGTCTACACCCTCCTTTCAGGGAGTTGTAGAGAGTGATGAGGTCTCCCCTGAGCCTCCTCTTCTCCAGACTGAACAGCCCCAGCTCCCTCAGCCCTTCCTCACAGGACTTGTGCTGGAGTCCCTTCACATCCTCCTTGCTCTTCTCTGGACCTGCTCCAGCACCTCAATCTCCTTCCTGAACTGAGGGGCCCAGAACTGGACACAGTACTCGAGGTGTGGCCTCACCAGCGCTGAGTACAGGGGAAGAATCACTTCCCTGGACCTGTTGGCCACGCTGTTCCTGATACAGGCCAGGATGCCATTGGCCTTCTTGGCCATATCTTAAGCTTACATCCTAAGCTTAAGATGATGTAAGCCAGTCCTTCAATCAAAGCAATCAGTCCCACTCCAACCTACCCATGATTTATGCCCACTCTCTTGGTCCAGGACTGGCATGCCTGGAAGTTTAATTAGATCAGGGATCTTGTAGATATCAAAATAAATGTTCTGTTTATTTCTTCCTTCCAGCTAGTCCATGAATAATTTCACTGTATGGCTACAGAAATACTTGTGCAGGAGGCACGGATAGGACTCTTTAAATAGACATGGATATGACTCCTTTTGAAATTACAAGACAACTGTGGCAGTTCAGATTTAACAGTTTGCTGCCTTCACTCTGCTGAAGGTTTCTCAGTGTACACATATTCAGAGCAGAGATTGTAAAAGGTGAAAAAGAATGATGTCCACTGGTTCAATATGATATCCAGAAGCCTCTATAAACTTGCTGTCATCATCAAATTAAGTCAGTCCTGCAGAATTGTGCTTATATTCTTCCTTCTCTAGATGGATTAATCTCCAGCAAAGAGGTGAGATATTTGAGTAGCAGGAATTTAAAAAACTTCTATGTAATTTTATCAGTGCCTTAGGTACAGGAAAACAGAAATGAGAATAAAAGGATCCTAGTGAATACCTAGTGGAGAAGAGCTATTACATAACTGCTATTTTCTGAGATGGTTTTGAACATAGATGGGCCATTGTAGACAGCAGTAAAGATGAAATCCTATTGCATTTACAGAATAAAAGGGAATCTCAAAATAGAAAAGGAGAAGAAAGAGCTGCTGAAGGATAGTGCAAGGACTTCTTACAATAGGTTTGGAGCCAAAAGCTTTATGTGAATTTTATACTTCTGGTAGGTCAGGTTCAAGGCCAGGTTCATCTTGACTGATGCTAGTGAAAAGAGAAGCTCATAAATTTTGTCAGTCTATTTAATTTAAAAGTGAAATTTAAAAGGATTCTATGTGGTTAGACACAAGAAAAATCTGCAAGTGTGCTCCAAGTGTGTCGAGCATACTGAAAGCAAAAGACCAGACACAGAAAAATAAAGAATTTGGAACATACGCCTCCAGGATGAGGAAATCTTACCATACACTGCTGATACTTCTGGTTGAAGAAAATCACTCCTCATATAGTGAATACCTCTGAATTTCTTTATAATAGCATGAAGGCTAGTAGAATGGGCATTGCCATAAATAAAAGTAACATGTGGAAGAAATGAAAAATGAAACAGATGCCACCAGGGACAATGAAGTGCTGTGCACCTAGATCTTGTTTAAAACACCAGATGTGTACAGGGTATTGTCCTGGTTTGGGCCAGGATAAAGGTGATTTTCTGTCTTGTAGTTTTGCTTTCAGCTAAGTTTCTTGTAAGTAGCTGCACTTGCTGAAATTAACAGCAAGTTTCTCAGACAGTGTCTGCTTCTAGCACTGATAACACTGGATGTTTATAGTTACTGCTAGAGACTGGTGTACAGAGCGAAGGACACTGCTCAGCTCTGAGGAAAACATTTTACCCTGCAGAAGGAGTAAAGAGGTCCCACCTGAACCCCTCCTTTGGGGAGGCCCGAGACAAGACAGATGCCAGAACTGACCAAACAGAGTATTCCATCCCATACACGTCATACTAGGTATAAATTTGAGGGATCACGAAGGTCAACCCTGTTTTTCTGCTCCCTTTTTCCGCTCCCTTTTCTGCTCCCTTTTCTGCTTCCTTTCCTGTTCTTCCTGCCCTTCCTTCACCGGTTCCCTGTTTGCTTCAGCATCCTGGGAGGGTTCCGTCCGTTCGTCTGCCTGTGGTCCTGATCCATGTCAGCCTGAATCTGTGTGTTCCTGCCTCCAGCTCCCGACTGCTGCTGACTCCAGGAGTCCAGCCTGGACTTTCCCAGGGCTGCCCTGCAGCCTCGGTGGTGACATAAGCATTACTGGGGGAGAGGGGAGAGGAACGTGGGATCAATCATTTCCTGTATATTTGTATATTTGTATATATTTAGTAATTTTTCCTATTTATCATTCCTGTTTCATTAAAGTTGTGTAGTTTAGTTTCCAACCCATAAGTCTCTTTCCCTTATTCTCTCTCCTTTCCTTATCAGGGAGGAGAGGGGGATTAATAGAAAAATCTGTAATTCGGTTTAAGTGCCGGGCCAGTGTTAAACCGTGACAGGTGTTAAATCTCACCTTAATTTATTTTTTTTTCCCTCTTAGCAGCACAGACACTCAATAGTAAAGCCCTCTAAAGCATTAAAGTTTGGAAGATATTTGAGAGAGGTGGTAACATTGCAGATCAAGTACTTCAGTCTCAGTAACAAGTAGCAGCTCACATCTAAGCTCAGAAAGAGATGAGTATACATTAACAACATTGCTTTTCAAAGTAATTTGACAAAGATTTCTGCTTTGGCATCCTTTTACTCCCAGATTTAAGTCATCCTACTGCTGAATGAAAGAGTTTGCTGCAGTAGGCAAAAAATGTCTGGCATAAATATGGTAAGATAGTATGGTAAGATAGCCAGATTTGCTAAAAAGCAATTACTATTTAATTACCTATTGTACTCCTTTTTAAAAACAGTGTAAAACTGTTTGAACATCCATAGCTTAGCACAGAGGAGATAGATGAGAACACTTCTGATTCACTGAAAACTTGAATGTGAAACTCAGAGATACTAATGTAGTTCGGACTTAAGTTCAGATAACCAGTGACTTTCTATAGTTGGATTCGCAAGTATACATTTTTCAGAATACAAAAATGGAAAGTAAATGACTTGTTTTTATCTATTTGACAGATAAGGGAATTCAGAAACACTTTTGCTGTTAAGATATAATAAATATTTGTGGGATTTTTTTAGTGACAACTTGCCTTCAGAAAAATTGGTTCTACCTAAGGCCCATAGGGTAGCAGCACTTTAAACACAGTTCCAAAACTTTTTGTGGTGAAAAAGAAGAATTTTTAGATTTAATGATTCATTTAAATAAATGAATAAAAATGATTTTTATAACTTCAGAAAGATAATTACAACATAAACAAAGTCAATTCTCCTGCATCCAAATCCCTACCACAGAATGGAAAAAACTTGCATGTTGTTGTATGTTATAGAAAGGAACCCAGATGACTCATCTTTCAGAAGAACAGCAGATTGTCTTGGAATTAGGTAGCCAAAGGATGTCAACAGCTGGCTACCTTATGTAGCAACATATTATAATGCCTTTGTAGATATAAAGAAAGAAATAAAGTACACTTTAGAAAAGTGTTCCTATATTTTCCATCTTGTACATTGCAGTGGTAAATTCATGTTCACAACAAGGGAATCATTTTGCTCCATTCTGTAACGTATCAGCACTATACAGGAGCTCAGATCCTGAGGACAAATCAAAGAACACAAGCTTCAATGTAGCTTAATAGAGAAAAGGTTCTGGAAGGAGCTTGCTAATGCAAGATTATCTGTAAAAGGGTGTTTAGGAATGTAAAGGAGGAATGTTCTATATATTGAACCCTGTGCTGCTGCATTCTTACTCCTTCCTGGGCATTGATTATTTCCTCTTGAGGGCTGAAGACAGATTCTTGTAGATTTTTTGTATCTTTGTCATTACATTCGTTGTGCAGAGACCACAGGGAGTGCAGAGAGTGAAAGCTGGTAGCCATACTAGTCTCAACAAGTGCTGGTGTCTATAGGATTCTGTATGTCAAAAGTCTTCTGCAGCCAATGATGGTGAGAAGGTAGTCTAGATATAAGTCTCACACACCAGAAGATGCTTTTGTTCACTTCCACATGGCAATGATCTATGAAAATGAAGCCATTGTTTGTTAGATCAATCCGGAGATTTAAGATCAACCCTTCTCTGGAGACATTCAAAATCCTCCTGCATGTGTGCCTACGTGACTTTCTGTAGGTGACTCTGCTCTGGCAGGGGAGTTGGACTCAATGATTTTTTGAGGTCCATTCCAACCCCTGACTTTCCATGATTCTTTGATTTAACCCATAAAATGCTGTTGAGACTTGCATTAGCATTTCCAGACAATTATGAAAGGGCATAGTAACTCTTTTTAAGAAAGTACAAAAAAAGCCAACTGTGGAGTCCTGAAAAGAACAATTGACTCAAAACAGCCACCCTGACAAAACGAATACTGTGTTTGAGTGGGGTCCTCATTTGATAAGCCACCTGGACTCTCTTCTTCAAAGCAGAGACCCCTATTTGGGCAGCCAGCCTGATAAACAGGGCCCTGTTCTCTCAAGAGCAGCCCCTCCTTTTATGGTTATCCCAATAAGCTAAACACTGTCATTACAAGGGGACCCCCTCTTTGGTGGCCACTCTAGTAGGCAGGACACTGTCTTTATTTGATAAGTTAAGCTCTCCCCAGAACAGGTGGGGCCAGGTAGCATAAAAGAGTCAGGCTCAAGATGCTTGGCATGTGCCCTCCATCCAGTGATGCCAACTTCCTATCAAGATCATCTCTGGATCCAAGGGTGGTGATACCATTTCTGTCTCCCCTTTTTTCTTTCTCTCTCTCTCTCTCTCTCTCTGTTTCTAATGTTATTGGGGCACATAAGGGTAACATAGCTTCTAACTTTGCTAAGTCTTGCAATCTGTTTCTTTTTTAAGTTTTGTTAGTTGTAACCTGGTTTTTGTGACAGTTTTCTTAAGTTTTGATAAATTGTAATCTATTGCTTTGAAAGTACCATAATTTATAATTCTGCTAGTTGCAATCTGTTGATTTGAGAGTAATATTTTGGTGTGTTTCTGATATGCTTTATAATATTACTTATGTTTAGATTTTGTTTTGTGCAAGCCTCATGGGCTTACTCTGAGTCTGCACAGAGAAGTCCTGAATTTAATCTCTCCAAATGAGTTGCTAAAAGATATTACTAAGAGAGGAGGATTGGATCCAGCCACCCCTATGCTCCTCTCTGAAGGAGTAAAAAAGAAAGAAAGGGGTCTAGTCCAAATCTCCCTGGGCCAACCCAACCCACACCTATGGGGAACTCTACCCGTGCCCACTTTGAGCAACATAACACCATACCCAGAGTGTGGGACATGATATTTGGCTTGGGCCCCCACCTCTCAGGAGCTGTGCCCATTTGTAGAGTGCTGTACCCACCTTGTAGGTCATGACACCAACTTATATTTGAAATCCAGTGTTTCTTTTGTATAAACATTACAGAGTCATTGTTACACCTCACATATTTGCAATTAACTGATAAATGAAGGATCACAAATTGATTAGTGGTGTATTTGGGTGTTCTGTTATATAGTGAAAAGCACACACAAAGAGGTAGACAATCTTATTTTGTTGCCCTGTAGTATGTTTAATTCTGCATACTTCTGTATACTGTCTTCTTCTATTCAGCAATTAAAAACTGTACTTCCTGACTAATCCACCACTGCATTTTACTCACCTAGACTTAACTGCTTTACATCATTGCATGGTATTTTATTGCCAAAATAGGGCCCATATGTTCCTACAAACAGTTTTAACCTGTAATTAAATATATGTCACCATATGTAGATCAGTATCGTATGCAAAATCTTTCCCACATGTATCGGTAGGCAGACAATATTTATACTTCTCTCTCACTCAAGAGGAAAATATCTGTCTTACTCAAGGAGAAAAAAGAAAAATAGTGTGGGAAAGAAAGAAAGAGTTAATCAGTTATTATCTCTTATAAGTGTGGGATTTGATGAAATTTATTATGAACTCTTTAAGTAGAACTCACTGTCAAGGGAATTTGTTGGGTACTACACTATGTATTATTCCAGTTCACTTTGAGTCCTTAGGCACCCTAGATGTTTCTCATGTCTTAGTGATGGAAAAAGAAACCTCAAGCTGTTGGGAAGTGAAAGATGTTTGGGATTACAGCTAAAAAAATTGTCCAGTCCCCAGTTCTGGCACATGGATTCCCTTATGACAATGACATGGATGAATTTTCAAAGAAACAGACCTGCCAGTCAGCACAGTCACAGAAGCCTCTGCAGACTGACTGGTGGTGTGACAAGAGAGGAAATCACAAAATGAACAAATAATTGCTTTTTTTTCTTCTGAAGTGAACTTAGTGCTTGCAACACTACATTCTAGGAAATTATCTTCTCCCTTATATATCCCTGCAAAGTAGTGACATTCAAGAAATACATTGTGCTGCTTGTGGCCCTCACCTTAGTGCTGGAAAAATATCACTATAGGGGTGAAAACAGTCTTAAATTTCTCTGTCCCATGAGTCCTATAATACTTCCAACTCCAGTGTTAATTATTTATGTGGACAACAGATCATTTTATGATCACTTTTGAAAGTCAAAGAGCCACCAGAAAGTAATGTTATTCAGTCACTATTCTCTTTAAATTCTTTGAGTGCCAACATTTGGAGAGCCCTGTTGGAAATCTAGGCCTATGAGTTGTACCTAGGGCTGCAAGAGGGCTCAGGGATGTCAGAGGCAGGATCAGGGTTTACAAGATGATGCCTTTTAGCCCCCTATCTGCTAGAACTCTGAAAAGGAGTCTTTTATGGAGTTTTTGTCGGGGTTTTTTTTTTTTTTTATACACCATAAGGAAAATAATTTTGGAAACAGAGATGACATCAGTTGTTACATTGTCATGGTGTGCTGTAAATGTAGTGACATGTTCTTCCAACACGTACATCTCCTTTGACTTTGCATTGCTGCTGAATCAGGTGGACACAAAATAGCTTAGAATAAGTATCTAATTTTCATTACTTCCTTTAATGCCTGAAAAATGTATTTAAAATTCTCCCTACACCCCAACAAAACTCAATTTTTTGAAATGCAGCTATCAGTGGAAAGATAGCCATAAATAAGAAATATTGCTATCTTCAGTCTAGGGAGTGATACAAAAAGAATGATGTCCCTCTACGTCTTTCGTAGATTCTTGCTTTCTGCCAAAGATTAAGAAAGGCTGTCTGCACATTCCACGCTGCAAGAAACACACTGAGTTTCTTCTGGTGTGACCCTTTAATAGCCACCCAAAAGGGAAACAGACAATTTTATAGCAAATTTTTTTCACTGTAAAAATGCCTACATCTCAGTAAAACTTTTTCCAATTTCCAAATGAAATTTTCATTTCTAATTTCCAAATGAGCCAATTGAAATGAAAGGGTGGGTTGCAGGGGTGGAGAGCAGGAAAAGTGGGAAAGAGAAGAATGTTTCAGGAATAAGTCTCAAAGGATAAATATTTAATGGATGCATAGCATACTGCAAGATATCAGTGTTGGCTGCATAAGCCTTCAGCATCTCCTGGAAGGCTGTCATTAGCAGCTGGAAACAAACTCTTATTCTTTAGCTGATAAAGGCTGTAAGGACATTACAGGAGGAATAATTTGTAATACTGAAAGTAACCAATTCAATACGTACACATCAGTAGAGTATGTATTTTCATCAAAAAAAGCCTCCAAACATAATCTGTCACACTGTAGTAAAAGCATTAACTATGAAGAGCAAAGCAACTGTTCATTCCAATAACGTTTCTAGAATTACTTAAATTTGTATTATTATTAAATGCATGGATATCACACTAGCATTAGATGAAGAGAACAATATTGCTGAAAATACATCCTGCTTATATTGCTGTCAGTAGGAATTTCTTTCCCTTTTCTGGAGATGCTCTAGATTTAATCCCATATTCCCAGTTTGCTTCAGTATCACTGAAGTAGTAATTCTTGTTATTCAGTTTCCTTCATCCATGTTTCTGCATCTAAGGAGGTATCTCTAGATGTACAAAACTGGGATGCTTTGAGGGTAATAATTCTTGTGAATCTGTGCTTGAGTTTATAAGAGAACATGAGTTTCCTTCTTGAATAAAACACATATTATGGCATTTCTCCTTTGCACCATCTGAATTAAATAATATATATTTCCACATAAAATTATTCAAAAACCCTGAATAAAACAGTTTATAAAATGGGCAGGAACACCTTCCATTAGGCCAGGTTTCTCACAGCCCCACCCTACCTGGCCTTGAACACAGCTCCTCTGGGCAATCTGCTCCAGTGTCTCACTGAATTTCTTCCTAACATATATCTTAAATCTCTTCTGGTTTAAAACAATTATTTTAGTCCTTGTCCTATCCCTACGTGCCATTGTAAAAGGTTCCTCCCCAGCTTTCCTGTATGCTCCCTTCAGGTACTGGAAGGCTACTGTAAGGTCTCTTCTCTCCAGGCCGAACAACCTCAACTCTCTCAGGCTGTCTTCATAGGAGAGGTGCTCCAGACCTTGTGATCACACTTGTGACAGTCTTCTGGACCTGCTTCAACAGCTCCATGTTCTTTGTGTGTTGGGGGCTCCAGAACAGGACACAGTACTTTAGTCTCATGAGAGCAGAGGGGTGGAATCATATCCCTTGACCTTCTAGTCACACTTCTTTTGATGCAGCCCAGGATATGGTTGGCTTTATGGTCTGCAGGCACACATTGCTGGCTCATGTTGAGTTCTACTCAAGGTCTGTTCTACAACATTTTTTAAAATAACTTTTAATTAGAAGTGTGGTGTTTTGCCTCAATAACTGATTTGGAATAATCCATTCTGGTACTATCATAATGATAATTTCTCATTTATATTGTGATATCACCTATGATGTTCCTTTATTCATCAAAGCCACATTATGCTAGGTACAGCATAAACATAGAAGAAAAAAAATGTTTTGTAGTCTGTAACAGGTCAAGTTCATTAATTCCACTTTCTTGTGTACTACAAAGTAACAATGTTCCTTCTCTTCTCACACATCAGCAAGTCACAGAAAAGTTCTCTTGCAACCTGGAGTGCAAGAGTAGGATGCTTTTCACCAGAACCCTACATAGCTCTTTTTCAAAGCCTAGTTAATCAAAGTGAGCAGATTTACGTCTACTTACCAGCTATGCTAGACCCTGTGTAATATTTATAGTTAATTATACTTTGTCATGAAAATGTAAGTATGAAGCCAAGGTCAGAAATATTCTGTAGGACAACCCATTCTTTGTGTACCTCTTCCACAAAGCACACCTTGTGATCTTCACTGAAAAGATTTATATCATAATGGTGGAGGCATGGAAAATATTTTTCCATAGCATATATAGCTCTGAAAAACTGCATCAAATAGGATGTCTCATTAGTGTTTTGATTATACAACTCAAATCATAGCCATTAAAAACTAGTCATAATGTTCTTAAATTCCACATTCCATACGCATTCAAATTACTTCACTAACTCAAGTGTCAAGTGTATAAATACAGTTCTGTAGTGCTGCAATGACTGTTCTGTTTCTGACAGAGGTAAACATGGCCTAAAGTTATTTAGCTGCTACTTATAAATAAAGTGCAATTACTCCTGTTTTAAGGAGTAATTCTTACTGTCTACCACGATAATATAACCACATTCATGCCCTATCAGTAGACACTGAATTAGAATAGAACTGAAAAGCAAAACCAAGGTGGGTAAGAAAAACTCCTTCTGTACTATTAAAACACTTGTGCCATTCTAAAATTTATAGTGTCTATTACTGTCAACCATCACATTTTTATCTTTAAACAAAACCAACAAAGGACGCAGGATAACAGATGGTTATGAAATTAATTTAACTACTAAAGTCCCCCAATTCTAAAATCAAAAATGGAAACAAAGAATAGAATCCACACTGCAAATAATCTTTGTGCACATTTCATAATATGCTTTTATTGATACAATAAAATCTTGCATTTAAAAACATGTTCAACCTAAACATTTTTCTGGAGCACTAATGCTGGTTGCTTTTCCATGCTCAAAGAGACTCAGAGAAGTCTACTTTTCAAGGAGTCTAAGTTCCATATTAAATAGAAAACACCGCTTATCGTCATATTTTTTTTAAATGGGTGTTTCTGCAGGACAGTTCTTGGCATAGATTCTTGCATGAGACACTAAGGAGCACTTTTTGTTTACTTACCCATTCATTTTCTATCTTTCACAGATAGGATAACCTGCATATTAAGCTGAACTTTAAAATTCTGGGACACTCGCTACTAAATAGTAGTAATCTGATTGAAATGGAAACATTTACTTCTAGCTAAGAAAATACTCCAGTGGTAGTTGCCTATACACTTTTCCAAGACCAGCTATACATTTAGAAAGCTTGTCTGGATCTATTTGCTTAATACCCCATCAGGGAGAATTTTCCTTCTATGACATATTTTAGGATTTTAAAGTTAAGTCAGTCTATTTATTAATAAACCTAATTTTATGATTCCGATCATAGATGGGAATTTGTAATCTATTGTGAGTTTACAGATTTTAGCCTTCATGGTGTAAGCGATATCCTAATGAGTTTAAACAATTTTCTTTCTTTGTTGGATGCCATATGGGGACAAATCTGGACTTTAGGGCATATCTGTTACAAAGACACTGGCAAAGCTTTGACTAAATTCAGTTTTGCTTATAAAACTGACATTCAATTTCTGTGTTAAGTATTGTAGAATCCTGAAAAAAATATTTGTCTCAAAACAGCTGCCCTGACAAAGTGGACATTGCTCTTGGGTGGAGGCCCCCCTGCCAAAGCAGGGTCACCTACAGCAGGTCACACAGGAACACATCCAGGTAGGCTTTGAATGTCTCCAGGGAAGGAGACTCCACGACCTCCCTGGGCAGCCTGTGCCAGTGCCCTATCACCGTCACAGTGAAAAAATTCTTCCTAATATTTATATGGAACCACCTATGCTCCAGTTTATAACCATTGCCCCTTTTCCTGTTATTAGTCATCCCTGAGAAAAGCTTAACTCCGTCCTCCTGGCACTCACCCCTTACATATTTATAAACATTGATGAGGTCACCCCTCATTCTCCTCTTCTCCAAGCTGAACAGTCACAGCTCCCTCAGCCTTTCCTCACAGGCCCTTGGCCTCACACAGATCTCTAACTCCTCCTGTTTGTTCCCCATGCTGTGTGCATTTGTGTACAGGCATTTCAGGTTGTGGGCTGGGCCTGCTGACCCCACCTGAGGGGAATGGGGGTCCTTCTGCCCTTCATTCTGACTGGTACATTGCAGCACTGGTGCAAACCCAGCTGCACCCCCTTTATTACTGTAAGGTGAGAATAAGAATTAGTTAAATAATGACTATTCATCCCCTAGAGATAACATCAATGAGAAGGTTCTTTGTGACTCAGAGATGAGGATGAAGCCAGGTACTGAGGTTACCTCATTGCCAGGTGATATGTTCCACCTCAGACTGTGAGAGATCCTGTGCTTGCAGCCGAGTTCATGTGCCAGTGCCTGATGGACGCGTGGGGGCAGCAGTGGCTTGGTTGTAAACTGGATAAGCCTAGATATTTTTCCTCTTTTCCGTGCATGACGTAGCCATTAATGAAAAGGGCTGAATTGTTGAGAACAGTTAAATTTGCAAAATGGAGTCTTATAAAGTTAACCAACCACCACTCCTGCCAGCTTTGTCCTACACTATATCACCAAAAGACCTTAGTAGAAACTTGGACGTGTGTTTACAGTATGAGAAAATCTGTCTGCCTTTCCAGTCAGTTCTTGGCAACTGCAAGACTGTTAAAAGAAGTGTTTTCTGTCTAATTGGAGAAGGGAAGCCGCCAAATATGTTCCACATAATTGCAAAATAAAATTAACACATTTGTGGTCATTGCCAACATATAATGCAGGAAAGCACAAGTGGAACTCTGTATGTTCCATTTCAGCCCACATAATCTTGCTAGTTTCCTGTAAGTTAATATATTGAAAAAAAGAAAAAGAAAAATAATGTTTCTTTGGGATGTGAGTAAATCAAAGATTGTTAATATATTTGTTCTTATTTTTGAATGCTTGAAGGAATTGCATAAAAAGACAAGGAGCAAGCAAACTTTTTAACATGCCCAACCCCAGGCCCTCAAACCATTTCAAATCTACTCATTATTGACTTCAGAAAGTGAGGAGCAAGTAAATGAAATTTCTTTCCCCCTCCACCCTGCACAACTTGCCAAATCAGAAAATAAATGGGAATATTTATCTTTCTAGAGTGTATACTTTGATATAGACTGTAACTTCATGTTTCTCTACTTTTTTCTCCTCAACATCTTTGTGTCTTTTAATGCATGGTATAAACAAATCTCATAGTGGAAAAAGAGGTTTCACAGGACTGTAATGTCATCTGTTCAGATAATCAGTTGACCTGAAATCTGAAAATGCTCTGCACAGATATGCAGACACGTGTCTTTCTCCTTGTGAAGGTTCACAACTTTCAAGAGCTGTGAAAGGAGAGATTAAGAACACAGAATAGGTAGATAAATTATAGAATCATTATGTTGGAAAAGACCATTAAGGTCACAAAGTCCAAATATTTGTCTAGCATACTGCTATATCCACCACCAAACCACATCCCTAGGCAACATGTCTAAATACCTTTTACATATCTCCAAGCATGGTGACTCAACCATTTGTCTACACTGCTTTTCCAGTGCTTGACAATGCTTTCAGTGATGAAAGTTTTCATATTATCCAATCTAAATATCCCCTGGTACGACTTGAGAGCATTTCCTCTTGTTCTATTGCTTGTTACTAAGAAGACAGAAATACTCATCTTGCTACAACCTCATTTCAGGAGGTTACATGCTCATTGCATGAAGAAGAGGCTGTGGGTTTTGTCTGTCTTGACTATAGTAAGGCATTTGACATGGTCTCCCACAGCATTCTCCTAGAGAAACTGGATGCTTATGGCTTGGATGGGCATATGCTTTGCTGTTTTAAGAACTGAATGGATGACGAGGCCTAGAGAGTTGTGGTCAGTGGAGCTAAATCCAGTTGGTGGCTGGTGATGAGTGTTGTTATCCATGGCTCAGTACTGGGACTACTTCTGTTTAACATCTTTGTCAATATCTAGACCAAGTGATAGAGCGCAACAACACTATTGCAGACAACACTAAGATAGGTGGAAGTCTTGATCTACCTGAGGGAAGGGAAGCTCTACAACAGGATGAAGACAGGCTTGATCAATAGGCCAAGACCAACTTGGTCTTGCATGAGTTTGAATAAGGCCAAATATTGGGTCCTGCACTTTGGTCACAACAACCCCCAGCAGTGCTACAGGCTTGGGAAGGAGTGGCTGGCGAGCTGCCCAGCAGAGAGGGACCTGGGAGTGCTGATTGACAGGGCACTGAACTTGAGCCCACAGTGTGCCCAGGTGGCCAAAAGGGAAAACACCCTGGCCACACTGGAAGGGTGTGGCCAGCAGGATCACAGAGGTGTTCTTACCCCTGTACTTGGTACTGGTGAGTCTGCACCTCAAGTACTGTGTTCTGTTTCGGGCCCCTTGCTACAGAAAGGGCATTGAGTTACTTAGAGCATGTCCAAATGAAGGCAATAAAGCTGATGAAGGGTTTGGAGCATATATTGTACAAGGAGTGGCTGAGGAAACTGGGCATGTTTAGTTTGGAGTAGAGGATTCTTAGGGCAGGCCTTATTGCTCTTTCAAGCCCCACAAGGTGGATACGGCACTGTCACATCTCACAAAGTGAGAACAGCTCCCCAGATGTGGGGGTCAGACAAAATAATCTCATCTTATGGAGTGGACATGTCTATACATTCCCCAGAGTGGGCATGGCAGAGTTCCCCAGAGTGGGGGTCAACCCAGAGAGATTCGGACTAGACCCTCTTTCTTTCTAAACTCCTTCAGAGAGGAGTCTAGGTGTGGCTGGGCCCAATCCCTCTCCTCCTCTAATTAATCTCTTTTAACAACCCATTCTGTGAGATTAAGTTTGGGAATTCTCTATGTGGTACTCAGGAGTAAGTTTATTGCCTAGGAGGTTTGTATAAAAACACAGCTTTACTTAAAAGTGCGTAAGATTATAAAGCATGCGAGATTACAACTAGCAGCATTATAAGTGATGGTACTTTGAAAACAATGGATTACAATTTAGCAAAACTTAAGAAAGTGGTCAAAACAACAGGTTACAACTAACAAAGCTTAACAAAGCAACAGGGAGTAAAATTTTAAAAGTTAGAAAATATGTTACCCTCATGCGCTGAGATAAGATTAGGAACAGAGACATAGAGAGTGACAAAGACAAAGAAGAAATAGAAAAGATAACACCACCCTTGGATCCAGCAATGATCTTGGTAGGACGTTTGGGTCCTTGGATGGTGGGCACACATCCAGCATTTTGAGTGTGCCTCTTTTATGCCGCCTGACCCCACCTTTTTGGGGGAGTGTTTGGGCCAGGTGTTCACTTGGGCCCCTCCAGATGGGAGGACAAAGCAATAACCCTTATTTCTGCACATGTGCCCTCTCCAGTGGCCTTACCCAGGGCACACACAAGATGTCACTCTGCCTCCACAGGGTGCAGCTTGCCTGCCCCTGTCCCTTATGGAATAAGGACAGTGTCCTGCCTGTCAGGGTGGCCATCAGACACAGCTCCCCTTGCAAGGACAGTGTTCAGCTCATCGGGATGGCCACTAAAGGAGGGGATGCTCCTGTGAGAATAGGGCCCCATTTATCAGGGTGGTTACCCAAATGAGGGTCTCTCCTTGAGAGAAGAGATTCCAGATGGCTATTGAGTGAGGCCTCCACCCAAGAGCAATATCCACTTTGTCAGGGCAGCTGTTTTGAGACAAATATTCTTTTCAGGATTCTACAGTGTCAGATTACATGTCAACATTATAACTGACAGCATTAGAAATTATAGTACTTTCAAAGCAATTGATTATAATTTAGCAAAACTTAAGGAAATTATCAAAACAACAGGTTACAACTAAAAAAACTTAACAAAGTTGGAAATTATTATACCCTTATGTGCCGAGATAAGGTTAGAGACAGAGAGAGAGACAGGAATTGAGAGAGAGAGAGATAAAGAAAAGATAGGAGAGATAACACCACCCTTGGATGCAGCGATGATCTTGGTAAGAAGTTGTGGTCCTTTGATGGTGGGTGTGCACCCAGCATATTGAATGTGCCTCCTTTATGCCACTGGACCCCACCTTTTCATGGGGGCCTTTGGAATATCATGTAAAGCCATGTGTTCACTTGGGCACCTTTATATGGGATGAGTGGGCAATAAGATTGTGGAAGGGAGGGATGGCCACTTGGGAGGAATGTAAGACTGTTGTCCAAGAATGCAGAGAGGCAACTACGAAAGCTAAAGCCTCCTTGGAACTAAACCTTGCAAGAGAGGCCAAGGACAACAGGAAGGGCTTCTTCAAATATACAGCAGATAAAACTAACACTAGAGGCAATGCAGTCCCACTGCTGAATGATGTGGATGTCCTGATGACAGAGGACAGAAAGGAGGAGGAATTGCTAAACACCTTTTTTGCCTCTGTGTACACTGCTGGAGGATGTCCTCAGGAGCTCCAGGCCCCTAAGGAAACCAGGGTAAAAGATGAGTTTGTCTTGGTTGATGAGGGCTGGGTTAAGGATCAGTTAATGAGGTTCTCCTCCCCCTGTACTCTGCCCTGGTGAGGCAGCATCTGAAATATTGTGTTCAGTTCTGGGCCCCTAAGTTAAAGAAGGAACAGGAACTGCTTGAAAGAGTCCAGCACAGAGCGACCAAGATGATGAAGGGAGTGGAACACCTCCCTTGTGAGGAAAGGCTGAGGGAGCTGGGTTCTTTTACTTTGAAGAAGAGGAGAATGAGGGGTGACCTCATCAATGTTTATAAATACGTAAGGGGTGAGTGCCAGGAGGATGGAGTGAAGCTTTTCTCAGGGGTGACTGACAACAGGACAAGGGGCAATGGTTATAAACTGGAGCATAGGTGGTTCCGTATAAATATTAGGAGGAGTTTCTTCACTGCAAGGGTGACAAGGCACTGGCACAGGCTGCCCAGGGAAGCTGTGGAGTCTCCTTCCCTGGAGACTTTCAAAGCCTACCTAGATGTGTTCCTGTGTGACCTGATATAAGTGACCCTGCTTTGATAGAGGTTTGGAATAGATGATCTTTTGCGATCCCTTCCAACTCCTAACTTTCTATGATTCTAAGATTCTATGATTCTAAAGAAAGGGAAACTTCTAAACATTTTGAGTTTATCCTGGTGTTGATGGCAATACTTTGGGAACTGTTAAAATATTTATCCCATGAACCCCTCAGAACAGTTTTCAAGGTGTATTTATTGAAGTTCCTGTTGTTTATATGAACACTGAAAATGATAATGTTGAAAGGACCTTATTAATCACTAACTACTAGTAATAACTGTAGTCTGGTAAACATATTTTTATTGCCCTTTCCTCCAAAATGAAAGGTGAAATGAAAAATAAGTAGCCATTTATACAATGGTATTTACGTTCCAGTAAGAAAGTTGCAGATATACTGTTGTGGGGTATTTATGTGATCATGCACTAGAAACTCAAAACTGGAGTGACTTGTTTTCTGAATGTCACACCCTCATGGGAAATCTCAGTCAAGTAGTGAGAAGTATTAGCACCTATGACCATCTCTGTTGCAGGAAGCTACCAAACACTGCTTTGCAATGCCTAGCTATATATGAATCTGTCATTCAAAGTGAAATACTGTGAATGCTCCAGCCTCTAGGTCTTTTCAACCAGCTTAAATCACTGTAAATATTCTATTATTACAGTCAAAGTATAAATAATGAGAACTGTATTCTTTTTCCTTAATTGATAACCAAGGTGACTTTATAGTGTTTTTCCAACATCTGATGGGGGCCTACAATAAAACTGAGGTAGGCTTTTCGTATGGGTGTGTAGCAAGAGGATAAATGGCAATGGTTTAGAACTCGAAGAGGGGAGATTTAGGCTAGACATGAGGAAGAAATTCTTTCCTGTGAGGGTGGTGAGATGCTGCAACAGGTTGCTCAGGGAAGTTGTGGCTGGCCCCATCCTGGAAGTGTTCAAGGTCAGGCTGGATGGGGCTTTGAGTAACCTCATCTAGTGGAAGGTGTCCCTGACCATTCAGCAATGTTGAAACTGGGTCATCTTGAAGGTCCCTTCCAATCCTAGCCATGCTATGATTCTATGATTCCCTGACATATGCAGTATGTAAGGTCAAGGATACAGATGAATCAGCTCAATAAGGATGGCTTTTCTATTATCCTAGTAATAAGCTTGAGGCCAAGCCACGGGTCAATAAACTTTTTCTTCACACCAGAGTAGCAGAGGAACAGTAGCAGCAGCAACAGATAGATTTAACTGGATATGATAGCTGAAATTCCATCAGAAAATTTTTGGCTTACAGCTATATGAAATGGAATTTTTAATATTTACATTTTCTGTTTCTTAAGGAAATTCAGGTTTAATAAATGTGTTCTGCCTTCTTGGCCTTTTTCTTTACTACATATTACATTCTTTATTTCATTTATTAAAAGATACAAACTCCTGCAAACTGCTGAACTGCACCTGTTTGTGGCTGAGTGACTGTTGTAGTGTAAAGTGAGTAAAAAGTGCCCAGTGCAGTTAATGCTGAGTTTTGTTTCCATCTCTTACATGTACCCAATGAATTCATCTGGGGCTGAATTTGAATGTCTCACAGACTTGGCAAACAGTGTATTATGATTTGAATCAGTATAGTCCTTAATAACAAGAATATTCACCTAACTCCCGTGTCTTATACTTAATTAAATGTTACATGAATATGCAGAAAGTATTGAAAAATTTAACTAAATCAATAGAACTATGGCTAGGGGTTTAAATTCAAAGACAGATTGTGGACTTTTAAATATTGTACATACCTAAACTAACACCAATATCCTTGCATCAATGGGTCCTGAGCACCTGTGGTACTCATTGGAGTTGAAAGGCATTGACCTGTCTTTTTCTCTGGCAATATCAAAGGAAGCTGCAGTTTCCCATCACAGCTGATAATCTGGCTATTCACTTTAAGGTAATCACTTTTAAGTAATAAGACTGTAAAATTTTGGGTTACATGTCTTATCAAACAGTGCATAAACAGGCCTTATTACACAAGCCCTCTGTCTCACCAAACATATCACAATCATAATTTCTGATATTCTAAACTCCTGTAGTTTTCAAGTAGGAATGTAGAGTTATACATCATGATTTTTGTGACACAGTGAAGCAGTAGAATCCCCTGCTACTGCACTTCCTTAGGTGAAAAATACCCCAAAACTGTTAGAAATAAATTTAAAGGCACATAAAAAGGGAACTGCCTAGTGACAGATTCAAAGGTCTTGAAACTCCTAGAAACTAATTTGTTCTTCTGTGAAATCACTGCATAACTATAATTTTTTTGCATGTCTTCTGAAGTAACTGGTGCAAGAATTGGCAGGTGTTGGACCCGGTTAACTCAGCCATGGTTTCCACTTGGCCCAAAGTCATGGCCAAAAGGAACATGGTTACCTAGACTGACCTACTGCAGAATAGCCAGAATGACCTCCTGCAGGGCTGCACACAATATCTGAGCCTGGCACTCTTAGCAGAGGGCAGCAATGACAACATCTGTGTGCTGCAACCAGGCGAATGATCTGCTCAGCCTAGTGGCAGAGCTAAAAAAGGTGGAGAGATTGAGGATTATCTGGGAATGTCAAAGGGAGATAGACTGGTGCAGCCCTACCATACCACCATTGAGGCAAAGGCAGCAGGTGGAGGCTCCACCAGAAGTATAGGATCCGCTGCCTTCTTGTCACAAGACAGAAGGGGACCTAAGAGATTGGGGTGAATGGAAACAGGTCCCCTTGCAGCAGGAAAACCCCCAACTAGCCTCCCTCACCCTCCCAGTTCCCCCTAAACCATAGATATGGGGCTCTGGAATTGGAGAATCAGCAAAATGAAGATGCTGATAAAGGTCCATCCAGAGAGCTGTCCAGGCTAACGGCCCCGTGAATTAGGACCACTCCTATTAAAAATAAAAGGAATTGAAAATTGGTTTCTTCGATCACGGCGATGTTCAAGTAGCACCCATTCTGCTGGAAAAGGTGGAATAGGACTATTAACAAGTAATATTATATCTTGCTAAAATTAATCTTGGCCATGAGTTGGCAGGGCTCATGAAGAGGGCTTTAAACTAGGTTTGAAGAAGGAAGTACTTAGCACTGGTGAGGCTGCATCTTGAGCACTGTGTTCAGGTCTGGACCCCTCCCTGCAAGGACATTGAGCATGTACTGGAGCATGTCCAGAGAAGAACAGCTAAGCTGGAGAAGGGTCTAGAGAACAAATTTGGTTCAAGAGGAACATGAGAAGAGGCTTAGTGAATTGGGATTGTTTGGTTTGGAGAAGGCTGAGATTAGACCCTCCTGCTCTCTCCAGGTTATCTCCTCTCAATTTAAAACCATTACCTGGTTTCCTATCACTACAGGCCATGCTAAAACATCCTTATGTATATTCAGGTTCCTCAGGTGGTTTCTCTTACAGTGGGGGGGACTGTGCTCCTTCCCTCACTGTCTTGGGGTCCATTCACTTGAGAGGTATGGGAAGAGGTGTTGCTAATAAAGACAGGGAGCAAAAATTTGTTCAGTACCTCATCCTCCTCCTCATCCATTGTTACCAGTTTACAGTTGTGCTCATCAGGGGGGAGTGCACTTTATTTGACCTTTTTCTGTCTGAGGCTCTTGCAGAAGCACTTCTTACTACTTTTTGCACCCTTTTGCACCTTTTGACCCTTGTCAAGCTCAGCTTTAGTTTTGCTTTGATTTTCGTGACCCCATCCCTACACAACTGGGCAGTGTCCCTACACCATTCCTTATTGACCTTTAATTTGACCAGCAGGTCAAGCTGAAACTTCCAAAATACAGCGATGGCTTCGAGCAATATACACTTTCCCCGAGGTAACTGGAGAGGCTCCGCCGGACACCCGGGAGCCGGTCAGCTGCCGACGCCTCCGCCGTTCACGGAGCCGGCGCGCACTTCTCCGGCCCAGTCGCAGTTCCGCCG
>JAAWXA010000012.1:15974344-16320834 GCA_038090715.1 Florisuga fusca
GGCTCGGGGCTCCGCCGGAGGCGCGATGGTGCCGCCGGCCCTGGGGGTGCCGTCCCGATGCGGACCGGGTGGCCCGTGGTGTCTTAGCGCCCGTCCGCCTCATCTGCTGGGAAGGGGCAGCTGCCTCCCAGAGCGTCCTCCGGGTACCCCCTCTGCCCTGGAAGCGTTCTTGGGGTTGGGATGCAGCTTGGGGCAGCGGCTTCTGCTGTTCTCGGCTTGGAGCACTTGGGGCTGCCCCGGGCTGGGGCCTATCGCCGCCCGTACCGCCTCACCTCCGGCAGCCTCAGGGCACTCGGTGGTAGGTTATCCCGGGCAGAGGAGACACCTGTAAGCAGGTGACTGTAAAAATGGTTTATTTTAAAACCTGCAAATCCGAAGTGCCTGGTAGTAAAAATTGGGTTTTCTTTGGCCTTCCAGGAAGTGCGTTTTGGTAAATCGAAACTGTAGAGTTACCTTACAATTTTATGATTTTACTGGTCTTTCAGCTTTGTCTTTTCCTATTCCGTTATGCATTAAAATGTCATTGTAGAGATAGAAAGAGCTCTAAGGGAGCTGCCTATGTGCTCACTTGAGAGCATCTCTAGGAAACTTGTTTCAAAGTGAGGCAGTTGCACACTATTATTTTCCAGCAGAAACGCCTTTCTAGCGGCTTAAGCCTCTCCCTTTGCACGTGAAAGACTTCGCAAGAAGCCTTAAAGACAGCAGATCTTATACGACACCTTCCCATCTTCCTGCAGTAGGTGAGGACAGGTTTCTTCTTTCAAGCAGGATGGTCCCGGCTGGGGTGATTTAAATTGTCTTCTTTCTTTAGCAGCGAGTGCAGAGAATAAGCTGGGAACAGAGGAACTCAGGGGATCATACAGAATAGCAAAACATGATTCTGCCATTGGTGTTTTTTAAAGGGGTACATACACATAACTAGGCAATGCCTTGCCACGATAAATCTCTTTTGTCAAGCTGAAATCACACAAATTTTATTTACATCCTGACTTATTAGCTACTAATACTTTTTTTTAGACTGTGTTCAAATGTTTGTGAATTTTGTGTTTGATTTTAGTTTGCTTTTAAAATGAAGAATACTGAAAGCATGGCTTACCACAAAACTTTTAAAATAATGTTGAGCCTGTGTCAGGGAGCCAACATCTGAACATGAATCAGCTGGAGAGAGAATGATTTACTGTTTTACACTAGTAGGATGGGACCTTGTAATATCTTATACTGAGCATCGATGAGGTGGCATTAATGTGGTACTCTGACTAGAGCTCAGGAATGTAAAAAATTATCTTGAAAGTATTTTGTTGACACCAGCAGGTTCTTTGTTCCTTATTCATAACTGATGGATGCGTTGCCATGCTTTTTTACAAGCATGGTTATTCATATACTAAAGAGTTATTCTGTGGAATTTGTTAGCTAAATTAGTTATGTCATGTAAGTTAATTCCCAAGTGACTGCTTCACAGTTCTTGCAGCCAATCACTTCTGTATTCAAGTCTTTCAGTTATCTTTTAGAAAAGTTTATGTCTACATATAGATTGGATGCCTTCAGAAAGTGAAACTGACAGTGCTCCGGGCCTGATTACAAACAGGTCCCATTTAGGATTCTAGATACGTATGATACAGTAACCCAGTTTGAAGTCAGAATCAAAAGGTAACTCTAGCAGAGGCCCGTTAACTTTTTAGTTAAGAAATGTAAACTTTCAGCGTTATCATCACAGAGGATGTGAAGAAATAATGATGTAATTATATAGAGGATAAACAGAGGAATGTGTTTAAATAGGAGCAGAGGGTAGGAAGTGGAAGATAAAAGTAGAGAAATTAAAAAATAGTCAAAAAACTTTTTATTTAACTAGTGTTGACTAGCTCTGTTAACTAGATTTAACTAGTAAAACTCAAGTGGAAAACCATAACTGACAAAGGCATTAGCCTATTTTTCTATTAATGGGTGAAATGTTTGGTAAAATTGGGTTAAGGATTAAAATAATGCTTTTGATGACTTAAACTTTGCTGGTTTATCAGTTGGAAAATTCAGTTTCTGAATGACACAAATTCTTAGTTTATAAAACGGTATCAGGATTTGCTTCTGTGGTGTTCTTTTTTCCCCTTCCCTTCAAGTTGTGCCCTTAAGGGACTTTGTGATCCTGTAATGCATTTTCTACAAGAGAGAAAGGCATAGGGATCCAACCTTATCTTCTGTACATTGGCATAACAGAAATACAGTAATACTTACGTCAGCTTAGGGTCTCCTTCACAATTCCTGACTGAAGAGTCTGTTTCCTACTTTGTCATTGCAGGTCTTGTGATTCTTGTGAGGCTGTCATATCGCTAGAACTCTCTGTCTAGACTTTCTTAAAAGAGCTTATTCAGACTAAAATATGAGGCTGGAACATGGCTTTAGATGTAGTTGGAGAGATCTCTGTTATAACTAGGTGTACATTGGGTGGCATTTGAAAATGAAAGCTTGTTCTTAGGGCTGTTGACAAAGAAGCAAATAAATGAAATTTTTCTGAACTGCCTCTTTGGTCTATGAAGGAAATTTAATTTTTATTCCAATTTATTTTGTCACATCAGATGGTAGGACAAAGTGGAACAGTATTATCAATAATACTTCTGTCAGGTTGTTCAAGGCTTTCTTCCCTTACTTTTCCAGCTCGGGGGTAACAAACTTCTGCTTTTTGATTTGTCTGTACGTAACTGTTGAATGTATTGCCTTTACTGAACTGAAGAACAAAAGTAAAAATATTGAACAAGTAACCTTATGAGTTGAGTTACTAGCTCAAAGCTAATAAGAACAGTAGTATGCTTAACTGGAATTAAATCATTTTCCATTGGTTGAATTACCCCAGTTTCAGTGAGCTTCAGAAATTGATATAAATGATGCCATGGACAATTTGTTACTGGTTGTGCAGTCCTCTTCCATCTGAATTATGAACACTGGTAGTATAAAACAGCAGGTAATTCAGAATATTTTTACAAAATACTTAATTTATATGCAAGCATTTGTCAGTAAAATAAAGCCAAGGAAGCTTTTTTGCAAAATATAGTGCTGTACTGTTTAAATCAAATGACTTATAGGAGAAGTTCCCAAATAAGTTACCTAAAAAGAAAACATACCTATGTACCTCTTCAAGAATTAATCATATATTATTTTTATATTCTTGGACACTGGAAAATACCTTGGTCACTGTGAAGCCCAACACCTCTGCATTGAAAGGATTCTGAAGCTTAAAAGTACATCTTGGAAATTTGCCAGCTTTTATCTATTAAAGTGCTTTACACAGTGATGCACAGCTGATATGTATCAAAATAATTACAGATTTTTACCCTTACTGCTAGCATTTTGCTTTTTAATACTACACTGAAAAATATAGGATGGTGAAACTGAGACTGCATAATTAAATTTTATGGAGATTTTTTGAGACACCTTGCCGTCCAGTAAGCTTGTCTCTTAAATAACTTGTGTGGAGGATTTAAGTAGAGTTGCTAGTAGCAAGCACATTGGTCACTTATTTTTTTTTTTTATGAAGCGCTGTTCTTTTCCACACAAAAATGAATTTTTCTGTTAGGTCTGAATAATGAGAGATAAATAGTGTTGCTTTTTCAAGGTTTCCAGAGTCCTTCTGAATCTTCCCATAACGTTAGATTAACACTGAGTCTGAATGCTGAACCATTGCCAGCAGTGATTAACTGCTGTCTCTAAAATAAGTCACTCTCTTATGTTCATGCTGAGACAGCTCTTGCTGTTCTAAGGTTGATGTTAACTGATCCTCCGGATTCTAGCAGTTGGGAAGGTTTTGTGTAGAAAGAGAATCATGTTAGGCTAAAGCAGTAGAAACTTAATCATGTAAATAAAAAAGACTTGATATTTTAGTACTGAAGATCCAGACTCAAGCTCACTGGGCAATGAGCTTGAATGATTATCTGTCCCAAGGAGAATAATATGATCTAAGACATTTATGTTTTATAGAGTAATTTCTTAGTGTTGTACATATTTCTACATTTTAGGAATAAAATTTAGCAATGGATAAATCAGCTTGCAGTTTGATGATATATTGGTTACATATTATTTCTGTATGAAGTAGCTTTATTACACAGTGCAGTACTGTCTAAAGCTAGGCTTTCAGAATGTGACAGGTTGTAGGGTGGTTGTTCTCTTGCATGCTTTTCCTACCCTTGATAGCCTCAGCCTCAAAAACTGAACCAGAAATGGTGGTTTTATATTTTATGCTCTTTAGAATTTCCCTGCTTTATAAGCTTGCCTAGTCTAAAGCAGAAATGTGTTCCCAGCAGAAAAAAAACCCCAGCGTGTCAAGACATTTTAGAACCTATGAATAAATTGTGTGAAATGCTTTCTTAGGTCCCATGCTCTTTACTTTCTTTTATTTTAGTATAAGAAGGCACTAACAATTGTTTTCACATCCTTCATGACACTTGCAGTTCAATAATTCCAATTGTATGTTTCTGCAGATTTTTGACTGTAGCTTGAAGAAGGCTACTTTAGCATTCCTTTATGCCTTTGGCAATATTCTTGGTTCTTTTGTAGATCTCTTTCACTTGTGCTTCTGTAAACAGACTGTTCAATAATATTTGTTGCTTAAAGCTTATGAACAAAAACAAGCAGTCATGGGATAAGACAGAGGATATTTACATAGATCTAATAAAAATAGTTTGAACACATGAAGCAGAGGGTTAGCTTAACAGGCACATCACATGTTTATCCATTAATGTAATAGAAATATTTTTCCTAACAAGGTGTATCTTTGAATACATTTTTGTAAAGTGCTTCTAAATGCTAAACTAGTGTCTTTCATGGAACTGTTTTCTCCAGGATGACATTCCTAAGTAGTAGTCATCCTATAGATTAAACTAAAATTATTTTTTTTCATATTTGAATTGGTTAAATTTGTGTAGATTAATGTGTATCTGCAGTTTAATTTGTTTCACTAATTCCATCACCTTCTGATGCTCTTCACCATTGCCCTGTTCTACCGTGATTTGCATTTTCTCATCAGTGAACTTTGCCACTGCTTCCACCCTCACAGCTCAGTTATGATTGTGTTGAACTCTATATGTCCAAAAATAGAGCACTGGCACTTACCTGGTAACTTCCCTATGCTATGAAGCAGGTTATTGGTTGTTTTGGCTTTTGCTCGTCTTTGCGCTTTTTTTTTTTTTTTTTTCCTTCTTAATTCCTGTGATGAGTTTGCACCCTCTTCTGCTTGCTGTAAGAACATTTGGTGAGGGTCTTTGAATATGTTTACTTGAATTTTCAGAAGATTTATTAATGTGACCCATGGAAGTCCTAGAACTCCAGGAGTTTTTAAAGGCGTACTTTATCTTTACAGAATCTTCAAGCTTTTCCATTTTGAACATTTGTGGTTCTGATACTCCAGACATAGAATCACAGACTCACAGAATGTTTTAGGTTCAAAGAGAACTCCAAGATCATCCAGTCCAACCTTTGACTAACACCATAATCTGATTACTAAACCATGGCCTTAAGGACCAGGTCCAAACACCTTTTAACTGCCTCCAGGGATGGTGACTCCACCACTGCCCTGGGAAGAGCATTCTAATTCCTGACAACCGTCTCTGAAAAACCTTTCCAAACATTCAGCCTAAGCCTCCCCTGGAGCAGCTTCCATCCATTTCCTCTGGTCCTATCACAGTTCTCTAAGGAGAAGAGGCTGTTTCCCTCCTCTCTCCAACCTCCCTTGAGGCAGCTGAAGAGAGCTCTAAGGTTTCCTCTCAGCCGCCTCTTCTCCAGACAAAACAGCCCCAGCTCCCTCAGCTGCTCCTCACAGGATTTGTGCTCCAGGCCCCTCGTCAGCTTCATTGCCCTTCTCTGGGCAATCTCCAGCACTTCTGTGTCCATCTTACAGTGAGGTGCCCAGGACTGAACACAGTACTCAGGATGCGGCCTCACCAGAGCTGAGTACAGAGGGACAATCACCTCCCTATTCCTGCTGGCCACAGTGTTCCTAATACAAGCCAGGATGCCATTGGCCTTGGCCACCTGAGCACACTGCTGGCTCATATTAAGTTGGCTGTCAACCAATACCCCCAGTCCCTTTCCAACTTACAGCTCTCTAACCACACTTCCCCAAGTCTGTAGCTCTCCCTGGGGTTGTTATGACGCAGGCACAAAACCTGGCACTCGGCCTTGTTAAACTTCATACAATTAACCCTTGGCCCGTTGGTCCAACTTGTCTTAAGTCCCTGTGTAAAGCTTCCCCACACTCCAGCGGATTGACACACCCACCTAGTTTTGTGTCATCTGTAAATTTACTGAGGGTACACTCAATCCCCTTCTACAAATCATTAATGAAGACATTAAAGAGAAGAGACCCCAGCACTGAACCCTGGGGTCAGCACAATGGTTGCCAGCCAGATTTAGTTCCATTCACTACCACTCTTTCAGCCCGATCATCCAGCCAATTTTTTATCCAATGCAGGGTCTGCTTATCCAAGCCAAGTGCCATAGGTTTCTGAAGAAGAATGCTGTGAGAGACGGTGTCAAAAGCTTTTCTAAAGTCCAGATAGACAATGTTCACAGCTCTACCCTCATCCACTAGGCAAGTCATCAGAAGGTCAGGTTAGGCAGACAGGACCTACTTTTTGTAAACCCATGCTGACTGGGCCTGATCATCTGGTTGTCTTGTATGTACCATGTGATGATACTCAAGATGACCACCTCCATAACTTCTTCAGAGATCTGATAACTTCTTCAGATTTTGATAACTTCTGAGATCAAAATCACAGGTCTGTAGTTCCCCACATCATCCTTTCAGCCCTTCTTGTAGATAGGCGTTACATTTGCTAGTTTCCAGTCTGCTGGGACTCCCCACTTTGCTGGGACTGTTGATAAAAAGTGGAGAGTGGCTTGATGAGAACTTCTGCCAGCTCCTTTAGTACCCTCGGGTGGATCCCATACAGTCCCATAGACTTGTGCACATCTATACAGCACAACAGGGCACTGATCATTTCCTCCTGGCCTATGGGGCTTTATTCTGCTCCTCATCTTGGTCTTCTAATTCAGGGAGCTGTGCCCTCAGGTTGCAATTGGCATTGACAAAGACTGAGGTGAAATGAGAACTCAGCAGTTCAACCTTTTTCTTGATCACAAGTTTGCCTTCGTGGTTGAGGCAGGAGATTCTTCCTAGCTCTTCTTTTGCTATTTATATATTTATACAAACTCTTTATATTACCATTAATGATACTAGTCAGATTTAATTCAAGCTGAGTTTTGACCTCTCTAATTTTCTTCCTATGTATCTTCACAGCAACTTTGTAATCTTCCCAAGTTGCCTGCCTTTCCTTCCGCAGCAGATAGACTTTTTTTTTTTTTTCTGAGTTCTGCCCAAAGCTCCTTGTTCAGCCAGGCTGGTCTTGCACCCTGCTGCCTTGTTTTAAGATGCACAGGTACAGTTTGTTCCTGGGCCTTAAGGATTTCCCTCTTGAGGATTGTCCAGATTTCCTGGGGTTTGTACACATAATTACTTGGTGATTTCTTCATTTGACAGAGGCAGAGGGTCTTTAGGATGCTTGTTACACGTCGTTGAATTCATACCGATTCCAACAAATACGGCATTTTCAAGGAACAGTTGGAATCAAGGTGTTTTCTTAATAGTTCTTTTTGAAAATTAAAGGGAGTAGGTAGTAGAAAGAGGTAAACATGCAGTATGCCTGGAGAGCTAGCTGGATAATGTGTGCAGAAAAAAGAGCATCCATAATGTAGTGAGATAGATTGCTACAGTAGTGTTTGTGCTAGATTAAGCTAAAAAGATTAAATAGTGATATAGTGAAGCATACCAGAAAAAGTTTGCATTAGAAAAGGTTGAATTTCTGAATCGAGAACCTAAGAATATAGCGGTGAAGGTAAATGTGAAAGGAGATACTTTATAATTTGCTGTGAACTTTAAGGTCTGAATGATTGATTTATGAGAATATGTTTCTCAAAATCTTTTACGAGTTCTCTTAGTTCAGTTCTTAGTGTTCTTGAAAACATGGGGGGTTGACATAATGAACTGCAGTGCAGGTCATTTTGCAAAAAATAAATACTTGTAGCAGTTAATTTTTGCAGAATGTTTTTGTAGACAGTTTTAAAATAAAGTAAGGAAACTTTTCATGCTAACATTTTTGAATGCCGATTTACTTACTGTAGAAGGACAGAGAGTGCTGTTTGCAAAGTCATCTCTTCACAGGAAGTAGAACACCAGCAGGCTCTCCAGAGACCCTGCTGTGTGGTGGGAAAAAATTTCCTGGAGGGGTATGTGGGAGGAGAAAGGCAAATTCCTGTGGTTGTTCAGAGGTTCAGCATGAGTTTGGTTATCTGCCAGGGAGATAACAGGATTATGGGAAAGATACTTCAGGGAGATCTCTTCCTTCTCAGGGTAGAAACAACTGTGAGGCCTGAGCAGGTTGTGTTGACTGAGAATGTGTGTCCAGGTCTGTAGGCTATGTGCTCTGCTGCTTTGCCTTCACAGGAGGAAAGTATTTATCCAGTCGAGTGTTTTTCTTAGTCTGCCTATCAGTACTCTGATGCCCTTTTCAAAATACATGAAGTTTGAAAAGGGGCTCTGGAAGACTTCAAGATTTAAACTGTGAGATGTGGTTTTGTTTAGAAATAAGCACCTGTCTTAAGAGAAACAAAACAGTGAAGCATCTTTTACATTGAATATTAAGATATCTGGGCAGCCATTCTAACAACTTTAATTGTTAAATTACAGATCGGAATTAATGTATAAGCAGTTATCTGAAAGTTGTGTGAAAAAGAAATAGTCAATTCTAGCTTTGCTCTGAAGACCTGGGATGGCTATAAAATTGTGTCCTGCTGTGTATTTTAGGATGAATTGTACTAGCTCTCCTTCAAAAAATAGGCCAATCCTACTAATACCACATTCTTTTTTGTTTGTTTTTCCCTTTTATGTTAGCAGTTTCTCGCCAGCTAGATTTATGATCTTGATGTCTTCTCAAGGGTTCAACAGCTGTGTTCTTCTTAAAAGAAATAAAATTTGTGTTGCACCTTAGTATTTCTCCCTGTTGTCTTCAAGTAATCTTTGTGCTTATTCTGCCCCCAATAAAGACAGAAGAAAAAATGTTTTTAGGAGTAGGTATGGGTAAAAAGAATCATAAAAAGAGCAGAAATGTAGAACTGGACAAACAACAGAAGGCAAGAGGGCACAGGCAGTTCAAGCAGGGACAGGTGTCTTGGGAAGAGTATAGAGTTGCTGCCTGATTGTGTAGGGATGAGATCAAGAAGGCCAGGGCACAGCTGGAGCTGAACTTGGCAAGGGATGTGAATAATAACAAGAAGGGATTCTATAGGTACTTCAATTAAAAAAGGAAGGTTAAAGAAAACATTCTCCCCCTGAAGACCAAGTCTGATGAACTAGTAACACCAGACAATGAGAATCCTGAGGTTCTCAACAACATTTTTGCTGTAGTCTTCAAGGGCATCCTCTCTCCCAGCGCCTCTCAAGTTAAAAAATCACAAGTTGGGGACCAGGGCAGTGGAATCTTTCCCACTGTATATGAAGACGATGTTTGTGACCACCTGAGGAAACTGAGCATATATAAGTCTATGGGACCTGATGAGATGCATCCCAGAGTCCTGGGAGAATTGGTTCACGTATTCACCAAGCCACTCTCCTTGATATTTAAAAAGTTGTGGCATACAGGTGAAATCCCTGGTGCCTGGAGGAAGGTGCACATTACACCCATTTTTTAAAAAGCTGGTAACAAGGACCACGGGAATGACCAATTTGTCAGCCTCACCTTTCTGCTTGGGAAGATCTTGGAGCAGATTCTTCTAGAAGGTCTGATAAGGCACATGGAGGACAGGAAGGTGATCCAGGACAGCCAGCACAGTTTTTCTAGGGGCAGATTGTGCCTGACGAACCTAGTGGCTTTCTGTGACAGGGTAACTACCTTAAGTGGACAAGGGATGACCTATGGATGTGATCTATGTGGACTTCTGCAATACCTTTTGACACAGTCCCCCACAATATCCTACTCACCAAGTTGGAGGGATATGGATTTTATGGGTGGACTGTTCAATGGATAAGTAATTGTCTGGATGATCACATCCAGAGGGTAGTGGTCAATGGCTACAGCTTCAGATGGAGACCAGTGACAAGGGGTGTCCCTCAGGGTTCTGTACTGGGACCTGTACTGTTTCATATTTTTATCAATGATACAGACAGGGGGATTGATTGCACCGTCAGCAGGTTTGCAGATGATGACAAGCTGAGTGATGCTGTTGATAAGCCAGAGGGATGGAATGTCATCCAGAAGGTCCTGGACAATTTGGAGAGGTGGGTCCAGGTGGACCTCTATGAGATTCAACAAGACCAATTGCAGGGTCATGCACCTGGATCGGAAAAAGCTGCACTATCAGTACAGGCTGGGGGGTGAAGTTTTAGAAAGCAGCCTTGCAGAAAAGAGCCTGTGGGTGCTGGTGGATGAAAAGCTAGACATGAGCCAACAGTGTATGCCTGCAGCTCAGAAGGCCAATCACATCCTGGGCTTCATCCAAAGAAGTGTGGAAAGGAGATTGAGAGAGATGATTCTGCCAGTTTGCTCTTGGAAGACCTCACCTGGAGCATTGCATCCAGCTCTGGAGCCCTCAATGGAGGGAGGACATGGATCTGATGGAGTGGGTTGAGAGGATGGCCACAAAAATGATCAAGGGCCACCTGAAACACCTCTCCTACAAAGGCAGTCTGAAGGTTGTTCAGCCTGGAGAAAAGAAGGTTCTGGGGAGACCTAATGGTGGCCTTCTAATATCTGAAGGGGGCCTATAGGAAGGCTGGAGTGGGACTGTTTGCAAGGGCCTGTGGTGATAGGATGAGGGGCAATGGTTTTACGTTAGAAAAGGGCAGATTTAGATTGGATGTTAGGAAAAAGTTCTTTACCATGAGGATGGTAGAAAAATGGAACAGGTTGCCTGGGGAGGTAGGCTGCACCCCTGGAGATACTCGAGGTGAGGCTTGATGAGACTCTGAACAATGTGACCTAGTTGAGGGTATCAAGGGACTTAAGAGGTCCCTTCTGACCCAAATTATTCTGTGATTTTGTTAGAACTTTTAGGATTTAAAATTTTGTAATGATCGCCTTAAGCTTCTATTGTTAAGTATTTGAGATTATGTAATGATTTGCACATGATTGATTATGCAAGTATAATAGCTTTACCAGCAGCTGCATTTGGAAGCAACTGTAATGTTCATACGTAGTTTCTTGGCCTACACTCTGGCCTTTCATATGAAGATGAACTGTGTGGATAGAAAATAAGCCCATAACAGATTTTAAGACATAACTAAAGACACTTAATTTTTAACATTAACTCTTGAAGATTTAGAAGCAGGGGATGATGAAAGCAACTTGTATGTTGACAGCATCTGTGCCAGTTCTGAAATTCTATTTAATTTTTTTTACCGTATAGGATTCAGTAGGTTGTCCTCATGTTGTCTAGTTCAAGAAGCCTAATTTACTTCTACCTTATAACCATATTTTGAATGTGTGTCTCAAGTTCATTCTTTATGTAGATTGCATGCTCTTGCTTTCTTTTAAAACAAGGTATTTTCTCAATAGAGAAGTGAGCCAGACTTCTGAATTTGTTTCATCATAAAAGCAAATGGGAAGTGTTTTAAGAAAGCTCTTCAATTTCAAAATGCATCAAGAGTTTTTGTTTCTTTTTCATCAGTGGTCCAGGCTATATTTGTGATCAGCCATAAGCTATTTTATTTTCTTGAGAATAAGAAATACTTGATTAAAAAATTAATACTTGACTAAAAATTGAAAGCTTTTGTGATGAGAGTTGTTAGGACATACAGCAAAGATCATCATCCAGAAGCAATTATCTTCACTGGTCCATTTGACAGGGTCAGTGAAATTTCCTGTCTGCATGATTTTAATACAGGTATTTAGGACTCTAAAGAAAATTTTAAATCATCAGCTGCAGTCTAAGTGGGTAATAGATTACTGTCTACTTTCTAGTATTACTGATGTGGAATTTTGACATAATTTTGATAGATGCATGTAGCTTTCAAGATTTAAATTCTACATTTCCAGGTTATTTTTTAATTAAAAAACCTGGATAAATTTTTCTTATTATTTACATTGCCCTAGTTTTGTTTTAACAGCTATGTGATCATAATGCAGCTTCATAATGCAAATCTGTTTTGTTGCCACTGGTGGAGGTGACATGGGGTATCACACCATTTGTCACACTGTTTTAGAAAGGCTGTAAATAGTGTTCAAGGGGAGGAAGCCTACAGTCACACTGGAGGTGAAAGCAGTACAGAGCAGTGTCAGGAATGGGGAGAATAGTTCTCTTCAGTCAGCAAGAGTTTTAGAGAACAAACTTTCTCAGGTTCCCTGGAGATCTTTAGTTGTTTTGTAGTAACTTTCTCTATCTTTGTTTAGCTTACTGTTTTTCCCAAGGGGTTGGTAGCAAGTCATCTTGAAAGCTGACTTTTGAAAGTTTATGCTCAAAATATGTCTGTAAGATACCTTTTCACATGTAATGAAGTCGATGTGTACAACCACTGCATTTGGTTTTCTTTTTTAGCAACAATGTGGTGCTCGACCAAGCATATACCATGCGGTGGTGGTGATATTTCTAGAATTTTTTGCCTGGGGGCTCTTGACAACTCCAATGCTAACAGTAAGTATCACTGGTCAGCTGTTGTCTTGGTAGTAATGACAGGAGTTGATTTGCTAATTTTTAGGGATCAGGGTTTTAATTTGGTTTACACTTCCTACTTGCCTCATTAAGTGAATTCCAGGAATCTTAACATTCAGCACTGCAATAGCAGTATACATCAGCTGAGGTCTGGATGGCTGAAAGCTTAAAAGATAAAATAAATTAGCAAGATGCTGTACTACTTTTAATTTTTATTTGCCCATTAGAGTAACATCAGTTTAGTCTATCGATGAAATGTGTCTCTGGGAATTCTAGCTTTTTAAAGACTTAATGGCTTAATTCATCTTCCAGTCACAACAACTGAGTAGCTGCACATCCCCTAATAAACTTTGTATGCTATTGTGGGCTGGCTGTTGTGCCAACATGTAACTTTAAGTGAAGTGTAAGGAATACTTCAGTCTAAGAAATGGATCTTAAAAGTGTTTAATTTGTTCTGGAACGCAGTTGTTTTCCAGATGTATCGATAATTTGAGTGTTTGGTAATAGGTTATGAAGCCTTTCATCTGAAGACTTGGGTCTTATTCATTGAAATCAGGCTTGCCTGAGAGAAGTCACCAAAAGTCTGTTAGTCCATTTTTTCATCAGGTAATACCTGAGAGCACTTTGAATACATGATGAACAAGGCCTTGTGGGATTGAAAGACCTTATTTTCCTTCCCCAAACTTCAGCATAGTTATGGTCTTGAATGTCTTGTGTATTGAATGTTTTATTTTTCTCAATATGGTCTTGAACGCTGACAAAGGTGTTGCATTGGCTTGAAAATTTCATTTAAAGCACTGAGTTACATAAAATAGTGTCACTTATTTTACACTGGTTTGAATTACTGCTTTGTTCTTGGAAGGGATCATCTTCATTTGTAATCAATTTTGCACACACTGAAAAGCTGCTGTTTGAATTAAATTATTTCAAATCTGTTTTGATACTTTATCTTGCCAATGTTCTTGTTGTAACTTACCTTTGTCAGCTGATCAACCTACCAGTACCAAAAGTCATGTAAAGCTTTTTAAGCAAGGTTCAGCCTTTGAGCTGCCAGCTACCCACTTTAGCTGAGGTAAGTTTTTCTGGTAGGAAGGCCAGTAATTGAAATGTTTGGCCTGTTGACCAAAGCTCATGATCGCTCAAGTTTTTTGTAGCTATGTTGTAATTCTCCAGGTCATTGTCAACATATAGAAGTGTTGTGTTGTGTATAATTATAGTAAATAATGTGTATTCTGTGATAGCTGATGTTATTTAAATTTCAATTTTTAGTGTACTTTTTAACTTGTTGGTATCTGTCTGCAAAGCTGTAGTGTTTTTCACATGATGTGATTTATAAATTTATAAATGTTTATAAAGCACATTTTATATAGGCTGTTTTGTTTGCAGACTATGTAAGGCTTATGCTCATTAGTCATTGCATTTATAGAAATGTAAGCCAATATTAATACATTATTGTAAGGAATATTAGTCACTTAATGATATATTCTGCCTTCAATATAATCCTTTTTGAATACGTAAGTATTTCTGTTGGTAGAACATGAGTAATGCAGTTCCCTCTACCAGTTTGTCAACTTGCATTCTTCTTATCTGTAAAGGAACAGAAATTAAATGTCAAGCTTTATCAGAAGTGGTTGCCTCTCAGGACTACTGGAAAACGTTCAACAGAAAAGTTAATTAATTATCCTGGTTTGGTTTTTGTTTTTTTTTTTTCCACTTGAAAGACATCTTCTTTTTAGAGCTCCGATTTGAATCCTGATTTTTTTCCCTTCATCCATATCATAAGATTAATGGTAAAACTGAAGCAAAATTGTTCTAAATATTTAAACAGAAGATGCGACTAGAAGAAAAAAGGGGCAGAATTGTCTGTCTGGTTGTTAACATGGGAAAAAACACTTTTAATAAACCTGTGCTTTAAGAATCTCAAGTCATCCTTGAAAAATGATGCTGATATTTTTAAGTGACACTAAAGTAATGTGTTTCTTCAGGCCTTTCTCAATGTGCATATAAATAATTTTTCTAGTTGCTTATGTATCAGTAAAGGCAGAAAATGAATTTGAAGTGTATCTGTGTACATGTTTTGGTCACTGCAATAACTTTTTAAACATGCAATAGCACCTTGTGAGGCCCTTTAACTCTTGCATATTTATGGTAAATCTGTTTAGGACAGATTAACATGCTTGTCCTTGAATTAACACTGCTGGAAAAGCACCTTAAATGAATTCATAGCTATACTTAGAGGATACATGAAACACTCAGATATAACTTTAATATCTGCAATTTCTTCAGAAACACTTTCCACAGTGCGTTTGGGCACAGTGAATATAGCACCATTTTTCTTTTGACAAAGTTAGCTGAATAACATTTTTGCTCCTAGTTAGTAACAATAATTGAGTCACCTAATTGAAGGAATTATTTATCTCAAAAAATTCTGTGCTTTGTACCACATGGTAGTGTTTTTTGACTATGGTGACCCCCTTTCTAAGCAACATACCCCAATCCAAACCCTCTCAGCAGCACAGATGAATTTATGCCAATAAATTGATATTAAACCTTCAGAATATATTACTGGGAAGAGAAATAAGAGTCTAATTGTAGGACAAGACTTTTTCTTAACATGTCCCAGTAGAGTCATCCTGTTTTATCAATCAAATTTAAACCATGAATCAACTTTGCCTGTCTCTCCTGATTCAAATAATTTTTTTTTTTCCTTTCAGGTGTTACATGAAACATTTTCGCACCATACGTTTCTAATGAATGGTCTTATTCAAGGTGTTAAGGTAAGATTTTTTGAAAGAACATATGGAACACTGAGAATGTATTTAATTTTCTAAGCTTTCTTAATTGTAATGGTTGTGTTCTTGGGGCTCAGTTCATGATTTATTGCTAAGTGGTAGGATCTTGGAAGAAGTTGAATATTTCTCAGAAGTTTATATTCCTTTCATTTGAATGAACACCAGTTGTAGCTACTGTAATCTTGATAAGGATCCTTCTGAGAATGGACATAAGGTAGTGTTAGAGTATATCAAGAGCAGATTAATGCAGCCGTGATGATACAATTAAGATAAAACGTGAAGCACTTAAACTATCTGCTTTTGTCCAAGATGTGGTATAAAAGCTAATTTTTATCAGTGTTTTTTGCTTTTCTTTTTTTTTCCCCCCCAGTTTTGGTGCCTTCTCTGAAGGTATTCAGAACAGCTTGCAGCTTACTAATACCACTGCAGTCACACAGCGATCATGCTGGATCGTGGCCACAAAAAAGGCTTGCAAAATTTGTCTAGCATAACTAGAACTTGAAAGTCTTTTCTTTGGTCTCTTACTGAGAGATTTCAAAGCACTTCTTGTAGTTTATGACTAAGCGTTTTTAGCTGGAAGAATATTCCATCTTTAGGGATAGACTTGTCATCTTTCATATTGTATTGGTGAAACACTATCCTCTAGGGATATCTGGATGTCTCCTACTGAAGAGGGAGTTAACTTTAAAGCTCTTCTCTTAGAAAAACAAAAGTCATGTTCCTCTTCATGTTTTCTTTCAACTCTGCTTGGTGACAGTACAGTGTAACTATGAGTATCAGATTTGAATGGAGGGTTCTCTATTTTCTACAGAGCCTATGTATAGAAAAGTGCATGAATCATAGAATTGGCTGGGTTGGAAGGGACCTCAGAGATCATCAAGTCCAACCCTTGATCCACTACCGCTGCGGTTACCAGACCATGGCACTGAGTGCCACATCCAGTCTCTTCTTAAATATCTCCAGGGACGGAGAATCCACTACTTCCCTGGGCAGCCCATTCCAATGTCTGATCACCCTCTTGGTGAAGAAATTCTTTCTAATATCCAACCTAAACCTCCCCCGGCACAATTTAAGACCATGCCCTCTTGTCTTTCTGATAGTTGCCTGGGAATAGAGACCAACCCCCACCTGGCTACAGCTTCCTTTCAGGGAGTTGTAGAGAGTGATGAGGTCTCCCCTGAGCCTCCTCTTCTCCAGGCTGAACACCCCCAGCTCCCTCAGCCCTTCCTCACAGGACTTGTGCTGGATCCCTTCACAGCCTCCTTGCTCTTCTCTGGACCTGCTCCAGCACCTCAATCTCCTTCCTGAACTGAGGGGCCCAGAACTGGACACAGTACTCGAGGTGTGGCCTCACCAGCGCTGAGTACAGGGGCAGAATCACTTCCTTGGACCTGCTGGCCACGCTGTTCCTGATACAGGCCAGGATGCCATTGGCCTTCTTGGCCACCTGGGCACACTGCTGGCTCATGTTCAGCTTCCTGTCAATCCAAACCCCCAGGTCCCTCTCTGTCTGGCTGCTCTCCAGCCACTCTGTGCCCAGCCTGGAGCTCCCCATGGGGTTGTTGTGGCCAAAGTGCAGGACCCGGCACTTGGCCGTGTTGAATCTCATCCCATTGGAATCAGCCCAACTCTCCAGTCTGTCCAGGTCCCTCTGCAGAGCCCTCCTGCCTTCCAGCTGATCCACACTCCCCCCCAGCTTAGTGTCATCTGCAATTTGCTGATGATGGACTCAATCCCCTCATCTAAATCATCAATAAAGATATTAAACAGAACTGGTGCCAACACTGGGGGACACCACTAGTGACCGGCCGCCAACTGGATGCAGCACCGTTCAGCACCACTCTCTGGGCCCAGCCCTCCAGCCAGTTCCTAACCCAGCACAGAGTGCTCCTGTCTGAGCCCTGGGCTGACAGCTTTTCCAGGAGAATGCTGTGGGAGATGGTGTCAAAGGCTTTGCTGAAGTCCTGTAGGTAGACCACATCCACAGCCTTCCCCTCATCCACGAGGCGGGTAACCCGATCATAAAAGGAGATCAGGTTGGTCAGACAGGACCTGCCCCTCCTAAACCCGTGCTGGCTGGGTCTAAATCCCTTGTCCATCCTGTAGGTGCTGTGTGATTACACCGAGGATGATCTGCTCCATAACCCTGCCAGGCACTGAGGTCAGGCTGACAGGCCTGTAGTTTCCCAGGTCCTCCTTCCTTTGTGGATTGGTGTGACATTCACCAACTTCCAATCATCTGGGATGTCCCCAGTGGGCCAGGACTGTTGGCAGATGACAGAGAGAGGCTTGGCGAGCTCTTCTGCCAGTTCTCTCATCACCCTTGGATGGATCCCTTCTGGTCCCATAGACTTGTGGGGATCCAAGCAGCTCAGTAGGTCTCTGACTGTTTCCTTCTGGATTACAGGGGGGCTGTTTAGATTCTTGTCACCTTCTATAAGNAGTCCAGGCACTGAGTTCAAAGGATCACAGAATGGAGACAGAGATGAGACTGACTGGCCTGGAATTCTTCTCTTCTTTTTTTTCCAGGTTTGAAAATGGGGGTTTTGTTTCCCCTTGCTCTAGGCTTGATATGGGATGGTGGACAGGCTATCAGCATCCTTGAAGAGCCTGCTCTTGGGATTTGGAGGCAAAATGCTCCAAAGAAAAGGCTTGGAGAATCACACTGCTGGACCTGGATTCATTCTCCTGGGATTTTCTGGCCACTCCAGCCTGCAGGGACTGCACTTCACAGCCTTCCTGCTCACCTACCTGCTGGTCCTCACAGGGAACAGCCTGATTGCAATAATCACAGTGGTGGACTCAAGCCTCCACAGCCACATGTACTTCTTCCTGAGGAACTTGTCCTTTCTGGAGATCTGCTACACATCAATCACTGCCAAAAATGCTGGTGGGTTTCCTGATGGGAGATGGCAGGATCTCCTTCCTTGGCTGTGCTGCCCAGCTCTACTCCCTGGTTTTGCTGGGTGGTACTGAGTGCCTTCTGCTGGCTGCCATGGCCTATGGCCCCTACACAGCCATCTGTGACCCTCTGCACTGCAGCCTCATCATGAGCAGGGGGATCGTGGATGGTTGTTGTACCAGTGCAAGTAGTTCAGACCTACCAGGTGTTCACTTTGCCCTTCTGTGCATCCTCCAGTTGGGATGGAGAAAGAGGAATGGAAGAGTAAGAGCAGAAAAATCATGGGTCAAGGGTAATCCTAAAAAAGACCTGAACCACATTCAGGAACGTGCTGGTTCCCAGCAACAGGACCAGACATGTTTCAGCATACCAAGACATTAAAAACTTCAAAAATTAATGATGGCCATGCTGGCTGCAGGTCCTGGGTCAGTGTCACCATCAGTGTCACAAAGCACAGCCCAATGATGCCATTGAGCAGGCTCCAGAGCTGACAGCCAGCACAACAAGGAGTAAGGAAGGTGTGACATCTCACAGTTCTAAGAACAGCTCTGAGACCAAACCAAACAACATGGTGACCAGTGACTCTTAAACCCATGCAGTAAATAATTATAACCAGATATTTTCACATTGTCTGATCAGATCTCTCATTATCTCAGCTCTTTTTGCCCCACGTAGGCCCAAATAAAGACTGTTGTGGTTGAAACCCAGCCAGGCACTGAGCACCTCAAAGCCTCTCACTCACAAACCACCCAGCAGTGGGATGGAGGAAAACATACGAATATTTATGGTTGAGGTAAAAATATTTCAATCATTGCAGTAAGATACAGTTACATATTAATATTAGCAGTAATTCTAATGTTAGTTCTAATAATTATAGGAGTAAAAATGGAATAATAAGTAAACTATTTGCTTTGCATTTCTCTGCTTCCAAAGAGGGAAACTCCTGCAGCAGTTCTCTAAGTGAGATGGGTTGGGAGCTGGTGCAAAGGAGCTGTAACATCCGTCTTAATCCTGAAGGGGAAAAGTGTGATGGGAGAAAAAGACACTCAGGTCTTAGGAGGGAAAGAGGACAATTTGCCACCACCACTTCTCAACTCTGGCTGGCAGCTGGCACTCGTTCAGCACCTCCACGTGGCACTGTGCTACCACTTCCCTACCCCTGTGATTTCCCTAGGTCACTGCCTGGTGGGACAGCCTGACCTTTTCTTGGCATGCTGCACCATCCCCATTTAACCATACACTATCAGTCATGTTATGGGTTCCTGGAGAAATGGAACCAGCTGTGGGTGATGTGATTAAAACAGCAGGAGAATATGAAGATGCTGTCATGGCTCCTCATCGGGCCTGGGTCTCATCTGGAAAGGGAACAGCTGAGAAACTGCACCTACCCCATCACAAAGCCCTGGTGGTGCTGTGGAGAGCCCAGGCCTGGAACTGGCTGGGACCATGTCACAGAATCATGGAATGGGTTGGGTTGGAAGGGATAAAGATCATCTTGTTCCAACCCCCTGCATGCATGGGAAGGAACACCTCCCACCCAACTGAAGCCAACCCTGTCCCTCTCCCCATGGAATCACAGAATCATAGAACTGGCTGGGTTGGAAGGGACCTCAGAGATCATCAAGTCCAACCCTTGATCCACTCCCTCTGCTGTTCCCAGCCCATGGCACTGAGTGCCACATCCAGTCTCTTTTTAAATATCTCCAGGGATGGAGAATCCACTACTTCCCTGGGCAGCCCATTCCAATGCCTGATCACCCTCTCACTAAAGAAATTCTTTCTAATATCCAACCTAAACTTCCCCCAGCACAACTTAAGACCGTGTTCTCTTGTCTTGCTGAGAGGTGCCTGGGAAAAGAGACCAACCCCCCCTGGCTCCAACCTCCTTTCAGGGAGTTGTAGAGAGTGATGAGGTCTCCCCTGAGCCTCCTCCAGGCTGAACACCCCCAGCTCCCTCAGCCTCTCCTCATAGGATCTGTGCTCGAGTCCCTTCACCAGCCTGGTTGCCCTCCTTTGGACCTGCTCCAGCACCTCAATCTCCTTCCTGAACTGAGGGGCCCAGAACTGGACACAGGACTCGAGGTGTGGCCTCACCAGGGCTGAGTACAGGGGCAGAACCACTTCCCTGGACCTGCTGGCCACGCTGTTCCTGATCCAGGCCAGGATGCCATTGGCCTTCTTGGCCACCTGGGCACACTGCTGGCTCATGTTCAGCTTCCTGTCAATCCAGGCTCCCAGGTCCCTCTCTGTCTGGCTGCTCTCAGCCACTCTGTGCCCAGCCTGGAGCTCCCCATGGGGTTGTTGTGGCCAAAGTGCAGGACCCGGCACTTGGCCGTGTTGAACCTCATCCCGTTGGAATCAGCCCAACTCTCCAGTCTGTCCAGGTCCCTCTGCAGAGCCCTCCTGCCTTCCAGCTGATCCACACTCCCCCCCAGCTTAGTGTCATCTGCAATTTGCTGATGATGGACTCAATCCCCTCATCTAAATCATCAATAAAGATATTAAACAGAACTGGTGCCAACACTGGGGGACACCACTAGTGACCGGCCGCCAACTGGATGCAGCACCGTTCAGCACCACTCTCTGGGCCCAGCCCTCCAGCCAGTTCCTAACCCAGCACAGAGTGCTCCTGTCTGAGCCCTGGGCTGACAGCTTTTCCAGGAGAATGCTGTGGGAGATGGTGTCAAAGGCTTTGCTGAAGTCCTGTAGGTAGACCACATCCACAGCCTTCCCCTCATCCACGAGGCGGGTAACCCGATCATAAAAGGAGATCAGGTTGGTCAGACAGGACCTGCCCCTCCTAAACCCGTGCTGGCTGGGTCTAATCCCTTGCCCATCCTGTAGGTGCTGTGTGATTACACCGAGGATGATCTGCTCCATAACCCTGCCAGGCACTGAGGTCAGGCTGACAGGCCTGTAGTTTCCCAGGTCCTCCTTCCTTTGTGGATTGGTGTGACATTCACCAACTTCCAATCATCTGGGATGTCCCCAGTGGGCCAGGACTGTTGGCAGATGACAGAGAGAGGCTTGGCGAGCTCTTCTGCCAGTTCTCTCATCACCCTTGGATGGATCCCTTCTGGTCCCATAGACTTGTGGGGATCCAAGCAGCTCAGTAGGTCTCTGACTGTTTCCTTCTGGATTACAGGGGGGCTGTTTAGATTCTTGTCACCTTCTATAAGATCCAGAAGCCAGCTGTCCTCAGGATAACCTCTCTTAGTGTTGAAAACTGGGGCAAAGAAGGTGTTAAATACCTCAGCCTTTTCTTCCTCTTTGACAACTATATTCCTGCCCATGTCCTGTAAAGAATGGATGTTTTCCTTGCCCCTCCTTTTGCCATTGATGTATCTGGAATGTAATATCATGTAATATCATGGTCTAAATGTGTATATGGCTTTAACAGGTGTAATAAACAGGGGACCATAGACCAGACTTGCACTTCAGTGTTCAACATTTTCTTTAAAATGTTGTTTATGAAATATCAGAAGATGTTTTGGGTGAGAGCAGAAGGTGTTAGTTCATACTCTGCTGAAATCTGACTCTAAGGAGCAAATATGTTAATTTCAGCTGAATCTATATGTCTGTTTTTTGTCACTAGAATATCATTGTTGTGCACTACTGTCTCAAGCTGTCAGCCTTGCTCAAATGTTCCTCATAGTTCTTGCAATATACAAATGCCCTGTACATGATAAGTATGTAGTATAATACAGTATGTTTCTGTAAAGCAGTAAAGGTTACTTTGTTTCAGATAACAGTTAGTTTACTCTAAAATCTTCCTTAGGACAGTCCAAAGTAGACAGAAATTGGGGTTTGGGATCTACCACTAAGTTTCATGATAGAGGCTACTAAGGTGTCCCTTGTGTAACTACACTGTACATTTTGGAGAAGCTTTTGCAGTCTGTGGTACTTCTACATTAGATCAAATTGAAATTGAAAAATTGAAATGCCTCTTTTTTTATTGTGCTCAGTTTTAATAGATTTGAAATGTAAGATATCAGAATCACAGACAAGTAGATGGTAAAAAACTGTATAGTTTCAGTTATCTACAACTTTGTGTTTAATTTCAAGTAGAATTGCAGTTTTAATATTGTGTACAATATGAAACTTGGAAATTAAATATAGATATATTAATTGTTTTTCTTCTATCACAGGGTTTTTTGTCCTTTCTCAGTGCTCCACTAGTAGGTGCTCTGTCAGATGCATGGGGAAGAAAGTCTTTTCTTCTTCTTACAGTTTTCTTCACTTGTGCCCCAATTCCATTAATGAGAATAAATCCATGGTAAGTGATACAGACTGCAGTAGTGAGTTTGTCTGTACAGCAGAAATTTAATCAGAAGCAGTTTGGGGAGGTGCTAGACTGACAATAAGATAAGAGACCCACTTTCAAGGCATATTTGCATTATTGTGGACCTTTTTTTGTTTAACAGGTGCTAAAACTATCTTAAAAGTAGAAATTATGGAATAGGATATAATTACTGTATTCATGCAAGCATAACAGTAGTTGAAATGGTTTGATAGCCATGTCTAACTCAATTTTAAGCTCAGCTGTTTTTTTGTTTTTTCTGACAATGCTGTAATAAACATTTTTAAAGCTATGAACCTTAGAATATACTCACCACAAAAAAATATAACTGCTGCAAACTAGGTTTCCTAACTCTTTGATTTAGGCAACTTTGAAGTCTTAACTGAGTAGAGTTGACTTGGTTTCAGTTTCATTTACATTCATTGTGAAACTTGAGAGGATTACAAAGAGAATTCTTTGTACACAAGTGCACTCAGAGTTCAGATTCCAAAACATTATATACGGTAGTTTGTTCTTTCACTGGTGGAGAGGTTGAGTTATAAGGTAGTTCCATTTTCAGAACATGGTTCAGCTTTGATGTGAAAATGTATAAAGGTACTATGACCTGAAAGGGCCACTTTTTCATTTAGGCTGAAGTAAAGTAAGCAGTAGACTATAAAAAATTAAAATGCTGTTATCCAATACTTAATAATCTTTCATCTTCAGTAAAGGTCTGTGGTAGTTTTGAAGACACTTCTCAAAGATTAAATACAAACTTGCTTAATTAGTAAAAAAATTAGTAAGAAAATTAGTAAGAAAAGAGGTCTTTAAACTTTCTAATTGTTCGTTTTAAATCATTAGGTGGTACTTCGCTATGATTTCGGTATCTGGAATCTTTTCTGTTACTTTTTCTGTTATATTTGCCTATGTAGCTGATGTAACAAAGGAACATGAAAGAATTACAGCCTATGGACTGGTAAGATATGCTAAACTTGAAAAAAAAGGTCATATTATGACCTTTGTATTGAATTTGTGGTTTGATGCACAGATTGTTTCCTGCCTAATGTAACGAGGCTGATACAGAAAGGAATGAACCATGCATCAATGCACCATGTTAGAGCATAGGAGATCCAATTTAGACTTTTTACTGCTGCACAGACTGCTCAGTGCTCGTAGGAACAGAGTAAGAATTTGACAACTTCACCTGCATAGAGAACATTGTTAAAAAAGCATATTTTAAGTTTTACAAACAGAACAAGAAATATTGCTAAAGACAATGCAAGTTTTTTTAATATTTGATTTTTCGATGTCTTTCAACCACCTGTAAGTTGCACTTTCAGTTTATGGGATTTCTTTTGAATACAGAATGTTTTTTTCTATAGTCAAAGCAGGCAGGAAGGGTGAAAATGCATAATACAGTGTTTTTAGTAACTAAGGATATTTCTTAATCAACAAGACAAAAATAGTTCAGTAAGCAGAAACTACCTTTCCAGTAATAATATGATTCCTGCTTAGTTTGTTTTTCTTATTGTTTATGTTGGTTTCCCTAAGCCTTAGGATTGTATGGTTCCAGCCTTGAGTATATTGTTGTAGCAGAGCACAAAACAGGTTAAAATGGTCTGGAATTCCCACTTATTTCTCCTTTGTATAAAGAGGACCATAAGTATATTTGGAGCCTGTATTTGCCTGCCTTCAAACAGTTTTTTTTTGTTTACAGAAACATCTTGATCTAAAATTCTTATAATGATAGATGAAAGTGTAGTTGTTTTGAGGAACTATATTTCTCTTTCTGAACAGCTTGTTACACATTTTCATAAAGATTTTTTCCTAACGATATAATGCAGTATGAAGCTAAATTTCTAGCTTTTGTTATTCTTCTATGAAGTAGTTATGCCAAATGTCTATATTTTGTGGGGACTGGAAAAGACTATTATTTAAAAAAGCCCAAACAAACTAACCTTTTATGATTACTGTTATAGTGAAATTTAACTACAGCACTTGATTTTTCATCATGTTCTGCTGAATGTCAGTATAGTAAGTGATCTGTTTGTAGCTGAATGTCACAACAACATAGTATGAAGCAATGCAGGATTTGTTGAAATTGTTATCATAGATAATGATATCCTACTTTGCTGTGTTGTCTAGTGGTAGCTAAGTATTAAAAATGAAAATGGCTAATCAAGGCATTATCTATTACTCTCTGTATTACCCTGAGTGCTGAGGCTCAGGTTCACTTAGGCTGGCATTTGGATAGGTTGACAATTTTTTCAGGGAAATCTCATCACATTCATAATTGGAAGACAACATTTAATCTCGTTGAAAGAAAACCATTTTCCTTTGAGCAAAACTTGCACTTTGACTGCAAATTGTGTCTTGCGAGGTGGACTGTGGAGGAGGAGAGACAAACTTGTTTTGGAACCAGATTTACTTTCATAATTTTTTATTTTTATTTTTTAGAAAAACTTTGTGTTGTTGTTGTTTTTAAATTGCACTTCTGGGGAGGGATGGTGGTGCACATTGTTACTCAATTTTCCTGAAAATCAGAATAGCCACTTCAGCAAGTTTGTAAACTATTCTTGTGCATAGGTATCTGCCACCTTTGCTGCAAGTTTGGTAACTAGTCCTGCCATTGGAGCATACCTGTCTGCCAGTTATGGGGATAACCTTGTTGTACTAGTGGCCACATTGGTGGCTGTTGTGGACATCTGCTTCATCCTGCTAGCTGTACCAGAATCTCTGCCAGAAAAAATGAGATCTGCGTCGTGGGGAGCTTCTATATCATGGGAGAAAGCAGACCCTTTTGCAGTAAGATGCACTTAGATACCTCATGAATAAGGAGTTGATGATTAACTCGTAATTAATTTCATTTTGTAAACTAGAGAAATCTATAATCCTATTGGTAGCTTGGCTGTTTGGTATACCATAGTCTCTGTTATTCACTCTTGCACAAAAAGTTCTATCTACATTTAAAAACCAGAACCAAACCAAATTCTGTGGATTAAATGATTCTTAAATCAAAACAATATTTGGTGTGGAATCCAAAGGGAACGTGCTTTTCTTTTCTAACTTACTCTGTTTTATTGTAAGAAAAATACTGAATCCCTACACTGCTACAGACCCCCAAACATGACTTTGTTAGACTTTTTGATACTCGTTCTATGCTTTGTACTTTTGGTTAGCAGTGTCTCCCTACTATTGAATTTCACTTTTGGTTATATGTGCTTTTTTTTTTTTTTTCCAATATTGAATGGATCTGTGATGGTTTATTTTTTGGCCATACTGATTATTACTATGGGTGAACAAATACAAGAAATGTACAATGAAAAATACTCATAATTTGTGAAGAGAAGCAATTATTCTGACCCTATATTGTTCTGAGCCTGTCACTTAGTATTAACTTAAAAAATAAAAAAACTCGCAGAAGAATCAGAAACCACAAATCTTATGTAATCGGGATTTGTTTCGAACTTAATGTTCAGATTAACTGTTGCCATGAGTGCGGTTTTTTTTTTTTTTTAAAAATTAATCCCAACTTGTTTTGTTTATTTATTTTGCAGTCTCTGAAGAAGGTTAGAAAAGATTCTACGATTCTCCCAATTTGTATTACAGTGTTTCTCTCCTATCTGCCTGAAGCTGGCCAGTATTCCAGCTTTTTTCTGTACTTGAGACAGGTAAGTGTTGCTTTCTTCACATCCTACTAAGGATGTTTAATTGACTATTCCCTAAGATCTGATTCTTGTTGAAGATTTGCTCAAAAAGTGCTTTCTGGCAAAAGACAGCTTTAAAAAAATAAAGGCAGAGTATTTTGCTAAGCCAACTAAATAACAATTGACTCCTGATGCATAAACCCTGCCATAGCTTGTATTTTGTTGGTGCCAGTCAGCAAGTAAGCACCACAGAGCCACTTGCTCATTTTCCCTTGCTGGGACAGGGGACTGACTCGGAACAGTAAAAGTAAGGAAACCTTTGTTTTGAGATAAAGAAAAATGTAGTATGTGCAGCAAAAACTCACATGAAATAAAAGCAAAACAAGGAATCCATTCACTATTTTCCATTGGGAGGCAGGTGTTCAGCCATCTCTAGGAAAGCTGGGCTCCATCACCCATAATGGTTGCTTGGAAAGGCAAGGTGTCATCACTTTGAACATCCATAGACAGGTCAGATAGAAAATACAGGCTGGATCCAGTAGGCTGAAGCCAACCATACGAGGTTCAACAAGGCCAAGTAGTGGGTCCTGCACTTTGGTCTTGAAAACCCCAGGTAATGCTACTGATGCTACAGGCTTGGGGAAGAGTGGCTGGAAAGCTGTCTGGCAGAAAAGGACCTGGGGGTGTTTTTTGACAGCTGGCTGAATATGAGCCAGCAGCATGCCCAGGTAGCCATGAAAGCCAAAAGTGTCCTGGCCTGCGTCAGAAGTACTGTGGCTAGCAACACTAGTGAAGTGATGGTCCTCCTGTAGTCCACACTGGTGAGGCTGCACCTTGAGTGCTGCGTTTCATTAGCCTCTCATTACAAGAAAGACTTGAGTTGCTGGAGCAAATCCAGAGAAAACAACAAAGCTGATGAAGGATCTGCTAAGAGGAACATCTGAGGGAACTGGGGTTGTTTAGTTTGGAGAAGTCGTGAGGAGAGACCTTACTGCTCTCTTCAACTACCTGAAGAAAGGGTCTGTCTCTCTTCCCTAGTAACAAGCAACAAAACAAGAAGAAATGGCCTGAAGTTGCACTAGGGAAAGTTTAGATTAGATGTTAGAAGACAATGCTCTAAAAACTTCTCTAAAAAACTGGAACAGGATCCATGGAGGTGTTTAAAAGATGTGTATACGTGGTTCCTTAGGTAGAGTTAGATTAATAATTTGGCTTAATCATCTTAGAGGTCTTTCCCAACCAGAAAGGCTTTGTGATGGACCCCTTTTCCTCATTCCTCATTCATGCTCATTCATTCCTCATGCTTGAGATCATATAGTATAGAGTATCCCTTTGGCCAGTTGGGGTTCACTGTCTTCAACTGTGTCACCTCCCAGCCTTTTGTGTACCGTCAGTGTACTCACTGGTAGGCTGAGAAGCAGGAAAGACCTTGACTCTGTGTAAGCACTTAGGAACAATGCTGAGTTACCAACACTGTGTTCAGCAAAAATCAAAAAAATAGCCCCATACTAGCTAGTATGAAGAAATTTAACTCTGTCCCAGCCAAACCCAGCACACGTTGGTTAACGTAACATATATGTTAACATTCAGGGGACCTTTATACCCTTTGACTACAGCAGTTTTTATGTCTTGAGATAGGATCTTCCTTCTTGAAGAGCAGTTGTGACAGAGAATTTCAATTTCCGAGTGCCCGACTTTCTCAGTCTCCTTTTTCTGAGACAGTTTTTGTTTTCTTATCTAGATTTCTTGCTTGTTCTTGAATAATATGATTTCTTGACACCACTTACTGTGCTTGGCATTTTCTTTATGCATTATTTGCTTCTTTTCAGATTATAGGTTTTGGATCTGCTAGCATTGCAGGCTTTATAGCTGTGGTAGGCATTCTGTCTATAGTAGTTCAGGTAAGTTTAATTCTTTTAAGTGTTTCATTAAACATTACAAACTGAATTCTGAAGCACAGTCTTCTGATTGCTAAGTTTGTCTATAATATGTTTACATGCTCTAAAATATCAGTGTATCTTGCATTTGTTAAAGGTTATATTAGTACACAGTCTGTATAAACGTCTTTAAAGCTGCTTTTCTTAGAAATACTGGTCCTAAGTAGCAGAAAATGAAACAAAATTTTGATAAGCTTAGATCATTAGGCTTACTAGAACTCTGTGTTTAAATAGAATGATGCAGGACATTGATTACTTAGTGCAAGACCTTCTGAAAGCGAAATGTTTAATTTTAAGCAAAAATCATGCTACTTGCAACTATTCAGTTGGCTCATCCTATCAAACTTGGGTGCAAATGATAAAGGTATTGATATGGTCTGTTCAGGTTTACTTAGGCACTGTATGGAGGCTGAGGAACTGTGAGACCTTAGTATGTTGCTTTCATACCTTTTAACTTGCAACAGTGAGCTGATTTTGGGCAGGTCTTTTATGCCTTTTAGAAATCAGTTTTTATAGTGTGATCACTGGTGTCTTTACTAGTACAGTTTGTCTTCCTGTTGTGATAAGAGGACAGGCAATAGTGCATACAGTGTTCTGCAACCTCACTGCCATCCTTAGCAGAGTGGAGGTCTCATTGTTTTAATGTAAACAACACATTTCTCAATGTTGACCAGTTTTACTGGTGTCATTTCATTATCAATACAAGTAATTTTTTTACTCCTTGATCTCTGGTTTGTTCTGATGCTTTTATTTGTACTCATATTTACCAGTCATACTTTATTCAGACCAGTACTTTTTGCTATAAATCTCTAAAATCGCTACCTTTCTCGCTCATAATATTCAAGGTTAAAATAAGGAGGCTTTCCATGCATTGATTCTTGAATTCTTTGAAGAGAGTGGCTGAATGAAATAAACCTGATCCATAAATACTGATTTGTGGTGGCAAGTTGAGTATCTCCAGAAAGAACTAATCACATGTAGATAGAATTACTCTGCTTTTTGCTATTTAGCTTTCAAACTATCTTTGTCTAAGAATGAGAAACCAGAAGATCAGTGTTACTGAAATTAAGTCAGAGAGCAATTGTGCTCTGCTGTGTGATCTTTCTGCTTCCTTTTGTCTTGCTCTTTACTGATGCATTGCTGCATTTCCCATTGAAGAAAAACATATACACTGTTAACTAATTGAAGCTGTCCATATGGACTTTGCTTTACTAGGAACAGTTTTCTTCTTGCCACGAGTGTATTGCTGTTGTACCTAAATAGGGACCTCCTTCTCCTTCAGCAGCAGGACTTTTAAAAGGAGAAAAACAGGGGCCTTCCTTTAGAATAAGTTTCCATGTAGAAATAAAAAGGTTATATCAGTGTTGTAAAGAGTTAGCAGAAAATTTAAAGATGTCTAGGAACTGGCCTCAGCCAATTGTTAATGCATGTGTTGAAGCTGGAAAGCACCAGAATTTACTTGTTGCTTTTAATTGTAAACTTGGATAGTAACTCACCTGACGTGAAGAGAATACTTTCTTCTGAGATTCACTATTTTTTTTTCTCTAGTATTTGCAGATATTGGTAAATTCAATCCATATCCAGCTTATACTATCTTGGGTACCAGCTATTACTGTGGAACTCCATAGTCTAAAATGAAATGGTTGTAGAGGTGGAAACAAAGGCCTTTTTACAATGGAACCAAATATTGAGATTTAATGTCCATATAGAAGGCAGTACATATGCTTCTTGATGTCCTGAAGTAGAAACTAATAGTTTGTACTAATATCTCTACATCAACTGCTGATGTGACTAGTTGGCATTTTGGACATAATACAGAGGAAGTAAGAATACAAAGAGTGTGAAGTCCCTCAGCAGTTGAAAGATCTTCTCAATTACTCTGTGTAGAAGGAGAAAGTAGTTTGTCTGACTTGTAAAAAAAAACTTTTGCATGAACCAATTTGTCTTGCAGACAGTGTTTCTCAGTATCTTGATGAAGTCAATAGGGAACAAGAATACAGTTCTCCTTGGCCTTGGCTTTCAGATCCTTCAGTTGGTTTGGTATGGTTTTGGATCTCAGTCTTGGTAAGCACACATTTTCATAGGTACATACCCGATTAGGAATGGAACATGTTTTTTCCAAGAAATTCTATCAGTTATGTTCTCTCGAATATTTATATGCTTTATATATGTTTCTTATGTTTTGCTTTACACTACCACAGTTCAGTCTGTATTTTGCACGTGTAGAAATGATAGAATTTTCCAAAAATGTAAGTTGCAGACAGCAACAGCCCTTTTGGAATAGCAGCCTTTGCACCATTTTGTCTACTGAGTTTTATGTCTACTAATGTGGTTAGGACTTTTTTTAATCCACAAGGTAATTAGTAGTATATTATCTCCAGATAATTCCATTAGATCCATTGTAATCTACACTTTTTATTTTTATTTTTTAACTTGCCATTCTATTACTATATTTGGTCTTGTGAGCTATCTAGAGCTGCTTTTGTTGGAGGAAGTGTCTGTAAGTAAAGTGAATTAGAACCGTAAGATGGAACAGCTTTTTCTTTACAGAGTTTGTCCTACTGTGACAGAGATGAATGCTTGTTCTTTATCAGACCCAATGAGATATACAACTTAGAGAACTGCCTCACTGAGCCACCCTGTGAGATTGTTTTTTTGTATAGCCATTGGAGAGGGAAAGCCTCTGCATCATTTCACTCCCTCTGTGTTCTTTGCCTCTACTGTAATAGCTAGTGTAGAATGAAATGTGCTTCTGTTCCAACAAGCTTGGGGTAATTTGTGGAAGGGGATCAGGAAGCAGGCTCTGACCTCATAATTTTCAGTCTTTAGGTATTTCAATAAGAGTGCTTTTGAAAGGGCATTAAGGCTTAAATACCCTTGTGACCCTTTTTGGAGGGGCGAGGAGTAATTATATGTGCAGTTTCATTTTTAATTCAAATTATGAATTTAACACAGGATGATGTGGGCAGCAGGAGTTGTAGCAGCGATGTCAAGCATTACATTCCCAGCAATCAGTGCTCTGGTTTCACGAAATGCAGAATCAGATCAACAAGGTGAGCATCACATGAATTTCTGTTTTGGCATCAGACTGTTTTCTTGGATGACTGCTTGTCTAGAAAGCAGAATACTTACCTAGGTGTACTTTTCAAATACGTTGATGAGTGTTGAGTTTCTTTGGTAGTAGCTGTGGATGTCTGCCAGTCTATGTAAAGAGGAAGGGGTTACAGAAATTTCTTGAATTTACACTGTGAAATGGATAATTTCTGTCTGATAAGCTATTTCTCATGTAGGTTCATGTAAAGGTACTACAAAAGCAACAGAAACAGATGTGGCAACTTTCCTGGGTTTTTCCCCTCTTCTTTTTATATTGAAAGTATGTTCTTTAAGTAGATAATGAGAATTAATATAACAATGCTGCCTCTTTAATGGAAACTGAGACCACGTTTTACCAGATTAATATAAGTCTATACAAGATGTTCTTCTCTGTGTGGAAAAGTTGGCCCTATTTGTTACAATACTTTGGATTTTTCAAGACTAGAAAAAGAAGCAGAAGTAAGTAGTTGATCTGAGAAGACAGGCAAAGTCATTGGTTTTTAGTGGTGAATGGGAAGGAAAAATCAAAACTTTGCATGTAAAATTTAGTGAGGAAATCATCATGAAGTATAACACTGATGTATCATAGCTGAACTTAGTGTTCTCTTTTAAAATATCCTGTACATACAAGTTGTAAGCATCAGTCTTTTTTTAACGCTTGACAACTTGAAGTTAGGTAATGGGAGGTGCAGTTCTAGAAGGTAGATTTGAGTTTGAAAGGTGCAAAATATGGTAATTTACATGTTTTTTTTACATCCTTTCTCTGTTTTTAATAGAGACATTTAAATGAGTTTTAAAAGTCTTGTTTCCCATTTATGTAACGAAATCAATATTTTAGTTAACAGAAGTAATTGATCTTTTGTTTGACGTGGAAGAAACTACTATTAATAGCTCAGGCATACAGTTTCCAGAGTGAAGTTTTGCCACCTAGTGGCACAAAGATTTAGAGCTTACATGTCAGCATTTGAAGAAAATGCTTGGATAACTTCTTGTTGGCATATTTTCTTTCCTTCCATTATACAAGTTACTGCCTTAAGAAGGAAGAGGATATGCAGACTATGCATACTGTAAAAGTAGTGTTCTGTAGAATACTAATCTGGAAGATTGACAACACTGTAAAGTTTTTTGACACAGTCCTTTAATGAGGTTGAGACAGAAATACACCTACAGAACTTCATTTTATCAAGCTTTTAAAATAATCTGCTGTAAAATGCAACCAGTCTAATATTGTGAATTTACTGCAAGGCGTCTCAATTTACTGCCCTGAATAAGTTACTTGATACTTAAATAAATCATGGTTTTAGATTGGTGAAGGGAAGAAGTCTGTTACAGTTTGTGCATACTTTGCCAATAGCAGCACTCAAGACATAGATGCATTACTCTAAATTTCATTTGAAAATCAATTGAGCCAGTACCACGCTTTATGTCTGCCTTCTTCATTGTAGGCTTTGCGTGAGTTGGGAAGAAATCTAACAGAAAATTAGAGATGCACATAAATTTAGTCACTCACATGCAAAACTCGCATCACTTCCAGCAGCATGCAAGTACAGTGACTACAGTCATGCAGAAGATTATTTTAATCCAGCAAAGGTGTCTTCAGTGTATTTCTGAAGATCTTGGTATGTAGAAATAATTGAGATGAGCTATTTTGGAACAGCCATTAGAATACATTCAGAGCTGTTGGCTCTGAGTGTTTCATTCTTTGTTAAAAAAAAAAAAAGATAAAACACAAAATCGAACTCTTATTTTTGTTTCTTCAATAGGTGTTGTCCAAGGAATAATAACTGGAATAAGAGGTCTGTGCAATGGCCTGGGACCAGCACTGTATGGCTTTATTTTCTTTCTCTTTCATGTGGAACTCAACGAATTGCCACCGGATCAGATTTCTGAGAAAAAAGCAATGCAAGATCCCAGTGATGAGGTAAGTTTAGTTGGTGTGATGTTTGCAGTGTAGAACTCTTAAGGCTAAAAATCTGTCATTTTTGGTTGGTTCAGAATCTTGATATCTAATTCTTGAACTACTTAATTCTCACATGCAAGATTTATTAAATTATTACAATAACTCCTAATATTAATTTCATAGTAAATATTAAAAATTACAGTAGTAGCATGTTTAGCCTCAGTGGTCTAATGGAACCAGTTATCTTCTTTTGATACAAATCTCAAACGACAGATGAAATAATGAATTGCAGTGAAACATGAAGTTTTCACAATAGGAAGGTCATTTTTGGTAACACAGTAAATTTTAACTTAAATTTTTTAGTTTATCTTTGAGCCTCACAACAATAAGTTAATTGTTCACATACACAACAGTTCAGTATGCAATTGAGATACACTGAAAAAAAAATGTAAGTAACATTAGAGTTCATCACCTTTCCTTATCTGTATGAACCTTGTGGGGGACTGCAAAGGTCAATTGTAGACAGCACTTCTTTGGAACTCCCTTCAGTCTTTTATTTTATATCTTCCATCTTTGACTGAGGTCTGCATTTTTGTCTGCTTTGTTCTTTCCTATTTGACTTCAAAGACAACAAAGATATGCTCAGCAGAGTTCAGAGAATCTTATGGACCCTTTTTTGTTTTTTCCTTGGTTACTCTGACCTGTTCAGCTACAATTTAACTCTTTTTTCAACATGCTAAGAACGAACTTTTTGTTGTGGTGGTGATATCACTAAGCTGAATAAGGTGGACAGCAAGGTAGCTGTATATGTAAATAACTGGTGTCTCTTACTGTGGAAGCATCTGTTTGTTTTTCATCCTCTTGGCTGTGCATCTTTCCAGGTATTAACTGTAACCAGTGCTTCAACATGCTGCACACTGCTGAAGCTACAGTGAGGTGCTCCATGGTTTGCCCAAGCAGACTAAGTGGAGTGTTAGAGTAAGGGGGTAAATACACTCTTTTTGTTGTAGAAAAAGGAAACTGTAGTAAAATATGGAATAAGCTTTATAATAATGGTTTCAGGCTTTCAAGAGCTTTTTTGTGCTTCCACTGGTTAAAATACTTCCCCTGTACTCAGCACTGGTGAGGCCACACCTCGAGTACTGTGTCCAGTTCTGGGCCCCTCAGTTCAGGAAGGAGATTGAGGTGCTGGAGCAGGTCCAGAGAAGAGCAAGGAGGCTGTGAAGGGACTCCAGCACAAGTCCTGTGAGGAGAGGCTGAGGGAGCTGGGGCTGTTCAGTCTGGAGAAGAGGAGGCTCAGGGGAGACCTCACCACTCTCTACAACTCTCTATAAAGGAGGTGGGAGCCAGTGGGGGGGTCGGTCTCTTCTCTGAAGCAGCTAGCAGTAAGACAAGAGGACATGGACTTAAGCTCTGCCAGGGGAGGTTTAGGTTAGCTATTAGGAAAAAATTCTTTATAGAGAGGGTGATCAGGCATTGGAATGGGCTGCCCAGGGTGGTGGTGGATTCTCTGTCCCTGGACGTTTTTAAGAAGAAACTGGATGTGGCACTCAGTGCCATGGTCTGGTAACCACAGTGGCAGTGGATTAAGGGTTGGACTTGATGACCTCAGAGGTCCTTTCCAACCTGGATGATTCTGATTCTGAAAATTTTGCTCCTGAACTCTGTTTTTAAAGTGCTGAATCATGGCAGTTTTTCTTGGGGGCAGGTTACAAGCAATGTCAGTATGTTCTGTCACTTTAAGAGTATCCATGTAATTTTTTTGATTTTTTTTTTTTTTCTGAAGTGTAGCCCAGATGTATGACAGTAGAGCACCTGAATGTTCCAGTAAATTATAAATGAGTCAGAACTTCTGTTGTGGAATTTTTTAACAGCTTGTGGTAGGAGTAATTCCTGCTCCGAAACCTAATGTATGAGCTGCCTTCTAAAATAATGATTTTTCTAAAATGCAATTATAAATTGAACTGTAATTTCAGATGTCCTTGTTTTCTAGAAAACATATAATAAATAGGCAGGCATTTTTTAATTAGCAGTACACAAAAATCAGTAAGTATTTGCATAACTAAGATTCCTTTTTATTCCAATTTCAGTGTGATGGCTTTTATGTTTAATTATATATGCACATTTGTTAAATGTCTGTCATTACATCTTTCTCTGCTAATAGTTACCAGGTACCTGGCATGTAAAATTTACTGAGGAAAATAAAAATACATATATTTGAACATAGGGATTTGTGGGAAAAAAATTAATATTGCTGTGGGAAGGAACTCCACAATTTAAATATTTTATATCTGTAAAAGTTGATCTAATCAAAGTGAGTGGAAGTGGAAACCAGGGAGTGCACGAGATTAGATAAAGAAATCGGCAAATGTGTAGTAGCATAAAACACTAGTACCTAGTACCCTGGATTCACAAGGTCCAAATGCAGAGTACCTGTCTCTTCATTTTGTTTAGTGTTTTAAATTGATAGCTAGGACTTGCTTTATTGGATGTACATTTGATTTTTTTTTTTCTTGATTTTATTAAATGCTAATAAATGTTCACTAGTAAGCCTTTTAATAACAAGTTTAAGTGATCAGGTAGCTTGTTTTCAAAACCTACTGGATGCCTGTGAAGCTGCAGCTAACTGTTAACAATGCTTTTCACAGACTAAAGCACTTTATTTTTTTTTTATAACACTTAAGTTGGTTTTCTCTACTCCTGCTTATCGAAAGCAATGAGTCTAGGAACCTGGTCGAGAATGTATGTTACAGTGCTCCACCTCAGTCACACCTAATGTGTTGTTGAGGTGAACTAAATACAGTTCCTTTGTTTCTACTTCTGTAATACTGGGTGTACTGCAAATGCAGAAAATAGATTTTTAAAGTTGTTATGAGAAATAGATTATTTTTTATAGGTGTTTTAAAAGTTATTAATGGGAAGGATAAGTTTGTGTAACTTTTAACACATTTTACATTGAGAGAAAGTTGTCTTTTCCCATTTAAGAAAGTGCTGAAGTTAACTAGTGAAAGCTGATTACTGTCATAATTTAGTATTGCACCTCTCAGAATTAAAACCACCTGTATTCACTGACGGACAAAGTACTAAAACAAATAATTAGATACAATGTCTGTCTAACCTTTCACAGTTGAACAGTGGTGACTGGAAAGGCTGGGTGCCGATTTCAGTTACTTAACCTGTAGAAAAAAAAAATGAAGAAGGATACATCCTAGTGGTAATTTCTGGTGTTTTTCTAAATAGCATGAACTTAGTAATTTTCTTTTATTTTAATTGCCTTTGTTAATTTCTGTTACTCTAGGGGATGTAAGAGTAGGATTCTACTGAATATAATTTTTTTTCTCTTGTAAGTGGGAGAGCTGCAGTGTACCACAAGTCACACTTGTGATTCCCTTCCATCATATTCAAGAAATATTGTGTGTATGCTTTGCAGTGCATAAATAGTGGAAGTTAAGCATATCGGTCTTAATTTCCATTTAAGTAGCTGTTTTCAGAGTTGGAGAGCCTAAAGAGTAAAGTGAAGTTGCATCATTATACTTACCCATAAGAAACCCTTAGAGCAAACAGAGCAATCATAAACTGTGTTTAGAGAGTACTGGTAACACTTGGCAATGCAATGAGCACAGACTGCTCTTCCAAACTTCTTACTCCCTTTGGTGAAATTGCAAGAGTGGAATATTCAAAAGCTGCTCAGATAAACCAGCTGTTACATTACAAACAGAGGATATTAATTTATGGGAGTTTATTACATTCTTTAAAGAAGAAAAAAGAAGTCTAAAGTTTCATGAATTCTTTGTTATGTTTGTTTCCCCACAGACAGCAATAGTTCCTGGTCCACCTTTCCTGGTTGGAGCATGCATTGTTCTTCTGGCTTTTCTAGTGGCATTATTTATTCCTGAGCACAGCAAAGCCAGCAGTACTAGAAAACACAGCAACAGCATCAGCAGTACTCTGAATAACAACCTAGAACAAAGTAGTGAAGAGGACATTGAACCATTGCTGCAAGATAGCAGTGTATGAAGACTAACCTCTGAGGAGACTGGAATAAAGTCATTCACTAAGTTGCAGCTCTGTAAGCTTGATGGGATGTGGAGTCTCTGGCCTCTGGAAGGAATGCAGCTGTGTTCAAGGGAAGTTCACATGCTTGGGATTGATACCTTGCTTACAGGAAGCTTTGTTTATCAGGTCACAGCTTGGTGTGAGTCTACCCAATACTGGACTGCAAATACTGTGTCAAATCCTGGATTTGGGTAGAATACAGACATGATGGATTATTATTTTTAATTTGAATTACAAGTTCCCAAAATTCTATGTAAATTTTCAGGTTTGAGACTTAACACTTTCTTCCACCACTGTTAAAGGTTGTTTTGCATTTTTTATGCCTTTTATCTGCATGTATGACACATGTAGGCCTCAGAGTGTGAGAGAGACTGATACAATTCTGGTATTTGAAGTAGTGGTTTTCAGTAAAAGTATTTGCATTTTCTGAAGACACATTCTCAAATATTATTTAGTACCAAGAAATTCACTGGTTACCAGAAAGCACTGAGGTAACTTCTGGGGGTGTATGATCACACATGACAATCATTAGTCATGAACAAAAATCATACTGAAGTCTTAAGCCCACATTCCAGAACACTCAGTTCTGAGTAGTTAAAGCAAATCCAGCAAATGCTTTGCTGATTAAAAAAATGGATTTGTATTTATAAAATGAACAGTGTCAGAAATGTGGGCACTCCTGAGTTCTGAGGCAAGAAAACAGTGGGTACAAGAGTAGTTTACATTAAGAAATATGTGTATTTATTGCATTTTGTCACCCTATCTGCCATAGGAAATAATCTTTCCTATTAATTCTTTTCACTTCTGCCTTAACTGCTACTTACTGTTCAGACATTAATCATATTTAGCCTTTGCATCACTGTCTTACCCACTGAATCTCATGGATACATTAATATCAAATTCCTTTCTAAAAGGTACTTTAAAGGAAATATGATTGTGCTAATTTTTAGAGGCATTTTGTGAGAAATACAGATTTGTATGCATTTTGCTGCAGTTTAAATGGACCATTAAACCCAACTTTAATGAAGTGTTCCTGTATATATCAATATATGTAGATATTTGTAAGGAGTTTTAATTTTTCTGGGTGAAATCTGTGTAAATCATGTATTTATAAATGTAATGAGGGTACTGACAGATACATAGTTTTTTAGAAGGGCTATGTATTGACTGAATAAATTTTAAAAATATATATTTTTGAAACTTGTTCCACATTGAGGAGAAATAACAAACCTTTTGTACTATGCAGTTTGTTTTTTAAGTTAATACGCTTTCTAATGCATAATAAATCTATATCTTAAGCTCTCCAGGTTTCACAAGTTTTCTTTCATGTTGTGCCTTCTCCACTTCAGAACAGAAGTGGTTTAATCCTTTTACTGGATTACAGTGCCTGAACTCCTGTTGTACTGATGTTTTGTGTCTGTGTCACTGAGTATGGTGTTACAGCTTGAGGGGGCACAGGATAATTTTATTGTAACAATGCAAACACTTAGAGTGGGAAGTGTTGAGGACCCTTATTTTCTAATCTCACCACCAGTTATTGTTAAAAGTCAACTAGTGAGTTTCTGTCTTCCCCTGTGTCAATCTGTTGTATTTGCAGGCTAACTGGAAGATCTTTAATTTCTGTATTTTTAAATAAGTGTGCTGAAAATCCAGTAAAACTTAATTTAGAACTTTTTTTTTAAATGTTGGAAAACTGTTTCCAAGTTCAGGTATACAGTGTGAGAGTTTTTATAGGTGCACTATTTTTTCACAACAAAATTACATTATGGTGGATTTCCAAACTTCTGTTTTCAGAATTCTTTTTCTATAAAATGAGTTTCTTTAAAAGCAGTTATTTCCTCACTCGTTAAAACATCAGTTTTACCTTGAAAAAAATAGCTTAAATATTTTCATTTTTCTAAAATAGTGGCCTAATTGTCATAGTCCTAACAGGCCCATTTCATCACAGAAACATTCAGCACATTTGGAATACTTGTCTTTCTATGAAAAGAAAGTGAATACTCATCTTCAACTTCTCTTTCAATCACTTGAACCAGTGAACCTCTTAATTACCCCTCCCCATGTCCTTCTGAAATGTTGTAAAGGTTCAAGTATTGACTTGTTTCTATAAAGCTAACTATATTGACAGCAACTTGCAGCACGTGGTGTGCTTCTGGGCCTAATGATGCACAAGCTTATGTATGAATGATCCAGTGAAAGAATTTCACTGTTGCTGTATCCGAGTATCACTTCACCTCAGATGTATCTGATAAAACTTGTAAAGTTTTGTCTTCATATCCTGAGCAGTTAGTTTTAAATGTCCTACTGATCTGGATGCCTTCATACTATTATTGACTAACACCTTAAGGCTAAAGAAACGCTTAAACTGAGCTTCGTTGTTAGTGACAGTGGATGTCATTATTATTTCGAATAGTAATTTGATGTGCTGATATTTTGGCCAACTTTTTCAAATCTGATTGGATTTTCACTGATACTACCATGCAATGTGGTTGATGAAGGACTTTTACTAGGAGCAGAAGTGTCAGCTCTTCAATTTTCTTGTTTGCTTGTAGCTTGCAATGTTAGTATTACCTTAATCTTCAGGGGTTTTTTTCCAGGAACCTTTCTAAAGCACTTGGTCATTTTGTGAGTGTTAGTTTAGGTACAGCTATGTGACATAATACACAGATCCACTTACCTGGACACATGAAAGCTGCACCATGTAGCAATACACGGAAAATTAACAAATGAGTAAGGGTGCCAAGTCTTAAGCCCTCTCTGTATTGTGAAACACTCTTCCCCATTGCTCTATGGTGTACTGTCTACATGATGGGTGACCATCTAACACACAGAACCAATGAGGGTAACAGTACCAAGGTATACTAAATATTAATACAATTTTATTTATTTATTATGTTTTTTTAGATAAAAACAAACAGAAGATCTAAAATTTTCTTCCTGTACCCTGGTGGATTGCTTTGCACACCTCTGCTCCAGAGCATGTTTTATTGCAGTGTAAGAAGATGTAAGAGCAGCAAGACAGTGCCTCATTTCCTTGGGGACGTAATGGACGTGCTTCTTTAGGGTTTAACTGCTAGGCTTTATTTGTGTTGGGCTGTTGAACGTTCTGGTTGCTCTGATGCAATGTATTTTTCTTTTTTTTTTCAGGAGAACTCAAACATAGACTTGCACCCCGCCAAAAAAATAGGGCAGGAGAGAAGAGATGAAAGACCTAGGGAACTATACTTTGGACACTTATTTCCTTTTGCCCTTCAGCTGTCCAGAGATTTTGTGCTTCTATATATGTGCATTTGTTAGAAAAGTATGATGCTACTGCACTTTGGTTATAGCATACTGGAAGATTAAAATAAAACATAAAAAGTGTGTTAACCCATATATACTGGCATGCGAATGTCTTTTAACAAGAAGATAATTTAGTTTAGAATAAAATCTGCTCAGTCTTTCCTGTTAATATGGTCCACAAGCATTCACTTATGGGATCTTCCAAGCTTAACTGACTAAGCTCAGACACTTCTTAGTCAATAGGGAAATGTCTGGAAACCAGGACAAGCTGAATAGCCTATTTTTAATATGGCTGAGGAAAACAAGCATAATTTCCTCGAGAAAACAAGCACTTTTGTTTGAATGCTGTCTCATTTGTTGTGTTTCAGAAACTTGGCAGTGAGGAGAGTGATCTAAGAGAGTAGAGGTAAAGGTTTTAATCCCATATGCTTGAAGAACTATGTTAAACCACATTTTAACAATTTCTCTTAGATAGGAATTGCAGAAAATAAGGTACTACTTGTTTCTCTCTCTGCCTCAAAAGGACAGTCTTGCTTCATTCTCTAAAAGAACACTTTACAATAAGAGGATGGAAGGTGTCAGGCAAGGTTTAATATGTGCTCTCAGGACTACCATTGCTGCTCCCTGACTCTTGCAGCCTGTCTGTTTTGTGTTGTTGTGTTATCTTATGTATTACATATACAGCACAAGTGCCTTACAGCAAGAGTTAAATTGCTTCCTTAACTTGATAGTAATGCTGGATCAGTTGCTGAGTCCCTGAGAAGTGTGGAACTGAGTAATGTAAATGGAAATAACTGAATGAGGTACTATCAATTTTGAAGTCAGAATATTTTTTATGGTGCTTGGTTTTCTTGGCAGGAACAGTGTTCATGCCTGATTGCATGTCCAAATGAGAAATGAGGCCCAGGGATTTCAGAATGTTGCTTGTATCTGAAGTGTCCTTTAATTGCTGCCCTATGTATCCCTTAGAGACGATGTATCAATATAATTGTAAGAAACACTGAAAAGAAACTGCTGGTAGCTCTGCTCCATCAGAATGAGGGGGAAAATCTGCTCAGAAGGACCTTATTTAGTCACAATGCAACAAAAACTGACTGAACAACAGTCGAGAAACATCAGATGATGTCAGATGACTTCTACTCATGGAAAATGTTGATGTTCTTGAAAACTTTGCTGTTCTATTGTTTTCTCCAGAAAAACTGTGTCGTAGGCAGATTTTGTCCTACAGGCAGCTATTTCTGTTTCCCTTCTCCTCTGAGTTTCGGTGAGTATTTTAAAGCATATTTTTATGCTTTGCAGCAATATACTGCAGTCTTTTCTGAAAGTAATGTGCTCTCTTTTGTTAGAGATACTTAAACATATTTGTAGATGTCTGCCTGTGATATGCAGATACCACTTGTGACAACTTGATGCCTTTTCTCAGAGCTGTGATTCAAAAATCCTGTTGAAAAACAGTGAAGGAAAAATGCTAGGCAAAATCTTCTATGAAGAGACTGAAGTGTTATTTGCTGAAAAAAACCCCAGACCAACACAGAGGTATTAGCATGCAAATTGTTTAAATCTCCAAAACAGTTTTTTCTATCTGCCATACTTCTTTGTATGAAAAAGAACCCTGCATGATAACTGAAATGTATTTTGTAACTATTGGCTGCATCTGTAACTGGCTTATAAGTAGCTGCAACACCAAATTTCTGTAGGCTTGACTAGCTAGCTTTCTAGCCCATACACTTTGTGCTTGTGCTTAAATACAGGAGTTTTAATTCCATGCAACACAGAATGGAATTAGTGATCACAGCAAGTTTTAAACATTCCTTTAAGTGCTGGTAGAATATTTTAAATACAATATTTTAAAAGGTATACATTTCACAGTTTTGGCAACACTGAGAGAGAAGTAAGACTGAAAAGGGAGTGAGGGATGTAAATAATCACTAGTTTATGCTACCTAAACTGAACTGAAGTCTTCAGCTCCTTGTCATGCACACATTTGAGTCTCTAAAAGATGTTGCAGACCTTTGTGCAGTCCTTCAAAAAAAGCTGTTAGAAGTCTGAACTTAGTGATTAAGGATTTAATGTGCTGGGACAATGGATTTTGATTTTTCCTCAAGAAACAAGCTTTCCATGCAAATTACTTAGCTTTCATTTTTCAAATGTGAAAAGGCACGTTATAGCAAATATCTTGGGAAATGTGGAGCACTGAACACTTGTAATGATTATGGAACAGGTAATCCAAAATAAATCTGGGCTTTTTGATTTTAAAACAAATCATATGGAAACAGAAGATGTGCCAAGATCAAGAGAAGAGTTCAATTTTTAGTGTTTCAGAATAATTCTGAAATTATTTATCTGTATATGAGATACATCAGCAGCACCAGAACTGCTCTTCCTGAATGTGCAAGAAAAGAAAAATGTGCTAAAAGTCAGACTGTCAGGCAGAATATTGTGAACAAAACACTTTCCAAGGGCAACACCTCAGGAAAGGTGAGCAGGTGCCACCTTGACATTACAACCTCTGTCAAAAGGAAAACCAACTCATAACTTTAGGCAATAACTGAAGGTAGTAGAAACAGCCCATTTGCCCTATCTCTCCATTTGTGTGTGTATGGGAACATCAAGCTACTACAGAGCACTAATAACTAAAAGTTCTGCACAAGTAACTCAAGAAGCTGGTTGGATTCTTGGCATTTTATTCTATCAGGAAATATATAGAGATAAAAACTCATCTCTGAATTTGTGGAAAGCAACTATCTTTGAATTTATTTGCTTTTATTCACTGTTGGATGTAGTTATATTTGGAAAAGGGACTATGAAAATGAAACAGAAAAGATTTCATGTGTGCCCTTCAAGGTAATTTTAAAAAAATATTTTTAAATAGGATATTTTTTTTAATAACAAAGACTCAAAACTCAAAAAGGAGATTTTCAACTTGTTCTGTTCTCTTTCTAAAACAATTACCAGGAATGCTGACCCAACTAAAGTGTAGTAAATAAAAGTGTAATAGCAGTGCATTTGAGATAGCATTGGGGTTACTGAAGTGTGAGAAGCAAGAAAGAAACTTAACTTTTATAACCAACTGAATTTTCAAAACTGATAAAACTCTCATGAACCCAGCAAGTTCCTCAGTCTGCAAGTTGAGGAAATGAAGATTACTACTGGTTGCAAGAAAGTTTCATTAAAATATTTCAGTTTAAAAAGTGCTTTAATTGTAAGACCTAGTTTTGAAATTGAATATTTAGAATCCCGTTGATGGATGACTTTTCCGTGGTTATATCTGAACTATACATATATATATTTAAAAATTAATCCTATTAATAAAAAGCTCATAGGAAATCTCCACACTAAACATTATCACTGAAAATTGAAAAACTTGGTCTTCAAAGAAGAGAATTCAACCCCATCTGACAGGGCCTTTTTCCTGTTATACCCTGACCACCACAAAATTTTCCAGTATTCTTTAATCTCCTCAGATGTCCATTTTGCAGCTGATTCCTCTAGGATACACTTCCTTAATTTCAGTGCCGTGAAAATGTCTTTTGTTTATTTTTTACATGCACCAGTATTTTGTTCCCTGACATAATCAGTCTTACCCTTTTTATTATTCTACTTTTGAGATTTCTAGTAGACAGATACCTGATGATGTTTAACAACAAGTAACCATACTTGAATCAGAGTATTAGGATGCTTGTCAGAGGAATGCTAATTTAATGCTTTTCTATGTCCTTTTTGTCCTGCTTAGTAATGATCTAGAAGCCTAAGGAAAGCACACATCAGTGCTATTTGGAGCATCGTATATGCTGGTCACTTAAGCCTTGCCTGCACTATTTCTTTACTAGTTAAGGTTCAGATAGACAGCAGGGACTGAAGGTGCATGACAGTGCTAGATGCAGCTGTCCAGAAAACTTACTGTTGGTAGTAAAAATACCAGGAAATATTGTATTCTGTTGACACTTTTCTACCCTTCACATCATGGTCTCACAAGTACTTTAAGGTGTAGGTGTCTTCATAAAAAGATTGTACCACTTTATTCCTAAATAGAACGAGTCATAGGAGAAAATCTTATCAGGGGTTCTGGTAAATCCATCCACAAAAGTCATCATGTCGTTTGGGTTAGAATGTGCCTTAAGGCACTGACCTTCAAATGCTTAGGAAAAACATCACACATACTTTCTTGATGTTAGTCTAAGACCTTCTTTTCATCTCTTCTTAAAAACACAATACCACCATTATGATAAAAAGCTATTGAACTATCAAAAAAAGAGTAACAACTGACATCACACTTCAATTCAGAGGACCACAAAGGGTTTTATCCAGTGAATGCAAACATTGTTGTGTGCCTGGTTGCACATGCCTGCAGGGCTATGATCTTACCAACATCACTGAGGTATGGTGAGATGACTCTGTGACTGAAGTATTGGAATGGTAATTTACAGAGTCTTTAGGAAGGAGAGGCAGGGGAGATGAGGTGGTGCTGTGTTACGATCCGAGCTATTATTTTATATTTTGATTGTGAGGAAAAATCAGCCACTACTCATAGACGTTGCACGAATTTACAAAAATATCAGGCTTTATGATTTAAGCAAATTACAAGATTTATTTTAGGGAAAGGAGACAATAACGCCACCTTTAAAAGAAAGAACAAGTTTACAAGAGGAGAGATTTTACATAAATTAGTCACTTTGGGGAGAGAGTTGTTAAGAAAAGGAAACAAAACAAGAGAGCAATTAAGTTTTATCACCGTCCGCTGGGCCAGGTCTGTGGCTGGAGGTGGTGGTGGGGGATGTGTAGGAACCTCCGTTACTGCTTGGCTGCTTTTCTCTGCTTTTTTTTTTTTTTTTTTTTTTTTTTTTTTTTTCCTTTTTTCTTTCTTTTCTTTCTTTTTTCTTTTTTCTTTNTTTTTTTTTCTTTTCTTTTCTTTTCTTCTCTTTTCTCCGATGTTGCTGTCCCGTAGCTGAAGCCTGAAGTGGCAAGAGAAAGCGGAGGGGGGAAGAGAGAGACGCATCCTCTCCTTTCTCTTGGAGTTTTTATACAGCAAAAAGGGGTTCTGTTTTTTCATAAATCACTGGCACACAGACTTGCTAAAGATGACGCACAGATTTTGCCATCCCAAGAACTTCTCTTTTAATTATTGTGATCTTTCAGTCCTTATTGCCTTGCTAAATTTATTACCTTTTGTCTTGACTGTGTACCAGGAGGTGACCTGATTAGCAGTCTTATCTTTAGGTGCCTGTCAGGCATGATACAAAACAGAAGCTAGTTAAGGTTGAGGTAAAAATCTGTTAATTGAGGACATGTTTGGTATATTTTTAAAAGAGCAGAAAAAAATACTGATTCGAGAGATATATTTTGTATTTTGAGAGTGTTTACATCATGCTGCCCTCTACTTCCATGGCTATCTGGAGTGCATGGACACCCGCCTAGGGGTGGATAAGGAGCTGACTAAAAGCTTGCAGATCAGGATTAAAAGGAAGAGAAGGCAGGAACAGGTGACATTATAGTGGGTGTCTGCTACAAGTTAAATTGATGTATTAATGATATCGAGGTGAGATGTCTGAGGCCATAAATACACATGTAGGAAAACACAAGTACCTCGACTCTCTGGCATTTTGCTCATGGTTTGCAAGGAGTAAGACAAGTTACAGAGGTGAAAAACTCCAAGTGGTGTCAACACTTGCGGGAGAACAGTGGACAACACACAGATGAATATAATCATGGTATTGCTGTTCATTGGGAGTAGCGGTAGCACTTTTATACACAATCAGGCTGATAGCATAATATAAGCATATTGCTGATTGGTACAGCACATTTTTCATATGCCACAGGGCACTATCTAACTGGTTAAATACAACTCTTTCTGTGTTGTCTATGAGATGTTTTCCCATCCTGTTATTCTTCTTTTCTGCTGCCAACTCCCTTATCTTTTGCACGTAGCTGATCTTTTAGTAACCTTGCAGCTGGGCCTCAAGGCCCTTAGCTCACACTGGCTAAAGCTAAATAGTCAGGATTGATCACATGTCCATTTTCTTCCAAAAACTCTCCAACAAATACTGAAGGATTATAAAAAGCATATCCCCCATCCTGGGTTAAAAGCCCTGCTGTGACTGCCAGCCTCTGAGCAGAGAGGGTGGTGGCTGCAGAGTGCTCTGCTCTGTGCTTGCAGAATCAAGCAGTGCCACAGTGCAGGAAGGCTATTAGAGGGTAATTTCTTCGGTGGCAATGCTAGTTCTGAAATGGCTTAATTTTAGTGTCTTTCCATCAGCTTAGGCAGATGAGCTAGCATCTACATCACAGAAAAATTAGGAATACTGCACTCTGTGTAGAAGTGAAGCCCAAATCAAGAAAAGTTCTAATTATACAAAAACAAGAAAAATATACCCTGGCGTTTATTGTTGAAAGGAGGAAAATGAGTCCCTGATCAAGTATTGAATCATGTGGGAGAGAGAGTGAAAGCTGGAAGCTGAGATCCATATTTCCTTTGCATTCAAAACTTTTTATGCTATTGAAAGAGATTATATAAAACAGTATAAAAATTGGCCAGTGTCGGCACAGCACAGTGTGATACAAGATATGATAACTGTGCTAGTCATTGTAGAGTTGTGGACAGCACAGTCTGGAATGGTGTGATTGTTAGTCTGAAAACACATCTCCCTCCACAAACTGTTTGAAGCAGCACAGGTTAGTTAACCACCAAGTTAGTTTGAAATGTGTTGCCAGCATCTTTTATCATGCATATAAAAACATAAACTTCCTGCAGTTGAAATGTGAGGCATACATAGCAAGACTGAAGGCATGATATCTGACTCAAGAAGGAAGCTGAAGCTATAGGGAGTCCTTAGAGTGGAGGAAAACATATGTGGGGCACTGATGCAGGTGTGTGGAAAGGTAACTTCACAGAATCATTCTGGTTGGCAAAGACCTTTAAAATCATTGAGTCCAACCATAATCTAATAATAATTACCCATAATCCAGGAAGAAGCAGCTAACAACCTGATACAGCACCTGGACACTCACAAGTCTACGGGGTTGGATAAGATAAGAGTATCGAGGGAGCTGGCAGAGGAGTTTGCCAAGCTTCTTTTCATCATTTATCAACAGTCTTCTACATGAAGAGATAATTAGGTACAGGATGTGATCAATAGTTGGAAGCTGAGCCTGGAAGAGTGTTTCTGTTTACAGTGGTGGTTCAGGGAATTTACTCTGAGTTACATCTAGGTTGATCCTCATACCAAAAGTCTCCACCACAAGTGTTTTGGCGATAGCTAGAGGCTTGAGTTCTAACTGGACAGTCTTATGACAGAGGGACCTGGTACAAGGCCCAAGGAATCTGTTCATGGTACAGGAAAATGATTCTGAGGAAAGAGACTATTTAAGTAGAGACAACTAAGGGAAGTGCTCCAAAACTGCCCTGAACCAGTCACTAGTGCAGATACAGCCTGAAGGAAACAATTTTTTCTTTGCCTGCTTTAATCACTATTGCAGGGTAAAAGATGAATTTTGTCTTCTCTCCTCTTTTTTAGGACATCTAAATCAGGGCTTCCATCATGTGTACTAGGTAATTTTAAAGGATTCTGAATTTAGGCTACATATTCTTCCTCACTAGCAGCTCTGTGCTTTTATTGACAGATTTGTTCCTCTAGGGATACTCTTCATATGAATTTTAATGACAGTGAAATTTTCCAGGCAACTTGGACTTGACCCTGAGACTCAGTATGTCAGTTCACACCTTGCCCTTATGCTGGCTATCAGAAAAATTTTCAAGCATTCCCACTATGCTTGTATTTATCCATGCTGGGTGGTCCTCCTGAATTCAGAATAAAGTTAAGTAGGTATGTACATCTTTGCAGAATGATGTCCTAAGGCTGGAAGGTCCATAGATTGTTAGGGTGTATTTGCCCGATCCTTTACAGGCAAAACAAGTTGATCATGCTATTGCTCCCTGCCAGCATGAGCTTTATGTGTTCCCACTGTGAGCCAGATGGGCCCTATAACCAAAGCTAACTCAGAAATGAAGTCCACACAACAAAGCTGGCTGAAAAGGCAATAGGAGTAACCACAGACTGGCTGAAAGGTGATGGTAACTACCTGTCCTGGTTGATCCAAATGTGAAGAGAGCAAGTTTAAAACTGCTTGCAAACAGTAACATAGCCTACTCTTTAGCCTACTAAGAGAATATTAGTTCCCACAATGACCTAACAGGAACTGTTCAGTGATAACTATTTATAGGATCATAGGCTTGCCTTTAAAATGTTGTATTTGTTGCAATTTCTAATATGATTTCCTACAATCATATTAGATGATTTCCTACAATCAATCACATTTTTCCTATGTTATTCTTTGGGAAGTGTCTTCTTCCCAAATGTTTGCTCTATGATCTTTACATCCTGACATACAAATGCTTACTGATGTAATTTTTACAAAAGTAGCATAGCCAATGAATCTGTTTATAGAAACGGAGATATGTTCTTTGTGGGACATGACAGTTACCCTAGGATCCATTATTTCCATTCCTTTGCTCTCTTTTACCATGAATTTGCATTAGTGGGTGTTCATGTTCATGTTCCTTTATATTTTCATTCATATTTTACTCACCCCTCTAGTATTTATTTCCCTTTTGTTTTGCTGATATCTGTGCCTTTGTGATAGTAGACTTTCAACTGATAAGTAGTACATACTACCAACAATCCTAATTAAACAAACCCATATTCTTATCCAAGTGTCAGAATGTATAGCTCAGAGGTGGTACAGATAGTAAAATCAAGCAACATATATATATATATACAGTGGATACGAGTGCTGTTATGGTCTTAGAAATATCCATGTGCTACTGAATCGAAACACTAACACAAATGCAGGACTAAAGTTTTAATGAAATAAATGTTACCTTCATGTAGATTTTTAGCTACTGATAATTAAGCTACTGAAATATGTTTGCAATTTATTTGTAATAATCTTAGACTATAACCATAAAAGGTTTTATTTCATTTAAAAATATTAAAACTGTGCTAGAATTGAGTTATTGTGCTCTGAAGTCAGGAGACCACTAGCTGGCAATGTTACACAGCTCTTCCTGTTGCAGATTCATTGCATAATATATCATAGTTTGACTCAAGACCTTTAATTTTAAAAATAGAAAAAGAAATTGGATTTCAGTGAGACTGGGCACTTCTGAATATTTCACTGTTAAGGCCCCAGTGTACATTAGCAAGAAAAGAGGAAGGACAGTGGACAGAAATGGTTTCTGAATGACCTTTGCTTATAGGATTTCTTTTGTTTCTCCAGTTCTGTGTGTTTAGTTTTAGCTTTGACTTTAAATGCCTTTTACTTACCTCAAACCACTCAGTGTGTTGGAAAGGAGGCATGTATAATAATATAACCTGCCAATAGCCTGGACTATAATAGCAGCTCTCTGGAGGTCTGCTGCAGGTGTCCTCCATTGCACTTCAAGTATCTTTTCTTCACCTTCAAAACTGAATTCCTTACTGACCATCCACTATTGTTTGTTTCTTATGTCTTATGTTTCTTATGTCACATCTTCTTCACCATCTTATAAAACAATGGAAGTTACTCAAAGCTCAGGGCAATGAGGATTAGTACAAATGACTACATTTCTATGCTTATACAGCAGATACTCCAGCTGCCATAATTCACTGCACTTGTTATTTCTACCAGGCCTCTTACTTCAGTTTTAATTGTTGTTACAGTTTGAGATCATTTGTATAGATCTTCTTAAACACATTCAGACAATAAGACATATTATAGCATCTGAGCAAAGGAGAAGACTTTCCCCTCAAGTATCTTGGTGTCAGAAAAATTTTTGTAACTACTACAAATTAAGCCCATTTTTGGTTTTTTAAGTAGAACTATATTTCATTAGTAAGCAAGGTTTCCTACCACTGCATTAAAAAGCATCCCTTCCTAATTAATGATTATTAAGGAAAACAAGGGTAGTTTTCACAAGAACTGAGCTTCAGATTGCTCTCTTTGTTTACCAGCAAGCACCATCTGAAAAGATATCCAGTATAGAAAGATATCTAGTGACTAAACAGTTTCCTGAAGTAAACATTTCATTAACCTTTCTAAAGTGAAGAGTTTCTCCCAAGACAGTAAACTTGTTTCAGATAAAAGACAAGAGAACAGCAAAGCAGGATACACCATCAAAAGAGCTTTCATATTAAAGTCTAGCTGGCAGATATCAATAGTATGAAAGATACAGAAGTAGGCAATTACATACCAAAAACTCCACTTTTTGATAGCATCCTGATCATATCCAAACTCCAGTAAGCAAACAGCTGGCTGAAAGCTACTTTATATTTTTAGATGAAAGCATGCTACATCTAAGATACAGTTGCAGTGTTCACATATTCATTGACTCCAAAGACAGCAATTTTCTTATAGCAGGGATTCTTCATGTGCAGAGGAGACTTTTAGTAGCACATTTCAGTGGCCCATTAGTGGCCAACTTCAGCCATGGTGGCCCAGATTTCCCTTACAGGGTGCTCAGCCACCACCTTGGATCAGAAAAGAGTACAATTGGCTCTCTATCTTGAACATATTCCATGTTGACCCCCAAAATATGCCCCCTCACTACATCTGCCCCGCAAATGCCTCTGTTTACATGATTCCCAGTCACATTTATTTTGTTTCTTTGTAATGGTTTTCAGTCCACAAAGACCTTGCTCTTCTTATTTCTGAAGGAACCAAACGAAAGCTTTGGCTAGAGAAAGAAAAGTGAACACTCAGAACTGAGAATATGGAAGCCTATGTGCTAAGAGAACAAATAGGAATTACCTTTTTCCCAAAATCTCCAGAAATTTCCCAGAATCTCCAGACACTACAATAACTATAGATACAACATTTTCAGACGCAAGCATGATCTCCTTTTCCAAAATCCATTTCAAATTCAAAGCAATATTTATTCTACTTCTTCTTTATTTCTGCACAAGTCTTCTCCACTATAAATAAAACATATGACTTTACAATACAAAATGCTGCAAGCAATTTTTAAAATTCATTTTTCTCAATGTTTCATTCTCTTACATTCCACTTCATATTAAAAATAGCAGACTGTGACCACTGAGTTTCATATAAGCATGAATGTCCTCCAACTGGCAAGATGCATCATCCAGGTTTTTTGAAGGTAAAAAGAGTTTGTTCCCACAGAACAGGTCAGAAACAGCTCAAGTCTAAACAATATCTTGCTAAATTATGCTATGAAGTTGATGCACTAAGCAAAAATTGCAATTACAGGCTAGAAGAATTTTATACCACCAGAAAATGGCAGATCTATTAATTCTTTGACACCTGTTATATAACACATGCCTTCTAATTGGTTTCTCTTTCACTACAGCTGCAAAGGAAATGAATAACAGTAGATCATTATGTTGCATTTCTATTTTTATTCCTCTGTCATCTGGAAGTCAGCAACCAGAACTTCTACTTACTACTGCTGAAAAAACAATAATTTTTTTCTTCAAATATATTAGCAACAAAAGGAGGGATAAGAAGAATCTGCTGGGATTGGATGTGGGAGAGACAGAGTGACAAAGGGAAAGGCTGAGGTACTTAATGCCTTCTTTGTCTTAGTCCTGTAGCAGAAAGAGCAGTTCTTCTTGGAGTACCCAGGCTCTGAGCTGGGAGACAGAGATGAGCAGCAGCAAGGAGTCCCCATGGGGAAGATGGCTAGTGACCTGCTGTACCACTGAGACATACAGAGGTCTAGAGGGCTGGATGGGATCCACACAAGGGTACTGAAGGGCCTGCTAGAAGTGCTCACCAGGCCACTCCCTGCCATTTGTCAGCAGCCCTGGCTGAGAGGGAGGTTCCAGTTGAGTGGAGGTTAGCAAATGTGATGCTGATCTGCTAGATGGGTTAGAAGGAGAATCTGAAGAACAACAGGCCTATTAATCTGACCTTGGTGCTGGGGAAGAGATATCTCATGTGCCAAAACATGGCACATGCAGAACAACAAGGTCCAGTCAGCATGGTTTATGAAAGGCAGGTCCTGCTTGGCTAAACTGATACCCTTTTATGACAAAATGACCTGCACAGTGGATGGGGGAAAGTCCACTCTGCATACCTCAAGGTTGCATACCTCCACTTTAGTATAAAGTACCTGACAGCATTTCACAGGGCATTCTGCTGGAGAAACAGGCTACATGTGGTTTGGATGGGCATACTTTTCACTGGGTAAAAACTTCACTGGCTGTTGGATGGCCAGGCACAAACACTTGTGGTTAATTGAATTAAATCCAGCAGGTGGCCACTCACAAGTAGTGTTTCTCAGGGATCAAGGGCCAGTTCTCTTTAATATATCTATGATCTAGATAAGGTGATAGAGTGTAATTTCAGTAAGTTTGCAGATGACCCCAAGTTGGGTGGGCATGTCGATCTGCCTGAGGGTAGAAAGACTCTGTAGAGGGACCTGGACAGGCTGGATTAATGGGCTGAGGCCAGTTATATGAAGTTCAACAATACCAAGTGCTGAGTCATAACAACCCCGTGCAATGCTACAGGCTTGGGAAAGAGTGGCTGGAAAGCTGCCAAGCAGAAAAGGACCTGGGGTTTTGGTCAACAGCCAGCTCAATGTGAGCCAACAGGTGGCAAAGGTCAAGAGCATCCTGGCTTTTATCAGAAATAATGAGAGCGGAAGGGGTTGTTCTCCTGTACGTGGCACTGGTGAAGCCACATTTTGGGTACTGTGTTGAGTTTTGGTCCCCTCACTACAAGAAAGACATTGAGGTGCTTGAGTGTGTCCAAAGAAGGGCAACGAAGCTGGTGAAAGGTCTAGAGAAAAAGTCCTAAAAGGAGGGGCTGAGGGAACTGGGAATGTTTAGTTTGGAGAAGAGGATTCTGAGGGGAGACCTCATCACTCTCTACAAGTACCTGAAAGGAGGTTGTAGAGAGGTGGGTGCTGGCCTCTTCTCTCAAGTAAATAATGATAGAACTAGAGCAAATGGACTAAAGCTGCACCAGGGGAGGCTTAGACTACATTTGAGGAAGCATTTCCTTACTGAAAGAGTAATCAGACACTGGAACAGGCTGCTTGGGGAGGTGCTGGAATCACCATCCCTAGAGGTATTTAAAAGATGCAAAGATGTGGTGCTTAGAAATCTGGTTCAGTGTTAATGAGTGGACTTAATGATCTTAAACTTCTTTTCCAATCTAAATGATTCTGTGGTTCTAAATGAGCTTCTTAAGATAGTGACTTCCTTCTCTGAAATGGTGACACTGGAGCTAATCAAGATACAGGCTATTAAAAAAACTTTGTTTTGATCAGTTGTTGAACAAGTAAATTGTTTGCTGGAAGTATTTTAGCAGAGAAGACTTGCTCAATTTTGGCAAAGACCTGGACGAATAGACACAACTAAATACATAGAATTATGGTGACAAAATGTTGCTTGTTATTGCACTTATTTGTGATAATTTTTACTGTTTTGACAACAATTGTACTGCTCCACTCCCTTGTGAAAATTCATCAGGATTTCTCAAAAAAAAAAAAAGAAAAAAAAAAAGAAAAAAAAGAAAAAGAAAAGAAAAAGGATTGAGCTATGGCAATGGGGATCTTCTTAATTTATCCAAGAATCTGTGGAGAATTATTTACCTAGAATCACTATCAAAACTGCAGAGAGATGTTCTTTGTGGCTGTCATTCTTAAAGGAACCCACACTATCAGACTGTTTGGATATTAACTAGGTTTATTTTTAATATGATGGAAGATCTTTTCTAACACGAGCCATGCCATTTTCACGTTTGTTTTACTAAAATGCAGACCTCAAGAGGAGGCTGTGGTTATGCAAGCAAACTGGCTCAAACATACAAAATGATATTATGGTTGTAGTTTCTGTGAAATATAATTTGCTCATATGGTCTTGTAATTTCCCTACTCTGCTTGACTTCATCTTGTCACTTTCTGAGTGGCAACATAAAATATTTATAAACTTTCTTTTGCAATTCTCCTGCAGATAAAATGTTTGCTATACCTGATAAAGACTTGCCTTGTTGTTCTTTCTGTCTTGAATGTGAAAATGTGAGAACTGCAAAGTTAAATTTTCTTGGCTTGTGGCAGAATACTTACCAACTAGTAAGTTGCTGCAATTTTTAATGATGTCTTCAGATATGACTATCTAGTTTTTATTTTATTTGTTTTCAGTCTGTTCCCCTTTACAAATGGCATATTTCCTTTCTGCTTGTGCATTTCTAAGGAATGTTTTGTTTGTCAGCTGAGGACACTCTGCAGTAGGACAGTTTTTTCATTACTCTATACAATGTGTCAGATTATGTTGTAAAGGTCAAGACTCATACCATGTTAATGATAGAGGTGTTTTGAATACCTATTCACTCATTCCTTGGTAAGACTATTTCCATAAAAAATTAGTCTCCAAAGTACCACTTCTATTTTTTACATGTTTTTGCCTATTATCTTTATTTTTTATCAGTGAGACTTGAAAATGAAAAAGTTATTAGATAATTAGAGGGTAAATTATAATTCTAATACTATCTGTGAAATGCAGTTCAACCTGATTCTGCATCAGATTAGTACTGACACCTTTGATTGTATCCCCCTACTTACTTGAATTAAACTACAGAGTGTATGAGGGAGTTACAAGTTGAAAGGCAGAAGGTAGGTTGCTTTTGTATTTGGTTCCAGAGGAGCTTTTTTTAGAATACTGGATCATTTTAACTGCAAAATTTCTGGTAGAAGTTGGTAAGTCTGAGAGGATTTAGAGAAGACTCACAAGAGTGAGGACACTGCTGTAAGTTGAGAGACTTAAGGAAAGATGTGGCTTATCAAGGAGACAAGGAAGGGCTTATGATTCATAGGCATCTCAGAAGGCACAGACATCTGCTAATAGATATATGAGAAGCAGAGATTGAAATTATAAAAGAAGACCCAATATTTTGAAATTAAAATAGACAACTTTGGATTTGAAATTAAGACTGTCACCAATGACAATATAAAAGTGGAACAGTGCAGTAGAAGGCACAGTGGATTATCTGTTTAGTTTGTTTGAGATTCATGTTTTTGGAATGCTCTTTTTTCAAGGAAGAATTTAGGTACATGGCCTGGGCTATGAGAACAGCAGTACTTTTTTGGTAGTTCTTTCTGCCTTTCTACTTTGAAAATTTCTCATGAATAAAATCATCACTCCAGACTTCAGAAATAAGGTTTAATATATCTTTTTGTTCTAATTGTTTTTCTGTAGTATTGCCTACTTAGCGATGAATTTTAAAGGCCTGATATTGATATCACCTTCAAAAAAATAGCAAAACAACAAAACCAAAAAACCCCACATTTCACATAGTGCAATATACAGACTGAAGAAAAGAACCTTTAATGACACACAGAATCACAAAGAATCACACAGAATTGTCACAGTTGGAAAAGACCTCTGACATCTCTGCATCCAACTGTCAGGATCCCCCTCCTCCTGAATAAAGTATATATCTCAATATTTGTACCACCCATTAGAGCATGTCCTGACTGCTTCATCTGCATGTTTTTTAAATACTTCCAGGGATGGTGATACCACCACTTCCCTGGGCAGCCCACTCCAACTCCTAACTACCCTCTTGGTAAATAAATTGTTCCTAATATCTAGTTTAAAACTCCCTGGTGCAACTTCAGGCCACTTACTCTAGTCCTATCAGTGTTCGCTTGAGGATAGGGGTCAGCACTGACCTTACTACAACCTCCTCTCAGGTACTTGTAGAGAGTGATGAGGTCTCCCCTCAGAATCCTCTTCTCCAAACTAAACATTCCCAATTCCCTCAGCCTCTTCTCACAGACCTTTTTCTCTAGACCTTTCATCAGCTTGGTTGCCCTTCTCTGAACTCTGCCCATCAGCTCAATGTCTTTCTTGTAGTGGGGGGCCCAGAACTGAACAAAGTACTCGAGATGTGGTTTCACCAATGCCAAGTATAGAGGCATGATCCCTTCGCTAGTTCTGCTGGCCACACTATTTCTGGTACACGCCAGGATGCTGCTGGCCTTCTTGGCCACCTGGGTGCACTGCTGACTCATTTTTAGCTGGCTGTCCAACAGCAGGTGCTTTTCTGCGTGGCATCTTTCCAGTGACTCTTCCAGAAACCTATAGCATTGAATGGAGTTGTTGTGACCAAAGTGCAGGATCTGGAACTTGGCCTTGTTGCACCTTATTTTATTGAGCTTGGCCCACTGGTCCAGCCTGCCCACTTCTCTTTGCAGAGCCTTCCTACCCTCAAACAGGTCAACGTTCCCACCCAACTTGGTGTCATCTGCAAATTTGCTGGGGAAGCACTCAATCCCCCCCATCTAGATCATTAATGAAGATAATGAACAGAACCTGCCCCAACACTGAGCCCTGGGGAATACCGCTGGTGGTCAGCTACCAACTGGATTTAACTCCAGTAACTACAAGTCACTGGGCTCTGCCACGTAGCCAGTTTTTACCCCAATGAAGGGTATTACAGAATCACAGAATTATCAGAGTTGGTAGGGAACCATACAGATAATCTAGTCCAACTCTCCCACTGAAGCAGGATCACCTAGAGCACATTACACAGGAATGCATCCAGGTGGATTTTTAATATCTCCAGAGAAGGGGACTCCACAGCCTCCCTGGAGCCAGTGCCAGTCCCTTGTCACCCTCCGAGAAAGTAAGATTTTCTTTACTATTAAATAGAACTTTCTTTGTACCAGCTCATGCCTGTTGCCCCCTGTCCTGTTCTGGGAAATACTGAGAAGAGACTGGCTCAATCTTCCTTATGTCCACTCTTTAGATACTTGTAGATACTGATAAGGTCTCCCCTCACCCTTCCCTTCTCCAGGCTAAAGACTCTCAGCTCTCTCAGCCTTTCCTCGTAAGAGAGGTGTCCCAATCCCCCAGTCATCTCTGTTGCCCTCTGCTGGACTCTCCAGTGCTTGACTGTCTTTCTTGAACTGGGGAGCCCAGAACTGGATGCAGAATTCCAACTGTGGCCTCACCAGGGCAGAATAGAGGGGGAGAATGACCTCCCTCAACCTACTTGTCACATTCTTTATGCAACCCAAGATTCTGTTGGCTATCTTTGCAATAAGGACACACTTCTGGCTCATGGATAATTTACCAGGTATCAGAAGTCCCAGATCTTTCTCCTCAGAACAGCTTTGCAGCAGGTCCACCCCTAACCTATACTGGTGCTTGGACTTCTTCCTCCCTCGGAGCAGGACCCTTCACTTACTCTTATTGAACCTCATTATTTTCCTCTCTGACCAGCTCTCCAGCTTGTCCAGATCATGCTGGACAGCAGCACAACCATCTGGAATGTCAGCCACCCCTCATAGTTTTGTGTCATCAGTGAAGTTGCTGAGGATACACTGTCCCCCCATCCAGGTCATTAATAAAGTTGATGAACAAGACCAGACCAAGCAGTGACCCCTGGGGGTCACCACTGGTTACAGGCCTCCAACTCAACCATCCCCCATTGCTCACCACCCTCTAACTTGCATCACACAGCCAGCTCTCAGTCCACTTCTGGGCATCCATAAATCTATGGGTCCTCATGAGATACTCCCGCAGGTGCTCAGGGAACTCACAGAAGTCATTGACAGGTCACTCTCCATCATCTTTGGTAAATCATGGGGAACAGGAGAGGTGCGTGAGAACTGGAGGAAAGCAAAGGTTACTCCAGACTTCAAAAAGGGTAAGAAAGAGGACCCAGGTAGCTATAGACCAGTCAGCATCATCTCCATCCCTGGAGAGGTGATGGAGCAACTTATCTTTGGCAGTGTCTCTAGGGATATAAAGGACAAGATGGTCATTAGGAGCACTCAGCTTCAGGAGGAAGTGATATTTAACCAACCTGATAGCCTTTTATGGGGACATAACCAAGTGGATGCATGATGGTAGTGCAGTGGATGTCATTTACCTAGAATTCAGAAAAGCATCTGACACCATCTCGCACATCATCTTTGCAGCTAAACTGAGGAAATATGGTCTGGATGATCAGGTAGTGAGGTGCATTATGAAATTAGTCTTTAAATGAAATGGTAAATAGCCTTGTACGTATTGATGCATTTTGGTTTTGGTTTTGTTTTTTTATTATTATTATTATAACTATGAGTATTTTGATTGTGCATTGTGCATTGCTTTTTTTTTTTTTTGATCTTGTAATCTGTATTTTTGATAGTTAGGTGGAAAATTAACTCTTTATGTATAATGCATTAGTTTTTGACATGTCTATAGTAAGACAGCTTTAAAAACTGCCACAGTGACTGCATTCATCTCTGATTAGATTTCAATGTAATCAAGGATGAATTTGGTCACTTTGATGTAAATTTCCAAAGCAAAACACAGAAAACAGTATGTGCCTTTGTCCCTAATAATTTTCTCTTTTAGATAGAGAAAAATATTGTTTTTTTCCTGTGTGTACTGGGAAAAAATGTTAATTTAATGGACAGTAAGAATGACACTGGAAATTTTGAGACTTTTCCAGGTCCAAACAGATGTTCTGTGATCAGTATACCATAAATAGTCATTTTCAAGAGTGTGAGCTTTAGTTCCTTGCTGCCTGGTTTGTTTTTGAGCCAGAAAGAATACACCTGTGAATGAATCTCACCAAACTGTCAACCTGCCTGGTCTTTCCCAGATTGCAAAGTGTCTCTTGAATTGATTATTTTGTGTCTGTTTTCTACAAGAGTAAGTGTTACTGTAGCTGTAAGAAACAACAAAACTGGTGTGTTTTTCTATTCTGCTTTGAGTGAATTTGATGTTATTTTTCCTTTCCTAATAGTACATAAAGATCTATAGGGAGATTTTCTTGTTTGTTCAGAGGATGATAATCTTGGCTCTGTAGCAATTTAAGCCAAAAAAGTATTTTGATACAGTGTGCTCTTTCTTCAGGGTCATGACTTTGTTGGAGCTGGTTTGAGAAGTAATTAAGATATAGCTACTCTCTCTGGAGAAATTGGAGACCAAAGGACCAAACATTTTCTTCACTGATAGTAAGTGAGCAGCTTTCTCAGGTGCATCCCAGGTTTGCTCTCCAGGGCAGCCAGGTTGCCTTTCCAAAACATTGAGGCCATGACTGTGAGGCTTTCTAACGCTCCAAGCAACTATTGACTTTGTCTGTGGCCAGGGCCTGCTCTGGTACCTGTAATATGGATTAATTACTTCCATGAATTCCAGTTCTGACAGGTAAGGCATATGAAAATTAAGAAGGTGATTAATGACAGTCAACATGGCTTAACTAAGGGCAAATCATGCCTGACAACTTTGGTGACAAGGTGACGCAAATTCAGTGTCAAGGTTGGCATTCAGTGACAGGCTAACACATTTGGTGGGAAGGAGTGCAACTGATGTACTCTTCTCAGACTTGTGCAAAGTGTTTGATACTTTCCTGCATGACATTCGAGTCTCTAAGTTTGAAAGATATGGATTCCATCAATGGACCACTTGGTGGATAAGGAACTGTCTGGGTTATTGCAACCTAAGAGTAGTGGTCAACAGCTTTGTGTCTAATGGATATCAGTGGTGACTGGTGTTCCCCAAGGGCTAGTACTGGGACAAATGATGTTTAACATATTTATCAGTTACATGAAGAGTGGAAATGAGTGCACTCGCTGCAAATTTGATGATGAGACCAAGCAAACTGTGTGGTGAAATCAACATGCTGGAAAGAAAGGATGCCATCTAGAGCAACCTTAACGGGCTCAAGAGGTGGGCCCATGGAAACCTTAAGAAGGTCAATAAAGACAAGTGCAAGGTCCTGCACTTGAGTTAGGGCAATCCCAAGCACAAGATGTGGGATGAATGGATTGAAAGGAGCCCTAAGCAGAAGAAGGACTTGGGGGGTGTTGATAAGGAGCTCAGCATGAGCCAACAATGTGCACTTGCAGCCCAGGAGCTCCATATCCTAGTTGACCAAAGATAAAGTGAGGGGATTCTCCCCATCCACATCACTCTTGTGAGACCCAACCTGGAGTACTATGTCCAGTTCTGGACTCCCCAACAAAAGGAGGACACGGTTCTGTTGGGCTGAGACTAGAGGAGGGGTATGAAGATGATCAGAGAGCTGAAGCACTTCTTCTATAAAAACAGTCTTAGAGAGTTGGGATTGTTCAGCCTGGAGAAGAGAAGGATCTGCGGAGACCTTAAAGCAGCCTTCCAGTATCTGAAAGGGGCCTAGAGGAATGCTGGAGGGTGACTTTTTACAAGAGTGTATAGTGACAGGGCAAAGGGGAATGGTTTGAAACTGGAAGAAAGTAAATTTAAATAAGATATTAGGAAAAAATTCTTCACTGTGAGGGTGGTGAGACACTGAAAGTGGGTGGCCCGAGAAGTTGTGGATGTCCCTTCCCTGGAAGTGTTCAGCGACAGGTTGGATAGGGCTTTGAGCCATCAAGGTCTTCCTGCCCATGGCAGGGCAGGATTGGTACTAGGTGATCTTATACTTGCCTTCTAACCTAAACCATTCTATGCTTCTGTGAATCTATGATTAAGGAAGGCAGTCAGCATTTTTCTGTCATCAGAAAGAAAAGATCAGCCTTAATTCTTAATGCCCCTATTACTTACTGGTTATAAAATCTGAGTGATTTCTAATTAGTGTTTTATCTTTAATCACAACAAAAAATCCCATTTTTTTTTCTCCTTGGGAATTTCCGTAAATATATTGTTGTAGCATACTTCCCTTTATTTGGAAATGCCATTAGTACTTATGGGTCTCACATCATGTTTGTGGAAGACTTTGAACTTGATATCATGGAACTGGGATTCAATGAGACCACAATTACCATGCCCATAGGATGTGAAAACTGATGGTTCTCAGCTGAAATAGCCCTTTCAGAAACAGTCTTACCAGAAGTGCCAAAACACAGGCACCCTAGTTAATGGAGAGCTGTTTTTCTTACCTTCTATGTCAACATTTTTCATAGACAGTTGAAAGCATTTCCTTAATTTTGGGAAAAATTTGCTGGTCATAGACTTGTCTTGTGTTCATGGCGTAAATTTCAGTCTAGTAGTTTTTCCTCCTCATGTTTGTTTTGGGCTGTTTGACACCTGTTGAATCTCCCTATCCTGTCTTTCAAATTTTCTTTTTAAAAGTTCAGTTTTATTCAAAGTTGGCCTTATACGTGTGAAAGATGCTAAATGCAGAGCCTGAAGAACACTTGAGGAAATAAGCATAGATCATTTATAAGGAAATCATCCGCACTTCAGCAATATGTGTAAGAGCTTTATATAATCAGCTAGTTTCTAAGGCCTTGCCCCTAACCAGGAGAATAATTGTAAGAATCCCTTTTTGGTTCTGCTCTTTGGCTGTGGGGTTCTAATATCACATGGATTGTAATTTCGTAGCACGACTCTCCAAAATCAGCGTGAAATACCATGTATAAGTTTCTGTCTAGGTGAAGAGTTGCACGCAGTTATCTTTTGTACGGGAATAGAGAGGCTCAATCTCAGATGTCTTTTTGTATTTCCTTACTGCTCCAAGAAGTAACCAGCAATGCGTAAGTATGTCTGCAAGGCACTGTCAGGAGAAAAATCTCCACATTTTTGGCCCCATCCTTTAAATGTAAAATAAAGAAGATGGAATTGCTCTAGAGGACTCAAAGAACACCATGCTGGATTTTCTGTCAAAGCTTCATTTTTTTTTCCTTCAATATTTTCACTTCATGTCAAGTCTTTCTCCCATCATACATCTTAGACACTTTGTGAGGAACAGTTTGATTTGAGTGCTCTAGTAGGTTAGAAGTAGTGTTGACAAAATGCATTTCTGTGGGACTGTACAAGGTGTTAAACCTTCAGACATAATGTTCGGTCTTCCAGATGTGGTCTCATATCAAAATCATGAAAAAGAAAGAGACAAAGGTAATTACTTCATATATAGGTTTCAAGTTCAAATCTCACCTCAATTAAATAACTACTCGCAGAAAGTGAAATATCTATAACAAGACACTATGGTAAGAAACTCACTCCAGGAAGTACAACGTGACAGAATGAGAAGGTCAGCCTTGAATGGGGGTGTCTTGAAGACTATTTCATTCCTCTGACTGCTTGGATATAGGCTGATGTTGCTCTCTTTTTAAGAAAATATTTGAAAATCTCAGTTATGTCACTGCTGGATAAAGCAGAAAAGCTTTTTAAAAAACAGTTTGTGGTGGGCAGGTAGATGACCTTCAGGGAAATTATTTTCTAGAAACCTGCTTCATATTTTTGGAATTTGAAAAGAAGGTTCTGTTTCCAGAGTAAGAAATTAACAAACCTTTATCACATTGTACCTCACAAGTAGCACAGTACTTGGAGGAACTGAAACATTTGAACAACTGACCTTTAGAAATCTGCAAAGCAGTGGCAGATATAGCCTGCATTCTTCAGTGATTTCTAAAAGCTTTAGTCCACAGTCTTCAGGCACAATGAGTTTTAAACCAGTTCTCTGTTCCCAACATTTGATACAACAATGCTAGTGATCATTCGCTGATCATCTGCTCATGTCTCCTTTTAGGACTTGACTTTCTGGCTACTAGACTAGCAAGATATCTGATTAGCCAGACAAGTCTTTGCTATGCTCTGCATTCAGCTATTTTGCTTGGAAATTATTTTATCTCTCTTCCTGTTTTTGTACATGGAACAATCTCATTAAGAAGCTGTCAGTTGCATCTCTGCCATCTCTTCACACTGTGTTCAGATATCACCCTGGGTTTTATCTAGCTCAGTTCTTATTTTAATCTCAGATTTGCTGAAGCTTCTGCAGCATATGTTTCCACAGTCCAGTCCAAAATCAATTTCTCTTGTATCCAGTACCTATGAATTAAGATCACATCTTATCACAGTCTTTTACCTGTGGAGAATATTTTGAGGCAGCAGCTTGCAGTGCTTGTTACCAAAAAGTGAGATCAGAACTGTTTCTGAAGTGATTCCTATTCTTCTACAACTGGAGTTGTGATGGGTTATAGAAAATTAATAAAGAGCTGATACAGCCTTAAAAACTTATAAACTAAATATTTTTGATAAACTGAATATTTGGACTTAATACTATCTGCATGGTTTGTACTGTCATCCAAAGTTATGTGCACACTAGCTTCATATAAAGTCATGTATATGTACAAGTTTGCTAATCTTGAATTGTTAAAGTTAAGCAGGATTGTCTTGAATAATTCAGATTTATTTATTTCCAGTGAATTCACAACTGTATTTATCCTTGGGAGGTTTGCCAGACTCAAAGGACATCTGAAATTTTCTATAAACTCCAGTTCTGGGATTAAGCAATGAAACATCTAACCCATCAGTGTGAAAGCAATATCAAACAATAAATACTCAGGGTCCTTAAGCACATATAAGCAGTAAAAACACATACTATAAACTGATCCTAGAAACCACGCCGAACTAATTTTATTTTTTTCTTTTAGACAGAAATACTTTCATACTGCTCCATGGAATGTTTATCATCTTTTACAAAAAGCAAGACAGTAAATATCTTTCTTTCCCGCTCCATAAAATCTTGAAATCTGGGATCTTAGTGGTTTTACACTGAGATAAAACCTTGGTCTTCTAAGATTTTTATTTTATTTTTATTTTCTTCAGAAAAACGGAGTGAAAATTGTCTGCAAGAGAGCACTCATGTAGCATATGAGATACCCAGGTTTTATGCTGTTATTCCTGACTCAGGCTAGGAATTTGCACCTGCGTTACCAAACCCAGGTAGATGGTCTGACCTGCCACCTGTTCTGGCCTCATGTCCTCCTGCTTTGATTAACCAATCCATCTTGGATCTGGAAGGTATTTCCCAGTCAGTTCTGGTCTGAAAACCCCATTTGTGTTTTCACATGAAGAAGCAGCTAAGAAGATTCCCAACAAGCTCTGTGTCTGACAGTGATGCTGTTTTGGCAAATAAATATATGTGCAAAATTTAAATATGAGCAGACCTAGAATTTTGCAATTTTGAGGTGTGTTCTAGTGTCATGTAAAACACAGCTACTGCAGAGTGTGCTGTTGTCATGGCTTAGCAGTTCAGGTGGACCACAAACCTAAGGAGAGAATTTCTCTCTATTTCCCCCCAGCCCCCCACAAAGGGAAGATAAAAGGGGAGTAAAGACTGGAGACTTTAAGCTGGAAGCTGAAAGCAATTGGATACAGATTTACTAACACAGGGGAAAGGTAATAACACAAGGGATAAAGTAACAAAGAATAAAAATATATACAAATATATATATGTATATATATACATATTTACACAACCTGACAGATAGCACGTGGCAAGCTGGTAGTGACAAACAGCAGCCCAGCCAGCAGGAAGCCCTGTCTTTCAAGATCTTTATTATATAGAATATGGTAGGAAGTGTGAGGGAATAGATTCCTCACTTTGCATTCCACCCCTCTGAGAGTCTGAAAGCCCTCCTTCTTTAGTTCCTTCTTTTCAAAAGATGACAACTGTATCTGCTTCAAAACCAATACAGTTTGGTTTACATATTAAACAATTTAGAAGCTACGAGCACCTGGGTTGGTGGTGCTCTGCATGAACCCTGACAGAGAAGCACATGGAGGAAAGAAGGAGTGAGCAGTGCCAGGGAACTTCTTAGGAGAGGTCAACTTTCCTCATATAGTCAACACATTATGACAAATATATATTATATATTTATACATATGTGTATATATATATAAAATCCTCTAATCAATACCAATGTTGAACATTGGGGTTCTTTTCATTGGCATACAATCTATTCTCATTGGCTGAAAATTATGATAGTTGCTCTTTGGATTTGGGGACTTCAGCTACCAAAGTTTAATCTTGTGATTTGTTAGCTAACACGATAAGGGATTTATGGCCAGTTTGTCCTTACAACAGCAGCTGGACTTAGCACTGTCATGGGGTAGCTGGCTACCAGAGGGTAGGTAGAGGATTGGAGAGTTGCTCAGTTAGTGGCCTGGTATCAGCAAGTGAGGGTCAGAAGCTTGATGCCTAGCATTGGCTTGTTGCTCCTGTCCATGTTACTGCTGGCAGTAATTTTTTTAAAATTTTTTAATTTTTTTTTTTTTTTTTTTTTTTTTTTTTGCTGAATTGAATGTTATAAAAAAATAAAATGTTTGGTGATGTTCTTATGACTGAATAACACTGTAATGTAATCAAACAGAAGGAAAATGTCCTGGGCCAGGTTATTCATGCTAGTGAAAAGTGGCATAGAGCTGCTTCATGGAGAAGTATTAGCTGCCTAGGTCTTCTCCATATGATGGAAACCAAGTCTTGGTTTATCAGGCTATGCAACAAGCTGCCTTGACAAGACTGATACTTTTCTTGGATAGTTTGTCAAGCAGGTCTTGGAGACAAGCTTGGCCCATACAGATTAGGTACTGGTGTCAAAACTGACAGGTGTGCTGATGCAGTGTTTGTGTATGTCAGGGACGATGTTGACGTTTCAGCTCTGACAAGACTTCTTGTTGACTTAAAGAAAAATTTGGGGTTGGAAAACTTGCTGTCGTGGGAGAACAAATTCTGAATTAATGTGGATGTGAATAAAATTTAGGTAGAATCTCTGTTAGGCAGAGCAGAAGAGGAATATGAAAACCACTCTGAGAAAGACTTCAGAGCTTTCTTAGATGTTAAATAGAATGTAGAAAGTTTTACTGTTCTCGTTTTTCCTTGCCAAAATACCTCTTTTCTAAGGGTGATTTGAACACTGCAGATGAAAAAAAATAATCAGATGTAAGGTGAGCTCTTCTAGCTGAGATCTGTCTTAATCTGTCTTAAGGTACATTAAATGAGTTTAAGACAGGGTATATATATGGGAGAAGATACTGAAATAGAAGTAAAAAATAATTCTACTCTGAGAAGTGACAATAACCAGTATTCCTTATTTCCCCATAGTTTCCATATTTAACAGTTTCAACTTAAAATTAAAAAGGTGTGGGTTTGTTTTCTTCCAGGACAGCAGTACATGTTTATCTTTGTAGCCAAGTTACTTCTTTTAACTTCACCCCTTGCTGCTACTTACACCCTTGAAGGTGTAGGTAACAGTAGATACATTATAACTTCAGTATGTCTGCAATATGTTCTTTGGGGCACATGTTTAGCCAGTCACTGAGCATGCAAGTAAGGTTCAGTGGTTCAGTGCTGTTCAAAGAAGAATGAGTGTCAATGCATATAGCCAGGGTTACTCTGTGGGGCCTGGTGGAATGCAATGCTTGGTGCCAAAAGCAGTACATGCAACCAGCTCCAGTAGCAAGTAACATTGATACACATATTTTGCATAGCAAAAGTTGTTTGTTTTGTTTTGCTTTTCAACCTATTCACCAATACGTGAAATGTACATAAAATATGCTCTGGAAATTTTGACTTTTCTTGCTTTTTTTTTTTTTTTTTTTTTCCCTGACAGGAGCTGCTCTCTGAACTTCATATGTTATGCAATGTTTTTGTAATCCAATGTGGATCCATTTTATTTGAACTGTAGAGGTTTTTTTTGTGTACATGGTGTGTGAAATGGGTCAGTGCTATATACCTTTTAGTTTGTCTCTGAGAGGGAATGCAGTTTGTCATGGAAGGTTTTGCATATACCTCCTCTTGCTGTTTTTCTAGGCAAGCTGAACTCTTATCTGGACAAAAAAAGGAAAAGATTTCGAGTGTTTACTGTTGTGAAATTCCCACTCTGATGTGCAAGCAGGCTTATGCCTGGATCCACAATCTTAGCTTTAATAAGCAATTTGGACAGTTGTTTAACATGAAAATTTTCTCATTTCTACCTTGAACTCATTATGATATGAACTGAAATGTACTTCTCTGCAGGATGTTGCTTAAAAGCCTGATTCTAAACACACACATTATTACAGAAGATTTACATATGAAGGACTATATAAATTAAATTACTGCTCTTATTAAATTGGGATTAATGTTTAATTACAGCTATTTTAGAAATGCTGACTACAGATCCTTGACTTGGGCATAATTACACAAAAATACTGTCTGTTGTGATATTTATTCTGCCTTGCCTGGGTTTTAGATCATGTTCTAAAATATTGTACTGAAACATATTTGAAATACAAACATTTTCCAATGAAAAATACTTATGAATTAAATTAATTTTTTGAAGTGTTATGATGTTTATGTGAAGATCATTCTGCCCTTATACCATATTTAGGCACAGTTTTGACTCCCTGGGCAATTCTTCTACAGAACAGTGGATTATTCCAGCAATTTGTGCATATCTTTGCAGCTTTCAGGCTTAGTTTGAATAGTAACTGGCTTCTCTAGAAATCCTGGAGAATTCGAGAGCTTAACACCAAAACAAAGCATTCGCTGGATCCAGCAACCTGGGTAAAAAGCTGTCTTAGATAAGCAGTAGAGACTGCCAAAGAGGGGAATAAAATTATGATTCCTTTTGACAACAGATAGTTAAGCCTAAAATAGAAGGAGACATCTAATATCGTTCATCTGTAAACTCTCTCCTAGAGGTGGAATCAACCCTACGTAATGAAAAAAACAAAATATGAATATCTCCTCCATTAACTCAGTGGTTAGGACATGCAGTGGGGTACATTCTCAAATGTCTTTCTTTACTGTCTGATTTGAAGACAGCTAATCCTGTTATTAGGTACTATAGGCTTGTGTTTTTCCACCACAAAGTTTTTTCCTACAAATAATTTAAGGAACTGAGGTTTAGATTAACTCTTTTATGTCTTCCTACCACTTGTCCCAGGATTACCTTGTTAGATGTATTAAGTAGAATGGCCTCCAGTGCAGAAATAGAGAAACAGTGATTCCACGGTACTGTGCAATTCAGGCACTGTCCTGGGATGTGGAGAATTTACGTAAGATACTGATCTGAATTAATGGGTGTCAATTTAGTGCTCTTATCTAATGGTTATGCCAGAGAGTGCTTCCAAGAAGTCTTGCCAATCACTACCTTTTTACACAAGGTGTAATCAGCTTCAGTCCCTAAATCACCTTTGTAATAAGCATGGTGGAAGAATACCCTCTAATGTTACCAGTACTAGGGATGCATTAAGACTCCTGGTAGATCAATGATGGCTATAGAATTAAACATATATTTTTTTTGTAATTTTGAATCTACTTTATTGGAATGAAATTCTATTTTGTGAAACAACATGTTTCATGAAATCCACATTCTTGTGTAAATAACCATAAAACTATCATCCAGCATCCTGTAGATGGAGATACCTCCGAAAAACTCTTTTCTGACACAAAACAATAGGATGTTGATCTGAGGTCATCTAAGCTCTGTCCAGGCCCTGTAAATGCAAATTGGCTAAGACCAGCTAGACTTGCCACCAAACATTATGTATGTGCCAGAGAAGGGATTAACAAAAGGACATCAGAGGATGACTTCCAAGAAGAGAACCAAATAAGAATACAAATATTACAATTAGTTCCATGGCACTGGATAAATATTACAATTAGTTCCAGGAAACATGATGTTTATTACAATGAGTTTTTTACATATGCATCTACTAGTATAATACAAGTCTCTCTTGTCATGCTGGGAACGATCTTTGGGAACGATCTGTCCTGTATCCAGCACTGCAATAAAAAATTCCTGCCTTCTAACATGCAAAGACAAGTGTTAGAGGGCTCTTTCAGCAACCAAAATTTATGGTATCTACAACAGCATCAGGCTTGTATGGTGATATCATGCATCTGTCTTATTTTGTCATGCTGAAATTTTAGGAGATATGGATGTGCTTAAAGGAAATAGTATCACTTGTAAAACAGTTGAACCCCTTGTGAAGGTGATCTCTTCATTATTTGTTTTTTTTTTTTTTATGCCACTAGGTGCCTTTTTCCAGTTGAGATGATTGGAAGTTGAGTTTTTTCTGAAGATGAAAGATATACCTGGATGGAAGGCTGGAAGATTCTTTAAAATAGGAACTTCTAAAAACGAGGTTCTTTAAACTGGGGATGGTATTTCTCCCCTTAAAATAACTATATGTAACTCATGTTTCAAGTTCAAAATATTTGGCTTCAACTATCCCCAGTCTTCCTGATACCTTTTTCTTTCTCTCATTGATTTGCCTTCTCTAACTTGCCACCTGACAAGGCACTTAATCAAATGCACAGGACAGGATAAAGGGAGATACGGACACTAGTGCAAAAATCCCAAAGAAAATAGGTATTTTAATACTTATGAAGAGAAGACATAACATTGCCCTCTTAAATAGGGTCCACAGCTGTTCAGCTGATGGAGCCACCTATCTCTCTAGTTCGTAACGTCCAGAAAATAATCAATTTTACTGATATTTTTAAGGCACTTCAAAATAATGTGAAATGCCTATGCAGCTTTCAAAAAATAAACTAGATATGAAGATACATTCTCTTAGACATAGGATTTTGAGAATAATTTTCACAACTTTCAGATAAATGTAAAATCATAGAAGTTATTAAAAATGGCCAGCTGATGGTTCTCCTTGACTTTAGGGATTTCATATGATTAATTTGTTTTTCTTTCTAATTCCCCTTGTGCCTATCTAATATCTGCAGGTACCAGAAGATCTCTAAAATATATGATCTTCAACCTATCAATATAATAAATATGTGCCACTTAGTTTTCTCTCTTATTACATTCAAATTGTCTTCATTTCTCACCTCTCACAGATTTGTACTACTATAAATTATTGACATGAGAAGTCCTACATCATGATAGTAAGGTTACTGAAAAATGTGTTCTGTATTATAAGGAAAATAACTTTAGCCTTATTTCAAGTTACCTGCAATTACCCCTATTTCTCTGCTTCACCTTAAATAATTTTTTTTTTTTTTTTTTTTACACAGAGTTGACTGTCAGTGTGTGAGGCAACATCTGTATTGATAAACACACCCATTAGACAGATTTCCATTTTGTCTCTGCTAGTACTTGGATGATTCTATTTGAAGCATCAAGAAGGAACAGTAAATCTCAGCAAAGGCACAAGTTTAGCAAAAGATTAGAATGCATTTCACAGTTTTTCTACAAACATTCTTTGGTATATCTGAAACTGTGCATATTGATACTATTTTTTTCATCAAAATGTGAACTCACTGGATTCTTAGTTGTGCTGAATCTAAGTGTGTTTACACAGTATGTAGCATCATGTGTCTTGTCGTTTGGAATCTTTAAGTACTTCCATCATTAATGTAAATAATACACTATTGTATCAGTAGAGGAGTAACATTTTTACAGTCCACTCAAGCCTGGGGTTTGTTATTAAAATAGAGTGTACATATTGGAAAGACAGAAAGAAAGAACTCTCTCTTTCTTGGGCCATAATACTAGTGTTTCAATTCTCGTGTGGCCTTCAGCCAACTGCTCTAACAACCTCTCTAAATTTTTTTCTGCATTGCTCTGGAAGTTGAATGATCCTGACAAGGTAAAATCATTGTTCCTTATCAGTATGACGTGCTGTTACCATAAACTATGTCAGCCTGTACTACACATCAGCATCACATTCCTAAGATACAAAATAATTTCCTTTATTCTCATTACTTAGCACATTTCTCACATTCTCATCTGATGATCTCATAATTTCACACATTCACATAAACATAGAAAGGAATTATTCTAACTGCTTGTGAAGGCTGAAGGATGTTTGGAGATAAAAAGTTTTTCTAGATTCTTTATCAGTCATTTCATGTTTTGTTGATCTGGTCTGCTGCTTCCTGGAGTTGAATGGCATTTGAGCAAAATACTCAAGTAAAAGCTTTCAGAGGTGCCAGGTGGATAATAACAGGCTGTGATTTCTTGCTTTGTAATCATGACTGCTACTTATTCTTTCCTTTTACCTATCATAATTTTACTCTCCCCACCCACCCTTTTTTTTCCCCTTCTTTTTTAATTTAGAGGAATAATTAGCTCTCTTAACTATCCATTAAGAAAATAGGTTGCACGGAAGTCATTAAGAGAAGGAGTAATGTGTGTTGTTTGCTACTATAAAGTCAACCAGCAGAAGGTACTAATGGCTTTCCTGCTTATGTAAATGTTAACATACCTAGTGCTGGAATGTATATTTGAAAACAATGGTACATTACCAGATGTAAACAAAAAAGGCAAGCTAGGCATCCAGTCTGCATGTCAGTGCCTGCATTTTATTGCCATCTCTTTGGTGAACATTTCAAACGGTCCTATACCTGGCACATGAGTTCGTTGAAAAGGTTGTGTACAGGAGAGAGTAAGTTGCCATGTTGACATGTGCTCATTGGAAGACTAAAGCCTGAAGAAACATTTATAGAATTATCATAATTTCCTGCCTATCTGTGGTGGTGTTATTGTACAAGTAGGTGGATGCTCAACGCTTTGGAAAAGCTGTTTGATGTGTACTGTAATTACAATACACCAGTGCACCAGAAACTGGGGAGAACTAAAAAATCTAGGCTTTATTAGCAATGTTCTTTGGACTCAGCTGCTTGCCTCTGAGACTGTGGGGTGGTGGGTGCCCAGCCAACGGGACTGCTGGACATGGTTCACTCCAGGGGTGCAGGGTCCAGTCTGCCAGAGAGAGCAGCTGAGACAGGACAGGGGGTGGCAGAGCCCTCTGCACCATGGGTCAGCCTGAGCTGTGGGACAGGCTGTGTCAGGGACCTTCACTCTGGCTGTAGTGTCCTAGGTAGGCTGGCCTGGCCACCCTAGCCTGCTGGAACCTAAAAGGTGTGGTCGTGCCAGGCCAATGTCAATGAGCAGCTTCATACCTCTGAGGTGTCTCTGTGTTGTGCACATATTTGCTGTGAACTTGAGCCATATTGTGTTTTCAAACCCTCCTCTGCCTTGGTGCTTTCACTTCATGTTTAAGTGGATTTTTGCCATTTAGGTGCTATGGCAAGAACAATATATACCCCTGTCCTGGGTGTAAAGTGGACAAGGCAGCAGGTGACAACTAGAAGAAAGTGGACTTTAGTGAATAAATAAAGCACCATCAATACAGAAACAAACAGGGAGACACTGCTCCATGAAGTCTCCCAGCACCATTATGTTTTGGTTGTCAATCAGTTGGCGTTCTATCTGCCAGCACTCTCCTGAGTCATCCCAGCCAGAGGTCATTCCAGCCTCCTCATTTCCAACAATACACACATTTGCAGTTTCGATGACTTTGTTTGGTTTTGTTTTGTTTTTTGTTTTTTTTTTCCTTTTTGTTAAGATCCCATGCAACTTACAATTCAGATCCCTTGTGAACAAAGTCGAACTGTGAAGGGTCGGGTGGAAGCAGAAACTTTTATTTGACAAATGACATAGGCAAAGTGATATAACACAGCTAAAGTATGGCAAATATGTTGCATGGCATAGAGAGGGAGAGAGACAGAGAGAAAGAGAGATATATAACCATCCATGGATCCAGTGGCATCCGTTGATCTTTTTTCTTTGGGATGGGGGTCCAATTCCAGACAGGGCAAAGGTCCAGTGCAGGGTGGTGGGCTAGTGCTAGGCGTCCATAAATTAATGCATGGTGTTCCTTATATGTCTCAGAGTTTCCTTCACTCAGGTGACTGATTCAGGACGCTGAAGTCTCTCCTCTCAGGAGGGTTCCCTCACCCCACTATTGTCTGACCTGCCCTCGGTCAATAGCAGTGGTTAAACAGTTTGCCAGGGGTGTCAGCTCACTGCTCCATCTGGGTGTGAAACCCCACCTGACTTTTTCAGTCACAACATTCTATTTGCCTTACTGTCATTTGAGGCAAAAAAGTTTTATTATCTGTAAAAATATTTTTTAAAAATACAGAATCTGCATAAAGTGCACAAAGTGATATGCTAAATGATGGCCAAGAATTCAGAGGCAGATGGAGGTCCTTTTTGCCTGTGTCTCTGAGGCAGCACCATACTGCTGCTGGGATCTTTTTTGAGTTTATGCCTGCCAAAAGTATCAAAGTGTAGTTTGTCTCCTCATGTTTTTGTGGAAATACATGGAACATGACATATTTGTGCACAGGTACGGTCTCCATTTTGGAAGCATGCCAGCAACAATAAGCATTATCATGGATGGCAGGGACTGTAACTCAGTTGGTGTAAGATCCTTCAAACTAATGAGGAAATTTGAAAAAAAAAAAAAGAGGTTTTCAAAGGACTTGTCAGATACTTTCCAAAATTAATGTTTAGTATGAACTCTAGAAACATCTAAACTCTAGTATGAACATCTAAAAACATTTGTGAATACCACTTTGGACACCTGTGGGATACATTTCATAATACCAGTTATTGTAATAGTATAATAACTCACATAGAGCTTTTTTTCAAATAGAAGTTTTAGAAGCCCACATTCTTGATGTTTATATCTTTTCCACAGCAGAGTAATTTTCTTCATCTCTTTTTTGTCACGCCTGAGAGTCTGAAATATAAAAGATTCAGACCGAAACACAGGCAAAGAACACAGACCTTTTTAAAAGTACCTGGTCATGGAAACATTACTTTCTTCTCTACCACAAGCATGCAGTCAGGTGTTCCAGGAAGTTAAGACAATTTTATTCAATTTGTTTAATAAAGTAATGGAATGATTATAATTGGATAAAGAAACCCTCAAACATGTTTATAAATAATTAGTGGTATTTGCAAATCAGATCTGAGCCTGCAAAAGACCAAGTTTTTGGTCCTAACTGGCAGTGTTTGCTGCAGCAGAATTGGGCTTTCTGTATCATGAAAGGATAGTATATAATGATTTTGCAACAAATAAGATTTTATAGGTAATTAAATGTTTTCTACCTTGTAAAAATGCTACTCAGATGTACAAAGTAACCCTAGTCAAAGAAGGAAATATGCCATATTTTGTTGTCAATATTTTTCTACTACACATCCTGGTAAGAGAGAATGTAGGACCTTTTCAAGAACTTCAAATTTCAGTTTTCCTGCTAGATGTCTGAGGCTGCTCTCCACACATTGTAATTCCCTTAGGGCAATGCCTCTGTCTTTTTGTTGTTTGTTTGTTTTTGTTTGTTTGTTTGTTTTTGTTTGTTTGGTTTTTTGTTTGTTTGTTTTTGTTTTTTTAATAACTTGCAGCGTAAAGAAACATTTACTAGTCTGTGTGGACTAACCCACAGAAAACTAGATTCACTGATGTTATTGGGAAGTGCAGATTATACCTTCATTTGTCATGAAGAGTACATATGTGTACTCTTCATGTACATATAGTACATATGAGTACATATGTGTGGGAGTACATATGTGCCATGGGATTCATAATTCAGAAAGAAACTGTGGTGTGTGTGTGGTGCCTTTAGCTGTATCAACCCCACAGCTTTCTCAGACAACATACTGGATCAGCTCATCTATTTCTGAGCTAATGTCTCATTTTTAAGATTGTTCTCACAGGACTGCATTTTCTCACCTTTTTGCTGCAGTCTCTTTTGTAGCTGACTTCCCACTGGAAGAAGGGAGATGTGGCTGTGGAGCTTCCTCTTGATTGTCTTGGTAAAGCTACCACTTGAATTTTAAAACAACATAAAAAAATGGGCATATAAAAAAATAATCTCACATAAATTCTCCAAAAGCATGCATGTCAATTCAGGTTCCCTCCCCTCCCTTTGCTCTTTCCCTTTCTTTACCCCTCACTTTCCTGCATCATGCAACTACCATGAGTTTTCTAGAAGAATAAAAATGTTTGTTGACATGCTGCCCCATGAGAGTTTATTGTGATGAGCATGTGTTCTGGAAGCTCAAGGCAAAAGATCGCTCCCTATTTCCCTTGCCTTGATTTTTCTTGAACGCATTTTGAAACACTGTGTCTCAGAAAAAGCTGGACTTCTGCTTAGAGAAGTGACATTCTAGTGAAGATGGGTATTTAATGAAAGAAAAATAAAACTAAAGATTACTCTGGAGTATGCACGCAGTCCTGTGTGGTGGTTCTGATGTGACTGAAATATTGACCTCTACTTTTGGGTAAGGATAAGCTCCAGCTTGAACAGAACCAGTATTTTTGTTTGTTTTGGGCAGAATATTAAAAACTTAGATAGGTTACTGAATTCCTAAGGAAAGCTGGGGCCATTTTTTTTTTTTTTTAAATCTCTTTTTGATTCTTCCCTTTACTGGTAGCAAGCCTCAGGTGGCCTCTGAGACTTTTAGAGGCTGATGTAAAAACCTGTCTTGAATTTATCTTATTTTCAAACAGACTATGCAACATTATAAAAATATCTTTTCTCAAGAAATCCTTAGAAAATGTACTGCTGGTTATGGATGTGATTAAATTAATTAATTTTATATGTTATATTTCTATATCAGTTTTTAGCCTGAGCATTTAATTTCTTGACTTTCTGTTCTCCAGTGGAGGCGTTTCTGTTCCATCCAGTGTTACAACACAAACTCTGTGAGGCTGGAGGAAATAATATGACAAACCAGTTTGTCTTGCAGGATAATATGCTTCCAAATAGAATATGGTAAAGGCTTTTTATCTGAAACATTTTTTGTTACTGTGATTTGAAAATTCTCCTTTGTAGAAATGGAAATTTAGGCACTTCATCAAGAAGCTTGGTTTTTTTTCCGCTGTTAGCTGTGAGAGGCCCAAGCTCCCTCTGCACTCTGGATAAATCAAATCAGAAAAATGAAATAAAAAGGGCTGGATTACCAGATGAATGGGGACTTCTGGAAAGCAGACCCAGCTGTTTTTTGAAGTAGAATTGTCCAGTCTGGTTGACCACTGTGTTGATATCTTTGGATTGTTTTCAGCTACCAAATTTTGTTAAAAGAATTAAAATGGTTTTCCTGATACTGTGTTTCTGTGTAAACTTTTATGGTGTAATCTTTTATGCCTGTGTCTTGGGTTCATGCAGTGGTGTTTTGGAAGCCGGGTGGGAGCATAGGGGCAGCTTCTGTGAGAAGCTGCTGGAAACACCCCTGGTTTCAATCCCTGCCCAGTCTTTGCTCAAGGGTGAGCAGATATGGGAAGCTGGAGGCACCTCTGAGAGTAACATACTCAAGAATGGGAAAATGAAAACGTAGAAATATAAGAAAAAGACTCACAGAGTAGAGTAGAGAATTAAGCAAGAAAGAAATGCCAGAGAAAAGACATCAAGGTCAGTGAAGAAGGAGAGGGAAAGATGCCAAGGAGAGATTTCCCCACAGCTCATGGTGAGATGGCAGCTGTGCCCCTGCAGCCCTGCCCCTGCAGCCCATGAGGGAGCACGGTGGAGCAGTCCCTAAATGGCCACAGAGGGGTAAATGTAGATTGGTAGCACCTGAGGTGTCACAGGTGGGCAGAGGTGAAGCTGCAGCCAGTCCATGGTTGCAGAGAGGGACAGATGTGGTTATAGAGCAGTGGAGGACCCTGTGGCAGAGGCTGTGACTGTTTTCCCAGAAGAGACTGTGACTCTGTGAGCAGCCTGTGCCTGAGGGACTGCACCTGGGGGAGGGACTCATGTCGGAGGGGTTCCTGAAGGACTCTCTCCCTTGAGAGGGACCCCGTGTTGGAGAGGAGAAGAACATGAGAAGTCCTCCCTCTGAGGAGGAAAGAATGGCAGAAAAAACATATGGTGAACTGACCTTAAACCCTGACTCCTTATCCCCCCTCATCCTCCTGAGGGAGAGGCAGAAGCGAAGTAATCCCAGCGTGGAAAGTGGGATCAGAGGTGGGGTAAAGACTTTAAGATCTGTCCATGTTTCCTCTTTCTCCTTGTAGATTGAATTAGTGTTTTTTCCTTCCCAATTTGAACCTGTCTGGTTTTTCTGCCTGTTACCGTAACTGTGGAACGCAAACCTCAATTTTCACCAAGCCTGAAGGTGTATTTTCTCCTTCCTGTCCCATGGTGGGGTGGGGGGGGATGTGATTGATCAGAGGCCTGGTTGACATCAGCTGGGCCTAAACCATGACAGTCAGTGACCCTGCTCAGGAGGTCTCTGGGATTCCAGCACCAAGAGAACATGAAACAGGACACATCATCTGGTACATGAATAGGACATATTCTCACATACTGAGAAGAAGTTAATACAACCCAAACCTGATTTACTATGTATTTCTTCTTCCTTTGAATGTTGGAATTACTCTTCCTTCTTACAAGTGTCTAATTATGATGGCCAACAGCAGGTATGCATAATAAAAGTGCATGGAGCTATGGAAGTGCAAATTGGCCTGGAAAAAATACCTGTTGATTCATAAGAATTGTAAAGGATTCACAAAGTAAGCAGCATGATAGGCTTAGTGCCAGTGTGCCAATACTTCGATGTCTAAGGCAGAACTTATATCCTTTATAAGGCCAAAGTCCCTTCGCAAGCTTTCAGGCAAGGCTTGTTTGTTTGTTGAGCTAAAAAATGACTGGTAATAGTATTCAGAAAAACATTAGAAAATATTTTCCTTATATTTATATAAGGTGAAAATTGCAAGTGCTTCTCTGTCTCCAGGTTTAGGAACGCATTAATTAATTGTAAAATTAGCAAATTACACAATAATTAACTATGACTTCAACCAGAAGCCTTAAACTGAAATAGAGTGGGTACATAAGATTTTACTTATTAATAACTATAATGTTTATCAAAATAAACACATTTATTTGAGCCATATGGAAGGTTACAGAAGTGCACTTATTACCCCCAAATAAAAAGTCAATTATTGGAATTGTTTATCTTGTATTGCACTTGTTAAATACACTTGAGGGACTAGGAAATATGCCAGGGGGGCTAATGACATAGATTAACAGCAAATCAGATAACATGTTAAGATGAAAACATGAATACATCTAACAGACCCTTCATTGTCTTATTCTTAGTTAAATCTTGAAGATAAAAATTAATCTTGCATACTCACAATTAAGGTTATATTTTAAGCATAGAAAATCTTCCATGTAAAACAATGTTATAAATGGAATTATGATATCAGTGTTTCCTAATTCCATCCATACATCTGCAGAACAACAGTAGGAGTGTGTTTACACCTTCTATCAAGATCCGTGTCTTATGGTAGTGTCCACATTTCTACCTGGAGAAGTGTCAAGGAACTAATTCAGTTCAAGGCAATGAAAGTTCTTGATGATGGAGAAGATAATTTTCCAAGAGAGCAGGCTGCAAAATACCTCTTCTTCTCTGGACATCATGTGGAAATAGGATGTGGCTCAGGACACAAAGCAAGGTTGTCTTTTCACTGCTTCTTTGAGTGTCTTACCAGAGAATCTATCTTACTTGCACTTGTTGTGTTGAGTTTTTGGAGCAAAGTCAAATGTCTGGTACAGTGTGTAGGGACTCATTGCTTTTCTTCTTTTGATCCTAAAAGCACTGGACATGAAACATGAACTGAGCTAGCTTTGTTGGCTGTATTCTATCAACTCACCTTTTTCCTTTTTTTTGTAAAATAGGTAGACCTTTACAATATATCATAGAATTTGTAATTCTATGATATATTGCTCAAGCAAATACTTTAAATCAGTATTAGAATCAGACTGGACCAATAGAATGTCAAATCTTATTTTAGTAACCTCTCTCAACTCTCTCAAACTTGTAGCCTTGTCTAGAAAATCCCTAAAAAAATTTTAGAAGTTTTGCACTTCTGTACATGTTACTGTTTATCCATGATGAACAGTCATGAAACTCATTAGCTGACACAAAGTACAATCTCAGTTGAGAATTAGTTTACAAGATCATTCAGTTTTAGATTTCAAGAACAGCTAAAGTATCTGGGGGCTCAGTCAATGTTTTCACATGTTGTTGAAAGCCACAATGACAGAATTTAACTTGCAGTTACAATAAGCAAAAAATCAAGCATATATCAAAATAGTTCCAGCTTTATTTCCCTCAACTGCCACAGTAGATTGTATAAATCTGGAGGTGTGAAAAATGTTAGCATACTATGTTAGGGACAAGGATCATAACTTTTAAGTGTTGCAGAAATATTTGGGACCCAGGACCACAAGTTCTATGAATAACACCAGTATTGAGAAAACACCTATGAGAAATGAAGTGCTTTGACATTCTTGAACTGAACTCTTTTCTTAAAAAAAACAGTTTTACAGCCTACTGACTTATAATTTTTTGACAATCTAAATTGCTTTTTGTGCTACAATTTTTACAAGACAGAGATCTTTCGGAACATGATGCAAGTGGTTCTAAGAGGGAATTCACAAAAAATACAAGTAGATAGCATAGCACTATTAACAGATAATACCATGATTAGCTTGTGGTGGACATCTTGGAGTAACATAAGACTAACATGGCTGGCAATGGTGGAGTAATTAATCCTGAGCTGCCAGTGGTAAATACTACAGTAGGAATGCTTTGTTACTTTACAGGTGGAGAACATAGGAAGAAATCTGCACTAAGCAGTAATTCACTTAGGGTGATGGGATGCTGGGAAAAAGAATGAGAAGCATACACTACTGTGGTCAAATTTAAAGGTATTAGAAAAGCTGAGAGAAAGTTGGGGGAGAGGGTAGGTAGGGGAAAGTGTTAGGTAGTAGAATTGAAACTTCACAAAGAATGCAGGTGTTGGAGAGAGATTGAGACAAGATGTACCTGACCACACTGCTATTAAACACTGTGCAGTAAACATTCCTTGATGCCAACCCTTGTGGGTCTCAGCCTGACCCTTTTATGCTTCTGAAGCAAAAGAATGCATGAAAAAATAGTGTACATCAAAGAGAAAAAAAGGTTGGAAGAAAAATTGTAGCCTTTGAAGAACAGGCATTATTTTGTAATATTTTGAAGTATTTTCTTACAATTTGAAAGGTAGTTCATATTGTGGATACTAAGAGCAGACACTGCAATTATGAAGCATAGTACATACATATGTATAAGGTTTGTGTGATATTCAATGCATGTATTCTTTGAAGACTGAGAGTGTTAAAGAACTTTATGAAGGATTTTTGTACTGAAGACAAGGCATATACGAGTGCTTGATCAGCTACATCATGTTAACAGAAAATTTAACTACACCCCTTTGTACAATCATTATTTGAATTATTTTCTGTTAGTTCCCTGATGTCACTTAAGATACTGCAGCAGAATTAATTTTCAGCTATCAACTGTAGCTGCAAAGCAGCATTTTTCACAGGTATTGCTGCTGAATTTATGCAAAGATACAAGTCTAACATCAACTGTCTGGCTGAAAGCTCTGAGGTAGGGCCTGGTGGTGTTGCAGGTGGGCCCCCAAAAGTTTATGACATGCAAACAAGTGCCAGTTCATCGTTTAAGATGGTATTAGTTTCATCTGAGTCATGCTGAAAACACAGCTTTCACGAGAGGAAGTTGTTTCAACTCTCTTTTCAGACCACTCAGTTCTACAGGCCCCCTGTGGGTAGTTCATCTCATGTGTTTTAGTAATCCATTTTAAAATTGCATACTGTGCTGAAGAAGGCTGTTTTGTTTCACTGAGTAGAGCCTAGATGATTAATATGGATGGACAGTAATGTTTTAGAAGCTTAGTGGTGTGACAAATCTTACCTTCAGTAGCCAGAGACTCTTACTTTATATAAGAGGCAGGTCTAACCTGAGCATAGAGAAGATTAAGAGAAGCTTAAGAATCAGGGGTGATCACTGCTTGCTTCTCTCTTTTCCATTTGCTAAATGGATCTCAGTAGAATATGTGATTTATCTCTGTATCAAAGTTACTATTCCATATGATCTACTAATTTAGTGAGCAGTCTGAGTAAACAATTTCTTGTCATCAGGCAGCACAATACTTCTTAAATTCAATAGGTGGTCTAAGGTCTAACAAACTTGCATTTAAAATAATCCTTAAAGCCTTGCATACATCAAAATATTTCCACCACTGCTTTTGCTATATTTACTCTGCTCTGTGTTGCATAAGAATCATTTAGGGTGTGACTCTTGTCTGAATTTCTTGAATTGCATGAAGTCCAGAATGCAGATAATAGTATTCAATACTACATGATAGGTGAATTAAAAATACAGATGGATATATTGGCTATTTAATATAGTGAAAAGAAGTGTATTTGAGGAATAATGGGTTGTCATGCAATTATGATCTGTATCCCACTAAGAATAGAAAGGGCATAAATAATTTCATACCATACAGCTAAAATTTATGTACCCTTGCTTTGAAACAGATTTGATGGACATGCTTTTTTATTGGTTTCACAGATAATAGGTATTCTGAAACAAGAAAGTCAGGCATGAATTTTTTTCTCTATGTGAAACACATTCTGGTGTAGACTGCAGTAGTCTCTGTCCATTGCTGGGGAGGACTTCATGCCTTCTCTCATTTTTCTTGTCCTGCCTACTTAGGCAGTTTCACAACCCACCTCCCTGAAGGACTGGCTGAACCAAGGGCACTAAGGAATAGGAAGCACACTGAAATTCAGGAAATTTTGATGGGGCCAGGGAGAGTTTTGGAACTGGAGGAAGAGAAATACCCTGTAAAGAAAATGAAAGCTTGAAACTGAACTAGAAATCACCTTTTTAATATTTTAATTTTTTTTTTTTTCCTAACCTTACCACAGAGACTCTGGTTATGAGCTGAAGATCACAACCTCAGGTGCTTTGTCACATGTTCTTAATCTACAAGACAACTTTAAAAACAGACTACTGATAAGACAGTTACAGATTTGACCTTAAAAACTGATGTGATGTTTCATTGTCTTAAATGATTCAAATTGTTTAAACTATTTACTTATACAAAGCTATTGGGGAATTATTATCAAATGTCACAGGAGATCTTTCCATTTACTCAGGATGAGTGCACTTTAAAAAATCACACATTTCCCACTTCTGAGAGAACATGGAAGATCTGGAGACACCCCCATTGTGCCCCTTGGGTTCAGGTAAGTAGTGTTCTGTGTTTTCAGTAGCATAAGTATAGGAGGTAAAGTGGAGCCTTGTCTGTAGGAGTATGTAAGGGAGAGTGTATGACCAGGTAGTCTGAAATGCAAAACACCTTTTTAAAGTGTTTCTGCTGTACAAGGACTATGTAAGTTACAACCTTTTCAGTAGTGATAATAAGCCTGAAGTATAGAAAGATATATTCTTAAAACTGGTGACTTGAAAGCTGATCAAAGTATAGTATTACTTCATGTCCACTGGATGCAGCTGTATACCTTTCTAAAGTCATGTAGATTAAGGACCACAAGGTAACCATTTACACTCTTTCCTGTGCCATTCAATTCTACCCCTGCCCTTGCATTTCTTTTTTTATACTTTGAGTAGTATGGTCTGCTATTGTTATATATTATGACATTTATAACTGACACCTGGAACAGATAAATTTCCTATCGGCTTTCTGAAGCAGCAATTATTAATTATTCCTAAAATAAAAAGTGATTCCTCATAAAAATGAAAATAAAAAAAAAAGAAAAATAAAGGAAAAAAAAAAGAGCCTATTAGTCATCAGCCTCTGTACAACCTTCTATTTTTGCAAAAGTAATTTGAAAAGGTCATGGCTGGACACATGTAATTTTATCTCCGTAAAGCCTACCTATATGAAACATGTCAGTCATTTCTTAGGCTGTGTCAGGACATTCAGATTATTTTGCTTGATACTTGAATTGAACCAAGTGCAAGTAACAAAACTGAAAGATTTTGAATGAGCATGTAGTCACTTCTGTTCTCTTTCAGCTGGATAATTTCTAAAATTGAACTTTAAGATCTTCAGTTTTCAAAAACAAGCCAGCATGTTTCAAGGTAGTATGGGAAAGATCAAAATAGCATCCCTGTCCATAGAAATCACTCCAATTATATCAGGATTCTGGACTTCTTCTAATGTGGACTTCAAATGTGATATTAATCTTGAATTCCAGAATTCCATGTAAGGTTTTTTTCTTTATTTTTCAGTCAGAAAAGTCCTCCTATTTCTTGTTGCAGTGAGAGAGAAATACTTCTCTGGGTTAATCCTTGACACCACCCAGCAAAAACCTGTATTTAATTTTTGTTTCTTGGGAGAGCAAACTGTTCCTTTATGTTTGTATAAGATGACAGGCTGTTTCAAAAACCTTTCAGACCAAGAGGCTGTAGGCACAGGAGGACAAAGAAAACAAGCTATTATATTAGGCTGAAGCTATGACTGGTAAAGGCTTATTTCTGTGAGAAAACAAGAATTTAAAAAAAAAAAAAAAAGGTTGGTAAATTTGTATCCTGGTTTGGGCCAGGATAGAACTAATATTCTGTCTTGTAATTTTGCTTTCAGTTGTGTTTCTTCTAAGTAGCTGTACTTGCTGAAATCAACAGCAAGTTTCCCAGACAGTGTCTGCTTCTAGGACTGACAATGATCAATGTTCATAGTTATGGTTAGAGAATGGTGTGCAGAACCAAGGCCCCTGCTCAGTTCTGAGGAACATCTTATGCTCTGGGAAGAGAAAGGGAGTAAAGGGGTAACACCTGCATCCCTCCTTTAGGGAGGAGCAGACAAGACAGGTGACCAAAATTGATCAAATGGAGTATTCCATCCCATACACGTCATACTTGTTATAAATTTGAGGGACAATAAGGTTCAAGCGACTTTGGCCATTCTTTGACTCTTTCTGCTTTCCTCAGCATCCTAGAAGGATTCTGTCTAGAGGTCCTGATCCATGCCAACCTCAATCTGTGTGCTCCTGCCTCCAGCTCCTGACTGCTGCTGACTCCAGGAGTCCAGCCTGGGCGTCCCCACGGATGCCCCACAGCCTTGATGGTAATGAGATGGTATTGGGAGGAAGGGGGGAGGAATGTGATATCTTTTTCATGTATATTTATAAATATTTAATTACTTTTCCATTTTTATCATTACTGTTTCATTAAAGCTGTGTACTTTAGTTTCCAACTCTTAAGTTTCTCTCCTTTATTCTCTCTCATTTCTTTATCAGGGAGGGAGATTAATAGAGAGCATCTGTTATTTGTTCTGTTGCCAGCCTAGTGTTAAACCGTGACAACTTGTCAATGAAAACTGTTACTGCAATGTGGGAAAGAGGAGGATAGTTATTGTTAGAACATTTTTATACCTGACAGAGCAATGCGTCTCTACTCCTATTGTTAATGTGATTGTTTAATTAATTTAAGTTATCCTTTTTTCTTCAGGGGAAGTCCTTTCTCAGACTTGTAGAATAAAAATGCACTAGAGTCTGATACAAGATGTTTTCTTTGTATATCTATGGCTGGTGGAATTAAATTTATATAGTTGAAATGTCTTGAGGTGTCACAAACACCTTCAAATAAAAACAAAGAGAACTAGGGAGCTACAAAAATTTAGTACAAAAAGGAATTTAACTCTGATTTAAGTGATTATCTAACCCTAGTTCTAACCCTAGTTTTACTCAAAATGCCTTCAATTGGATCTTAAATTAGCTACGTGACAGAATTCTGTTCAACAGATACTAACTTTGAAGGTGGAAGTGTTTGGGTTTGCTGATATGGAATTGTGTGGACGGAAGGAATTTGTATATGGATTAGTGGACTGGTCAAGGATTTATTAATTCTTGACATCTATTTCAGACCAAGCTGTGCTTCACTTAGATGACAAAGCTTGTAGGGCTGTTTTGGTGCTCTAAGAGATGAATCAAAAGTCCAGAGTGAAAGGGAATCCTCCATCTCCAAAAAAGCTGACAAGAATATTTCTCTTCTCCATAGACTCTTTAATCTGTAGTACTGGGAGGCTGACAGAGCAGAATGTGTTTTGCCATTTGAGGATATCAATTAAACCTGAACACCAGAGGAAAAGGGTAGACATGTTTTACTGTCAATAACCCAATAATACAACAACGTAAAATGGAAAACACAGTAAGAAAAATTCAGAGCAATGCACTCAAAGCAGGCAAATAGAGAAAATTCAGTGTAATGCATCAAGTCATTACTACATGAGAGGAAGAATAGTGATTGAGAAAGACACATCACCACTTGCGTACATTACCATCAACCAGATCCACAAATGCTATGGAACCCTGGTTACAGTGATGATTTGGAGAACCCTTCTTGGCAAGTGGGAAAATCCTGTGTGGTGCATCCACCCATAGGAGAGGCGTACAAAGTCTCTGCAAGAGTCCAGCCTTATATGCTACAAAAATCAGCAAGTCAGAATAACTTGCATATTTTCCGATGTGAAAACTTCTGATCGTTTACCTCCTGACCAGCCAGGATGAGGACTTGGCCAGAGCTCAGGGCGTGGTTGGTAGGGTTTCCTAAAATACTTTATTCAGACAGCAAGTCAGCATAAATGATATTTTGGGTGCTTAGTTGCTGACATCAGCATAAATATTGTTGTAACCCAGCACAAACCCCACCAGTACAAAGTTAGTTGTAAAAAAACAAATAAATTCATCTATAGGTCAGCTCTGGCTTGGTTCTGTTGTCCAAGCCTTAGTACTTCAGAAAGTTGAAGGAGCGCTGATCTTGTCTTTGAGGAAAATTTCATACTTCCATTTCTATATTATGGCAGTACATATGAGAAAGAAGGACATTACAGAATTGTAATGAAAACTCTACAGCACTTATTTCTCCCACTTTCTAAAACACACTATTCAAATGTCAGAATTATAGTACATCATCATTCTTAACAATGAATAAATCAACCAAAAAACTACCCCTCTCTGGCTGGCTTAGTAGGGTCTGACTGCAGACAGAACAACTCATCTTATTAACCAGATGTTGTCAATAAGTTTCTGGTCATTAGAGGATATACACTCATCCTTCTTATGATTCTCTAGCTACAACATAATGAAGAGATTTTCATTTAAGTGTGTTTTAGATATAAACCCTAAGGACCTTACATCTGAACGGCAGGGTTCATAAATTCTGAATAATGTTAAGTCTGAGACAACAGATACCCAGGCAAAAGGTAGTAACAGGCTCAATTTTTTTTTATATAATTCTCTTAGGAAACACAAGGAACATCAACTATCAAGAGATAATTTAGAACAAAGTTCATCTTACAGATGGCATTAAACTTGATTGTAACTAATTTAAGCAAAAGGAAATCTCTTACAATCTGCAGGTAATCTCTACAGATCTTGCAAGTGTCTAGGGATTGTGAACTGTTGTCAGAAGTCCTAGCTCAAAGCTGTCAAGAACAACTTCCTAATGTATGAGGACAGTCTTGTCATTAAAATGTGTATTACTTTTCCAACTGGAAGAACATTGCTGTGAAATATATTGAGATTAAAACATTTCACTGAAGCATACATATTACAATTTTTTTTAACAGGATAAGAGATATAGAAGAAGTGGTTTCAATGAAAACTTCTTTAAAATTAAAATATTTAAAAGGAATTAAGTCAGTCTTAGTTCAATATTTTTGTAGAGAACACTGTTGGGCCATTTGCACATGGTATTGAAAAAAGCTTAAGTAACCATGAAGCTTGATGAGTTTATTTCATTTAATTAGCAGCAAAAACGTGCCAGGTATTTCATAAAAATAGGAAGAACTAAAATTTTACTGTTTAAATACACAGAATAATTACAATATTTATTGTTAAGTAAGAGATCTTTTCTTAAATAGTAGGTAAAAATTTGTTAACACTTTTCTTACTTTTCAGTTGGCATATATATCAATGGATGTGCAACCATCCTTATTGTAGCTTACAGCTGGTGAATTAAAATGACATTGTGCTGTCATGGGTATAGAACACTCTCACTTAAAAAACTGTGGCCTCTGCTTTTGTAAGTTTTGACCTGGAGTACTATGTCCGGTTCTGTAGTCCCCAGCACAGGAAGGACATGGAACTGTTGGACTAAGTCCAGAGGAGAGCCATTAAGATCATCATAGGGCTGTAGGCCCTCTCCTATTAAAACAGAGAAAGTTTGGGTTGTTCAGCTTGGAGAAGAGAAAGCTCCAGAGGGACCTTATATTAGTATTCCAGTACCTGAAGGGGGCTGATAAGATAGCTAGAGAGGGACTTTTTACAATGGCATGTAGTGATGGGGTGAGGGGTAATGACTTTAAGCTGGAAGAGCTTATTTGAGGAAGAAATTCTTTAGTGTGAGCATGGTGAGGCACTGAATCAGGTTTCCTAGAGAGGTTGTGTATGCATCCTCCATGGTGGTGTTCAAGGCCAGGTTAGGTGGGGCTTTGAGTAAGCTCCTCCAGTGGAAAATGTCCTTACCATCATGTTGTAACTACATGATTAAGGTGCCCTTGAACTAAAACTATCCCGTGATTCATGTGATTCTGTGTTAAGTAGAGCATTACAGAGAATCACAGAATAGTCATGATTGGGAAGGACCTCTGAGATCACTGAGTCCAATTATACACACACACACCAAAGAAAAACAAACCCCTTACAATCTCAGCTGATAGGACATGCCCTGAAGTGCCACATCTCTGTGTTTATTAAATACCCCCAGGGATGGTGACTCAACCACCCCCCTGGGCAGGCTGTTTCAGTGCCTGACCACTCTTTCAGTGATGAAATTCTTCCTAATATCACACCAAAACCTCCCCTGCTACAATTTCAGACCATTTCCTTCCATCCTGTCACTATTCATTTGGGAGAAGACACCACTTCCCACCTCCCTGCAACCTTCTTTCAGGCAGTTGTGGAGGGCAATGAGGTTGCCTCTCAGACTCCACCAAGCTAAACATGCCCAGTTGCCTCACCCGCTTCTAGTATGACTTATTCTCTGGGACCCTCACCATCTTTCTTCTGGACATGTGCCAGCACCCCAGTGTCCTTCTTGTAGTGAGGGGCTTAGAACTGAGCACAGTGTTCAAGGTGCAGCGTCACTACTGCAGAGTATAGAGGCACAATCATTTCCCTACTCCTGCTGGCCACTCTATTCCTGATATAAGCCAGGATCCTGTTGGCCTTCTTGGCCTCCTGGGCACACTGCTGCCTCATGTTGAGCTGGCTGTCCACCAGCATGCCCAGGTCCTTTTCTACTGGGCAGTTTTCCCACTGCTGCTCCCCAGGCCTCTAGTGTTTCCTGGGGTTGCTGTGACCAAAAAGCAGAACCTGGCACTTGGTCTTATTGAACCTTATACAGCTGGCCTTGGCCCACTGATCCAGACTGTCCAGATCCCTCTGTAGAGCCTTCCTACCCTCAAGCAGGTCAACATTCCCACCCAATTCGGTGTCATCTACACTCAATCCCCTCGTCTGGATTATTAATAAAGATATTAAATAAGACTGGCCTCAAAACTTAGCCCTGAGGACACCACTGGTGACTGGCTGCCAACTTGATTTGACCCCATTAATCACAACATAGTACTGAGTCTGCCTTAAGGCTCTTACCCAGTTGGACCCAGAATGAGAACCAATGATAAAAGAAAGTCCTTTCCTGAGAGCACAAAAAGTAAATGAGGTGAAGTGAGTTTCAAAACTGCAACCATTTCATATCCCCTCTACATCTGGTACTGATTGGCCCTACTGTCTTCTCTACAAGTGCAGGCCAAGAGTTAGGTGTGGCTACCGTCTGAATGACCTTTTCTTCTACAGAAGGGCTTAGTACTAGCCCAGGATGACCTGGACCAAGACCGTATTTTTGTTATGGTCTGAACTGATAAAGAACTTTAGTGTGGTACCTTGTAAAAGCTGGGATATATTCAGTTGTGTCAATCTAATACAGAAAATGGTGGGGGTTTTTTAGTTCTCCGGATGAAAATTTACAACTTACCTCTTCAGGACATAAATTTCTCTGGACAACTTCATCTCACAAAGACCATAAGAGCAAATCAACTCCTGGATTTATAGAAGGGATCTCATATTTCTTATTCTATGGCTTGAGATTACTGTTTTTTTAGGTTTGAAATTCCTGATTTCATGTATGTATTATATTTATATTTATTATTATATTTATATATTTATATATATATATTTATTATATTCTGTCTAGTTGTATAAAATGTAGATTAATAGTTAACTTCTGCATTGGAAATACAGATTAAATACAGTATTTTTGCATTATAAAACAACAAGCTTATTTTGGGGTTGTATTCAGAAATGGGTGTTGATTCAAGCTCACTCAATCTGTATTAATAAGATACTTCTATAAAGTTGAAGATCTCTAACAGTTTTCTAGACAGTTTGAACTGAACTTAGATTGTAATTTTATTTTACAAGTAACTGTTAAATAGTTATTAAATTAAAATGCATAAATACTTTTACATTATGCTAGGAGAACATTTGTGTAATGGAAATTCTGGGTTAAACACATTGTCAAACAGGAGTTATAACATGGACTGTTAATTAGCTATAATTTAATTGTACTATTTGCTTTAATTTTATCCTGTACATGGCAATTAATATGGATGAACAACAGAAGCTGTAGAATTGTTTTATGTCTTTGTTCCTTCCTTCTGTTTTCCTGTGTCAGTAACATTTCAAGGGATGAAAACAAATTTGTTTGTTTCCTCTCTGGCACTTGCTATTTCCACATGCTTTATGGGGTGGAGATAAAATATGACATTTTCCATTATAAAGTTTTAAATTATTTTTAGTGAATATCTACATTTCTGTTTGACAGAAGATTCTTGTTGACAGACTTGAGTGTAATTTAGGGTATAGGCCTGAAAAGCTGTCCCACAAACATGCAGTATTTCCTTCTGATAATGACAGAAGACAATGATTTTCCTTTTCATAGGTAGCAATGTCCCTAATTTTTTAACTAACTTATTTTTAAAAGCTGCCAGTGCTTTCTTTTCTCAACTAGGATTAAATTTTGAGCATTCTCATTCTGCTCTGGTGTTGCATAGCTTTATCTCCTAAATATTGCTGAGGCCTCCATGTTGTGAGGCCCCTCCAGTCTTTTACTGCTGGCTTTATAGACTTAGAAAGGTTAATTAGAGCATCTTCCTGATGATTTCCTAAAGTAACATTGGCTGCCCTTAGATTTCAAGGCTATCTGTTTTGTCATGACTGAATTTGAACTAGATGTGACATGCTATTCTTACAGATTATTTGGGATTTTATGAAAGCGTGGTACTGCAGCACTTAGCTCATCTAGAATTATTACGTAGAATGTGTAGATATAGATGATCTGGAATAGCATTCGAAGTATTTTTTTGTTTGTATTTTTGTTTTGCTTTGTTTGTTTCTGTTGCAGTTTGCTAATGGGGCTGTCAGCTGGATGACCTTAAAGATCATCCAGTTCCAACCCCCCTGCATGGGCAGGGACACCTTCCACTAGGCCAGGTTTTGAGGAACTGGACCAGAAAAATGTCTTCACTGAGAGAGTGGTGAAGCATTGGCACAGGCTTGGTGGTGGAGTCTCCATCCCTGGAGGTGTTCAACAAAGGGGCAGCTGTGGTGCTTGGCTTTTCTGTGAAATGAACCAGCCATGAGAAATACTGGTAGTGTTAAACAATGAGCTATGAGAAATACCGGTAGTGTCAGAAAATGTGATGAGTTTAGACAACGCTGTTCTATGCTGTTTTACAAACTTATGCTGGTTTAACTCTAATATAAGACAAGGCTGTTCTGTAAAATCATGCCGTTTTAGCTTTAGTGTAAGACAATGCTGTCTCATAAAAGACAATACAGTCTTGTAAATTATGCTGAGCTAAAGACCTGGAAGCCGCCTGAAAAGCTACTAAGAAGATGAGCTACATGCAGAAGATAAGTGGAGAAAAGCTGTTGCAGCTAANCAGGCATTAAACTTCCCCATTGTCACCAGAGCAGGGGACAGCAGCAGCGTGGGACTGAAGGTGCCAGCGATGAAGGTGGAGGTGGGAAGATGTCATTGAGACCCCCCTGACCCCAAGAGCCCGAGGAGGGGGGAAGGGCTCCTGGGGCAGATGGCAGCCTCTGAGCCAAGCTGGGAGCAGCAGCCCGGTGCCATGGCCTCCTTCCCACAGGCAGCACCCCGAGCCTGCTGAGCAGACACCATCACCCCTGCAGGTCAGCTCATCCCATCTGACACAAGCCTCGTCAAAATTACAAATATTTGTTTCTCGAGCCAATTCTTTTCTTGTCACAAAACTGCTGTTTAAATGTAAAATTGGTCAGACTACCCCCTGGGCGCCTACCGGAATGACAACAATGGGGAAATTAACATATTAGATAAGGAAAACTGATTCCGGGAAAAGCTATGCATTTCATCAAGGTATGCAAACGAAGGCCCCCTCCTTCCTCTCCCCATATTTCATTATAAAAATCCTGTAAAAGAAACGAAAAGCAGCTAGCTGTTTTCTCCCGACCATCCCGAGACAAACAAAGGCTTTCCTGCCGCTTTCCTGGGGCCCGAAGGACTTCGTGAAAAAGCCGAAGACAGACCTCCGCAGAGAACTCGGACGGTGAAACATTGTTACATTTTTCTTTTCTTCCCTCAACAATCTTGTTTACCCTATACTAACGGAGTTAACTTGTTACTTGTTCTTAAGAATAAATCTTTGCTGCCTGTGTAACTTTTTCAACACGTGTTAGCCTGCAATTCTATGCGTTGTCTCTGAAGCAGAGGCTGAGATTTCCTCTAAACAAAATATTAAAATAATTAAGTCGGATCGCGACACCTTGCAAACATTTTGTAGCTGTGACTCCAAAAAACAAAGGTGAAAAAGCAAAAGGGGGAGTTGATGTCCTACAGCCACTGATTCCATTACAGATGCTGAAGTGGCGTTGCCATTTTAGACAGTGCTCTCCAAGGAATTTTTGTTTGTGTTTGTGTTTTGGGTTTGTTTGTTTTTTTTCTTTTTTTTTGCGTGTGTGTGTGTGTGTGTGTTTTTGGCTTGTTCTAAGCAGTTACTCAGGGGAATATCTGAACATTAGTTGTATTCTGGCTAGTTGGCTTTCAATGACTTCAAAAGAAAACATGGCATAAAAAATGACATTTTCAAACTGATTTTTTAATAGCAGCAGGTGCTTCTAGTCTGGCGAATACCAGCAGGTTTTGCTGGCAAAGCTGCTAAGCTTCTCCTCATCTTGGTTAATCTGTAATATAACTCAGTTCCTTGGAATTTCATCTGATACCACTTTACCCTTTTGTCTGCAGTAATGTTGTTGAACTGGTAAATTCAGCTAGAAGCCAGGATTTACTTACTCATCACTCATAACTCTTCTGGCAGCCTAAGAGTTTTGTATCTAGTGATTTTTCTCATTGATCCACTGCTGCCTGGTGGATCATAGCTCTACCTGTTCATCGCTTATTAGCTCTCATATGTCTGATTCAACTTGAATTCCCGGCTTCCCTGCATAGTTCAGCATTCTGAGCTGCTTATCCCTTTTTTCGAGTCCAGGTTTGGCTGAAAAGCACTTGGTTAAAACTGTTCCCATTGTCTTCTGTGTCTCAGGACCTTCCTCTTCCACAGGCCTGTTAGCTACTACATGCTTTCATTGGGAGTATTTTTTCCTTATTTGCTTTCTTTCCACTAGGATATGGCTTAGAAACATAAGGAAGGAGAATCAGTGGTTCATTGGAAGAGCTTTGCAGCTGCAGCTCTTGGGTTTTTGTTATTAATGATATGAATTCTCTTACCTGGTGTGTTCAGTATTTGCATAACTATTTGCATTTCTGTCCCTCTAGTGACAAAATCTGCAAGGAAGAAGAGGGTTCTATCTCTCTGTAGGAACCATGTGCAGCTCATTCAGGTGACCCATGTCAAAGTTACACACATCTTACAGCTTGGTTGGACTATGAGAGTTTTGCATGGAAGAGACATTTCCTTACTTTCTAGCTACTTTCCAAAATCCAGTTTCTTACTGATACGTGAGATCTTACAGATCTTACCCTAAAAAAACCCACCTGAAATGCATCAAAGAAAAAAACCCACCACCCAACCTAAATCCATTCTGCAATTTAGGACTTCACTTGAAGGTGAGATTAGCAGAGTTGAGATTAGCAGAGTGATCACCCCGTCTTGATAGGAAGGGTATGAGATCAGTTCTTACCTCCAAAACTAGATTTGTTCCATGCTGTATAGTTCCACTGCTTCAGAAACCCATAGTTTTAGTGAATCAGACTTTGAAAATTTCCCTGTGTCCTTCCTACTAAGGCTGAATTGTTTTGTTGTGTGCAAGATCACAACAAGTTCATCTGGCTTAGATTATAGGGCTGGTATTTTAGCTATGGATGACTTTTATCTCCTGAGAGTGGTGGCAGTCACTGAGGTGTGAAATTCTATAGGCATCTGTGACTATTCTTTCAGAAATAAAAATTCCTCACTAAGGGATTTTAATGATAGTAAAGTGGTGATTCCTACCATATACCAGGAAATGATTGCTGTATGTAAAATAGTCCTCCCTGAAAATACTAATTTTAAACTCCTCTGACATTAATCGTGTTTCTTCACAGAAAAGAGATCTGAACTGATACATTTTCCTTGACCATGCAGCTGAAGGGCTAATATTTAAAGAAAAGGGGTTTTTTTATCCTGAAGCAGATAGACCTGGCTGTTAATGAGCACATCTTTCATTTAAAAGTTTAAGAAAAAAGCAAGGAAACAAACAACAACAACAAACAAAACACACGAGGCAATAACTACTGAAGGAAGAGGAATATTAATGTAAAATGTTTACAGGCTTAGAAAAGGCATGAGGTAAGAGTGACTTTACAGAATGAGAATGAAGACAAAAGTGGTTTCAGGAGTTGTAGTTTGCAGTTGAATACAACATCTATATATAGTGTGTTCAAGCAAATTTTATCTTAATTTTATTTAATTAAAAATATAGATAGAAAAAAGATACAGTAATGTCTGCTAAAAGTAATAGCCCTCCTGTCTTCCTCTCGATATTTAAATATTTAATTGCAAATCTGCCCATGTGATTGCTGTTCCTGAGCTACTTTTGAATATCAAATCAGTTTTGTTGTTAGAAATGAAATATAACTCACAGAAACCTTGATGCTTACATAGCACAGTGCTGTGTTCATTTAAATGTCTCTATTTCACCTGCCCAGTTTATTCACTCACTGCTCATATTATACCTGTGAATAGTTAGAAGCATGAATCTGTTGACAGTAAACAGTGTGTCTCATCCTCTAGCTGTTCTCCGTAGGAAAAACATGGGTTGTCATCTCTTTATCTTTGGAACTGGTGTGGTTGAAACATATTATTTGAGAGGAAAACAAGAATTTACCAAGAAAGAACGAAGCAGTATTTATTAAAGGCTTTTAACTTGTGCAATAACTGAAAGGCATTAGGGTTTTTATGCAGAATCATTTTTATTGTTTACAGAAAGAATATACAGCCTACCTGACATCCAAAAAGAGGTGCGTAGGGCAGAAGAGGAGAAGCTTTCTGGGCAACTGAAAAACCCACAGGATTCACTTGGTGCTGCTGCAGTTCGTAAGGAGATGCTGCCTGAGTCAGAGAAGGAGCTGAATACACCTGAAGATGCAAAGCGTAGAGCTGGGCAAGATTCATTTCAGCTGGCAGCCCAGCAGCCTGCCAGCAAGAAAATAGAGAGGAAGCAGCTCCTAAATTATGATGCTAAGCAGGATGACTCTCCCACTGGAAAAGCTGGTTGGTAGCATGTCTCATATAGTTAAGAACAGTAAAGAGATGAAAGGGTGGAATAGGACATGATATCTGTACCAGCGGTGGCAGCTGACTAGACATAGTGTAAGGTTTTGTAAAGGTTAATGTGAGATGAAAAAGGTTACTCAGTCCCCAGCAGTCTTCTTCAGTCCACGGGTAAAGATGGAGCAGCATGGAGCTGTTTGTGCAGCGTGGAGCTAACAGGCTGGGTTCTTCTTTATCACCAGAGCAGCCTTCCTTCCTGTCTCTCTCTCTGTTGGATGCTGGGGAAATTGCCCCTGTAACTCTGTCTCTTATANGAGCGGTCTGAGGGGAGTCCTGGGTGTGGACAGGAGGGTTTGGGGGGCACTGCTTTGGACTGGGAGGCACTGCTTTGGAGTGAGACAGGCCAGTAGAGCCCGGAGGTGCGCATGGAGGTGTGGGGGAGAGCAGCCACGATGTGGCGGCAGTGACGGTACCGTCAGGAAGATGGCACCAGGAGATTGTCCCTGAGTCATCTCATCCGAAACAGCAGAACAGAGATCGGAGGGACCATCCTGATCTTTGCTGGTCCTGCTCACTTCCCAGGTTCTGCAAGGTCTCAGCTGCCAAGGAACGGACTCTGGCCTCAGGGTCATTCTCCAAGCTCTGGAGGGCTGTGACAGAAAGAAACAGAGCCGTGGTGACACCTCACTCTCTGCACAGCCTGGCCTCTGCCAGCCCCATCTCTCTCTTTCCCTGGCCAGGAGGAGCAGGTGGGAGCATGGGAGCAGCTGGGAGCTGCTGCTTGGGAATCCCAGGCTGGGCTGGGCTGGAAGGGACCTTAAGGATCATCCCACCCCAAGCCCTGCCAGGAACAGGGACAAGACTTCCCACCAGCCCAGGCTACTCCAAGCTCCAGCCTTCGACACTGCCAGGGATGGAGCAGCCACAGCTTCTCTGGGCAACCTGAGCCAGGGTTTCAGCACGCTCACAGTGAAGAATTCCTTCTTCCTAATGTCCAGCAGATGCAGGAGGAGGGTGGCTGGGACATGATGTTCCAAGGAGAGACCCTGGAGGCAGGAGTCAGTTTGCTGGCCAGGTGAGAAGCCCTCTCAGCCTCAGCAGCCTCATGCCCAGGGGCAGAGAGGTCCCCAGGCACCCAGGCCCCAGGCTGCAGCTGCAGCCGCACTGCTGGCCAGGGAGCCATCCGAGTGGCCAGGGGTGCTGCGTGCCTGGGGAGAGACCAGGGCGCTGTCAGGAAGTGGTGGTTGCAGCTGGGGGCAAAGACATGTCCTGGCCTGGGCTATCCTGACTGGGCTGGGCAGGGCAATCCCAGCAAGGCTTTGCCTGCCCTGCTGACTGCCAGCGCTGCTTTTCTTTCTCTGACCAGAGAGATGTGCAGGAGCCCAGCTCAGGTGCGCTGCTCCCTCTTCCTGCACATGAGAGACATCGTCAACTGCGGGAGGGAAGAGGAGAACGCTGCTTTTGCCATGGCTTTTTATGTTGAGGTAAGCAGTGCCTCTGCGGGATGCTTCTGCAGCCGTCCCTCTGGCCTAGGCGGCTGCCAGCTGGGATGACAGTCCCCAGAGCTGGGACAAAGGGCTTGGCTCTCAAGCCCTCTGCCCTCCAGCCCTTCCTCCTTCCTCCTGGGGCTGCGCTCAGCCACCCCTGCAGTGAGCCACCCCTGCATGTCCACAGGCAGGGCTTCCCTCTGGATGGACTCTGTCAGTCCCCAGGCCCTGAGCTGCTGGCACTGGGAACCAGGAGCTGCACATACCGAGCTCCTGCAGCTCTGCCCATCTTTCACTGCTGTCCTTTCAGCTGCTGGGCTGCCAAGACATCGCAAAGACTTCGGGTGATGTGCGGCTCCTCCGGTCTTTTCTGGACTGTGGCAGTGAGAGGATGCTTCTGCTGGCAGTCAGGGGCTTGGTGACACTTTCACAGCACCCAAAGATGGTGAGCAAGGCCTAGTGAGCTGGAGATGCGTTGGCAGCCTGGGGCTGGGGCAGGTGGCTTGGGCCTGGCTGAGAGGAAGGAGGTGGCTCTCAGCAGAGGAGTGGCTGAACAAGAGCCACAGAGCCTTTGCTCTCCTGCCCTCCTTGCCCTCCCCGGCTCTCCCTCAGCCCCCGAGGCAGGAGGCAGGAGGCAGGAGGGGCGGCAGTGCCTGCCGGGAAGCCAGGCGGGAGGCTGATGCTCAGCGCACACAGCATTTGTGCCAGGCTGCTCCTCCACTGCTCCACCATCAGAGAAATTCTCTGCTTCACACAGGCAGCAAAAATGCAGGACAGGCTTATGCTGGACTGCATCCTGGGGAGACTGGAGCACAGCTCGGAAGACATCAGGCTGGAGGCCCTGCTCCTCCTCAGGAACTTAACAGCTCACCCCAGCGGGCATGAGGAGGCCATCCACATGGCTGTGATGCTGGTGGAGAAGCTCCCATTCCTCTTTGGTGATGTAAGGCTGATGTGGGACCCTGAGCCTGCAGAGGGGCAGAGGGCAAGGAGAGCTGCCCTCCAGCCCAGCCTCACGGGCAGCACTTGGGCAGGGCTGCTGCCTTCCTCACACCCCTGGGCTCTGCTGGGAGGGCTTCTGGGCTCTGCAGCCCAGCACAGCCTCTCCTTGGCAAGCTGAGGCCTCTGCTGCCCCGAGCCCCACCACCCCAGACCATCTCCCCACTAATAACCATGGTAACCGTGGTTAGGCAGAGGCTCTTGCTGCAGCCACCCTCTCTTCCTTCCTTCCTTCCTTCCTTCCTTCCAGGAGTCCAGCCAGGTGCAGGAGCTCTCCATTAGCCTCCTTGGAGAAGCAATGGGGACTCTGGTGAGCGGAGAGGAGAGGTGGATGGAGATAATAATCCAGGGGACCCTGGTCTCCCTCTTGCTCAGAATGAACGATAAGAGCGAGAGTGTGGCCCAGGTACAGACTTCCGACCTGACCACCTACTTTGCCCTTCCCTCTGCCCAAGCCCTGGCAGCAGCTCAGAAGCTCTTGCCTCTCTCTCTCTCTCGTGCTGGCTGGCAGAGTGCTCTACCTGAGCTGGTGGCTGTCCCCTCTCCCTGACTTGGGCACTGAAGCCCCTTCAGGCTCTGTCCGCAGCTGCCTCTTCCCATCAGTAGCTGGGGACAGCTGGCAGCCTTGCCCAGAGGAGGAGGGGGATGAGAGGTCTCCTTCTCAGAGCTGTGGTGTCAGCTCTCCCCGTGTGCTGCTTTGCAGGCCTCTGCCAAAGCCCTCCTCGTCTCTGCAAAGATCCTGGGCTGCAGAAAGCTCAAGAGAGCGGTCAAGAAGAAGAGGACAATGAGGATTGCAGAGATCCTGGTGAGGACAACCCCCAGGTGCCAGGTGCCAGGTGCCAGGTGCCAGGTGCCGGGGCCTGGGCTGGACAAGGGATACCCCATGTGTCCAGGGTGTGGTTGTGCAGCTGTTCCTAGCTGGCCCTGCTCCAGAGCAGAACAGAGAGCCTGGAGCTCTGTCTCCCTTTCCCTTCCCATTTTTCCCTTTCCCAATTTCCCCTTGCCCTCCTGAGCTCAGGCACACAGCCCCCAGGGGTTCTTCTTCAGGCCCCTCTTCCCCCCAGCCCCTGGGTGTTGCAGGAGCCCCCGGCTCACCTGGGCCCTGCCAGCAGCACGCAGGGGTCTCGCTACCCCCTCTGCCTGTGGCTCTGGCTGCAGCCCTGTGTGGCAGAGAGGAATGGCCTGGGGGGGCGGAGGGGAAGGGGTGGGCTGGGCTGAGGGACTGCTCTGGCAGACGGGGAAGGCTCTGCAGAGCCAGCCCCGTGACCTTGGGCTCTCCCCAGGTGGAGCGGGACAGGGATGTGAAGTACCAGGTGCATGCCTGCCTGCCATACCTCTGGGACGCTCAGTGCGACGTGAGATTGGCGGCCATCAAGTTCATGGGTGAGCCACAGCCCCGGGGACCCTCTCCTGGCAGCACATCCCCGGGCTGGGGGCTGTGCTGCCACAGTGCTGGGGAGAGGGAGGAGGTCTGACGGGAGCTCTGTACACAGGGGCTGCTGCACGACACCTAAAGAAGGACTCAGACATGGAAGAGCTGGAGGAAATGTGTGATGGTGAGGAGGGTCAGAGCTGGGCTGGCTGGGGCTGGTGGGGCAGAGGACAGAGCCTGGGCTCTGGGGAGGGGGCTGCGGGGGAGGAACCTCTCAGGGCATGCATGGGCTGGACAGCATTTAGGAATGCTGGACATTAGGAAGAAGGAATTCTTCCCTGTGAGCGTGCTGAAACCCTGGCTCAGGTTGCCCAGAGAAGCTGTGGCTGCTCCATCCCTGGCAGTGTCGAAGGCTGGAGCTTGGAGTAGCCTGGGCTGGTGGGAAGTCTTGTCCCTGTTCCTGGCAGGGCTTGGGATGGGATGATCCTTAAGGTCCCTTCCAGCCCAGCCCAGCCTGGGATTCCCAAGCAGCAGCTCCCAGCTGCTCCCATGCTCCCACCTGCTCCTCCTGGCCAGGGAAAGAGAGAGATGGGGCTGGCAGAGGCCAGGCTGTGCAGAGAGTGAGGTGTCACCACGGCTCTCTTTCTTTCTGTCACAGCCCTCCAGAGCTTGGAGAATGACCCTGAGGCCAGAGTCCGTTCCTTGGCAGCTGAGACCTTGCAGAACCTGAGAAGTGAGCAGGACCAGCAAAGATCAGGATGGTCCCTCCGATCTCTGTTCTGCTGTTTCGGATGAGATGACTCAGGGACAATCTCCTGGTGCCATCTTCCTGACGGTACCGTCACTGCCGCCACATCGTGGCTGCTCTCCCCCACACCTCCATGCGCACCTCCGGGCTCTACTGGCCTCTCCCACTCCAAAGCAGTGCCTCCCAGTCCAAAGCAGTGCCCTCCAAACCCTCCTGTCCACACCCAGGACTCCCCTCAGACCGCTCTCCATTAATCCTCCCCAGCAGGGGACAGCAGCAGTGGGGGACTGAAGGTGCCAATGATGAAGGTGGAGCTGGGAAGATGTCAGTCAGAACTCCACCCTGACCCTCTTGCTCCACAGTCGGAGGCCGTGAGTGCTCTGGAAAGCAGCCAGCAGGTAAAAGAGGAGCTCATCAACTCCCCGGGCTGCCAGCATGGCTGCTGCCAGGGCCCACGCTGGTGCTGGGGGCGGGAGGTGCAAGGAGGCTGAGGGGAGAAGGCATCAGGGTTTAAGGCAGCAAAGGCCCAGTTAACCCCAGCACTGCTTTGTTGGTTTCAGGGCTTTGTTTGGCAGCTGCCAGGATGAGCAGAAGATCGGGAACGTTTCACCTTCAGCTTGTGAGCATCATCATTGAGCGTGCCAGCACTGGGACAGTCCTGCTCACAGCTGACCCTGTTGAACCCCTGCTGCTGGCCACAGCACAGCTCAGTTTCATCAGAGCTCATGGGCATCGTGAGCCAGTGCTGCAAGTTCCCCCAAACCAACCTCTTGGTGGCTGATTGCATTGGCATCCAGAGACTGCCAGGAGTTCCAGCTGTCACCACCTGCTGGAAGCAGCTCATGCCTTCCTCTTCCATCACTTCCAGGAGGTCACCTGGCTGTCTCTGGAGTTGTTGAAACTCTCCTACATCAGCAGCTGAGCCAGAGCTGCTTTCCTTTTCTCGTCAGAGAGGAGGAAACTGCAGTTCTGGCGCAGCTACCAAGAGGTGACGGAGTCCCTTAAATAAAATGTGGCATTTGGAAGGCAGAGCACGTCTGGGGTCTCGTCTCTGCTGAGCTACCAACTTCCTTCCAGCTGTGCATCTGTTACATCAGGAATGGCAGTTCTGGGGCCGGGGGATCAGCTCTCTGAGGTGGGGCAGGGGGCACTGGGAGGGCGCTGAGCATCCACAGTGACCAGTATTTGCAGAACCAGACAGTGTTGCTATAGAGGAAGGTTTCAAAGTGCCAAGACAAAGTCTTCAACTGTGTCTTGAAATAAAATTCAGGGAGAACTTTTAGTGCTCCCTGGAGCAGACCAAAAGCATAGAAAACAGATGACTTCAACCACTGGTGTGTCCTAGAAGCCTTGCACCCACCTATTTGTCTGACAAAATTTGCTGAGTTTTGCTTGTCTGCAGAACGTGTGCTGGGCTACATCATGCCTGCTTATGCTGCTACTCTGAAACTTCAACTCCTAACTCCTCCAGGATATTTTCTGTGTGTTTTTCAACATGCTGCCCCATGCAGCCTGGATCCTGAGACCTCCTGCAGCAGTGGCTGGAGACCCTGGCCCAGAGGCAGCCAAAGCCTCAGGAGGCTGCCTTTGCCCCAAGACCTGTCTTGTACTGGGAGGCCTGGCTGCACTGCTTGAGCCAGCAATTTTTCCAAAATTGTCTCTGCCATGCTTAAGGGTGGATTGTTCCAGCCTTTCTCTCAGATAAAGCCTGGCATCCCTGTGGAGAAAGGCCCAGGATGCTCTGGCTGGTCCAAGGCAAATCAGTGCCCTGCTGTGGGCAGGTCAGACAGGTGAAGGTGCACACAGACACCCCTGCTCCGTCACTCTGATGGCTGCTGTCTCACTGTGGCCCATCTGGACTTCCTCCCTGCTCCTCCTCCTCTCTCCTGCAATCTCCAGGCTGGCATCCCACACTGCCAAAGACACCCAGACAGCAGCTTCTCTTGCCTGACCAGGCAAGATTGCAAGAGCAGTTTCTTTAGCTCCAAGACATTCGGAGCAGTGAAACCACACACCACCAACTTCCTGCCCCGAGCCAGGAAGGCTCTTCTCTCTTCTGCTCAAGAAAACTCAGGTAGCACGAAGCAGGATTTAAAACCAAACCACAGCTCCAGGTCAAGATGTAGCACCTGCCAAGTGACTACCACCCCGCTTTGCTACAGCTCTGCTCTTGACTGCTTTTCCTAGAGTAAGGATGCTGAGAGACGTTCCCAGTCTAAATACGAAACCTACTAAAACAAGGTGCGGGGGGATCCGTGAGCAGGAAAGAGCCACAAGCCACAGAGGAAGCGTGCACCCGCTTTACTGAGGAAAGCACCAAGAAGATGCTGCAGTCCTGCTGGTGAGGAGCACGTCCAGGCTGTAAGACCCATCCAAGAGGGTCAGCCAGGCCTGAGCTCACCTAGTGGCTATGTGCCTTCTATGTTGTTGAAGCCACAACATTTGTCCACCAGGGAGGCCCCTCATTCCCTGTAATCTTCTCATGCTCGCCAAGACTTGTAAAGGAGGGAGCCCGTGACAACCAGATGCTAAATAATGAGGGACTGACACTTTCTCCAACAAGAGGGGAAAGGGAAGGGATCTTAAGGCAGATCTAACCAGTTCCATCCCACCTGTACATTGATCGCAGAAACTCCCCTCTTTCTCTTGTAGGCAGACATTTTTCAGGAATTTTCTGTCGAGGAGGAATCAGTAACAACACTCCGCATTAATTTATCTGTCCTTCTCGACTGCTTGACCATTTTTGGAGCCAGTTCTGTGCCAGGCTTGGTTCATATTTACCATGACAATGTCTGCATATCGTGTAATCACACAGTGAAACTTGCACAGAGCTATAGGGAGATTTCCAGCTTTGGCAAAACTTTTGACTTCTGTGCATTAAATCCTTTTGACCTAAACTCTGACACAACTCTTCACGCTGCACAAGTAACAAGTACTAAACAAAGATTAGGGGAGCCAAAAAGGCTCACGAGGACCGTGGAGGATTTTCCAGTCCCATGAAAGTAATTCTAGCATAACAGGCTTCCTTCTTGCAGTGAGCATTAACATTTCGTAAAGGATATGGTTTGGATTTTAACTGGTATCTACATACAAATAATTTCACTTTGATGTATAATCATTAAGCACTTGATAGCGGGTGTAGGAGGCTGCGCTAAGCGTGCTACATTAGTGTTTTGGAGGCTGGATCAAAACATGGCCAGCAGGTCTGCCGAGGTGATTCTGCCGCTTTGCTCTGGGAAGAGCTCACCTGGAGTACTGCATCCAGGACTGGAGCCCTCAGCACAGGAAGGACGTGGACCTGATGGAGTGGGTCCAGAGGAGGGCACAAAAGTGATCAGGGGGCTGGAACACCCCAGAGGGGGCTGGAACACCTCTTCTGTGAAGACAGGCTGAGGGAGCTGGGGTTGTGCAGCCTGGAGAAGAGAAGGCTCCAGGGAGACCTAAGAGTGACCTTCCAGTACCTGAAGGGGCTCTAGGAAGGCTGGAGTTGGGCTGTTTGCAAGGGCCTGGAGTGATAGGATGAGGGGCAATGGTGTTAAATTAGAGTAGAATTAGGCTGGAGGTTAAGAAAACGTTCTTCACCATGGGGGTGATCATAAAATGGAACATGTTGCCCATGGAGGTGGTTGAGGCTTCAACCCTGGAGATATTAAAGGTGAAGCTTGATGAGGCTCTGAGCAACCTGATCCAGTTGAGGGTGTCCCTGCTTACTGCAGGGGGGTTGGACTAGATGACCTGTAGAAGTCCCTTCCAACCCAAATTATTCTGTGAGTCTGTGGAAATGATCTGTGCCTCATATGCCAGTAAAACAGGAATTGTTCTGAAGTGATCTGATGTGGTCATTAGCTCTCTGAGGAATGTCTATTTCTCTTTCTTTTCCAGGAACACCAGCAGCACTTAGGATGTGTTACCGTGGTTATGGTTATCCCTTGGTGCTGTCCTTGGAAGAAGGAGGTGTAGTGACAGTGTGCAAAGTTAACACTCAGGAACCAGAAGAGTTGTTAGACTTTGATTTCTGCAGTACAAAGGTTGTTAATAAAATTATCCTGCAGTCAGAGGGGCTACGAGAAGCATTTGCTGATCTCGATGTGAGCAGTGAAGTTCTGCAGATCACCATGTCTCCAGAAAAACCCTACTTCAGGTACTGGATGTTGCTTTCAACTCAGATGTTCATGCTTGGCTTCCATTGGTAGGACTGGAAGTTTTCAAGGTGAAGAGAGAGGAGCTGTTTTCAATGACTTCTTTATTTAAAGAAGGGAGTGTGGCAAAGCACAATATGTAATGTGATGAATATATGGAATGTTAATGAACGTAATGAATATGTTGGCGACTTGGTAAACACGGCATCGGTGTGGCTAGTTTAGCATTTTTTAATGAAGTAAAGCAGAAGAAACCATGGTGTTTCTTGAATATCTCAACAGACATGGAAGTGATTGCGGTAGAGTTTTTAGAGAGCTGTAATCACGTATTCTGAGGTGGTGCCTTCTGTCTTCCAGGTTATCCACTTTTGGAAAGGCAGGAAGTGCACATCTGGACTACCCGAGGGACTCTGATTTGATGGAAGCATTCCACTGTAACCAGACCCAGACAAACAGGTGAGGAACTCTGTGATCAGTGCCCTCTGTGGCAGGTCCCATGTTCTAGCTAGAAAGTTTCAAAACCCGATTTTGCATTAGTGTAGCATTGACTACTATAGTGGGAAAAAACAATAATTCCAGCGGGATGAAAGTTTGTGACCAAAAGCTGAGCAGTGTCTGTCCAATCTTGTTACCAGGCAAAGAATAAATTAGCGTGTTGCTAATTGTTTATGAGTTACTAGGTATCTAATTAGGAGCAAAGTTACAGTTTTTCTCTGCACAGTGTAATTTTTTCAGATTGCTTTTTTTTTCCCTTGCAGGTACAAGATGTCTTTGCTCAAACCATCTACCAAGGCATTGGCTTGATCTCGTAAAGTGTCCATTCGAACAGATGCTCAAGGATTTCTCTCACTGCAGTACATGATTAGAAATGAGGATGGACAGATCTGTTTTGTGGAATATTATTGTTGCCCTGATGAGGATGTTACTGAAGCAGAACTGTAGCTGTATGTTTTGGTATCTGTTATTGTATCAATGGATAATTAAAAGTCTATTTTTTTAAATAAAACTGAATGAAAGCTGTAAAGATTTGTAGATTTTTTGTTTTTATGTTATATTCTGGAAATTCAAAGACTTCTTTTTTATTGCCTTGCAAACATTTTGTAGCTGTGACTCCAAAAAACAAAGGTGAAAAAGCAAAAGGGGGAGTTGATGTCCTACAGCCACTGATTCCATTACAGATGCTGAAGTGGCGTTGCCATTTTAGACAGTGCTCTCCAAGGAATTTTTGTTTGTGTTTGTGTTTTGGGTTTGTTTGTTTTTTTTCTTTTTTTTTTTGCGTGTGTGTGTGTGTGTGTTTTTGGCTTGTTCTAAGCAGTTACTCAGGGGAATATCTGAACATTAGCTGTATTCTGGCTAGTTGGCTTTCAATGACTTCAAAAGAAAACATGGCATAAAAAATGACATTTTCAAACTGATTTTTTAATAGCAGCAGGTGCTTCTAGTCTGGCGAATACCAGCAGGTTTTGCTGGCAAAGCTGCTAAGCTTCTCCTCATCTTGGTTAATCTGTAATATAACTCAGTTCCTTGGAATTTCATCTGATACCACTTTACCCTTTTGTCTGCAGTAATGTTGTTGAACTGGTAAATTCAGCTAGAAGCCAGGATTTACTTACTCATCACTCATAACTCTTCTGGCAGCCTAAGAGTTTTGTATCTAGTGATTTTTCTCATTGATCCACTGCTGCCTGGTGGATCATAGCTCTACCTGTTCATCGCTTATTAGCTCTCATATGTCTGATTCAACTTGAATTCCCAGCTTCCCTGCATAGTTCAGCATTCTGAGCTGCTTATCCCTTTTTTCGAGTCCAGGTTTGGCTGAAAAGCACTTGGTTAAAACTGTTCCCATTGTCTTCTGTGTCTCAGGACCTTCCTCTTCCACAGGCCTGTTAGCTACTACATGCTTTCATTTGGAGCATTTTTTCCTTATTTGCTTTCTTTCCACTAGGATATGGCTTAGAAACATAAGGAAGGAGAATCAGTGGTTCATTGGAAGAGCTTTGCAGCTGCAGCTCTTGGGTTTTTGTTATTAATGATATGAATTCTCTTACCTGGTGTGTTCAGTATTTGCATAACTATTTGCATTTCTGTCCCTCTAGTGACAAAATCTGCAAGGAAGAAGAGGGTTCTATCTCTCTGTAGGAACCATGTGCAGCTCATTCAGGTGACCCATGTCAAAGTTACACACATCTTACAGCTTGGTTGGACTATGAGAGTTTTGCATGGAAGAGACATTTCCTTACTTTCTAGCTACTTTCCAAAATCCAGTTTCTTACTGATACGTGAGATCTTACAGATCTTACCCTAAAAAAACCCACCTGAAATGCATCAAAGAAAAAAACCCACCACCCAACCTAAATCCATTCTGCAATTTAGGACTTCACTTGAAGGTGAGATTAGCAGAGTTGAGATTAGCAGAGTGATCACCCCGTCTTGATAGGAAGGGTATGAGATCAGTTCTTACCTCCAAAACTAGATTTGTTCCATGCTGTATAGTTCCACTGCTTCAGAAACCCATAGTTTTAGTGAATCAGACTTTGAAAATTTCCCTATGTCCTTCCTACTAAGGCTGAATTGTTTTGTTGTGTGCAAGATCACAACAAGTTCATCTGGCTTAGATTATAGGGCTGGTATTTTAGCTATGGATGACTTTTATCTCCTGAGAGTGGTGGCAGTCACTGAGCTGTGAAATTCTATAGGCATCTGTGACTATTCTTTCAGAAATAAAAATTCCTCACTAAGGGATTTTAATGATAGTAAAGTGGTGATTCCTACCATATACCAAGAAATGATTGCTGTATGTAAAATAGTCCTCCCTGAAAATACTAATTTTAAACTCCTCTGACATTAATCGTGTTTCTTCACAGAAAAGAGATCTGAACTGATACATTTTCCTTGACCATGCAGCTGAAGGGCTAATATTTAAAGAAAAGGGGTTTTTTTATCCTGAAGCAGACAGAACTGGCTGTTAATGAGTACATCTTTCATTTAAAAGTTTAAGAAAAAAGCAAGGAAACAAACAACAACAACAAACAAAACACACGAGGCAATAACTACTGAAGGAAGAGGAATATTAATGTAAAATGTTTACAGGCTTAGAAAAGGCATGAGGTAAGAGTGACTTTACAGAATGAGAATGAAGACAAAAGTGGTTTCAGGAGAAAAAGGAAAATTCTCTGTGTATCATGTGGCCTGATGTGCACTGAAAGGGAATCAATCAAATATTGATTTTTTGAAAGACATGACTATACTCTTGGAATGATAAAGCTAAAAAAGGAAACCCACAAAACCCACAGAAAACCAAAAAACCAAAACCAAGAAAACAAAAATCCCCACAAAACAAAACGAAAGAAAAAAACTCTGCAGGAAAAGAATGAAATCATTGATCACCAAGGCTGAACAAGCAGCATTCTGAAAGCATTGATCTTCCTGGGCAGCGTGGTTGGATTCCAAGGAGGAATTCCAGACTGAAAAAGGAGAGATCAACCCTATCTTTAGTTTCCCTAAGTAGATGATTTCAACTGTCTGTTCTGCACCTGACAACAGGTAGTAGATAACCTTAAAACTGTTCTGGGGAAATGGCCTGCAGCTCACAAGTAAACTGGGGAAGTTTTCTGGCAGTTCTGAAGAGGGGATCAATCCAAGGGAACGTCAGTGGCAGAGCAGGTCTCCCACCATCCTCCAAGTAAGCTGACAACAGTTTTGCTAATGGGGCTGTCAGCTGGATAGGAGTGACTGAAGTCAGCTCTCGGTTTTGCTCTGGGATTGATGTTTTCTCTCCAAATAGAAAGCTGGAGATTTTGTTGAAAAACAAGAAGCAAGCTCTGCTGCCATGTAAGCACGAGGCACTTGGGATGTTTCCTGAGACAGGGATTTGGGAAGAGTGGTATGGGAAGAGAATCACAGAATGGTTTGGGTTGGAAGGGACCTTAAAGATCATCCAGTTCCAACCCCCCTGCATGGGCAGGGACACCTTCCACTAGGCCAGGTTTTGAGGAACTGGACCAGAAAAATGTCTTCACTGAAAGAGTGGTGAAGCATTGGCACAGGCTTGGTGGTGGAGTCTCCATCCCTGGAGGTGTTCAACAAAGGGGCAGCTGTGGTGCTTGGCTTTTCTGTGAAATGAGCCAGCCATGAGAAATACTGGTAGTGTTAAACAATGAGCTATGAGAAATACCGGTAGTGTCAGAAAATGTGATGAGTTTAGACAACGCTGTTCTATGCTGTTTTACAAACTTATGCTGGTTTAACTCTAATATAAGACAAGGCTGTTCTGTAAAATCATGCCGTTTTAGCTTTAGTGTAAGACACCGCTGTCTCATAAAAGACAATACAGTCTTGTAAATTATGCTGAGCTAAAGACCTGGAAGCCGCCTGAAAAGCTACTAAGAAGATGAGCTACATGCAGAAGATAAGTGGAGAAAAGCTGTTGCAGCTAAATTGTGGACTGAACTAGCAATACGCAATCCGTATGCGGTCATTGCTGTTAATTAACCAGTCACTGAATGTTCTATATTGAGGAACATGCTTGAAGGTATAGAAGCACCGTTACGGAACTTAATAAATGGGATTTGCTGTCAGCCATAGTGGTTGTGTCAGGCATTTCACCCGTACCCTCTCACGTGACACTTGGGGTGGTGGTGGTTCAGGTAGTGTAGGACTGACACTTGGACTCAGTGATCTTGAAGGTCCTTTCCAGCCATGACGGTTCTATGATTCCACGTGCCAGCACCCACCTGGACACACCCTGCCCGGTTGCCAGGTCACAAGGGGACCCTTTGTGACATCACCTCTGACACCCTGGGTGCCAAGGTGCCTTCCGAGTGCGAGGGAGGTCCTGGCTCAGTGTCCAGGAGGACAAGCGTGGGATCAGACGCGAGCGCAGTTCTCTACAGGAGAATTGAGCGATGTCTGCACCCAAGAGAACCCAAGAGGACCGGGAAGATTCTTCTGTGCCCCAGGAGAGTACTCTTCCAGGGGCTGGGGCTGGGGCTGGGGCTGGGGCTGGGGCTGCAGTGTGGCCTGTGTCGATGCAGCAGGGGAATACATGGAGGCACACGACAGCCCTTTGTGGTTTGTGTACTGGGAGCCTGTACCCAGACCCTGAGGGCTGGGTAGACCCTGATTCTTTGCAGGCTGCCCAGGAGCCTCCATCCCCTGCAGATCCATGCCTGCCCCACGAAGAGCCCACCCCAGACCTCTCTCTGCCCCCACACGGCCCCCTTGGTCCCACGGGCTCTCCCCACAGGCAGTGCAGCCCTGAGGCCAGCAGCACTGCCACCTCCATACCCGCCCCCCATGGCCTCTCCTCCTCCCCCAGCAGTGAACCCAGTCCCCTATCCCACCCCCATGGCCTCTCTTCCTTCCCCAGTGAACAGGGACCCCCGAGTCAGCCCCAGCTGGCCAAGGGGGCAGAAGAAGGAGGAAGCCATCCCCCCACCACAAGCCAGGTCTACAAGGCCCAGCTGCTGGAGACAGGTGAGTGAGGGGCCTCTGGCTGCTTTGCTGTGCTCCTGCATGCATGGCAGTGGTTGCTGGGCACATCCCTGGCCTGATCCCTGCCACTCTCCTCTTTGGGTCCCCCGGCCCAGGGCTGGCTCTCTCCTTGGCAGCTGGCACGTGGCTGGGTGCCGGGTAGGGCCCTTCAGTCTCTCCTGCCAGCACCTTCAGCTCACCTTCAGAATCTCTCTTGCTTTCTTAGATTCTGAGTCTGATTCCAGCATCTATCTGAGTTTTTCATCATCTGAGGAGGAGGAGGAGAAGGAGGATGAGACCATCTGGTCTCAGGAGGAGGACCACCTCCAGGTGGACACCCTGGAGGAGAAAGGAGAGGTATCTACCTACAGAGACTGCCACCTGACCTACTTGTGCCTGCTCCAGCTGCCCCCATGCTCAAAGATCCCTTCTAAGGCAGCTGATGTCTGGCAAAGCTGGGGGAAAAGACAAAAAGAAAAAAAAGATACTAGAGTGTCTTTGTGGGTAAGAGGGATCAATAAAGGAGCCCCATAACCTTCTCTTCTCCTTGCAGGACGACCTGGGTGACATGGAGAAGCGGCTGAGGGATTTGGAACTCAACGCTTACTACTACAGCCTCCGTCAGCAGGTGCAACTCTTTCAGGTCTGGCATTTCCAGAGCAGGTCACAGCTTCCCCAGTGCAATCCCCGCAGGAGGTTTCTGCACCCCGAGGGGTGCAGGGGTCACTTTTGGAGGGCGGCCACCAGAGCCCAGGGCAGAACATTGGCTTTTCTTCTTGCAGGAGCTGATGTTCTTCCTAGACTCCCCCAGAGCAGAGGATCGTCAGAGGACTGCGACCCTCCCTGGCAGGGAGACGCAGTCAGGCAGGAGACCTTCCTCTAGCAGGGTAAGGAGCCCCAGGGCCAGACAAGCTCCAGTGCCCCCCTCCAGCATCCCTTCCCACTCTCCTGGATACTCTGGGGGTATCCCAAGCCCCAGTCCTCATGCCAGCACCTCCATGCCATGCCCGCTCCCTCCCAAGTCCCAAGTCCCAGTGTCTTGGGCATCTGAAGCCAGGTCAAGGCAGCAGAGAGGGATATGGGCAGGGCAGCAGTTGCAGTGGCAGCTGAGGAGACGGTTGCACTCCTGTGGCAGCACCATACTCCCCCGTGTCCCCTGCAGGTACATGAGGTCCTCAGGTGCATCCACATCATTGTGAAGTACGTCTTCTTTGAGCCAGCCCGGCTGAGCCTGCAGGCACTGCTTCGGGTGCTGGTTGGGAGGTTCCTCGAGGACACAATCAGGAGTCTGATGAGGATCAGCCCACACTGTGACAGGTAGGAGCCCCTACAGCCCCCCCTGGGGACTTCCTCGGTAGCCCAGGAACAGCACGCTGGCCTGGCCGAGGCAGCCCTGCTAACAGAGCACTCTGGCTTGCAGTGCTGCCATGGCTATTTGGGAGTCGATGCTCTCCCTTGTGAGCAACATGCAGAGGATCTTTGAGGGGCTGCTCCGCGTGATCCAGGGCTCCGTACCAGAGGAGCATGTCTCCGCTGTGAGTGACCAGAGCAGGGCTTGCTCACCTTTCCGGGCTTTTCCCCAGGAAAGCAGACACAGCCCCTCCTGCTTGCCCCAAACCCCGCCATCCTCCAGGACTTGGGGACACAGCCTCTCAGGGCCAGCAGGGCCCTGCCCTCCACCAACCCCATCTGTGCCAGCTGCCCCATGGGGCTGCCCCATGCTGCTGGGGCCCCTGAGCACCAACAGGAGCCCTGTAGCATTCCGGGCAGCCCTCTGCTTCCCCACTGCCTGCACCCCCTGCCCTCTACTGCCCTCAGCTGGAAACCTGGGGCAGGGGCCGGATTTGGGTGCCAGAGGGAGGGTCACCGTGCTGTCCCAGGGGGGCCACCCTGAATCAGGAGGGGAGCCCTCAGAGCTGCTGGGCAGTGGCCTGGCAGGCGGGTCGCAGCCTCCAGCGGTGTCTCTGTGTGCCGGGCCGCTACCTCAGCCGCACCCCACGCGCACCCCACGGGCTTTGACAGCGCAACAGCAGCGCCTGTGCACTGAGAGCCCTCCCTGTGCCCTTTCTGCAGGCATCCCGAGTCCTGCGCAGGCTCAGCCAGCTGCCCCGCTGTCAGGGGAGCCTGGAAGTGCTCTTCCCAAGGCTCCTCATGGCCCTGCTCAACCGGCTGGCAGGGGCTGCACAGAGCCTGGTAGACGAGCAGCCTGAGGACCATCAACCCAGCCCTTTGGGGTGCGTCATCCCCTTCCCCTGCCATTCCCCTGGGCCCTCGGCCGGGGCCCCTGCTCTCTGTGTGACTGGACCTTGCTCTGCACACAGGGAGGTGGTGGAAGCCATTAAAGATCTTCTGCGTGTTGCTGGCTGTCAAGAGAATGTCCAGCAGATGCAGGAGGAGGGCAGCTGGGACATGATGTTCCAAGGAGAGAGCCTGGAGGCAGGAGTCAGTTTGCTGGCCAGGTGAGAAGCCCTCTCAGCCTCAGCAGCCTCATGCCCAGGGGCAGAGAGGTCCCCAGGCACCCAGGCCCCGGGCTGCAGCTGCAGCCGCACTGCTGGCCAGGGAGCCATCCGAGTGGCCAGGGGTGCTGCGTGCCTGGGGAGAGACCAGGGCGCTGTCAGGAAGTGGTGGTTGCAGCTGGGGGCAAAGACATGTCCTGGCCTGGGCTATCCTGACTGGGCTGGGCAGGGCAATCCCAGCAAGGCTTTGCCTGCCCTGCTGACTGCCAGCGCTGCTTTTCTTTCTCTGACCAGAGAGATGTGCAGGAGCCCAGCTCAGGTGCGCTGCTCCCTCTTCCTGCACATGAGAGACATTGTCAGCTGCGGGAGGGAAGAGGCGAACGCTGCTTTTGCCATGGCTTTTTATGTTGAGGTAAGCAGTGCCTCTGCGGGATGCTTCTGCAGCCGTCCCTCTGGCCTAGGCGGCTGCCAGCTGGGATGACAGTCCCCAGAGCTGGGACAAAGGGCTTGGCTCTCAAGCCCTCTGCCCTCCAGCCCTTCCTCCTTCCTCCTGGGGCTGCGCTCAGCCACCCCTGCAGTGAGCCACCCCTGCATGTCCACAGGCAGGGCTTCCCTCTGGATGGACTCTGTCAGTCCCCAGGCCCTGAGCTGCTGCAGTGAGCCACCCCTGAGCGCTTCCCTCTGGATGGACTCTGTCAGTCCCCAGGCCCTGAGCTGCTGGCACTGGGAACCAGGAGCTGCACATACCGAGCTCCTGCAGCTCTGCCCATCTTTCACTGCTGTCCTTTCAGCTGCTGGGCTGCCAAGACATCGCAAAGACTTCGGGTGATCTGCGGCTCCTCTGGTCTTTTCTGGACTGTGGCAGTGAGAGGATGCTTCTGCTGGCAGTCAGGGGCTTGGTGACACTTTCACAGCACCCAAAGATGGTGAGCAAGGCCTAGTGAGCTGGAGATGCGTTGGCAGCCTGGGGCTGGGGCAGGTGGCTTGGGCCTGGCTGAGAGGAAGGAGGTGGCTCTCAGCAGAGGAGTGGCTGAACAAGGGCCACAGAGCCTTTGCTCTCCTGCCCTCCCTGCCCTCCCCGGCTCTCCCTCAGCCCCCGAGGCAGGAGGCAGGAGGCAGGAAGGGCGGCAGCGCCTGCCGGGAAGCCAGGCGGGAGGCTGATGCTCAGCGCACACAGCATTTGTGCCAGGCTGCTCCTCCACTGCTCCACCATCAGAGAAATTCTCTGCTTCACACAGGCAGCAAAAATGCAGGACAGGCTTATGCTGGACTGCATCCTGGGGAGACTGGAGCACAGCTCTGAAGACATCAGGCTGGAGGCCCTGCTCCTCCTCAGGAACTTGACAGCTCACCCCAGCGGGCATGAGGAGGCCATCCACATGGCTGTGATGCTGGCGGAGAAGCTCCCAGGCCTCTTTGGTGATGTAAGGCTGATGTGGGACCCTGAGCCTGCAGAGGGGCAGAGGGCAAGGAGAGCTGCCCTCCAGCCCAGCCTCACGGGCAGCACTTGGGCAGGGCTGCTGCCCTCCTCACACCCCTGGGCTCTGCTGGGAGGGCTTCTGGGCTCTGCAGCCCAGCACAGCCTCTCCTTGGCAAGCTGAGGCCTCTGCTGCCCCGAGCCCCACCACCCCAGACCATCTCCCCACTAATAACCATGGTAACCGTGGTTAGGCAGAGGCTCTTGCTGCAGCCACCCTCTCTTCCTTCCTTCCTTCCTTCCTTCCAGGAGTCCAGCCAGGTGCAGGAGCTCTCCATTAGCCTCTTTGGAGAAGCAATGGGGACTCTGGTGAGCGGAGAGGAGAGGTGGATGAAGATAATCCAGGGGACCCTGGTCTCCCTCTTGCTCAGAATGAACGATAAGAGCGAGAGTGTGGCCCAGGTACAGACTTCCGACCTGACCACCTACTTTGCCCTTCCCTCTGCCCAAGCCCTGGCAGCAGCTCAGAAGCTCTTGCCTCTCTCTCTCTCTCGTGCTGGCTGGCAGAGTGCTCTACCTGAGCTGGTGGCTGTCCCCTCTCCCTGACTTGGGCACTGAAGCCCCTTCAGGCTCTGTCCGCAGCTGCCTCTTCCCATCAGTAGCTGGGGACAGCTGGCAGCCTTGCCCAGAGGAGGAGGGGGATGAGAGGTCTCCTTCTCAGAGCTGTGGTGTCAGCTCTCCCCGTGTGCTGCTTTGCAGGCCTCTGCCAAAGCCCTCCTCGTCTCTGCAAAGATCCTGGGCTGCAGAAAGCTCAAGAGAGCGGTCAAGAAGAAGAGGACAATGAGGATTGCAGAGATCCTGGTGAGGACAACCCCCAGGTGCCAGGTGCCAGGTGCCAGGTGCCGGGGCCTGGGCTGGACAAGGGATACCCCATGTGGCCAGGGTGTGGTTGTGCAGCTGTTCCTAGCTGGCCCTGCTCCAGAGCAGAACAGAGAGCCTGGAGCTCTGTCTCCCTTTCCCTTCCCATTTTTCCCTTTCTCAATTTCCCCTTGCCCTCCTGAGCTCAGGCACGCAGCCCCCAGGGGTTCTTCTTCAGGCCCCTCTTCCCCCCAGCCCCTGGGTGTTGCAGGAGCCCCCGGCTCACCTGGGCCCTGCCAGCAGCACGCAGGGGTCTCGCTACCCCCTCTGCCTGTGGCTCTGGCTGCAGCCCTGTGTGGCAGAAAGGAATGGCCTGGGNTTTCTCTGCACAGTGTAATTTTTTCAGATTGCTTTTTTTTTCCCTTGCAGGTACAAGATGTCTTTGCTCAAACCATCTACCAAGGCATTGGCTTGATCTCGTAAAGTGTCCATTCAAACAGATGCTCAAGGATTTCTCTCACTGCAGTACATGATTAGAAATGAGGATGGACAGATCTGTTTTGTGGAATATTATTGTTGCCCTGATGAGGATGTTACTGAAGCAGAACTGTAGCTGTATGTTTTGGTATCTGTTATTGTATCAATGGATAATTAAAAGTCTATTTTTTTAAATAAAACTGAATGAAAGCTGTAAAGATTTGTAGATTTTTTGTTTTTATGTTATATTCTGGAAATTCAAAGACTTCTTTTTTATTGCCTTGCAAACGTTTTGTAGCTGTGACTCCAAAAAACTAAGGTGAAAAAGCAAAAGGGGGAGTTGATGTCCTACAGCCACTGATTCCATTACAGATGCTGAAGTGGCGTTGCCATTTTAGACAGTGCTCTCCAAGGAATTTTTGTTTGTGTTTGTGTTTTGGGTTTGTTTTGTTTTGTTTTGTTTTTGCGTGTGTGTGTGTTTTTGGCTTGTTCTAAGCAATTACTCAGGGGAATATCTGAACATTAGCTGTATTCTGGCTAGTTGGCTTTCAATGACTTCAAAAGAAAACATGGCATAAAAAATGACATTTTCAAACTGATTTTTTAATAGCAGCAGGTGCTTCTAGTCTGGCAAATACCAGCAGGTTTTGCTGGCAAAGCTGCTAAGCTTCTCCTCATCTTGGTTAATCTGTAATATAACTCAGTTCCTTGGAATTTCATCTGATACCACTTTACCCTTTTGTCTGCAGTAATGTTGTTGAACTGGTAAATTCAGCTAGAAGCCAGGATTTACTTACTCATCACTCATTACTCTTCTGGCAGCCTAAGAGTTTTTTGTATCTAGTGATTTTTCTCATTGATCCACTGCTGCCTGGTGGATCATAGCTCTACCTGTTCATCGCTTATTAGCTCTCATATGTCTGATTCAACTTGAATTCCCGGCTTCCCTGCATAGTTCAGCATTCTGAGCTGCTTATCCCTTTTTTCGAGTCCAGGTTTGGCTGAAAAGCACTTGGTTAAAACTGTTCCCATTGTCTTCTGTGTCTCAGGACCTTCCTCTTCCACAGGCCTGTTAGCTACTACATGCTTTCATTTGGAGCATTTTTTCCTTATTTGCTTTCTTTCCACTAGGATATGGCTTAGAAACATAAGGAAGGACAATCAGTGGTTCATTGGAAGAGCTTTGCAGCTGCAGCTCTTGGGTTTTTGTTATTAATGATATGAATTCTCTTACCTGGTGTGTTCAGTATTTGCATAACTATTTGCATTTCTGTCCCTCTAGTGACAAAATCTGCAAGGAAGAAGAGGGTTCTATCTCTCTGTAGGAACCATGTGCAGCTCATTCAGGTGACCCATGTCAAAGTTACACACATCTTACAGCTTGGTTGGACTATGAGAGTTTTGCATGGAAGAGACATTTCCTTACTTTCTAGCTACTTTCCAAAATCCAGTTTCTTACTGATACGTGAGATCTTACAGATCTTACCCTAAAAAAACCCACCTGAAATGCATCAAAGAAAAAAACCCACCACCCAACCTAAATCCATTCTGCAATTTAGGACTTCACTTGAAGGTGAGATTAGCAGAGTTGAGATTAGCAGAGTGATCACGCCGTCTTGATAGGAAGGGTATGAGATCAGTTCTTACCTCCAAAACTAGATTTGTTCCATGCTGTATAGTTCCATTGCTTCAGAAACCCATAGTTTTAGTGAATCAGACTTTGAAAATTTCCCTGTGTCCTTCCTACTAAGGCTGAATTGTTTTGTTGTGTGCAAGATCACAACAAGTTCATCTGGCTTAGATTATAGGGCTGGTACTTTAGCTATGGATGACTTTTATCTCCTGAGAGTGGTGGCAGTCACTGAGCTGTGAAATTCTATAGGCATCTGTGACTATTCTTTCAGAAATAAAAATTCCTCACTAAGGGATTTTAATTATAGTAAAGTGGTGATTCCTACCATATACCAAGAAATGATTCTTTTTCTAGTGGTTTAGTTTTTTTCATGTACATAAGATTTTTCAGAATTTTCCCTAATTTTAGTTCTTTACATTTATAATTTCTTTTTTCCAAGGATGGGGTTGGAATCTTGTTCCCCTATGTAAATTCTTTAGATAATTAGTAAAAAAATCTACATCAAACACCAAGGATATTTCTATGGTTCTTCCTCAACTCTGATAAGTTTCAGGTTCTTTTTTCTCCATTCTTTACTCATCATGTTGTGGTTTGGGTATTGGTCTTTAGCATGAGATGTCTGTTTTCCTTGTGCCTATATATTTTGCTTTATCAGAGTATTCTGTGACTGTTGCACATTGCTAACAGTCTATTTTGGTATACGGGTGTGTGCTATCTGCGTTGAAATAGAATTTGTGTCAATGGAGTGAATTTCCTTGAAGCGTGCTGTGGTGAGGGCTCTTACTCTATGTGCTTATTATCACCAGTACCAGAGCAGAACTTTATTTGCTTGAAATGCTTCTAATTAGTGTGATTCAGATTGCTCTCATTGATGGTAAACATGTCAAGTGGATAATTTCTGAGAAATCGTATATTGCTATTATATTCCAATGATAAAAATTAGACTGGATTATTTTTTCTGCCCTAGATATTTTTGAGAACTCAGTATATGTCAAACTTCAAGATAAAATGAGGTTCCAAGAATGCTCTCTGCAAAACAGCAATATTTACTGAAATCCTAGCTTTATCTTGTTTCTCTACATGCTGTTTCTAGTAGGTAAGGTAGCCCTGCTGTAGCATTATTTGATTTGAAATAGGCAGCTGTGGGAAACCATATACACTCTTACGAAGCCTCAGTTTTGCCAGTACAGGAAATGCATTTTATGTATTAGAGAGAATGAATATTTGATGAATGCTGGAGGACTAAGAGAAAGAAGATGACTGAGACAAGCATAAGAGGGTGAACTTTGCTCTCTTAGGATATATTTTTTCAGTGGAGTTATTGAAGGGACAAGAGTCAGCTTAAAATGCATCTATAAAACTCAGCAGATGAATTTAACCTCCTGCACTGTGAGCATGAAACCAATGGAAGATGGTTTTCTAATCTAAAATGTTCAAAATATAATTTTTTGTACTTCACATAGAAAAATTAAGGTTGTTCTATTTCTGTTGTAGGAGAAGGTCTGCTAAAAAATGACACTTTTTTTGCCCTCTTTAAATTAGTTTCCCACAGACAACCATTTTCCTTGCTGAAAATAATGAAGAGGAAATAACATACTTTCTAGGTTCCAGCTCTGTTGGAACAGCATGATGTTCCTTTCTATTTTTGGAAAAAAAGTATTTTCCAAACTTATTTTAATCTGAATTGAAAAGAGATTGATATTTAGGTGAAGTTCAATGAGTGTTAAGAATGTAGTGTTAATAACTTCAATGTGTCTTATTGGATTAGAGAATGTAATAACATTTCCTTTAGTTTTCAAATGATTTTTCCCAATAGCGCAGAATATTTCCAATCAGACTTTTACAGACAGTGAGGTCTTCGGTCAACTACTTACACTACTTAACTGAAAGAGAATTTATTGTGATCTTCCATGATTAAATGCATGAAAAAAAGCCCATTCAAAACCTCTTTCATTTCTTCCTTTAATTGCAATGATATTTTGTCTTAGTTATCATTTCTAATACAGGAATCAGTATTTCTTAAAGAAAGCTAGGTTTATTTAAAAAAAAAAAAACCTTCTACATTTGCAGCATTATCAGTCAGAGAATTTACTTGAAGAGAACAAGATAGATAGAACAAATTAGATTGTCAGGATTAAAGAAAAATAATCACTTGGATTAATAAGAATAGCATCTGCAATTCTGCTCACTACAGAAAAATAAGAATGATTAATTCTTATGCTTCAAGGCATAAACTCATCAGTTTAAGTTGGGTTGAATTTTCTCCTTTTTATCTTGGTGTAAGCTTAAAAATGATGTAAATTGATGAAAAATTTTATGCTGGCATATCTATTGAGTACTAAGTCATCTGTGTAAAAGTTCCTGAATCAAATGTTATTATTATTAGGAGAATTTGTTTCATATTCAAGCAAAGTTAATACTTAGCTAATTAAAATGCATACACGTTTCAAATATAGTATGTATTTAGAAGCTCTCTTCTTCCAGTATCAGGCACACTGTATGCAGAATAAACAGTTTCTAACCACAGTCTTAATTTATAGAAATCAGTTAGTAAAGAAGAGAGAGAAATAAGGTATTTTTCTGTTTTGTGGTGCTGTGTTTTGTTTTGGTTTTTTTTAAGTAAATAGATTCCTTGAAGATAAGGCTTTCATTCTCATCATAAAAATACATGAGAGGAAAGTGACAGCAGCATGGGAACAAAAAAATCTTTCATAGATGATATGTCAAACAGACAGAAAATGGTTAAGGGATTGAAGACGTTTCATATAAGTATACTGCTGGGAGTTAACAAATAGCAAATGTGTCTTCTCTTGCTAGTGAAATGCAAGGGATACCAAGCCTCTGTGCACATAAAGGACAACATATTAGTTAACAGTGACAAAACCTGACCTTTAAAGATCACAGTAAGGCAGATAAACTTGACCTCTTTGGTTTTACTGTATAACTTAAAGGTGAAACAGTAAACTGATATATTTGAAGCAGCTCTTCTGGTTTCCTTTTACTTCCTCTGCTAGATTGAATTCTAAGGGGGCTTTGACAACATCCCTATAGTTATCCCAAGAGACCAGTCCCTTCTTCCATGAGCTGTGGATTTCTTTCTTCCATGAGACTTTCTTCAAAAGTTCATTGTTGGTCCATGCAAATTTCTTACCACTTCTACCCAATTTTTCACTCAAGAGAATGGATCTATCTTGGGCTTGAAGGAAATAACAATTAAAACTGACCAACTTTCTTGGGCTCCTTTCTCTTCCAGAGTCTAAGCCCATGGCATTCCTGCAAATAGATCCTTAAGGAGTACAGTGCTCTGTGGAAGTCCAGGGTCATGGTCCTACTTACAGCACTTCTTCTTCCTTGTAAGATACTAAACTCAACCATGTCACAGTTACTGTCATCAAGGCTGTTTAAACCTTTAATGTCCCCAACAAGTCCTTATTTATTTGTTAATACAAGATTCAGCAGTGCATGTCTCCTTGTTGGTTCTTCAACTAGCTACATCAGAAAGTTATCACTGATGCACTGCAAGAGCATTTTGGACTGGATACACCTGTCAGTGTGGGTTTTCCAACAAGTATCAGAGTGATTGAAGTCACCCATGAGGACTAAAAATTGTGATGTAGTGGCTACTTCCAGTTGACTTTAGAAGGTCTCATCAACACCTTATTGGGTTTGTGGTCTCTAATAAATGACACCCACAACATTTTCACCCCCATTTGCATGACCCTTAATTGTTACCCACAAGATTCTTACCCTTTCTACCTCTCCCCCTGGATGGAACTTAGCACGCTTCAGTTGCTCTTGCATATAAAGGACAACACCACCTCCTCCCCTTGTTAGTCTGCCTTTCCTAAATAGTGCATAGCCGTCCATGACAACATTCCAGTCACAGAAGCTGTCCCACCACATTTCAGTGATTACAATTACATCGTAGCCATGCAAGCCAAAACAGATCTCCAACTCCTCCTGCTTGTTCCTCATACTCTGTGCGTTCGTATATAAGCATGTCAGAGAGGGAGTCAGAAAATTAGTTTTCAGTTTTGGTATTGGACCGTTCCTAGACATTTTATCGGCTACTAACCTATTCTTGAGCCTTGAGTTTTTGTTTCTCCCATGTATATCAGCATTTCTCACCTTGACTGGGGAAGCAGACTGATGGCCATTCTTAGGCTTATCTCTAGTGAGCCTGCTTTTTAACCTATTTCCCTTTTGAGCCTAGTTTAAAGACCTGTCATGCTAACTCCTGAGACAAGAGTTGCTAGAGCATGCGCAGAGAAGAGCAATGAAGCTGATAAAGTGTCTGCAGATTGAGTATGAGGAGCACCTGGGCAACTGGGGTTGTTTAGTCTGGAGAAGAGGAGGCTGAGGGGAGACCCTGAAAGGACTACCTGAAAAGAGGTTGTAGTGTTGGTGTCCTCCCTAGTAAAAAGCAACAGGATAAGAGCAAATGGGAAGGGAAGATTTAGGTTGGCTATGAGGAAAAATTTCCTAACTGATAGCACAGTCAAGCATTGGAACAGGCTGCCCAGGGAAGGAATGGAGTCTCAGTCCCTGAAAGTGTTCAGAAAATGTGTAGCTACGACACTGTGGGATATGCTGGTCTTGGATTGATGGTTGGACTTGATGATTTTAGAGTACTTTTCCAGCCTTAATGATTCTATGAAGCATCCATGCTGGCTGAACAGGTTTGAGGATGTGAAGCTCAGGCACAGTCTTGGCTGACCATGAGATGATGGTGTTAAGATCATGAGACCAGTGAACAAAGCATGATGCATGAACATGAACTCAGACTTCAGGAGACCAGATTTTGTTCTGTTCAGGAATCTTCTTCAAAGAATCCTATAGCAGACATGAGGGCTCCAGGAGAATTGGTTGATTTTCAACCATCAGCAAGATCAATGAACAGAAAACGAAGAAAAAGTAACAGACACCTGCATCGATAAACAAGGACCTCCTGACAAAGCTCAGATGTAAAAAAAAAAAAAAAAAAAAAAAAAAAAAGACACTGAAAGAAAAATGACCTAAATATACTGGGACATGTTTAGGAAAACAAAGCCCACACGGAATCAAATCTGCCAAGGGACATGAAGGGAAAAAGAAAGGTTTCTACAAGTTCATCATCAGCAAAAGGAAGATTAAGGAAAATGTTGGTCTGGTGCCAAATAGAATCATAGAAGCATTGTCATTGCATCATAGAAATATAGAATAATTGGGGTTGGAAGGGACCTCTGGAGGTCATCTAGTCCAATCCCCCTACAATGAGCTGGGACATCCTCAACTAGATCAGGTTTGTCAGAGCCTTAACAAGACTTGACTATCTCAAGGGATGAGGCCACAACTCCCTTCCTGTGCAACCTGTTCCATTTTTGCACTAGCCTCATGGTAAAGCGTGTTTTCCTAAGATCCAATCTAAATCTACTTTTCTCTAATTTAAAACCATTGCCCCTCATCCTTTCACTACAGGACCTTGCAAACAGTCCATCTCCAGCCTCCCTGTTAGCTCTCTTCAGATACTGGAAGATGGCTACTAGGTCTTGCTAGAACCTTCTTTTCTTCAGGCTGAACAACCTCAGCTCCCTCAGCCTGTCTTCACAGGAGAGGTGTTCCAGACCCTTGATCATTCTCATGGCCCTCCTCTGGACCCACTCCATCAGATCCATGTCCTTCCTGTATTGAGGGCTCCAGAGCTGGATGCAGCACTCCAAATGAAGTCTTATTATTATGAGATTATTTTTTTCCATGGTTATGTTGTTATCCCAGATTTTAATCTGTTTTCCATGTGCTTGTACTGGAAACATGGTATCTGAAATACTGATCTGTGACTGAACAACTTACGGTCTCTCCAGTACCTGGAGGATTTTGAGAGACTTTTGTCATACAGCACTTTTAGATTTCCCTGCACAAGGCTGGCTTTATACTTTCTTTTGTGTTTGCATGGCAGTACAAAGAAATGAGGATCCTGAGGATCCAACCCTTTGTGTTGAGTCTCTTCTAACTTCTGAGCTGGAAGTAGTGTGAAGTTGCCAAACAGAGGCAAAGCCAAGGTAGTGAAGCCAACAGCAAAGTGACATGAAAGACGACGTCTCAAAGCTGCATAGAAAAGAAGCTGATTAGGGAAATGAATCATGCAATTGAGGCCAGGAGGAAATATAAATAACAGACAAAACACAGGGAAAAAAAGTGTTACTTAAAGGAAAATGAGGACAAAGAGAGACCAGGGGAAAAGAAGAAAAGACTAGTCAGTTGCTGAAGAACAAAATTAGAGAAAAGAGTCTATTTAAATAGGTTTAAAACTTTGGATACAAAATGTGTCTCTAGAAATATCAGGTAAGATATTTTAGAAGATGCAATAGAAGTAGTTTGAAATTACTCTGACTTTTTAAAAGTTATTAATTAGAAAGGCTATTATTAAAACTAGTCCCCACTGTTGGAATCTTACCAGCAGATCCAGAGCACTTACATTTTAAAATCTGCTTTTGGCTGTGTGGCAACTATTGTATTTGAATTTCAGATGTTGGTGAGGATCTTTTTCAAAGCCTTGAGACCATGAGAATGACGCCCAAATACTACAACAGAATGTCATAGCAAATGAAAAGAATGCACTTGTGTAAATTCAGCAGTTTCAGCATGATGGAGTGGGAAACTCTGCTTGTGAACATTTCTAGGCCAAATGCAAACATTCCATCTGGTAAAATTCAAGACTTTTTTCCTCCCCTTCGCAAGCTGCTGAAACTCCTGGCTTTTTCTAGGAATATAAATATATGGAGGTATGGATTCACTCACATATTGTAAGAGTAGCCTATGCAGAACCTGCCTGGGACAGAGAATCAACACATCTTACTCGTGAGGTCTCAGTCATTGGGATACTTGACTGCTGCACAACTATGATTGTTGTCCTCTGCTTTGTGAATTCTTATCTGAGTTTTGAGACTGAGGAAGGAATTGAGACTGTGGGGAATTTGATGTCTTATTTTCGGACAAATTCTCCACTATGAAAACCATATAGTGGTTCTGAAAATTCTATAGTCTGGTTAGCCTGAACAAGGAAAGATAACACTAATCTGGGCAATATTAGGCAGTCTGTTGAATAGTCAGGACTTAAAAAGGAGATTAGAAAGGCTGTTAAAATAAGATGACTTTTACCTTTCCTTTTTATTTTTTCATTTATTTGTTTAATTATTTTTTTTCCCCAGAGATAGTGAGGGCTATGAAAAAGAAAAATGTAGAAAGGTTGAGAAATGGCTGCTTATTAAAGGCAAAAGTCCTCGTTTAGGCCCAGCCATTATCAAACAGGCCTCCTTTCACCTACCTCTGACCCCCAGTGTAGGACAGGGAGGTGAAAATCCACCTAAAGGCTCATTAATCAAGACAACATAGGGATATTTTCATTTCCCATTTACAGTAACGGGACAAAAACAGACAGGTTTTACTTCGGAAGGGAAAAACACTAATTCAGTCTACAAAGAGAAAGCGAAAACATGTCCAATATCTTAATACTTTCCTCCCACCATTTTACTGGGCCAGGATTACTTCATTCCTGCCTCCCCCTCTGAGGAACAGAGGACAAGGGGTGGGGTTTTAGGGTCAGTTCACCACACGTTGTATCTACCTCTCTTTCCTCCTCAGAGGGAGGACTCCTCACATTCTTCTCCTCTCCAGCACGGGGTCCCTCTCATGGGAGAGAGTCCTTCAGGAACCCCTCTGACATGAATCCCTCCCACAGGTGCAGTCCCTCAGGCACAGACTGCTCCATTCTGGGCTGCTTACAGAGTCACAGTCTCTTGTGGGAAAACAGTCACCACCTCTGCCACAGGGTCCTCCACTTCTCTATATCCACATCTGTCCCTCTCTGCAACCCTGCACTGGCTGCAGCTTCATCTCTGCCCACCTGTGACACCTCAGGTGCTACCAATCTACATTTACCCCACTGTGGTCCTTTAGGGACTGCTCCACTGTGCTCCTTCATGAGCTGCAGGGGCACAGGTGCTCAGACTACCAGGAAATCTCTGCTTGGGCACCTTTCCTCCTCCTCCTGCACTGACCTTCTTGTCTTTGGCATTGCTCTCTCACCTCCTCCTCTCCTCTACTTTGCAGGTGTCTTTTTCCATATCCTTTCCATTTCATTTTTCCTTCTTTGGATATGTTACTCACAGAGGTGCATCGTGATTCCCACATCTGCTTGGGCAGAGGTGGGGCCAGGATTGGAACCAGGGGAGCTCCCAACCCCTTCTCACAGGAGCCACCTCTGTGCCCCCCCTCCCCCCGGCACAGCACTACTGCAGTAACACACGACAGTGAAGGAGAAGGATGGTGATTGTGGTGAAATCCCATGAGTTTAAGAGACTGAAGAGTAAGAGTGCTGTGTGGCAGCTAGCAATGAGAAAATGTTATTTCTGTAGACACCACTTTTCTGATGTTGTTGTGTAAGGATGATTAGATTGTATTATAATATACAACCCTGAGGAATCTGAACTTGCTAGGCTGTAAATTGTGAGTATTTAAACTCTGCAACATTAATGAATCAGAGATGTGTGTGTATGCACACAAAGAACAGATAATACTATAGCTTTTGCTTGGAATGAAGTTTTCTTTAGTGGAAAAAAACCCAAGTTTTTTCAATATTAAAAGATTAGCACAGATCAGTGATGTAGACAAAATCAAAGATGAGTGACTTATATACAAAAATCAAATCAGCTCGCTGTATTTCCTTTTTTTTCTTCATATTTTGCATAGGTTTTGGATATATGCATTTAAAACAAGGAGAATAATAGTAGTCCTCTCTATACTACTACAAAGACCAAAACAACTTCCCTCGGTATTTTTAGTCAAACAAGTGTTGGCTTTTTGAAAATCAGTAAATTTCAGCTATGGAAACCTATCCCACACAGAAGGAAAGATATTAGTTCTGAATAGTACTGTTCAGTAGAACCAATATCAATAAAGTCTCTGTGCCTTAATTTTGACACATACAGTAGACCCATAAAAGCTCAGCATGATTATACCAAGTGTTGAAAGGAAGATACTGCAGGAACAGTTATGGATTGAGGCAAGCACCTCAGGGAAAATAACAAAGCCCTAAACTCAAGCATTTTTTTGACATCATCCTATGATCTGAATGAAAGGCAGCTGCATCTGGCTCTGCTATTTCACTCATCCCTTCCTTTTTCCTTCCTTCCAATCTACTGCTAGAAGTTTTTAGCCTGCTGACAGCAACCTTAAGGCACACAGCTGGAATGCTCAAAGTACAGCTCGTGCCAAAAAAGGTCCTAAATAGCCTAAGTTGAAGCATTTGTGTTTTTTTCACAGTTTAACACTGGACTGGCAATTAACCAAATGACAGATGCTCTGTCTTAATCCCCCTCCCTGATAAAGAAAGGAGAGAGAATATGGAAGAGAGACTTATGGTTTGGAAACTAAACTACACAGCTTTAAAGAAGCAGTAATGATAAAAAGGAAAAAATATTAAATATATACAAATATGCAGAAAAACGATACCATGTTCCTCCCCCCTAGAAAGTCTCACATCACCACTAAGCCTGCAGGACATGCCTGGGAAAGTCCAGGCTGGACTCCTGGAGTCAGCAGCAGTCAGGAACTGAAGGCAGGAACACACAGATTCAGACTGGCATGGATCAAGACTGCAGGCAGATGAATGGACCGAATTTTTCCAGGATGCAGAAGCAAACAGGGACAGGAAAAGAAGGTGAAAACGAAGGGCAAAGAGGAAAGCTGAAGGAAGGAGTTTGACCTTTGTGATCTCTCAAATTTATACTGAGTATGTCATGTATTGGATGGAATACTCTGGTCAATTTTCATCATTTATCTTGTCTGCTCCTCTTTAAAGGAGGGTTGAAGACCCCTTTACTCCTTTTCTCCTTCCAGAACACAAGATGTCCCTCAGAACTGAGCAGTGGACTTGGTTCTGCATAACGTTCTCTAACCATAACTATAAACGTCTAGTGTTAGAAGTCCCAGAATCAGACACTGACTGAGAAACTTGCTTTTCATTTCAACAAGTGCAGCTACTTACAAAAAACTTAGTTGAAAGCAAAATTACAAGACAGAATATTAGCTCTATCCTGGCCCAAACCAGGACTGGTTTCTCCCAGTCACCAAGATGGAAAGATACGGATTTGATGGGTAGACTGTTCAGTGAGTAAGGAACTGGCAGGGTGGATGCATCCCGAGTGCGGTAGTCAATGGCTCAAAGTCCAGATGGAGACAAATGACAACTGGTGTCCCTCAGGGGTCTGTACTGGGAGCTGTACTTTTAAAATATTTTTATCAACGATATAGACAGTGGGATTGAGTGCACTGCCAGCAAGTTTACAGATGACACCAAAATGAGCGATGCTGTCAATAAGGCAGAGGGACAGAATGTCATCCAGAAGGACCTGGACAAACTGGATAGGTGGGCCCAGATGAGGCCCAGATGAGGGTCATGAGCTTCAACAAGACTAAGTGCAGGGTTCTGGATCTCGATTGGAACAATCCACACTACCAGTACAGACTGGGGGATGAGGTTTTAGAAAGCAGCCCTGCAGAAAAAGACCTGGGGGAACTGGTGGAAGAAAAGCTGGACATGAGCCAACAATATGAGCTTGCAGCCCAGAAGACCAATCACATCCTGGGCTACACCAAAAGAAGCAAAGAAGCATGGCAAGGAGATTGAGAGAGGTGACTGTGCCACTCTACTCTGCTCTTGTAAGAGCTCACCTGGAGTATTATACCCAGCCCTGGTGCTCTCAATACAGGAAGGACATGGATCTGATGGAGCGGGTCCAGAAAAGGGATACAAAAACAATCAGGGGGGCTGGGACACTTCTCCTGTGAAGACAGGCTGAGGGATCTGAGGTTGTTTAGCTGGTGAAAAGTAAGCTCCAGGGATGCCTAATAGCAACCTCTCCATACTCGATGGGGGCCTACAGGAAGGCTGGAGATGGACTGTTTGCAAGGTCCTGTAGTGAAAGGATGAGGGGCAATGGTTTTAAATTAGAGAAAAGTAGATTTAGATTGAATCTTAGGAAAACATGCTTTACCATGAGGCTAGTGCAAAAATGGAACAGGTTGCACAGGAAGGGAGTTGTGGCCTCATCCCTTGAGATATTCAAGGTAAGTCTTGTTAAGGCTCTGACCAACCTGATCTAGTTGAGGATGTCCCTGCAACTGTGGGCAGAGTTTGACTAAATGATCCTTAGAGTTCCTTTTCAATCCAAATTATTCAATGATTCTCAGAATGTAACGCATGAATTCAGATGTTAATTCATATCTTCCTTGAAGAAAAATATTACAACCAACTTCTCAGGGCTATTTGTAGTTATTTTTTTAAGTTAGTTTTTCTTTTAGGTTCCTTCTCCTTTGTTGGCTTACATTTATTTGATTCTCAATTAATTATGCTAGAGACAACCTAAAGCTTGGTGTGAGTTTTAGGCTAATTTCTGCTAGACTTTTACTTCATTTTCAGTTTAGAAAAGCCTTTAAAAGCTCTTCATGACAGATTGAAGTCTGTAGTCCACCACTATGTTATTCTTTGCAATGTTTCCTCTAAACAGACTACAGAACTGTCACTCTGGTAGGTGCAATAAGTCTGGAAATATTGAAAAAAGCTGCCAAGTTCATGGCAGGATGTGTAAATTTTTTAAGTATTTCCAGTAGCAGCTTAAAATGAGAATATCCAGATAACATAGAAATCAATCATCATGCTGAAAAACTTCCTTGGTCTGCCAAAGGAAATTAGGCGAAAGAAAGTCTCAAAGCTCTGTCAAAATGACTTTGTCATAGGCAATACCAGAAGTGAGAGTATTAATGAAAAAAACCACCCTACATGCAGGCTGCTTTGTTTGTCTGCCTTTTTAATGGAACCTGTCACCTTGACTTTTTATACTCATGTAGAAAATTACATCAAAATAACACTTAGTGTTTAAATATTGACTGCAATAATATCTTGTTCAATATCAAACAAATATCAAAAAGGTCTGTCATTCTGGTGAATGTTATCTGGGTCAGTTCATAGTTTAAACATGCTCCATATCAGTTCACTGCACTGAAAATATATTGCTTTCTACTACAGGGAAAACAGTGTGAAACAATGTATTGACTTTTCTTCCCCTCAAGAAAAGCACCTTTTAATTGGAGGCATTTTAGACTCTTACAAAGAGAACAGGAAAAACAAAAAAGGGAAAATATAAATTACCAGCTCACTGAATTCTTATATTTTCTTAAGGATTTATTTGAACAGGTTTCATACCTAGAATTTTTTACCAAAGTTTCAACAACAGATATAAGAATGCAAATAACCTCATTTTTTCAGTACTGTGTTTTGTCTTAGGCCTTGAAATACAGAAGGGACAGCAGGTAATGAGTTATTTTTAGAATGCTATTCGTTGTAACCTGTCACTAAGTCTTAAAATTCTTGTGGAAGTTTCAGAAGTCTTTCAGAAATTAACCATTTCAACAACTGGCAAATATTTTTACTATTTAAGAATTCTTTACTAGCTCAGAAATCTTCAAGCTGGCTTTTTTTATTTGTTTGTTTTGTAAAATGTTTGACTGACAGATGAGAATATGCACAGTTCTAATAGACAGGGCATATATGATAGATTTTGTACAATAATTGTCATTTACATTGTAAGTAATTATGGCACGTGTTAAATACTTTGAGAAGGCACAGCAACTTGAGCAGGTGACATAGCTGCAGGCAAGTGCAGGACTGTTGTGAATAATGCTCCTGAAGTCTGCCAAAATGCCAGATGTCTTTCTGAAACTGTATCTTCCAGATCTTGGCATCCACATTACTATCTCAACCATAGAAATGATAAAAAGAAAGGAACACTTTAAAAACATTTTTTAAAACATATAATTCTTCCCTATGTTCAGTACAATCAGAATGTTATGTTTCCTTAAAGCTTTTCGTCTGATTAAAAATAACTTTGAATATATGAAGCCTTTGAATTAAGACGATGTGTTTTATACAGAAGAAGGGAGAAAATATAGAAAGGCAAAGCTGAGAGAAAATACAGACACTGGCACAGAGGCAACTGAATTGATTCTGTGTTGCTCTCTAAACCCAGGCTGTTCTTCAGTATGCCTGGTTAAGAGAGATACATTTCCAAATATGAAGAATCAAACTTAAAAATTTAACCAAGGTCATAAACTGGACAGTTTGACATGGATTAAGATAATCATGGCTATCTATTTTGAAGCTATAAGGTCCTACAGAAATGATCACTGCACAGTTCTCATTAGGAAAATACAACTGTTATATTTGATTGAAAAATAAGTGATAAGTTCAAGGGAGAAAATAATTACCTTCCAGTTATCATTGACCTTCCAATAATTGGACTCATGAAAGTCTAACGGTCAAGCTAGAGCTTTAATTTTTTAATTACTAACTTTGTGGTGAAGATTCAGGCCTGGAAACCACATCCAAGTTAACCCACTTTATCTATCTTCTGATTGCATTTGCGATCCTTAAAGGCAAGGAGCAGAGATGTCCAAAATCAGGAGTTTAGTGGAAAAGTTACAAGTAAGGAGAGTGAAAATCAGTCCAAAAGGAGTGACTGTACATAATCCCTATTAATACTGAACAAGTTTTTGCTCTAGAAAAGCCACTGACTAGAAGCACAGAATGAAGAAGATAGAGGAAAATAACAACTCTGAAAACTCTGAAAATTGTGAATAATTTAGCAAAGGAAATTAATAGCTTTGAACAATTTCTAGAAAAGGATACAGGCAAAACAAACCTCACTAAGTGCCTAATACTCTATTAAATGTGTCTTTTCTTCCTTCAGCAATTTACATGCATGCGCAGCGAAAGGTATTAATCATACATCACGTGACCCAGAGTGATCTATGAAGCATTTCAGCTGTCTGTCAAATCGTTGTTTTCAGGGAGATACATGAGTTTAACTATGAACATCCATAAAAAAGTTTTGAGAAAAAGAAAGAAATGGTGGTGAAGGGAAACAGTTCATTCTCAGACAGAAAAATCTTAAACTGACCAAGCAGGTACTGGCAAATCTTTGAATATCAGAAGCGCAACTTCTCCTGATATATCTGCAAGAAATACCATGTTTGCACATTGTATTTAGTAGAAGCCGGAGCGAAAGCAGCAAATACTCATGAGCACAGAGGAACATTATGCATTAAAAAATGTGAAGTTTGCCATAGCTCTTTATTTGTGACAGAGAAAAAGAACATTTTTCAGAAGCATGGCCAGTGTCAAGAATGGTAAGCCATAGGAGCAGCCTGAAATAAACATAGGGGAGATATGTAAATATACTTATTTTCAGGAAAAATGCAAGAGTTTCATAGGCAATATAGATGATGGTCTACAGTATGACAGAATCACAGAATACTAGGGGTTGGAAGGGACCTCAAGTGATCATTGAGTCCAACCCCCTTAGCAGAGCAGGGTCATCTACAGTAGGTCACACAGGAATGTCTCCAGGTGGGTTTTGAATGTCTCCAGAGAAAGAGACTCCTCATTGGGCAGCTTGTTCCAATGTTCTGTAACTCTCACAGTGAAAAAGCTTTTCCTTATGTTTACACATAATCTCCTATGCTCCAACTTTAAGATTTAAGCTGGACAAATAAATTAAAAAAAAAAAAAAGGAAATTCTTATGTACACTGACACATTTAAGCAAAACCTAACAGCTTTATCTTTTCATGTCTAGGTTCATTATTTTATTATAAAGGAAACTTACTGTATTCCAGATTTTTTCTTTAACAAAAGAACTATCATTTTACAACTTCCTCTAAGTTAGAGATTATTTTAATACTAAAAGCTTGAAAAGTTTGGATGAGATGTCCCAGATGGTCATTGACCCCTGAACATTTATTGTACCAATTAACCTTTCAAAATGTCATCCATTCTGTCACATTATCTTTTCAGGATATTCTCCTTGAAGCAAGGCTCTGCAATGCATTAAAAGTGTAGAGCTCTGAAGTTTTAACCAGCATAATTTTAAAACCTTTACTACCTACAAACAAAACATGGTCTCCAAATGTATGCAGAAGCCTATTTGATGCGGAGTGTCAAGAAGAGCTTTTCCTCCTCTGATGGTCCTATGAGAGAAAGGACTGACCTTTGTATTTCAAGGAAAATAAGGTATGGTTAACTACCAGTGGATGCTATTAAGAGGCTTACTAATGATGAGCTCCATGAAAAACTTCCCTGGAAACCTAAATAATGTAATGTGAATCCCAAATACTTTTTTGTTTGTTTGTTTGTTTTTGTTTTTTGTTTTTTTTTAATGATGACTATATGATGACTGGTTCATGTGGTTCCTGCTTAAGGTACTGATTGTTGTGAATAGTCTGTACTGGCTACACTCTAGGCTGACTGTTGCTGTATGTTGTTTAGATGGTATAAATAATCGATCCTGGTTAGTGATTTCTCTATGATATGGTTGTGCCTAAGTCCCTTTAAGTATTAGTGTATTTTAGATAAGAAAGAGCAAGTTACTACAATACATATACAGTAAAACCTCTTGGGGTAATAGGAAATTTCATCCAGGAATAATGTGACTGCTGAATTCCTCTGGAGTATATTGCCTCAATGCTGAGAAACTATCTGTATTTTGTTTCCTTACAGCTGTGCAAGGGGAACTATTTATCCCTAAGTCTTCTGAACTGGATTTCTGGAAAATCATACCTAATGTGAATTTGGAGAGAAAGGAAAATGATCTAGTGAATAGCTACCATTTAGAGATATTTAAATAGGTAGAAAAGAGTATGATGAAACTGAGCAGGATTATTATTATAACCTGAAAGTAATCTCCATTTTGTTTGTCTTCTGACGGGTCCATCAGCTTTGCTCAAGTGCTTAATGAGGATTTTTGTGTGGTTTTTTTTTGGTGGGGGACTTTGGTTAAAATTGTAATCATATATTCAGCCTAGTGGGTATTAACAAATGGCAGATTGTGTTCCAGAGTTAGTGTTTCTCAGCAGGAATAACCCTCAGAGATAAAAATTCAGGAAAAGGGTTAATAAGGTTTTATTGCCTTTTGCACCAGCACTTCATTCTTTACTATTCATCTGATTTATCTGAAATTGCATTTCATCTCCTTTGCATACCAAGACAAAGCTCTAATTTCCCTGACAGACTGCTCTAACATCCAAAAGTGGAGAAGAAAGAACAATCTGTTTTCAACAGCAAATTAGCTACAGTTGTAACACAGGCAAATAACAGTTCATACTGCCTGTATTACAGTAATTTTGTGTGATGGTATGTCAGATTTGCTGAGTGATAACTGTGAAATAAAGTTTAATAAAGAGAGTCTGTTCTCCAATAATTTTTCTGCTTGGGCTGCTCATCTGTGCTTTGCCTGCTGGACAACATTTTGCCTGTCCTGTTGTTGGTGTGTAGTGAATAAGCTGGGAAATTATGTCCCAGTGATCTGCAGAAATTCTGGATTCATTGCTCTTTTTGATGCTTGGAAAAATTTTTCTCACATGTAAGTACCCAGATTTAGTGTACGACAACAGAGATGTTTGCCCCTCTGCTTGATACCTGCAAAAAGCAAAGCAAGGGGGCAGGGTACTTACAAAGACAAGGAGTGCCAGCCTCCTGTAGTTCAGTTCATGCTGGTTATAATTATCATCATACATGCTTCTTGATGGATCCTTCATTTTGTCAAGACATATTTGTACATTATTAATGAATGTTCCTCAGGGATACTGTTCACAGATACAGACATGCAGCACACTGATACTGATGAAAGTGCTAACAGTTAAGGGCCAACTGTTAGGCACTACCAGAACAGTATAGAATCTACCGTGTGTACTCTCTGGTTCAATTTCAAACCTGAGGTAAGAGAATGAAAAAAAATTCCCTCAATATAAAAAAGTGTAAATCTTTCTTTGTTTACCTTCCATTTGATTTTCTTACCTACTTGCTTTGTTATGCCAAAGTTATTGTTATGAGTGTTGCTGGTTTATGCTGCCATAAAATATTTGCTACACAGAATATTCAGACATACAGTGCTTAATGAACCATGGTGAGGCCCCCCTCCTAGCATCTGCTTGCAAAATGAATGAAGTATTTAATTCAGCTCTGCAGTTCAGGGATCGAAATGAAAAGATCCTTTAATTCATCAAAGCTTTAGTTAATGAGTAACTGAGAAAAAAATGCCATATCTTGGGGTTTTGGTATAAATATATTGATTAGAATATATAGATAGAATATAATTTAAATATTTATTTTAATAATTATAAATTTGGAAGAAGTTAAATAATTTAAAAAGATGATTGAGATAGAAAAACTGCCAAAGACAATATGGCAATTATAGATGCTAGCACATGAATAACCATATGTTTTAGCAGAGGGTGGGATTATAAGAGATTTGGAAATAGCATTAAGCTTTGCTATTGGCACAATCGCTGTCCTTGACACTACATAAAACTTCTGTTTTCCTTCCATATAGAATCATAGAATCATAGAATTGGCTGGGTTGGAAGGGACCTCTGAGATCATCAAGTCCAACCCTTGATCCACTACCGCTGCGGTTACCAGACCATGGCACTGAGTGCCACATCCAGTCTCTTTTTAAATATCTCCAGGGACAGAGAATCCACTACTTCCCGGGGCAGCCCATTCCAATGCCTGATCATCCTCTCTGTAAAGAAATTCTTTCTAATATCCAACCTAAACCTCCCCTGGAACAACGTAAGACCATGCCCTCTTGTCTTGCTGATAGCTGCCTGGGAAAAGAGACCAACCCCCACCTGGCTCCCACCTCTTTCAGGGAGTTGTAGAGAGTGATGAGGTCTCCCCTGACCTGCCTCTTCTCCAGGCTGAACAGCCCCAGCTCTCTCAGCCTCTCCTCATAGGAACTCATACTTGAGTCCCTTCACCAGCCTGGTTGCCCTCCTTTGGACCTGCTCCAGCACCTCAATCTCCTTCCTGATGTGAGGGGCCCAGAACTGGACACAGTACTTGAGGTGTGGCCTCACCAGCGCTGAGTACAGGGGAAGAATCACTTCCCTGGACCTGCTGGCCACGCTGTTCCTGATACAGGCCAGGATACCATTGGCCTTCCTGGCCACCTGGGCACACTGCTGGCTCATGTTCAGCTTCCTGTCAATCCAGACTCCCAGGTCCCTCTCTGTCTGGCTGCTCTCAGCCACTCTGTGCCCAGTCTGGAGCTCCCCATGGGGTTGTTGTGGCCAAAGTGCAGGACTCAACACTTGGCCATGTTGAACCTCATCCCGTTGGAATTAGCCCAACTCTCCAGTCTGTTCAGGTCCCTCTGCAGAGCCCTCCTGCCTTCCAGCTGATCCGCACTCCCCTCAAGCTTAGTGTCATCTGTGAATTTGCTGATGATGGACTCAATCCCCTCATCTAAATCATCAATAAAGATATTAAACAGAACTGGGCCCAACACTGATCCCTGGGGGACACCACTGGTGACCGGCCGCCAACTGGATGCAGCCCCGTTCACCACCACTCTCTGGGCCCGGCCCTCCAGCCAGTTCCTAACCCAGCACAGAGTGCTCCTGTCCAAGCTGTGGGCTGACAGCTTTTCCAGGAGAATGCTGTGGGAGATGGTGTTAAAGGCTTTGCTGAAGTCCTGTAGGTAGACCACATCCACAGCCTTCCCCTCATCCACCAGGTGGGTCACCTCAGCATAAAAGGAGATCAGGTTGGTCAAACAGGACCTGCCCTTCCTAAACCTGTGCTGGCTGAGTCTAATCCCTTGCCCATCCTGTAGGTGTTATGTGATTACACTGAGGATGATCTGCTCCAGAACCCTGCCAGGCACTGATGTCAGTCTGACAGGCCTGCAGTTTCCCGGGTCCTCCTTCCAGCCTTTTTTGTGGATTGGTGTGACATTCACCAACTTCCAATCATCTGGGATGTCCCCAGTGAGCCAGGACTGTTGGTAAATGATGGAGAGCATCTTGGAGAGCTCTTCTGCCAGCTCCCTCATCACCCTTGGGTGGATCCCATCGGGTCCCATAGACTTGTGGGGATCCAAATGGAGGAGCAAATGTGGAGGATCCAAAATATGGAGGAGCATAGTATTTCTGATGGTATTTATGAGCTGCTAGAGACCTGATGGAAAACGTTCACTATGCTAAGTATTCCTGTAATTATTTTTTTCCTCAATATCATCTCTAATAGTGGATTATTTTCCAAAAAGCAGTAGAGCAGCCTTGATATAGTCTTAGAAAGGCACAGTACAGATGTGCAGGTGACACTGAACTGTAGCTAGCTAGACTTTCCTATACATTCCTAACACAGACCTGTTCACCCGACCTCTAGCTATGGGATTGCTTGAAGTTACGACTGTCAAAGACTATGCAAACTATCGTGATGGGTTTCAGCATGCATGCTCTGAAGCTGTGTTCATGCTTAAAACAGGGCAATAATGTTTGGAGCACAGGGTTACAATCCCCTCCCTTAGTAATCTTCTCACTGAAGAGTGCCGGGCACAGATGCTCTTTGCTGTTTTTTTCATCCCTTTTTATGTTTCAGAAAGGATAGGCAGGTTGAATTTTTCCCAGCTGGTGAACTACATGGGTTAAGTCCATATTCTTTAAACTGCAGTCTGTGTATGCTTTTCCATGGCTGAATGATCCAAGGTATGAAGAAGGATGTTTGCTAAGACAGATGCTGCTGTCAGATTCATCAGCTCAATATGGCAAAGTTCTTGTTGAACTGCATGTTATAGAGAGATGCTTTTGCATGGTCTATTGACTGTTCACCTCCCTCTCCCCATCTTTTAAAATTTGTTGCAGTTTACACTGGTGCAAAGAGATTTCTAGGTATTTTTCACAGTTAAAATAACTTTCCTTGAAAGGCCTATGGAAACATTACAGATGGAAAAAAAAATGTGATACATGTGCCCTTCTCCTGCCCAAAAACTTCCTTATACACAGTCAAGAGTCCTGCTGCAACTGGCATGGTATCATTATTGTGTTAAAAATCCTTCAAAAATGCTGAGATACACTCTCCAGCAGTGCTGATCAAGTCTGCATCTTACTCTAACTTTGATTTTCTTGCCTTTGGGAAACTGAATTTTGAACTTTGAACTGGGGTAACATGGGATCTGGGTGTAGGAAGATGTGAATACAGTTCCTGGTAGAGCTGATTAGCTGCATTTTAGCAACCTGTCTTTGGGGATTTTGTACAAAGCTAGGAGTCTTCTTTCTCTTTTCTTTTTGTGCAATGTACAAGACAAGAGCTAAAATTAGGAACGATTTGGAGAAGAGGCAAATAATTTGTTAAAAAATCATAATCCTTCATTTTTTAATAAGCTGCTTAAAAATAAGGAACTCATCACTATATCTATCTTTGTAAAATACCTGAAATCAACTGGGTTGTGCTTTCCTAAAGATGCTAAAATAGGCTCTTGTGGTGGAACATTATCTTTTGTTCTTTAGACGTTGTGAAAAGCCTGTAAGTGCACCAGACTGATCTATTTGGCCTGTGGAAAATGTAACACTTAACAGAAATTAAGTGATCCTATCCTTAAAACAAAGTGTGAATTTGCTGAGGGAGATTCCTTGGAAGGGTAGATCCAAGGGCAACTAAGAAGAGACTCAGAAAAGAGATGAATAACAGCAGTTTCTGCAGCCATCCTACACAGAGAAAAAGGGGTGAAGAAGTTATAAGAATAAAGCCCTTAAATAAAAATGTCTGTTGGTAAAAGATTGTATGATGAAAGTCAGATGAATTCTGCTTTTAAACAAGGATGCGAAAATGCAGGTGAGACTAGAACTGTTATGGAAAAGTGTTATTAAGGCAGCAAGCTATCTTCTAATTTAGCCTAACTTTGGTAGATTATCCTTTTTTGTGTCCCACATGGGAGTGCACATAGAGGTACCTCTTGACCATCTTTGACTTAATCTCCTACTTTCAGCTGGTCCCTTTTGCAGTGAGGTGCTTCTCAGTTGAGACTTCACGTGGTCCTTTTACTCTGCTGTAACTCTGCATGTTACTGATTGACTCCTTTGCTTAGGAAAATATATAAGGCTCAGAGCCTTTACAGACATGGTTAGAGAATTAGGAAGAGCAAACAAGGTTCCATTTGTACTCCATTTCATGTTGTTGTAGAATAACAAACCCTGAACAATACTCATGTAAACCTAATTCTATGGAAAATAAATTCACTGAAGGTGAGAAGAAAAGATGCACTTCAAAATAAAAACTAAAATACTTAATAATAGCAACTGTCAGAGGCCTACTTTGGTATCTAATGCTGGACAAAAGACCTTATTATACAGATAAATACACAGAATATTAGACTGAAGCAGTGTAGTACTGTAGTGTCTTTTAGTATTTCATGTATGTATTGTACCAGAATTTTCCAGATGGACTGAATCTGACATTTAAACCTAACAATTATTCAAGTATTTATAAAGTACTGTTATGGACATGAAGGAAGGAATGGAATTATAAGACTTGGACATTAAACTTTTCCATAGGGATTTCCAGACTTCTGAGTCTGTGCTCAGTGCTTTTCTGTGCTTTTGCAGCATCAAAGTGCTAGCAGAAAAATAATGACTACACAGTGGTGTTACTTGTGTCTCTCATTGCACTCATGGCATGTACAATTAATGAGGGATTTTTTTTTTAAATTATTAAAATTTTAATACTCTAGAGTAGCAGGCTCTTTTTAATGTCTCATAAGACCTGATTACGTAGTTTGTACGTTCATCGTATGAAATTTGAGTTATTCCTTTTCCACAATTTAAAATCACCTTGAGATCAATTGCAACTGAAATGTTGGTCATTAAAAAAAAAAAATAAAAAAAAATTTAGAAGCAGCATATGGTACCTCCCAAAGAATATCAGTTGTGCAGGAAGGCAAATGGGGCATTTCAATATTAAAAAAAAAAAAGCTAATTTCTGAGTCAAAACTATAAAACTGTGGCATGCAAATTGAAATGGAGAGTGTGACAGGTATGCTTGGACATCCATAATTAACATCACATGATGAACTTCAAAGCTCATTTAATGCTTTTCTCATTTTTCAGTGGATTCCAAGGTAAGAAGTTGTTGCAGATGAGAGTGTGTCTTAAGATGCCTTAAAGAGTCAATTACAAAGATATCAGAAAAACATTGGTTTTAATATATAGATTTATGAAAAGGTGACTTAATAGAATCTGATGGCAAGGTTCACTTTATTACTTAATCTGAGGAAGGGACACAATGGGTTTGGGAACAAATAGGAGTGATTTATATGGAGATCAATGGAAATTATTAATGCAGAGATAGAGAAAACTGAGTTAAGGATGGGCTGGAGTAATTTGGACAGAAATTAGGGAAAAGGCTGAGGAAGACCTTTCCATTGAGTCATGAGGTTCAGAGTGGATTCCCTTCCTTTCTAAAGTTCTTCTTGGAAAGGAATCTAGGAGTGCTGAATCCCCTTCTAGTCCCAGACTTGGTCAACAGTTTACAAGTAAAGGGTTTAAGTGAAGGGATTTCAATGAAGTGCTTAAATAATTTTAAGTCTCGTGTGATCTGCAATAGCAGAGAATTAAGATTGTTTATTACTATTATAACAAATTACAAACTGAGATTATGCAACTTTCTAATAGCTTAACCAATAATCAAGAATTAATTAAAATCAGTATAGAGGTTCAAGTAAAAACCTAATAAAGTTTTAAAATTATATTGTGTACAAACTCTCACACAAAAATGAGGTACAGAGTTTAGCCTGTAAAGTTGTCAAATTTTGGTACCTGATATCATGAAAGAAATTTCATTCTACTACCACCAATTTACCAACAGAGTCAAATAGTATAGTTTGACTGATATAATTTGATTTTCCCCTGTGTTTAAGAGAAGTGCCTAACAACTTTCTCAGCCAGATGAAGCATCTTCCTTCATGAGACGTGGTGCAGTGCGGTCCCTGAGAGCTCCAAATAGTCTCCCTCTTGACACCAAATAGAGTCTCAAGGGCCCAAGATGATTGACTTTGGTCAGTATTTTTCCATGACAGCCCCAATTTAGGTCAAGCAATTCTTTGGCAGCTTTCAGAGTGGGCCTGTGCTGAGCAGAAAGGGTCTCAGGTTTCTGTAAAGCAGGTTTCAGGTACGGTTAGGGAGTGCCTGATCACCTTAAATTGCTGTTTGCATTGGGATGAAAAGGCTCACTGCTCCAGTAGGCAAGATGAGAAAGTGCAAGGTGGTATCAGCCTGCTGCACTTCCTACTGAAACAAGAACAATATTGACCTCACTGCTCTTTGTTTTACAAACAAAACCAAAAACAATGTGCCTCACAACTGCATTAACTTTCAGTTTTAATAATGAATTTATTTCCTGCAGATTCTCTTTGTTCTTCATCCAGTTCCAAGTAGATGACATGAACTAATTTGTTTCATTATTTGACCTCAGTTATGAAGCCAGGTAGGGAAATAATGCTTTTGAGTACACTTTTGATGTGTCACTTCAAGGTTTACCTTCACAGTACAGAGGCAAAGACAGTAGCTGAGCATTGAAATGATCTTGTGTTGTGGACACGGCAGCAAATTGGGAAAAAAAAAATGGTCTCTTGAATCAGCAAAATTACATCCAAGATAACAAAGTTATTTTCAGCATCAGACCCCTCTCCTTTGATATTGTTAAGAACCACCCTAAAATGTTAATCAGAACGGCTCCTAAAACAAAGTTGCCAGACAGGTAAAGCAAATTGGTGTTGAATACAAGAACTAAGGAATTTTTGGAATGCCTGCAGTTACCAAATGGAAGGCCTTCAGTTACCAGTTTGCAGTTTCTGGCAATGATTGATTAGAAGAAGAAATTTTTGCTGTAAAATTCAGAGGAAAAAGGAGAAAATTCAGCAGCAGTAGCAGAGGCAGTGGTGGAGTTCCACTTCCACTTGAACTATTCTCTCCCACTTCCTTTGACATCATCAGCTTCAATGAGATAGGGACCACTGTGGTGAGGCAGTGATTCCCAGGGACCTTGGAAGGCAAAAACCGATAATCTGTTCCCTCTCTCTTTTTTTTCCCCCCTTTTAGTAAAAGTGCTCTCTCTTGAGTGATTCATCTGTTTAAAAACCTGTTTTCCTGCATTTTTCTTCCACTATTAACCCTTTCCTGTGACCCATTACCAGTGTGGTGTTCTTTTCCCTTAAATAAGCTGTTTTGATTCATTAAATCTTAAAGCTGGTTACTTTTGCAATTTATGGGGTGAATATGAGCAGTGGCTAATATTTCCTCCTACATAAAATATAAAATAATGGTAGTTATGGACCATGATACCTTGTTATGTGATACAGTACAGTTCACTAGTTGATTCTGATGATTGAGATGGTGGCAAAACCTTCTTTCTATGCATAAAATCAGGTACCTGAGATCCTGCCTGGTACTTATTCCATATCTTAATATTTTTTTTTTTCAATTGCAGCAGGGTGACTGTGAAAATAATTTAGTTTTATTAAATAAAAAAATCACATCTAAAATCTAATTTCACAAGAGTCAGCTGTTGGATTCTGTAAAAGGAAAAGCCAGCCTTGTGCACTCAAGCGTTCTCAAATTTTTGTGCATACACTCCTTCATTTCTATAAAAATTCATACTTCATAATTTGAATATATAACTACTTAATGCAATTCTAATACCTAGAAAAAGGCTCTAAATTAATCACTGTAGACTGAAGGGATGATCACTTGATGTCTTTTTCTTTATCAGGGTGAAGACACATTCCTTGCTCAAATACCAGGGTTCTTTATTATCCTGTGCAAGCAAGTTTCAATTAATGAAAAAGTTTGCTCTTTGAGAAAGACACCTGAGGGATTATAATGGTCACATTCATAATCTTCAGACAGTTATTTTTCCAATAAATTTAAGATTTTGAAAACTCTAGTGTTTCAGTTTTGTGTAGTTGCTTATGTTTTGTTCACAAGGAAAGCTGAAGGTTTCTGCAGTTCTGATATGTACGGAGTATGTTGCCATCCTTTTCCTCATTCCCTGCTTTCATTGCTTGACATATTTAACAAAGGTATCAATCAAGGATCCTTTTTTAAAATCACCTTTAACAGCACAACCTCTTATTTTTGTCTGCCAAATTTATAAACATTCACACTACAAATATATGCTGTTTTTTTTGACAAAATACTTCTATCGGCTAATCTTACCAATACTGCATTTGAAAATTGCATTGATTTTGATGAAATGCCAATGATATGTTGTCATAGTTTGAGTATGAGGAACTAAAGAAAGAGGTCTTTCAGACACTGCGAGGGGTGGAACACAGAGGGCTCTATTCCCTCCCATTTCCTACCCATACTCTATAAAGCTCAGGCAATCCAGCAGCCTGCTCTCTTTTTTCACCCACTCCTTGATTTGCTGCTGTTCCCCTGCACTCCTTTACCACCAGCTTCCCATGTGGTCTTCAGAGTCCACATCTATCGCGTGCTGGGAAGCGCTGTGGACGGCTGTCCTGAGTTGGCTTTGCTGCAAGGGGCCCTCAGGCACTTATCCCTGCTGCCATTGAGATCATGTTGTATATATATTTATGCATATATTTGCATTTTTGTTCTTTGTCCCTTATGTTATTGCCTTCCCCCTGTGCTACTAGATCTCTTTACATTTTTTTTTAATTTCCCTTTTGGGGTTGGAGCAGGGGGAGTAGTAGTCTGTCCTTTGGCTTTTGGTCTGTCCAAACTGTTGAGCCATGACATATCTTAAGTTTTGTTTTTTTTTTTCCCTTTTCCCCAATATTAGAAATATTTATGAAAAATCTGTTGTGTTTCTTCCCAAAAGATAGGAATGTTCAAGCATATGATAAGCACGGTCTCTTTGATAATCATATAGTCTTTTAAAGAGCACCATTGTGCTGCATGTATCTCTGGAGCATTTTCTTATGAAAATACAGAACATTTGGTCAGGCTAAGGTTTGGTTCTTAAAAAAAATTGTCAACATAATGCTAATATATTTCCTAACCTCATTATCTGTTACAGAGGACTTATCAAGAAAGGCTGTTTTAATTAAAATGAAAACCCTTGGCAAGAAAATGGCTAAAGGATGTATTAATCATTCAGCTTCATGTACTCATCTGTCATGGAACAAAAAAAAAAAAAAGTTTTGTGTTTTTATACTGTGGTATAAAGTTTGCTGCTAGTGTTGAGACTGCAGCCAATTATCTACAATAACATGTATAGCATTTGTTGGGTGATCAGTATGTGTTGAGAGTTTTTGGAAGAAAATGGACATGTGAGCAATCCTGACTAGCTTTAGCCAGACTGAGCTAAGGGCCTTGAGGCCCAGCTGCAAGGTTTCTAAAAGATCGGGTTTGTGCAAAAGATAAGGGAGTTGGCAGCAGAAAAGAAGAATAACAGGATGGGAAAGCAGACATAGCTAACTGCAACTATTTGTTACCTAGAAGAGGCGTGGCCTCTGTGTTCTATATAGTGCTATGATTATTAATAAAATCGAGCTGTATTTCAACCATATTGGCAGCCTCCATTTTTTGCGCTTTTCCCAACAAATGGCACCCTCGAACAGGGACTCCAAATTGCTATTGTTACTTTGAGCAATAGCTGCTGATGTTGCTTTGAGCAATGGTTAACCTGGACATCGGGAAACATGGACGGGAGTTGGCACTACCTGGAAATCACAGTAGGAGCTGGAAATAGTCTGGCCCCTCACCCCCATAAGGTAGGCACTGCAGACCTCAGAGAAAATGCAGTCAGAGGTGGCAGTGTCATTACTAGGCAGTATACTCTCTAAGAGAGGCGTTCCTAGTAATTCGAAACAGATCCATGATCTGATCAAATGGGCACGGAATCGGAGAACGATGCAAGAAATTCCTTTGCCATTCACTTTAAAATTGTTCTTTTGAGACAATTTCAAATCAGTGAGATCAGACTCTCACACCAGACTCTATTTTTGCATTGATGGTGTTGAGTGTAAGAACAAATTTTGAATGTCTGTAAGGACAAATAATACTTGCAGTGTGCTAAAAAAGGTGCTCCTGACTAGTTATAGGGCTCTTCTTTTTCCTCCAGCATTTTCAGGTACAGTTGAAAGACTGGAAGTATCTGAAACAGGCACAATTTTCTAGCCCATCAGGAAATCAAAGTGTGTCATCTTCTGTCTTCCTAGCGTTTGGTAGGGAATATGTGGGCTCAGAATAAAAGTTTGCTGACGAGGTATGTATTTTGAATTTGTAAATCCAAAAGTGTCACAATATTAAGATAGGTGTCCTGATCTGTAGAAAAATAATGGGCCAGTGCAATAGACTTGCAAAGATATATAATTAAGTAAATGTTAGCATCTGCCAGGATTGGAAAATTACTCAAAAAATATTGTTGAAAAGATTTTCTGTGCTATTAAGAGATAGAAGTTCTATTCCCCAGTCCATCACAGAAAAAAAGAAGAATTCAGTGAACAGAAGTGTATTCCCAGTGCTTTCTTGTAAAAGGAAAGAAGAAGAAACAATGGTTTAGCTGTTTGTTTTTTGGTTTTGTTTTGTGTTTTTGTTTTTTTGTTTTTTTGTTTGTTTGTTTGTTTTTTGTTTTTATTCCAAGAAGTTAATCACATCTGTTTACTACAAATAGATTTCTTCCTGGTGATTCAAAGAAAATCTAATATAAAGAAAAGTAATGCTTAGAAATCTGGTGGAATGTACAGAAAAACCTTCCCTGTTCATGGGCTACACATTTGGGTACAACCCACAACAGAAAACAAGGAGATCAAAAAATCTAAAGAGAATTCTGAGATGGTGGTTCTTTCAGAAATGTTCATGAAGGTGATTGGCACTAGTACTGTTTGTTACAATAGAGGAAAGAAAATCATGATCCCATCTGCTGCCAGTTGACATGTGATGCATTACTACAAAAATTTGAGTACTTTCTTTCATCGTAATTGCTTCCTTTGGGAAAGAGAGATTCTCAACAACATCTTTTTCCCACATCGTGAACCCAGTGGGTATTATAGTTGAAGGTATTATGGCTTAGGGAGCTGCGATCGTTCAGCCTGGAGAAAAGAAGGTTCTGGGGAGACCTAAGAGTGGCCTTCCAGTATCTGAAGGGGGATCACTGGAGGGCTGGAGATGGACGGTTTGCAAGTGCTTGTAATGATAGGACAAGGGGCAATGGTTTTAAATTAGAAAAAAGTAGATCTAGATTGGATGTTAGGGCAAAATTATTTACCACGAGGGTGGGGGAAAAATGGAACAGATTGCACAGAGAGATCACTGAGGCCTCATCCCTAGAAATATTCAAGGTGAGACTTGACAAGGTTCTGAGAAAACTGACCTAGTTGACAGTGTCCCCGCTTTCTGCAGGGGGATTGGACTAGGTGACCTTTACAGGTCCCTTCCAACTCCAGTTATTCTGATTCTATGACTATAAGAGAAAGAAGAATAAAAAAGAGACTCACTTGTCATCTGCAAACAGCAGCAGCAGGTACATATATCCCATGTATTTGTCACCGTACTGGTCAAGATATAGACTCTGTGGGACACACTATAAGGCCACAGATGAAGTAATGGAAGTAAAAACTCACCTATGCATAGTGTGTGTAGGCTCAACAAGAAGAAAAAAGGGCTAGGACTCTTGTTATATTCTGTCAGAAATTAAAGGTTTATATGTTTGTTTTGTTGCACAACAGTATAACAATGAAAATGCCTTAATTAATTAACAATTAATTAATCAATAATTAGTTACTAATTACTATTATTTACTAATAATTAGTAATTAATCAATACATTATTGATGTCTGGATTTGACCTTTCAATACTACTACTCCTTTTATGTTTCTCCAGAATGAACATAATGTACTTAGTATTTCTGTCCATTGAAAGAATGTGAATAAAGAGCACGGGATAGTACTTGAACTGAGATTTATGACTTAGACAGCACACAGAGGATAAACATAATGTAATATCTAATATTTTAAAGTTTTATTTCTCTGTGTCTTCTGAGAGATACATCTTTATGAGATGATGTTTTCGTATCTAAGAATGTTGATCCTCACCAAGGTGACAACCTCAAACAAGACATTTCCCTTGTTAAGAGCAGCTCAGAATGGTGCTGTTGTGCTTTCACAAAGACAGAAGCCATCTGATTTCATTTTAATGCCTGTATCTCATGGGCCTTGCCAAAAGAATTAAGAAATAATTTTAGATTTCATGTGGAAATGTTTTTAAAAATATCACATAATTGTTGTTGAAGTTTTCATTGTAGGGAAGTCGAATTTTGTGTATATTATATATTGTTATTAGTAATAGGTGTTATCTATTATATGTAAAATCCACTTTCTAAGCCTACCTAATTACACAAATATCCCCACACATAATTTATGAAGGTTTTTTTTGCATCTCCTATCTACACTTCAATGTGTTAAAGAGAGTGTTGCATGTAAACTTTTTTTGTGTGTGAAAGTTTGGTATGAACTCTTTCTAGTCCCTTTAACAGAATAAATTTGGTGAATTGAAGACCCTCTGGATGCTGTATAGAAATCTGAAATGCTAAAGACAGTTGACATTTGTACTTATTTGGAAATTTTGTTCTGTTCTTGAAAATGCAGTTTTAAGCAGCTGTAAAAGTCCCTTGAACCATTTATTCTGGATCCTAGGCATTTGTGATTGTCCTAAAGGACCGAAAGCAGTCTTTCAAAGGCTTATTAATCAGTATTTCTCTAAACCATATCACTGAATGTTGACCCTGAGCTGTCAGTAGGAGTTAGGACATACTACACTTTGAGATGTCCTTCTTTTTAAGCCACTTATTCTTGTTTCTGCCTGGATAAAGACACACTAAAGTGGGGTAAAATATGAATTCTGTGACATAAAAGTTGTAAAAGAATTAGAGACTAATATTTACTTGCACATTTAAAAAAATATAATAAGTCTTTAGTCTATTATGCTGGAAGTAAAGACTCTAAGAACAGGGACCCAAAAACACTACACAGCACTCAAGTGTGTGCAGAGAGTTGGAGCATGACACAGGGATTAATATTCAAAGTAGGGTACTACTCTGGTTTGGAAGAAGCCAAAAAAACCCCACACCAAAACCAAGCATTTGAACTAGATGATCTGTACAGTTGCTTCCAACCCAAACCATTCTGTGGTTCTGTGATGTGTGTTTTGGTAAATCTGTCAAGAACTGTAAGAAGTTTTTAGAGGTAACAATGTTTGGTGTGACATTTCTAGAGGAGAAATGCTTGATAATGCCTAAAGGTGTTGCTTTTGCCCACTGTCTTCATCCAGATGAATGAATAGACAGTCAGACTTTAATCCATCTTTTCCAGATGTGGAATTTGTCAACGTTTTTTTTTGAATTATTAATTTTTAGTAACACTTTACTGAATGCCTTATAGTACAGAATTTCAGTTCAAGTACCATTGTTAATGTTTTCCAAGTCCAGACAAAAGTGTATTAAGACACTTCTATCCATCACCTGACCTTAAATATCACAGTGAAGACTCTTGACTAATAAGTCCTGGAGTCACAATGTTTGTTTGACTCTTCAATTCCTTTTAGTATCACCACCATTTTGTTATAGTAATAATTCTTACTTTTGTACCTATCAGTGAAGACAATGAAGTAATTTTGAAGAGAAGTTGCTCAATGAAGTAACATTGAAAAGGCAAAGGTAGATATTTTTTTCCTTAGCAAATTCATAACACACCCAATTATAGATAATCATCCGCAGTATATTGCTCAAATCATTGACTGTATTTCAAAAATACATTGAACAGTGAACATCATGGGTAAGAATAAAGTCTCTTGCAAGAAAGGAAAATTGTCCTGCTATAAAATTGTTGCACTCCTAGTTTAAAAGGTAATTAAAAAGGGCTTTTCAAAATATCTAATATGAAACAGAGGAAGGAGAATCTGCTAAGCCACTGGAAAGAAAGTTTAGGAATGGAAAACATGTGTCAGGTAGGGTAGGGAGGTGTTCATATGTAGGAGGTATTTAGTAGTTCAGTTATTTTGAGTCAACCATAGTTTTAGTTCGAGGGTATGTAGCACTGACAGTATCTTGAATAATTGCTTAGTTCATATTTGTCCATGTGATTATAAGCTACATGCCTAGGCTCAGCTAGAATATTTAAAAATCAAATGATAAAATATGACATTTACTCATAGGTTAACTTAAACCCCTTATTTTTCCATTGGCAAGTGCGTATTTAGAAAGTCACCTAATTCTGCACAAGGAATTGGGTCTTTCATTTTTTGCTCATGGACAATTTATCTGTCTGAAATCTCATTGTAAAACACTAGACAATTAAATTTTCAGGATGTATGAATGTGGCCACAAAGGCACCATGTATAAGAAAAGCATATTATTTTCACTCTCAGAGCATCTCTGGGATAACTTCACCATCCCCTTCCCTGAATGGTTAACCCTGAATCTAATTGTCAGGGTGCATCTATTCAAAGGAATTAGCTTTTTTTTTTTTGTACCTGTGAGCCTCTCTGTGCAGAGCTCCCTGTGATCTTTTACCCTGCATGTAGGCTTTGAAAACTTTTGATAGAGAATATATTAAAGGCTTTTGAAGACAGTGAAACAATACCCCTGTGTTCACAGAACACATTTCATAAGGCTTATTTCAATTCTGGTCTGTTCATTATATATGATCACATGAATCTGCAGCTCCTCTTACATTCAAGAAACATTTGCAAAGTGTATTATCTGTTCCACGGTTGTCAGTAATGGTTCATGCCATTAGCCTGTTTTGAATATAACCACAAGAGGAATGTGTATTTAGAATGTACTGGTATATTGGGAAAGAATACAGTGCTTATAATCATCATACACTTAAGGACAAGTTGGCATAGTGGAATCATAAATCCTTATTAAACCCCAGATTCAAGCTGGACGTAAATTATGCCTGCTCAGCAAAGAATTAGGATTTGGCCAATTTATCCCTTGTACAGCTCCACTAACTAGGTGATACTGGTCTTCTATTTCCTTGTTTCCAATTAAAATATTTTAGTGTTAGAGAGTGCTATTAAAAAACTACTACAGTGTCATTAGTTATGGATGCTGTGTTAGGACTCATGTTATGCACCTCTTACAGCTTAAAGAAAATACAACATAAACAGTCCCATTTGTTTGGTTATATTCTCATACAAATAAGAAAACTTATTCCCCCAAATTCCCCTAAACATCTAATGTTACCATAGTCATTTGGAGAACCTCAGGATATTTGGGAAAAATGAGAGAAGATATTAAAAATAGTGGACTTTAAAATTAACATTTAAAATCTGTTGCCTGTGAGATCAGAGAGCAATAGAAATAGAACCAGCAATTCAGAGAAAGTAAATTCTAAAATATTCTTTGGATTTTTTTCTTTCCCCCCACATCATATTGGAAAACATTCTTGAAAACATCATCTTTCCGTAATGTTCAGGATGGCTAGCAGCACTGTCTCTGGACCCCAGTGCCTGTGTGCAAATGTGAAATGCACAACTGTACATTTGAATACCCAGGAGGAAGTTGCATTTTCTCATGGAAATGCCATCAGATTTTTAAGATCTGGGAGCTAGTTATACTTGGCAGTAGGCTTTTTTGCTTTCTTTTGTCAATGTATTACAATCCTAGAGAAATCACTATGGTAACAGCTGGTAGAAGTTACATTATTGGAATGAATCTTCAGCTGTAAATATGTTCAGAGATGTTTTATATCTGTTGAGCAGGAGCCAGATGAACAAAGAAAATTTATAGAAAGAGGAGGCCATGTTACAAAACAAAATAGATAGAAAGTTCTGGTCTAATGAAAGAGGGATTATTTCAAAGTTCCTCTGTATCTTTGAACATTGGCCCCCAGAGTCTGTCTTTGTAAATTCTGTGCTTATTTACAATAAGACAATGCCAGACTTCACCGTGTCAGAGAAAGTTAATGATTCCTTATACTTCGTTATGCCCATGAGAGAATAGTAATGTTTTGCACATCCATGCCTGTTCAAAGTACAAGCTAAAACTGCAGCACTCCTAGGGTCGATATTGTTGGCCTGGTTTCTTGATGATGAAACTGAGGTGTATTCATGTTGCAGTGACTGCAGGTCCCCCTCCCAGACAATTCTGAACTAGTTTGGATACTGGTAAATACAGTGTTTCCCTGTAGCTCTAGGCAGCCCCCTAGCCAGGATTTTTACCCATGCTTTTGGGAAAATTTTAAAATTCTGTGCTGAACACTGTGTGGTGATAGGAGAGGTACATTTACATAAACTGGAGACGTTACACTGACGACGTGCTCTAAAACATGATGCAGAAGAGCCTTGGCCAAGTGAAACCTAAGGGCGCAGGCTGCATCAGATCTTGGAATATGAACAGAATATATCTTCTTCCCAATTCAGAAAATAATTGATAAGCAAATACTGGTATGTGCTCTTTGAACTAAGATACGTGTCCTCATTTGGGTACTATTCCTATTAGAATAATTTTATCTTGGAAGAAACTATCAGTTCACCTGGTGTTGATCTCCCAGTAAGGTACTTGTTTCTTCAGTATCAGTGCCTTCCAGGGTAGCTTGCTCTGTTTTCTTATCCTAGTAATTTATTTTAGTCAGTGCAGAGACTGTTAGAGTTAGCATGGAAACTTATGGCCCTTGTTGTTATAACTTTATCCCTCAGAAGTGTGAATATCTCCTGTGGTCTCTTGGTCAGAGGTTGATAGGTTATTCTGCTATTTAGAGGGACATACACTGTGAGAAGGTATCTTGTGCCTTCCTTTTTCTTCAACCAACCATATACAAAACTGTTAATCTGCAAGCATGATGCAACAAATAATAGCTGAAGCTCTCTTCTTGGCTGTGCATATCAGTACAGTCCCAAAAACTTAAATACAGAAATTATTGACTTGTTTTCATTTCCAGTAAGAGCTTGCTATCTCGTTCGGTACCACATGCATATCCACCCCCATTTTTACAAGTATTTTTTGTTTAACTAATTTTCTTCTGAAACAAGTCACAAAAATAACCACATTAGAAACATTCCTAAATTTTTTGTACATTTTATGGAAACAGCTAAAAAAATTTACTTTCCCAGAGGATATAGAGAATACAAGGGAACCAGATCTATTCAGATCTGGCATCAGTGTGGAAAATGTTTTTTTAATGTTACTTGGACCAGCATGTTACAGAAAATATATGTTGCTAGACCATTGCTGAAATTTTTATTATGTCCACGTACAAAAATTTTTTAACCTATTAAGAGACTGAAATATTACGATCATTCCAGTTACCGCAGTTTCTTCCATGTCAAAACTCTATTTCCTATCTTTCTGATAGCACACTCCATCTTATCTTTGGCCTGTTGATGGATAATATGAGATGTCTTGAGTAGTGAAGATTAACAGATGTCACAGATTGTCATTTTTGCTCTATATCTTTTCAGTGAAATTTTCCGTGAAATTTTTAGTGTGTTATCCAAGATGACGCTAGCTGTACTTCTAGTCCAAATAACACATGTAAAAAAGTTTTATGCCCTGGAAATATAAAGCTGGCAGTATTTGGAATAGCCTTAACACTCTGCATATTTATATGTCTTGACCTTGAAAATCATTATTACTTAATTATTTTAGTTTATGTGGGCAAGTTTCTGAGAAACTAGGCAAGGAAGACAGTGTAGTAGACAGTGTGGCTTCATGGGAAGGCAGGGAAAAAAAATGAGAACTGGGATTGAGAAAGGCAGAAGTAGACAGTGATATACAGATAAGAATTTTCACTACCTGGACACTTATTAGCCAGTACACTGAGGTATCCAATGGAGACAAATCAGAAGCAGTAGATTTTACTATGTTGTCAGACAAATGCAACGTTTGCAAGAAACGCAAACATGCATTGCAACATGCAGTTCTTGCGTTCCTGCAACATGCAAGAAAATGGTTGTGACTTGGACAAAGAAAAAAAGGAGTAAGTGAAGTTGGCACTGCATAATGGCAATTTTAATAACTTTAAATGTCAATTAACTGTGACAAAGGATTTATTTTAAGTAAATTAGAAATGCCTGAATACTGCACTGCTCCCTTCTACACAATACAGAAAATGTTCCTGATACCCTGGTGTTACCTAAAATTTTTAGGTTAGTGTAATGCAAATGATTTTTGAAGAACAAGAGGATTCAAAAATTGGAAATAAATCATCCAATGTCTTGATAACTAGCTATGAAACCAAATAAGAGGAATTATTCCTAGGTTAAACTTAATTGTAGTATGTTCTTAGAGCTGGTCTAAATCTAGTATGTGCTGATATGACATTCTATATTATTAGATGTTGTTTTACATCAACATACGGATAGCTGACTAGTAATACCATCATAGGAGAATATGATATGCCGAATCGTCATGGCTGGAAAAAACTTCTAAGATCACTGTCTGCAACCATCAACACCCCACTCCCTCTCCAGATTAAAATAAAATCAAATAAAACGCATAATTAAATAAATAAATATATCACAATTCAATTACTTTACAACAAAGGGGAAAAATATAATTTATTATTTGAAAAAAGCCTCCAAAATCTACATTTATTAATTATCTGAAAATATATTAATGTGATATGTAGCAATTTTGAGGAGTACTGGAGGGGAAAACCCCCAATACTTTAAAAAGTAACTTTAAAGTTTACATAGCAGCTCTAGGTTCACATGATAAGCAACCCAAGCTTTCAGAATACAGTGACATATGATAATAACCAAAGCTAGGAAGGAACTTATTATAAGGGCATGAAGCTATAGGACAAGGGGTAATGGCTTATATCTGTAAGAGGGTAGATTTAGATTAGACATCAGGAAGAATTTCTTTAGTGTGAAGGTGATGAGACACCAGCACAGGTTGCTCAGGGAAGTTGTGAATGTCCCCTCCGTAGAAGCTTTTGAGGCCAGGTTGGATGGGGCTTTAAGCAATCTGAAGTAGTGGGAAGTGTTCCTGCCCATGCAGAAAGGTTGGATCTAAATGACCCTTAAGGTCCCTTCCAACCCAATGCATTCTATGATTCTATTGTTCTGTGATTCTATCATGACACCTGAACTAAACCAAATTCAGTCGCACCATTATAAATGCTACTATGCATTGTAGACTTCTTGATTTAAAGCTTGAAAAAACAAAAAAAAAACAAAAAAACCCAAGACCACCACCAACAAAAAAAACCCAAGCCATAACAAAAAACCTTTAAAAAGCCCATCTAATTTCCACTCTGCAGTTTTTATATTCACCTCCTCCTCCAAGATCTTTCCTAATTACAACGTAAACACAATTTTTCCAGTTTGTTTCCAAACAGTTCCATTTTAATAACTAGGTTAGAATAGCTACAGATGCTAAGAATACTAGGCTGCCAAATATAAGGAGCTTTAAGTTTCACTTTCATACAGCATTATGTGAATAAAGTTCCTTTATCTTGCAGTATTTAAACATTATTTTAAATGGTTTTATTCTCATAATCCTTTTTACAATATTTAATGAAGCAGTCAATCTGGATTGCAAAATAGCCAAAATACCTGAACAAAAAGCACCAGAAAGATGCTGATTTGAAATCTTATTCAGATAAAAGAAATTGGGAAGTGAAGGTTGTGTTTCATCTGAGGCTGAAGAAGAGAATGGAAATCCAGATTAAACAAAATATCTTGCAAAAAAAACCCTACCTCCTTCCATCTGATTCTCAACCAAATATACTATGTGTGAAATTAAACAACCAAAAACTAAGACACCAAGAATAACTTCCAAATATTACATGCTTCTACACATTTTTAAGTACCTAGCCACTGATGAAAATTTAATATCCTTGATTTGTCACTTTTACCCTCCATCCTTTCAAGCCATGCTTCAGATGCAAACCATCACGGTATCTTTCAGTCCACAAATCATGCAATGCAGATTAAATTTTGTTCTCTGATGCTTAATAAAGGTCATACTTCCTAATAAAAGTGTCAGTGTAGGGTATTCTATAGGATGGAGAAGGTCCTCAGCAATCTAAAGAACTGGAGCAAAACAGAGAGCATATGCAAGAAACTGCCTCTAAGCATTCTAATTGTACAGGGTAATTAGAGCAGTCATTTGAAGAGGAGGTATTTTATTCTACGCTTTTGAAACATTACACTCTTCCTGATGATTAAACTGGAATGTGTTAAATGCTAGACCTCTTCACTATCATTAACCTTGCTTAAAATAGCGTAAAACAAAGCTTAATTTGGTTAGGAGTGAATTACTGTGGTTTCAAGCCTTTGCACTAGGTTTGGCTGGAAGGAAACTAAGAAATTAACTTTCTTCATAGCAACCCAGATGGTGCTTTGCTTTGCATTTGGGGCTTATACAGTGCTGATAACACAGCAGTGTCTTTCCTACACCTGAAAAATGCTCACACAGTGTCAAATCTTTGTGTCCTTGCTTCCCAAAGAAAGTCAGCAGGCTGGGGCTTGGAAGAGGCAGGGAAGGGGCAAAGTTGACCCCAAATGACTAAAGAGATATTCCATACTTTATGCTGTTGATCTCACCAATAAAATCAGGGAAAGGAGGAGGAATGGAGGATATTTGCACTTACAGCATCTGTCTTCCCAAGCAATAGTTACACATTCTGAGACCCTATTTTTCAAGATGTGTCTGACACATACCCTCTGATGTGAAGTAGTAGATGAATTTCTCCCTTTGCTTTGGTTGCACATGCAGCTTTTTTTTTCTTAGTATATTGCTACTTTTTTCATCCACAAGACTTTAACCTTCATTCTACATTCCTGCCCATCCTCTAGGAGAGGGAAGTGAGGAAGATGCTGATTGGGTGTATGCTGCCTGGCACCAACCCACCATAGCACCAGTACCTCGGTTATGCTCCTATCAGGATATGTAAGTTGGCTCCTTTTTTTCTCTGTACAGACATAAGTATAGAAATTTCAGGTATGTCAAGAAGCAGAAATGTATGTAGGCTCAGTTTAAGGTCAGATGTTGATTTTTTGACCCTGGAATTCAGCAGCTGGATCAAGATTTCTAAGTTGTCTTCTGAGGGCTTATGATATAAACATCAAAATGCAAAATTCAGAGCTCATGTTTCATTTTGAAGCAAGCTGTAACTGGGTTTTGTACATTTGCCCTATAATGTACAAGCCTCAGAATATTTTAATGGTAAAGACAAGGTCAGCCTTGTGTTGATGGAGGACTAAGCGAGGACTATAGAGAATGATAAAATATCCAGATTTTGTGTTTCCCTCACCTCTCTTTCAAAAAAAGAGAAAGAGTCTGCTAGACTAGATAGAGAAACAGAAACGGTGTAAATAGAAAGGTAGTTTGCTTGCTTTTGTTGGTTGATTTGGGGTTTTGATCTTATTTTCTTCTGTCTCTTAAGTCCTAAGTTTTGCTCTTAACTACGAGCTAATTTTACAAAAACTTCATTTATACGCAATTTCCTTTTTTGATTGTTTTTGGTTTTAAATGACTCTGATTTTAGGTTGAATCCCATAATCTTCCATCTTATGCTCTTTATTTTGCTGATTTTTTTAAGATCAATTGCTTTTCTTTTCATGGAATATAGTTATATCATGCACAGCATTTTTATCACTCTTATGGTCAAGCTTAATTACAGTGGAAGAATCCTGTTCTCTTAATTAAACTTTCATGTATGAGTTTTACTTATTTGTTTTCTTCACGAGGAAATCTGCTGCCTTGCCAAGATGAGTATTGCAGGGAAGCAATCTGTTTTCCTGGACTGGAACCTAACATTTATTCTATCAATTATTGGTAAAAAAGGTCTGTATTGTGTTAACTATTTATGGGTAGGAAGTTTGTAGTTCTCAGAATTAAGTAATGAAGAATCCATGCTATTATACCCTACTTGTCAGAAAGTTAAAAACCTTTTATGAAGCGGGTATGCTTTTCTACATTTTGATCACCAACTTTGATTTACCTCCCTATTAAACATTTGTAACATACAAACTTTTCATTATTGCATTCATTATACACAATTATGGATTAATGATTGTTTTACTAAAAATCAAAGGTTTCCTTCTTTCTGTGACTATTGTTAGAAATTAGTCTCATTTATGCCTTTCTATCACTAGTTACTTAGCAGCACAACTTTTCAATCAACACCTTTTTTTCAGTATGTATTTAGAAGTGATTAAAAAAGGACATGACTTTTTTTTTTTTTTTTTTTTTTTTTTTAGGAAGCTGTCAAACTGTAAGACTCACCTCTGTGCAAGAGAAAATCATGCAACAGATACTCCTAGATCCTCCTAGAAACAAATGGAGGACAGGGAGGTGGTTCAGGACAGTGTTTGCCTGTAATAAAAGAAATTCCTGAGTAGGGGAATATAGTGCCCTTCTATGATAGAGTTTCTGCATCAATAGGGAAAGGGAAAGACTAAGATGTAGCCTATCTGATTTCTATGGTTCTTTGCTCTTGTACCAGAGTAGGACTCTGGAATCAACTAACCCTGTCTTCACTTTAACCTTGACCCATAAGTTCTTCAGCTTATGGCAAGCTCCTCATTCATCCCTGTACAATTTATTAATAATACAATAAAATTCTGAAAAGAAAAAATGCTTTTAAATGATTTGTCATCTTTAATTTTTTTGGTTTATAATAACACATACATGAATGTCACTATTGGTAAAACATTTTGATTCATATAAAGCTGTAATGTTCCTGACTGATTTCTGTGGGTTTTAAAATTTTCAAGAATTACCATGGACTATGCAAATTATTTCCTTACCAGTATTAAGAAATCCAGAATTTATAACTTACGTTTCTGGAAAAGAAACTTTTGAATTGTGTCAGCACACATCATATGTATAAGACTGAACACATTGCAGGGAAAATCTTGAACTAGGCAATTTATTTTGAGTGAATGTAATGTTTTCATCCTGAAAGATGAGAGTTTCAAAATAGTAATTTAATCACTGAAAAAAACCCCACAAAATACCCCCCAAGCCATTTCTTATTTATTTAATTCCATATAGTTCTTCTTGCAAAAACACTGACTGATACAGAAATGTTTATATAATTATGACGTTCTGCTTCTCAGACTTCCAAAAGCATGTATTTATATTCAAATTTGTATGCTTATGTACTATAATTGCACTCTGTGCCATTAAATCTTTGCCTGCACATTTGACATGCTGTTGTGTATTTACCGTTCTGAAAACTTATTCTTAGCTGTCATCATATAAAATTCTATTTTGAGGATTCAAAAACACTAGTAGATGTACACTCTGCAATGACTATATAAGATACATATATTTTTTGGCAATTGATAGTCACTGTATTTAAATGTTTAGTTCAATTCTTTATTGCTTTAGAAAATGTGCACTGTATGTTGCTTGAGAAAATATTATGTTTATTTGCAGTTTGCAAAACATTTAGTATATATATTCTTTTTAATCTTGCATGTGGTAAGCATTGACCTCTCACTCAGCAGTCTTGCAATGATTGCACAGGTGGCTTGAATGCAGTCCATCTGGGGCAAGCCCTCCCAGCTCTCTGTTTTTGCCATGAAGTAGTTGCTGTTGCAAGATTTATTTACATTCATCAAGAAGAGGATGAGTAGTTCTATCTGCTGCTCCTCTGTGTAGTCAGGCTGTCATACTGCTACAACCTGCCTTGCCTACATTTTTGATTCCTTAGAAGAACAAGTCCTGGATGCATATAGGGAACCTAAATATTCCAGAATTTGCCATTGGCCTCCCTTAACCATCTGGTAGGATGCAGTTCTCCAGTCCATGTCCCTGTGGGCCTGTGGTTAGAGATGAAGTCACCTCCTGCCACTCCCAGTCTTCAGTGCACTCATATTAGGAAAGCCCCAGCCTCTTTCAGCTTCATACCCAGGCTGCTCCCTGGGAATCCAACATAACCTATGTGTTTAGTAGATGGGTTAAAATATGTGCTCCATACTGCTAGTTTAGTTTCTTTGAATCAAAATCTTTAGTTCAGGCACCGGCTTTAGACAGGGGAAGATCTTACAAGTGGGGTTTCAACAGGGGAGAATGAGAATGAAAACTCGTGCTGTCATAGCAGCATTTCAGGTGAAATGGGGTCTGGATAAAATAAATGTTGCTTTCTTCTGTAAAGCAGATATTTTGATTTATAAATATAGACGATGGACAGAAACATAAGGGGAAATAAAATAATTATATTCTTATTTGGAATTCCATATGTGTAAACTTATTATAATATTATGAATAGAATAATGACATGGCTAATTGTGATGGCATAACACCAAGGGCTAGCAAAATCCCCCCTAAAATTTGAAGAAATTGATGAAATGCCTCATGTCAAAAAAGCACTGAAATGTGTCAGTGAGCAATTTCATAGCAGGAAATATAAAGGAGACTCCTGGAGATGGCCAAAATTTAACAAGGAGTATGTTTTGTTTCTATATTTAACACAAAATAAGAAAGGAGAAAAAAAGTAATAATTTGTAATGGTGGGAAGACCAAAGAAAATAAGGGCAAGAGTGTGGTTCTACTAGGTCTGAGAGTCTATTCTTCTATAACATATGCTAAATTTTTTGCTCTTAAAAAAAATCTGTGACATAATCCTTACATTGTTTCTGCTGTCTGTGCAGTTACCCTTGATTTCTCTCATTTGCATTTAAGTTACTTAGTATCATTAAGAAGGCAAAACTCATAAAGGCTTGGATAAGCTTACCATTTTAATGTAAAACATCTGAATGTATCTTATGCCAGCTCCTTATTTTCTTAAGTTCTGTACAAGAACTGAAGTATAGGAAGTATATATCCTTCTGTATAGGAATTCTCTGAAAAGGAAAAACCACAAGGATCAGATAGATAGACTAAATATTGAAAGACCTGATGTGTGGCCAGATTTTTCTAAAAAAATGATAAAAAAATTCTGATTCTGCAATTCTTTTTCTTCTCTCTTTTTTTTTTTTTTCTTTTTTGTTTGTTTGGTTGATTGGTTGGTTGGTTTTTTCTTTGTTTTTCAGAAATGTATACCTATTTCATGGCTTCTTGCCCTTAATTTTCTGCAAAAATATTATTATAAATCCCTCTAAATATCTTTAATATACAGACTGACTAAGAAAAGTGTGGTGTGAATATTGTTTCCATCATAAAAACAGAGTTAACATCTCATTTTCAATGTTCTGCAGCTACAATTTCATTTGAGTTATTCTCTTTGATCTTCGTCTAGCATTATGTCTTTCATACAGGTTTGGCAGACTGAAGTGTTCGTTTGCAAAAGGTGCTGGTGTACTTCTAAGGGAAAGGTTCCCCATTTCAGTTCAAATGATTCTCAGACTATTAGGACCTCTGTAGAAATGAAAAAGGTGGGGCTATTTACTCAGCAGTACTGTGGGAGGACCACATGAACAGTTCTATATTGTAGATTACTTTTGTTTTGAATTTGTCAAGAATCCCATTTCTGAAATTTCTGGAGCTGACACATATCAAAGGTGGAAAAGAAAGAAGCTAACAAATGTTATGTTTAAGTTCTAATGAAGAATAACTTAGAATCTTGGTACAACAGAAAATATTTGCATTGCTGTTTCCTTAAACTGACTCCATGTAATTGTAGTGAACAGTACTTTATCTTAGAATTGTAACATATATTTTTAGTAATAAAATTTTCATTTGAAGTCAGACAAAATAAGTCATTCTTTCTCTAAAACAAACATGAACTATAAGAAACATAAAAAATACAGATCTTCAAAAAGGAACACTGTTGTGGTTTTGAGGAGCTTGTCTTTAAAACAAACCACCTTTGCTCCGTTCACACGTTACATTTAAAGGCAAGCTCCCATGGTACCTCACTTACCCTGAACAAACTGATCTTCATAAATCCTAGATCATAATTTTCTTACATGCCCTCCCTATAACTCTTAGCCAATGCCGTCAAGCCGTCTGTCAGAATTCACAGGCCAATCTGGATCTACTTTTTTTATTAATCTAGGTTCGGGAATGTTAAAATTTTGTCAGAAGAAGTAGGGTCTGTGAAAATAGAAGCTGTTTCAGTGTGTTTGAAGAAGGTTTAGTCGAATTCCTCTTAGTAAAATAAAAGAGTGTAATAAAAGAAAACTGAAGAAAATATAAATCTCCTGTTGTATCACTCAAAGATTAATTATCCCAAAGGAAATAATTGTCACCACTGAGAATATCATCTGAAAACCCAGTCATTTAAACTGGAGAAACATTAAACATCAGTGTGTGTACATATATATAGACATATGCATTTGAGTAAACAACATTTTGTGGTAGGACTGAACCATAATCATAATTGACCTGAACAATACTGAATGACCCAATCTCTTCCATGGAATTGCAGATTGTCTCTGAAAATAGCCTCTGGGATGCTAAGGGGGTGCCTGGAGCAAGCAATTCCCAATTCAGAAAGATGCTGTAGGCAAAGCAAAGCATCATTAACTTGAAGATACTATGCTACAGCTCATAACATTTTCTGTATGAATTTCAAGTATTTTCTACTGCTGCATGTTTGCATGTGAAATAATCTCCATGGAAGATTTAACTGAAAAATAATAATAGTAACAACAACAAAGAAAACCCCACATATAATAAATGAGGAGAGTGTCATTTCTGCTTAAAAGAGTGAAATGAAGCATCACTCCTGCAGATTTCTTTCCATCAGAGAAGCTCTTTGCTGTACACGTTTTTGTTCTTTCTATGGTAGTGAAACACTAGCAGTACCTGCGAAGAAAATTTTCTTTAACCTCAGAATGCTTGTAAAACCTGGAGAGTGTATTGGTGGATGAAGGTCTTTTGGAGTCTTGACATTGATTTTGTAAGAAGCAGTGGAGAATGTAAGCACAATGCTGCAAGAAAGGGCATGAGAGGTATTGCTTGTTAGCCGCAGCACTGAGAGCTGCTTCTGAACCATAAAGTTCATTTCAGAGTCCTGCTCTGGTATGAGAACAAAGAAGCATAGAAAGCAGACCTTTGCAGTATTAGCTGATGCATCATTATTGTCCAGAGAGAGCTATCATTATTGAAAAGTTTTTTTTGATAATTTAGTTTTTGCTACTTTCTCTGACTAATTTTATACACGTGTGTGGCTATAGATCAAACTGTTTGTCCTCATCGGGTAGCATAAGGATTTTATTCTAATGCTGTGATTTTCAGACAAATATGATCTTTTAAAACTTTCATCTTTGTGAGCAAAAGGTTTCAAGGCATACTCTCAACTTTCAAGCACATTTCTGAGAAAAGTTTTTAGTCTGTGATGCATTATGTCAAATCCCTTGACTTTTAATTGGAGGAACTTTGCTCCCCCAGTTCCTTTATTTTTATCCATCCACTGTATCAGACTGGAAAAAGAGCCTGCCAGAGCAGTCTGAGGCAAAATTTTTTACGACCTCATCTTTCTTCTAATTCTTTTTTATCAGTTTTCCAATCTTCAGCTTAGTGGAATTTGTAGGCATACGTGTTTTGAAAGAAATTGTCATTGGACTAAGTAATAGTTAGCAAAAAATAGAAAAAAAAAAAAAGTAACCTTCCACAAGTCTACAACAACCTGAGGAAACCAGCTGGGATCATGCTTAAAATTATGTATGCCTACTTTTACTATTTATAAACTCATTTTCAGAATTGCATCTGAAAGAGAAAAACATCTCAACAGTAAGTGCTAGTTTAGCAATATTTTCCTCTGCTTGAGTGCTAAGCCATATAGAGTTTTATTTCTGAGATGGCAGATTTGTAAGAATTTAAAATCATACATTAAGAAATTGTATGTAAGGAATAAAATATGAATCCAAGTATGGTGATGTTTGGCATTCTAGATTATTAACTAATTTTGTGTCCATTAATATATTCTCATGGCATCCTAACATTCATTTTAACACTGGATTTTTTGTCATGTACTAAAATGTACAGGGCAGAAATGAAGTCTTTCTTCAGGCCAGGTATCTTAGGAACAGACTCTGTGAGAAAGGAGGCTGGGTACTAAACCCTGCTTAATTCAGCCTTTTATTCACAAGTTTGTTACTTGCTAAATATCTAATCTGACAAAAAAGCTGTTCAACTTCACTGCCATTTGCAGACACAAAAATAATCAGTGGGGCCAAAAGTAGCAGTCAGATGTCACATGCCATTTGCGTCATTTCAACACTTCCTATTCAAGCACAGCGTGTCAACAAAAAAGAATGAGTTTAGATTTGTCTTCCTGGGAATGGAAAAGAAGGATTATTTACATAGTGTTCTGAAAGGAAAATTGCTGGGAATGGAATATTAGAAGCTAATAAGTAGGCTGGTTGTCATCCAAAAAATGAAAATATATACTTTCCTTGATTTTGGCAGGAGGATGATTCTTAATGGAAATCAACCAGTCCCACATGATTTGCTGTTGACATGCTAAGTTACTTCATTTCAGATCAGGTGCTGACAAACTTTTCTTGCTTTTTTGACTTTGACAGGTTAAGCATCTTCAGGTTTTTAATAATTTATTTACAAGATATAAGATGAAAATAATGCTTTTATTTTTTAGAGTTTTATTTGAAAGCTGTGGCCAGCAAAAGAAAAATGTGGAGTGAAGAGGACATTATTGTTATTCTTTAGAGAACAGGGTTCCCAGCTAATGAGACAGGGAGCTTGTAACAACCTTGACAAGTCATTCTTTACCATGTTAATTAACAGGGGGAATGTTATGCCCATACAGATGCAAACTCAGCAATCCTATTGCTAAAAATAGATAATCACCTTAAAAAATTAACTTCCTTCTCTCTTTGTATGTGTTTGTGGATTCCTAATTGACCCAAGAACAAGATCGTGAAAAGTCATTAAAATTAATTTTTTATACAGATAGAACCGTAACACAAATCTGTGATTTGGGAAACAGATTTAAGCAAACAAAGAAATACATATGCACAGAAATAAAAAGAAAAATTTTTAACTGTTTTTTCTTAGAAGCACAGCTTTCATGTCTCTTCTTACTGGAAGCTGAAGATGACCTAATCTGTCTACTTTCTTTCTCCATAAATTTCAAAGAGCTGTTTTTTCTTCGGCCATCTATCTAGTGGAAAGGATTAAAGCACAGGGAAATGTATCAAAGACTGTTTTCAGTTTAAATAACACGCTCTTGTAGGCTAGTCCCTTCTAGAGATCCTATTTTCAGGAAAAGTGACCAAGAAACCTGTGAACATTGAGATGTCACAGTTTTCAACAAGATAACCAGTGAAATCAAAAAATCAGAGGTAGTGGCAAGTGGAGAATTTGTGAAAAATTTTGCTGTATGGCAAGGAGAAAAACTGATTAAATAAACAACACAATTCAAAACAACCTTAAAATCTGGCTAGAAATATAATTAGGATAGAGGTTCTTGACATTAATTTAAAGCTGTAATAACAAGCTTCATAAAAGCTTTTGTAAAAGTCAGCAGTACTACATGAAGGCTTGTCTAGGTTTAACTAGAAATAGTGGAGTGATTGTCATGCAGTTTGCTCCACTTGACTCAGACGGGAGCTGGGAAATGCAGGTGGGTAGTCATATCTCTGAAGAAGAGTGATTCTGGAGAAGTAGTCAAAGCTAGAACTTTTTGAAGCCCATCCTTTGTTCTCAGTGTCAAACACTGGCCTTTCACACATGCTTGTGTGCAGATTTGCAGACCTCCCTGCCCAATGCACATTCAGAGGGTTTCTCTCACTGTGTGTAAGTATGTACATACATTTATATACATAAAATATATACCCTTACTTTTTGTACACGGAAATTTGAACTCAGGTATTTACCACTTGCTTTATGTGAAAAACAATACATGAATAAATAAGCCCCAAAGGACGTCTTTAAATATGTTTCAAAATTCCGACTTTAGTTTAAGGTGAAGTGGGCTTTTAGATTCACTTCCATTTTTGGTAATATTTCTGTGATTAAATTAACTGCCAGTAAGGAGAAGAAAGTTATGACCCACTGTGTGCTGTTAAGTAACTCTCTTTCCCTTCCTGCATCATTTCATGAGGAAAACTTACATATTTAATGATGCAGCTGAGCACACCTCATAGTAAGCCAACTCTGTGTCAAAGCACTCCAAGAACTCCAAAGCACTCAGGTTTTCAGCTCACTCAGCAACTTGCTCTTTTTTTCTGTGTTAGTGCAATGGTGAACAACAGTCAGATACTTTGCAAACTCTTGATCACAGCTTGCATCAAAAAAGTGAATGATTATGAGTGATTATTAGGCTGTGAAATACAACTGAGACAGAAGGTTTCTGGGACGACTTAGGGAAGTTAAACTTTTCCACACATGGGTTTCCTGCTTCCATCCCTTTTACTCACTGATAGAGGATGGAATCCTGGTTGGCACATCCCCTTGTGTCATCCCAGGCTTGGAGAAGCAGTTCTTCATTTACTGCCAGTTCTTTGCCCTGCACAAGACTGATGTACCCTCCAGACCCGATGTCATGTTTGGCTCTATCATTTGGCTATGGAGAGAAAGGAGCACTGCCTTGTAGACCTAACCCTTCAACTGGTCTGTTGTATGTGACTGGAGCTGCATAGTGTTCTGTTCCAGCTTGTGCAAAGGTAAATGTTGGGTAACTACATGTTGCCCAGGTTGGGCCTTTTTCCCTCTTTAACCCCATCTCTGACTCTCATTTTAGCTGCTGAACCCTGTATCTTTGAGGAGAAACAATGAAGCAAGACTGAGGAAAAGGAGGCAGTCACGCAGGTTTCAGTGCAGTGCTTGTGACTGTATGATATTTTGTGATATTTTTATCTAGCTAACTAAAGAAGTCCTCTTGGTTGAGTGAAAGAACTGTGGGCTGACTACAGCGACAGTATGTCTCTGGCTGGAGATGGACAGGTGCCTCCTTGGTATGGCAGAACTGGTTTTACAGACTGCTGATGGTGCTCCCCAGGACTGCAGTGCAAGAAGCACTGTTCTAGCTCATAAATCAGTAGTCCTAGTCACAATTCTGCTTTTCCCTTGTGCCTGTAGAACTCCAGCTTGCATCTGAGAGCTCTACATACCACATCCTGGTCCCTTGTATCAGTCTGTGAAATGTGATTTTTATTTAGCTTTTATTAAAAGACTTAATGGAATTCTTTAAGATTTTCTCCTGCATGCTCTTATTTTAAAATATGTAAATGACAGCCACATTGAAATAATAATCAGATTTAGTTCAATACTATATCTAACAGTTCAAAAATTTTAAGTGTCTACTTTCCTCTCAGTACCTCTAGACAATAATTCCACCTCTGTATTTTTCAGTCTATATCTTTGCTTGGCTTATGCTCGAAGGACTGGATTTAGAATTAGAATTTAGATTTCATCTCATGCTTACCTCGTATTTCCCCTATAATTTCAATCAAGTCGCACAGTAAATGCAGAAACAGCAGATGTGGAAGTGCTGAACTTCTAAGTATCTTGTTCACATTGTGAAGATCTGAAGTGCTAAAGCTGTCTGTAAAGTAATGCCAAGTACATTAAGCACCTTGTAATAGATTTCAAAATAACATGCTAAGCAAAGCCAGTCTTCTTGGCATACTTCTCCCTGGAGGCAGCCAACAGGAAAAGTGAAGAGTAAAGGAGTGATAAGGACTTTGCCTAATGTCCTGGTTTGGGCCAGGACAGAACTATCTGAGCTAAGTCTCTTCTAAGTAGCTGTACTTGCTGAAATTAACAGCAAGTTTCTCAGTTGGTGTCTGCCTCTATGACTGATCATGATCAATGGCTAGAGAATGGTACGCAGAACCAAGGCCTCTTCTCAGTTCTGAGAAATATCTTATGGTGAGGAAGAGGAAGGAAGCAAAGGTGTCACACCTGCAACTCTTCTTTAGGGAGAAGTGGAGCAGACAGGTGACAAAAATTGACCAAATGGTGTATTCCATGCCATATGCGTTATACTTTATATAAATTTGAAAGATCAAGAGGGTCCGGTATTCTTATTCTTTGCCTATGACTGGCATCCTGGGAGGATTTTATCCATTCATCTGATCCTGCCCTCCTGAATCCCTGCATTCCTGCCTCCAGCTCCCATCTGCTGCTGATTCCAGGAGCCCAGCCTCAGACTTTTCCAGGGTCTAAGTAAGTAACTCTCCAGATAAAGAATATAAAGCCTCTTTATGGAGACTGCCAGAGACATGGATGTTGTCAACATCACTTGCTGTAGATGTGAAACTGTATTCAAGTGCAAAAGGGGGACCTTTTTGTTAAGGGAGGGAGATGGCTTTCAGTGCACAGTGTAATTTCTATGTTTGTATCCTGTCATTGCTTCATGATCAATTTTCTAATTTTTTTTAAATGCTGTGCTCCTCACTATTAGAAACAGAACAGCATAAATGCTTTCCATTCCTGCCCTGTCACTGACTTGTTTATAAGGGAAGGCATGACTGGCTGGTAAGGGGTTAGTCCCTGATATGTGATGAGTCCAATGAATGTAGAAATTGTAGCAGCACATCTCATTTATGAATACGATTATTCTTCAGTGTGAAATAAATTCACAGCAGCTCACATCTGTGAGATAGGCTTCTAGCAGACTTGTGGTTTTGCCACCATTTGTAAACAGTTTCAGTAAATAAAAGAAAGGTCTCAGATAACTGGAGACTTTCCAGTGTGATGCCCATCTACAAGAAGGGCCAGAAGAAGGATCTTGGGAACTACAGGCCTGTCAGCCTGACCTTAGTGCCCAGAATATTTGTGGAGCAGTTCATCTTGAGTGTTCATGCCAGCATGGGTTCAGAAAAGACAGGTCATGCCTGAACAACCTTATCTCCTTCTATGACCAGGTGACACACCTATATGGATTGTTACAGTCCAGTTTTGTCCCCTGTATATCTGAGGACTCCTGGACTCCTCTGAGGTGAAATTAAGATGCAGACAAGGTCAGATGTCACTTGGCATCCAAAAGGCAGTTTATTTGTGCACCAACAATTTAGTGGCGGATTGTTTAGGGTGGAGGGTGGGAAGTGAAGAGATTAGGAAAACAAAGTAAAAAAGAAAGAGGGGGATAGATAGCATACCACTCACATGATCCAACTGTGTCCCATTGGTGGGTCTGTGGTGGGAAAGCTTCAAAGCTGGTGGTGAATGTTGTAGTACAGGTGTTATGGTCCATAACTATTACTTTATATTTTGTTTGTGAGGAAATATTAGCCACTGTTCATATACATTGCACAAATTGCAAAAGGTAACGATTTTTATGGTTTAAGAAAATTATAATGATTTATTTCAGGGAAAAAATGAAAATAGAGGTTTCTAATGGGAGAAAAAGTTTCAAGAGGAAAGATTTTCAAACAAATAGTCACCCTGAGATAGGGCTAGTAAGAGAAGAAAAGAGATCAATTAGGTTTTTCACCCTCTGTCGCCTCGCGGCTGTTCATCATGGGAGTCTCTGTCTCTTGCTGGGGGTGGAACTGCTGCTCCAGCTTTGCTGCTGATTTCACTACTGCTGCTGCTACATTTTTTCCTTTTTCCTCTGAATTTTTTATGGTAAAAAACTTCTTTCCTTCCATTAATTATTGTCAGAGGGTTGCAATTGATGACTTGGGACCTTCCTTTTGATATTCAAGTCTTTCCCAGAATTCCATTTTATTTGCTGTCAATTTGCATTAGATGTCTGGACAGCATAATTAGCATTTTATCTTTCAGTGGTGATGAGATTTTGCCTAGTGGAGACAGACTTGATGCATGTTAAACAGTATAAACAGAAACCAGGGACCAGGCTTTTTGTTGATTCACATTTTAACAGGGTAAACTAAGCTGAGGAGCCAGAGAGATATTGATGGATGTACCTTTGCTACAGTTTAACAGGGATGGCCGGGGTGGGGGGAAAATCTATTAACTGAAAATAGCTTTGATATATTTTTAAAAGAGTAGAGAAATGCTGGATCAAGAGACAATTTCATATTTTCATTGTGTTCACATCACCACTTTTCCTACTTTTCCAGGAAAGTTTCTGCATAGTCAATTAGTCCCATCACTGTGAGGGTCTTAGCGGTAAAGACAAGACATCAGGCTCAGGCTTATGTGCAGAAGGGTAAGCAGGCAAAGTCTAACCAAGTTCCTGCCATCATGGTGCTTTCGAGGTGTTTTTGCAGGAGGCACTACTTTCTGAGGAAGGAGTTTCTCATTTGTGGTTGAGTCAGAGTGGGGTGAATGTCTTGGTGCATTTTTGTGGCTGCTGATGTTCTGGCACACAAGCCCCACAGAGGCTCTTACAAAAATCCCCTATACTGATGATGTTTGAGCCAAATTAATTACTGGATACTCACATGGATGAGGAAAAGGCTATGGACTTTGTCTAGCTCGATTTTAATAAATCTTTTGTCACTACAGCATCCTCCTAGAAACACTGGCAGCTCATGGTAGAAACGGATCTACTCTTTACTGGGTTAAAAACTGCATGTATGGCCAGGCCAAGAGAGTTACAGTCAATTGAATTAAATCCAGTTAGTGACCTGTTACCAGTGGCGTCTCCCAGGGCTCAGTTCTGGGGCTGGTCTTGCTTAATATCTTTATCAGTGATCTATATGGGGTGATTGATTACTTCTTTAGTAAGTTTGCAGATGACATCCAATTAGGTTGCAGTGTTGATCTGCTCCAGCATAGGAAGGCTCTGCAGAGGGACCTAAATAGGTTGAATCAACGGGATAAGGCCAATTTTGTGAGTTTTAGCAAGGCTAAGTGCCATGTCCTGCATTTGGTCACAACAACCCCAGGCAGGACTATAGGCTTGCAGAAGAATGGCTGAAAAGCTTCCTGGAGGAAAGGGATGAGGGGATGTTGGTTGACAGGTGGCTGAATATGAGCCAGCAGTGTGCCCAGGTGGTCTAAAAGGCCAACAACATCCTTCCTTGCATCAGGAATAGTGTGTCCAGCATGAGCAGAGAAGTTATTGTTCCCCTCTATTTCGCACTGATGAGGCTGCACCTCAAGTACTGTGTTCAGTTCTGGGACCCTCTCGTCAGGAAATCATTTTGCTCCTGAAGTGAGTTCAGAGAAGGACAACTAACCTGGTGATGAGGGTCTAGAGGAGAAGTGCTAAGAGGAAAGGCTGAGAAACTGGGGTAATTTAATTTGAGGGAAGAGGAGTCTGAGATGACACCATATTGCTCCCTACAACTACCCGAAAGGAGGTTGTAGTGAGGTGGGTGTTGGTCTCTTCTCTCTAGTAAAAAGCAAGAGGGCAAGAGGAAACATCCCAAAGTTGTGCCAGGTGTGGTTTAGACTAGATGCTAGGAAGAATTTCTTTACTGAGGGGGCTGGAAGAGGCTGCTCAGGGATGTGATGGAGTAACCATCCCTGGATGTATTTTAAAACTATGTAGATGAAGCACTTCAGGATATCCAATGTTCTGAGATGTCTTGGAACTTTGATAATTCTGTGATACATAAGCTGTGGAGATCTCAAAGTTGTAAAGTTACCTAATAGAACTAGGTAAGAAAAGCCTGCTTTTGGGTTTATCTTGGTTCTAGGTTTCTAAATGTTACTAAAAGAGTGCTTTCAGATTCTCAGATACTTGATGGATGCTGTTCTTTAGATTATGAATAGAAAAAAACCCAGAGAACATTAATATGTATACATCTATATTTAAATAATGCAATTTCATTCCTGTAGCTCACATGCTTATGTACTTACTAAGAGGATAGAATGAGCAAATTTATCTGTGATCAGTATCAGTTCTTGGGTTTGGCCTAGGATTCATTTGTCATAGTGACAATAACCAAAACAACAACAAACCTCACTGAGTAAAGAGGTCACTAACTTATCCTGGTAACATCAATGTCGACAACAGCAGTAACAATAATGTGTTATTGCAAGAGCTGGACCCTAAATACTGTCTATATTTTACTTTTGTTAAAATAGTTAACAAAATTCAAGATCCCTGATTTTATTCCAATGTCTTATTAGTGCTTCTGCACTGCATATACAAAGTAGATATTATACTGTTTGTTAATACATCCTATGAAAAATTCACATTTTTCAAGAGCAAACCCTAAGCACTGTCTGATAATTAGCTTACTGTAATTGATTGTTATATATTGAAAACATAAACCCTTCGCTTTGTGTTCTGCTGATGGTCTTTTGCCCTGCTCACTTAATTATGGTTTCTGGAACTGGCAGATGCCCAACTACACTTGCATGTACTGTGGAATCAGCTAGCATGATAATCTGTACAATATTAATTTCTTTTGCTCTATATACAACAAAATAAAAGGAACCACAAGAAACATAAGCTGAGAATGTTGCTACATATAACATTTTAACTAATAAAAATATTATAATAAAGATTCATAACTTCAATTCATATGGATAGGTTATTTGTTCAGTTTGGATTGCATTCAGAGGGAATGATATACACCCTCAGTAGCTTTGCAGGTGACATTAACTTGGGTTACCTGAGGGTAGGAAGGTTCTACAGAGGAATCTGGACTGGCCAGATCAATAGACTGAGGCCAGTTGTATGAGATTCAACAAAGCCAAATGTCAGGTCCTGCATTTTTGTCACAACCCATGCAATGCTACACTGATGGGGAAGATTGGCTAGAAAGCTGCCCAGCAGAAAAGGACCTGGAAGTACTGGTCAAGAGGTAGCTGTGTGCCTGGGTGCCCAAGATGGCCAACAGCATCCTTCCTTGTGTCAGGAATAGTGCGGCCAGCAGGAGAAGGGAAGAGATTCTTTCCCTGTACTCAGCACTGGTGAGGCCACACCTTGAGTACTGTGTCCAGTTCTGAGCCCCTCATTTCAAGAAAGACATTGAGTTGCTGGATCAATTTCAGATAAAGGCAATCAAGCTGGTGATGAGGGTCTGCACAAGTGCTATGAGAGGCTGAGGGAATTGGGATTTTTTTAGTTTGGAGGAGTCTGAGAGGAGACACTATTGTTCTCCACAGAAAGAGGGTCCTAGTGAGGTGGGTCGCTCAAGTACACTGAGTCAGGTGAACTGCTTACACCGTCTGAAGAGAAGATAACAACGTCCTGATGCTTAACAAATTAACACAAATAAAGAAAATATTATAACGTGAAACCATCAAACCATATACTATCAAGGAATCAGGGATTCTCTTTTTTGATACCTCTTTTTTAAAACTATAGTGTAGAGACATATGTACAAAATACTCTCTGATATATAGATACATAACAGCATTATTTTTTTGTTCTGCAGCTGTACAAAATCAGTCAGAACCTACTTAGTCAATACTCACAAGTAGAAATCAGTATGTACATGAATTGTTACATACTAATGGGTAGATGAATCTGGGTGAAAGTTACTATCTCTTCTGACAAATAGTGTTCTTCATGGTCTCCCTGACTTTTTTTCGTGTTTTGAAGTGATTTTTTTTAAAACAACGATGACTTTTTGAATTTTTTTTTTCCCAAAAGAGAAGATAAATGAAGGATGGTAAAGGAAAGAGGGAAGGCTAGTAGTAGTTGTCTTTTCATGAAATCACAAAACTAGCTATAGGAGAGAATAAGCTTTCAGTAATATTGTTCTTCAATTGTGTAAATAAATCCAAGTGCTATCTCAAAAACATTTTATTCTGACAAAGTAAAAGAAAAAGCCATGAACAGATTTACAGTGAACTCTTTCTCCCCTGGTTCACAACAGCATCTGGGGTTTGCATTAAGAGGAAAAATTTGAACATTTGTCTTCACATGTTTTAAAAACCATTTGCACCGTTTGCCTCTGTTTACTGGAAGAGCCTATATGTTAATTTATTAGTTCCCTGGAATCTGTGAGCAATTTCTAGTTAAGTGACACAATTATTACACCAGTGTGGGAGGTGAAACATATTTAAATAAATAATTTCATTTTTCCCAGATGTCTCCCTCATATTACTCTTTATTGTGGGTCAGACAGTTCCAGATTTCAATTACAGGAATAGCATTTATTAGAAATAGCATTCAGCTGTTTTTCCCATATGCTGTTCAAGTGACTGGAAAAGACTGAGAGGCTATATAATCTAGACAGTTCATGGAAATGCAGAGAAAAATTCCTGAAAAGGGCAAACACAATCTGCTTAAAAGTATACTTCCCTTTCGGTTTCTAAAATTAGATAGATGTAGTAAAAGAAAAAGATGAAAGAGACTGAGGAAAGATTTGGGCACAAGGGAATAAAAAAAGCAAGAGAAATCTTTATACTTCTGCTCCTGTTGATTTAACTATCATTGTGAGAGTTATTATGTAAAATGAGTCCCTTTGCAAAAGATTGAAAATAACATTAATAAGATGTTTAAAAATCACAGAAATACAGCATCAGATTCTTACGTATTGTGGTGTAAATTTGTCACAACTTTGTTGACTATAATATCTTTATATCTGTGGAACAAGTATTTACAATGCATCTTAAAATGCAACGTTATGAAACATTAAGGAATCCAGTTCATGTTCTTAAATGATAAGGAGTGACAGGCTTTCACATGGGAAATATGTTCATTTCATGTTGTTGAACCAAACTGGGAGAGAAGTGGTTTATTAATTTATTAAATACATGTAATTAACTAATTATTAGTGAGATACACGTTCCAGATCAGTATCAGTAACGCAACACATAAATCATACCAGAAGCTCTTTGGCAATTGCTAACAAGTGCCCCCAGACCTCTGAGCATCCCTCTGCAACTGATTCCAAGCAGTGCAATCCCCTGCAGCCCCCTCCAGGAGAGCTCCCAGCTGACAGGAACTCACCCCTCCTTGGATTGTCAGCTTCACACCCTTGTGGAAGGGAACCAGCGTATGAGCTCCGAGCCAGAAACCCACCATGGGTCCTTCTTGGTCTCTAGCACTTGGACCTGGAGGGCACTGGATGGGGCTGCTCTCTGTATCCCACAGGAGGGGTGAACTTCTCTGGTGGACAGAAGCCAGAAGACCCCTAGGTGAGTTGGATGGTGTCATACTGATCTATGACTACATCTGTTCCCATGCCAAGGTCCCTTCCAAAACTCATGCTTCTCCAAGACTTCTTTTCAGGTTGATTTCTTTGATGCAAAATTATCTTTGTAATTTGTCCATGAGTATTTACTGTAGTTGATGATTCTTTTCCTCTTCAAGGAAAACATTTCAAGCAAATGCTCTCTCAGGTGGCTTTGGGTATACCATTGACAATGCAACATTACGCATGTTCATATTGGAATTCATGCTCTTCTGCAGCCCAGTTTTCCAGGGGCCTGAGAAGTACCCCCACAACAGCTGCTTCTGTCTGAGACAATAGTATATGAGGAGCAGAAAAAAACGACTTAATTTTCTACACCTCAGAATTCAACTAGTGAAGAATGATAGCTGTGGAAAAAACCACAACATGAAAAATGAAAAAAAAATGAAAAATAGATTTAAAAAAAAAACAGAACAACATGCCTATGCTATACTAGCTTTCAACTGTTCATTTTAATTCTTCTGATAGATTATTATCTGCATTCTGATGCCATTCTGTGTGACAGGGCACAGAGGGAAGAGTTCTTTTCCTGAAAGTGTGATGCTTAACCTTACCTTTGTACAACCACAAAATACCTTGTCAGCCAGCAATCTTATGAACTTTAATAGTTCTGGTTCCTCTTGAAATACACAGGATCTTCGCCATAGTCAATTTTAAATAATGCTAATCCTTTAAGTAAACTCGTTACCCAACGATGTTTTTTTCTAGTCAGGGAAAAAATGTTCATTGGTCATTTTTATTGGTGGTGGTTTTTTGTTTTTTTGGTTTTTTTGTTTTGTTTTGTTTTGTTTTTCTGTTTTTGTTGTTTTGGTTTTGGTTTCTTTTTTTCTTGTTTTGGTTGGGGTTTTTTTGTTGTTGTTGTTGTTTGGTTTTGTTTTGTTTTGTTTTTTAACATATAAAGGAGACTTTCTTTCCTGTTCTGTAAGACGTGAGTAATTTCTCCAGCCTTATCCTTCTTTATTTTGGCGTGGAGAAAGGAGCAAAGCAACTAACATCTTTTACTACATTATCAATATAGTTTCATTATCCTTTCATGGGTAATATAACTCTGTGTAAACCAATACTGATATTTCTAATTCTAATTAAAAATTTATGGAGTTTTTCTGGTTAGAAGGTTATAGTGATGAATTCTTTTTTTCACTGCTTTATTAGCATGAGGATACATCATTGATCACAGTGACTTTGAGTACAAAATTAATCTGAGTTTTCAAAACAAAACAAAACCAAATAATCTGTGTTGTTTATTATGAAATTCAGGTTTGCTCGAGAAATATAGCCAAAGAATCACAGACAGTGTAAGAAGGCAAAACTCTTTAGATAACAAATGTTTTTACATATCTTATACCATAGCAGTGACTTGACTTCAAAAGGGCCAATTCTGAGAAACCTCTATGGTAGGGTACGATGTGACAAGACTCTGGAGGGATTGAGAGCCCAGGAAAGCTGGTTGACTCAAGGATCACCACCAAGGCCAATGGCATTGCATCCCTAAAAAGAAGAAATCAGGACAAAAGGCCAGGGGCCCTATATGGATCAACAAGGAACTCCTGACCAAAATCAAACATAAGAAGGAAATGCACAAAGAGTAAAAGTGAGGACAAGGAACCTAGGATGATTACAAGGAAATTGTTCATAAAACCAGAAACCATGTTAAGAAAGCTAGAGACCTGATGAAGTTAAATCTGGCCATGGTCATTAAAGATAACAGAAAAGTGTTCTACAGATGTATCAGAGAAAGGAGAAAAACAAGTGAGAATGTGAGGCCCCTTCAGAGGGATACTGATGACCTGTTTGCTGAGGATATAGAGAAGGATGAAGTATCCAATTACTTTTTTATGTCATTCAGTCTTCACTGGTGACCCCTTGAGCCACAGCACCCAAGTCACAGAGGGCAGTGGCTGCGTCTGGAAGAATGAAGAACCACTTACAGAAAGTGAATATCAGTTTTGGGAACACCTAGAGAACCCGAAAGTGCACAGGTCTGTGGAACCTGATGAGATACATCCACAGATGCTGAAGGAACTGGCAGCTGAATTTAATAGGCCCTTATCATATCTGAGAAGTCATGGAAGTCTGGAGTAGTTTGCACAGACGGGAAAAGGGCAAGCATAGCCACCATTTTAAAAAAAGGGACCAAAGAAAACCCAGGGGACTACACACCAGTCAGTGTCATCTCTGCACCATACAAAATCATGGAGCATATCCTTCTGGCATCTGTACTAAGGCACATGAAAAACAACAAGGTGATTGGTGACAGCCAGCATGGCTTCACTGAGGGCAGACTGACTGTGCCTGACAAATATGGTGGCCTTCTACAACAGAGTTACAGTTCTGGTAGATACAGGAAGATACAGGAAGAGTAACTGGTGTAGTCTGACTCATCAAAGGTGTCTGACACTGTCCCACATGACATCTTTGTCTCTTTGATGGAGATTTAATGGATGGACCACCCAATGGACAAGGAGCTGGCTAGAATGTCATGTAATCAATGTCATAATCAATGGTTCAATGTCCAGCTGGAGATCAGTGACAAGTGGAGTTCCTCAGGGGTCTGTTCTGGGTCTAGTGCTGTTTAACATCTTTGTCAGGGACATGGACAATGGCATTGAGTGCACCCTCTGTAAGTCTGCAGATGACACCAAGCTTTGTGGTGTAGTGGATTCCCTTGAGGGAAGGGATGCCATCCAGAGGGACCTTAACAGGCTTGAGAAATGGGCCAGTGCAAACTGTGTGAGGCTCAACAAGTCCAAGTGCAAGGTCTTGGATCTGAGTCAGGCCTATCCCAGGTACAACTGTAAGCTGTGTACAGAATGGGCTGAGAGTAGCCTTTAAGAGAAGGTTTTGGAGGTGTTGATTGTTGATGGTAATGTGCTCATGAAGCTCAGAAGGCCAACTGTATCCTGGGATACATCAAGAGGAGTGTGGCCAGCAGATCAAGAGAGATGATTCTCCCCTCTACCCTGCTCTTGTGAGATCCCATCTTGCATACTGTCTCCAGTCCTGGTGTCCCCACCGTAAGAAGGACATAGATCTAATGAATGAGTCCAGAGAAGGGTCAGAGAAATGATCCAGGGGGCACCTCTGTTATGAGGGGAGGCTGAAGGAGCTGAGATTGTTCAGCCTGGAGAAGATTCTGGGGGCACCTTATAGCTGTCTTCCACTACCTGAATGAAACCTACAGGAAGGATGGAGAAGGACTTTTCATAAGTGTTCAGTGATAAGACAAGGGGAAATGACTTTAAACTGGAGGGAAATAGGTGTAAACTGGATATTAGGAAGAAGTTCTTTAGTACAAGGTTAGTGAGACTCTCGAACAGACTGCCCAGAGAAATTTTGGATGCCCCCTCCCTGGAAGTGTTCAATGCCAGTTTGGCTGAGACCTTGAGCAATCTTGTCTAGATGAGAGGTGTCCCTGCCCATGGCAGGGACGTTGGAATAGATAATATCTAAGGTTCTTTCCAACCTGAGCCATTCTATGACTCCATGATTCTAGGATTTGCCTGCCTGTATTCTAACAGGATACTGTCACTGTTTTGACCCGGCCAGTAAAAAACAAGCCTCTGCTCACTCACTCCCCACACCTTCCCTTGACAGGGAGGTGGAAATCCACTAAGGCTTGTTAATCAAGACAAGGACTCACCAATTACAGTAATGGGCAAAACAGACAAATGCAATTCAGGAAGAAAAAAATAATTTAATCTATCAGGAGAAAGAGAAAACATGACCGGATCTTAATACCCTCCACCTCCAGCTTCTTATTCAGCTTTAACTGCTTCACTCCTCTCTCCCCCTCAATGTCACAGGGGGACTGGGATAGAGGGATTAAGTTCTGTTCAGCACATGTTGTTTCTGCCGCTCCTTCCTCCTCAGGGGGAGGACTCCTCACAGCCTTTCCCCACTCCAACATGAGGTCCCCCTCATGAAGAGAGTCCTTCATGAACCCCTCCAACATGAGTCTCTCCCACAAGTCCAGTCCCTCAGGAACTGCTCCATCCTGGGCTGCACACAGAGTCACGGCTGCTTCAGGAACAGTCACCTCCCCTCCCATGGGGTCCTCCATAGCTGCAGACCCACATGTACACACCTGTGTCACTCCCCAGCCATAGCTCCACATCTGACCCACCATGATCCTTCACTGATCCTTCAGAGACTTCTCCACCCTGTTTCTCAATGGCTTTCAGGGAGATAGCTGCCATCTAATCACAGGCTGCAGGGAATTTGCTGCTCCGTCATTTTCTCCTCCTTCCTCACTGACCTTGGTGTCTTTACTCTGACATTACTTTAATCTTTTCTGCTCTGCAGGTCTGGTTTTAATTTGTGATGGGTTTTTCTTCCAGTTTCATTTTCCTTTTCTTGAATATGTTACTTTCAGAGGCACATCCAGCTTTCCGTATCTGCCAGGCCTTCTGTAGAGGGGGGTCCAGATTTTGAACTAGGGGAGCTTCCAGCAGCTTCTGATAGGAGCCACTCCTGTGGCTCCCCTGCTTCCAAAATACCATTTCATGAACCCAAGACAGATATCATTTAGGTGCAAATGAAAATCACCAGTCACTGAGTCACTGAAATTCTCTCAATGTGTCACAATTACAAAACCGGCTTCTGCTATATGAGTCTGATCTACTGTAAAAATACAAGGTTTTCAGTTGCTCTAGGAATGCCTCATTTATTACTTATAGTAAGAAACTCTAATGGATGAATCGTGAGTTTGATTTAATCACTTTCCTTCTGAGTCTGATTACAAGTCCCTTTGTGGCATGTTTTTATGAATTTCAGGAAGGTATATCATACATTTCATTTTGAAACAATTCTAGTTCTGCCTAGGTTCCTTTAGTTACTCTAGAAGGAATTGAAGAGGCTCAAAATATTTCTGGCATATGTGGGAGAAAATCTGATCAGCTGGGAGGGAACCTGCTCTTGATCAATATCTCACCACACTAAGGATGTAGTCTGCTGCATGATGTGCACCCAGACAGTTCTTGGAGCATAGGATGGGATTGTAGACATGCCATTATCGGCTTATTTTCAAATGTAAAGATATTAGTTAGGGAAAAGGAACTATGATGTTGAGGGTAAATTTTCATCTCCTTAGCTATACATACAACAGCTAGTCAAAATATTTGCTATGATGGCCACTACCTATTTGAGTCATTATTACTAATTTAAGAAAGGAAAACACTCAAAGGTCAAAGAAGATATTTTGTTTAGTATGATGTAACATTCAAGTGATTATTGTACACATGAAAAAGAAATGTACTGACCTCGTTAATTTTTAGAAATTCTTTAGTGTGTGGCTTAGGATATTTTTAGCTCTGTATTCCAGTTGAAAATGAATGCCAGAAATTTTATGGAAGTGGAAATGCTAAGTTTTCAGCTGCTCTCATTAGGTGTTAAACTTTAAAGATAAATATGTGGCATAGTTTAAGTAAATAGAAACTGAAAAGCAAATCATGCTTGGTTCCATGATACACTTGAATAGGTTTTACCTGAAGGCTGTCTACAGTTAGAGCAAAGGTTTTCCTAAATTTTGGAAAAGAAATTTAGTTAGATGGAAAGATAAAACACCTTTTGGCTCAGATCTGCAGGCATTCGAAAAAGCCACTCCCCTGCAATTGTCAGCCTACCCAGGATTTTAGGTCTTTGTTTGCTGGGGGAATCAAAAGTAGGGGAGAACTGATGGGAAATTCACCAAGTTTTTGTTAAGGAGAAAAGTAACTTTAGAGCAACCTTATTTTCCTGGAGGACAGATGACGAGGAAGCAGAGATGTAGAGGATACAGGCTGAAGATTTTGAGAATTTGAGAAAAAAAAAATTTTTTTTTTTGTTTGTTTTGGTTTTCTGTTTTGGTTTGACTTGGGTTTTTTTGTTTGTTTGTTTTTTTTCTTCCCTGAAGATCAGAACACAAGTTAAATTATCAGGATGTTCTGTAAAATAGAAGATCAAATCAAAATATTTCTTTCTTTCAGTTGAAAAATGAACCATAACATTCCAAGCTTGCTTAACTCCCCTACAAGTCCTTCATTTTGTAAATTCTTCTATAGTGAAGTATGAGCGGAGTGTGAGTAGTTGATCATTTTCTGTTACACATGACATATGTGTCCTGTCAAACATAAGGACATAAAGAATTTAGAGTGAAGATAGTGGGAAGAATTAGGCAGAATCGGTAGAAAAAGGATTGTGAGGAAATATCTGATATGTATTTGTGTAACTTCAAAGAGAAGAAGCATTCTATGCTTTGTGTTTTAGCATTTTGTGGAAGAGCAGGAGGAATTTAAATAAAGTGAAAAATAATAAGTCCTGTCTGGGAATATGTGGTTAATGTTTTCATCAAATTAGTTTTCTTCACCTGCTTTCTCTTTTGGGAAAGTCTTATCGGCCACTGGCAAAGTAAGAACCATAGAAGGGAGACAATGTAATGGTAACCCTTATTTACAAAGACAGGATTTGTTTATTGTATTACAGTCTTTTAGATTTTTTTATAAAGCATGACATGAAGAAATTCCTTCTGTATCAGATCATTGCTGTGTTATGTCTTTAGGAAATTATTTTTACTGGGAACACTACAGAGGCCTCTAAGAATTAGATTGCTTGTGTTCTTACATCTCCAGTGTCACCCACACTACTGACTAGATTTTTACAAAATCATAATGTTGTCAGGGTTGGAAGTGACCTTAAAGATCACCTAGTTCCAACCCCCTGCCATGGGCAGGGTCACCTCCCACTAGATCAGGTTGCTCAGAGCCACATCCAGCCTGTTGTTAAAAACTTACAGAGATGGGGTTTATCTTTATCTCCTGTAATGCACTACAGGGCTGGCCAGACTATTAGTAATACTTAGTAGTGCCATATGGAAACAGAAGGTTTTTTATAAATGAGGGTGGAGGCATGTTGTGCACTTTTTGGTAACTCCTATGAGGTAATGTGGTATTTTAGGAGAAGGTGTATATGAACATAAAATTGGCCTAGGTCAAGAAGGCCCATGTAGAAACCCACACTGTCTAAGAGCTGCCAGGGCAGCCCTGGGAAAGTCCAGGCTGGACTCCTGGAGTCAGCAGCAGTCAGGAGCTGGAGGCAGGAACACACAGGTATGGGCTGGCATGGATCAGGACCACAGGCAGATGAATATATGGAATCCTCTCAGGATGCTGAAGCAGGCAGGGACAGGTGAAGAAGGGGAAGCAGGAGTGTTATCAGTCCCAGAAGCAGACACTGTCTGAGAAACTTGCTGTTAATTTCAGCAAGTGCAGCTACTTCCTTAGCTGAAAGCAAAAGTACAAGACAGATAATCACCTTTATCTTGGCCCAAACCAGGACAATTACTGAGAATTGATGTATATATTGAAGCATGAAAAATTTAAGTTTAGTGAATAGAATCCATTTTGTTAACTTCTCCTAGGAATTTTGTTTCAGTTCTATGAAACTACATGTTAGCATGCAGGAACCTTCTAGGTAGATATAAAACATACAGAGGTATCACCAAACAGTCAGTTGAGAGGAAGATTAAAATAAGGTTGTTGAAAGTTAAAATAAGATTAAAATAAGGTTATGTTATTAGGGGAAACATTAATATATTAAGGTAAACACTAATAATGAAGGTAATAGAATCAAATTATTTCATCAGTACTTTTTTTGATAACTTTTCCTTCTGCCAGTGTGTAACCTAGTTTCTCCTGATAAATAGGTCTTCTTCCACTCTAAAGAAGAACAAAGCAAACAGTGTCTGTGTTTCCTCTATCTTTATTACTTTCTTTGCAACCTGGGGACAGCTGTGGGAAAAATCAGTGGATTTTTCTTTCCAATATACACAAAAATATTTATATCACAATATCTTCAAATATTTGCTCTTTAAAACTTGTCCTTTGTCTTAGTAATTTCTGTATTGCATTTTGCTATACCGTCCAGAAGACAATAAATTTTTGGGGAACATATACACTAACAAGCATGACATAGTTTCACTATCAGACATTCATCAGTTTAGTGCCTGGTTATATTAATGTTACCAGCAACACTAAGAGAATGATGTAATTAGTGTTTATACCAGAACACAAATTTAACTTAACAAATTTAAGACTTTTTTTTTTTTTTTTTTTTTTTTTGACTGAATTCATTCATGCACTATCTCTTGATATAGGCTGTTATTTTTTGAAGTAAAAGCAGATCAATATACTTCCACAGAAGCAACCTTAGGAATTACTAAATCAGAGAGGACACGCATCAAGCTTGTTGTATTCCTTTTTTTTCTGACATGTGTAGGAGAAAGAAAGAGAAAATATATGTGCCTGTCTTTTACTAGCTGAAAAATAGCTCCCTAGTTCCTCTGCCTTAGTGCCTGTGCTTAACAAGCTCCTGTGCTAGTACTTGCTTCAACATACCCATTCCTGCTTTCAAGATCAGGAGGGGAAGCAGCATCTGCAGAAGAGAAAGATGGAGAGGGTTGTTTCTGGTAGTAGAGAACATTGATTTCTGTTGTCTGCTGATAGTAGCAAACATTGAGCACAGTGCTTAATGCTACTGTGATAGCTTTGTGGAGTGGATTGAGGATCCGAATACTGTCTCATAGGACTCAGAAGTAGCTTGCAGCTATCAGTATTTCCTTGAACCTGAACTCATTGTTATCACTCTGTAGATGACCCTTGAACTTATTTATAGCTCCACAGGAATTGCCAAGAGTGTTTTTAAGGGATATGAATGATCATCCTGTATCTTGCACTGATGTTTTGAAGCAAGCAGTGCTGGCAGAGAAAGGATCAGGAACAGTTCTCTCACCTTTTAGTCCAGGTTTTCTGCTCCATGTTCTACTGGATAGTCAAATTGAACAGTGAAAAACAGAGGGGATTTTTATTTCACTTCTTGTCCCTATTGACACCAACACGCATCCACCATCTAAGGTCCATACACAGGCAGAAGTGTGTTTTTACTGTTGGGTCTGAAAGAAGATTTCAGAGACAGATAAAAAGGCTCCAGAAGACTTTCAACAAAATCAAGGAGGAAAAGCTCTTTTTTCTCCTGTTTTCTGAGGCTGTCAGAGGCTCTATACATGTCTTTGCATAAGCTGAAGTGGCTTTCAGTAGGTTTATCTTGAATGTTGCCTGCAACTAAGATTTATCATTTCCTGACCCAGATATCAGACATCAATCAGACTTGCCTTTCACAACTGGAGGAGAGGCAAACAAACTTGCATTTGAATGTTTGAAGTACAAATATAGGATCTTAATGGTAATAAGCTATTAGGGCATGAGCATTTTGACTTTTAAGCAGTAGTGACAGAAAGATTTTTCTGCTTTTCCAACCTTTATTGCCAGACACTTATCTCTCTCACGATTCATCACTTTCCCTTAAGGTACTTCATCCCTTGACATAGTATTCAGCACAAGCTGATTCTGGAAGGAGACCTTTGTATCCTTCTTATAACTTATCATAACTGACTGAATTTAGCCCAAGAAGGTCCTTAGAACTCCTAATGTCTTGGTGTTTCTAGTTCTTATTTGAAGGTGGAAAAAGACTACTGTGCTGCTTAAACCTGGCTACACAATTCAGTGTAAGACTGAGGAAAAGCCTTCCATCATATGTATGCCATCATTTAGACACCACAGAAAGCAGTGCTAGAAGAGTATAGATAGAATGCCTGTCACTGTAATTCATAACTTGCAAAGAGTGGTAAAAAATGCAGTGAACAGCATTGGTCAGGATAAGTTCTTTCCTGAGGTGGCAGTTCTTGGGCACTGCTTTCTGCAGTATTATTGCAGATAACCAAAGTCTTACTATGCAAATGAATTAAAGGATGGCATTAATTTTAAAGAAAACAATTTCAGACCCGAAAAAGCTAACAAATGCACCAGTAATGGAATTCATGGCACAACAGCAAGATACCTACCTACCTATCATTTAACTTCTCCATTTGCTGAAGAATTTTGGCACACATGCCTGTCAATATGTCAACTTACTATATGGTACTGTACTATGTTATACTACACAGCTACACTACACAACACTACACTATACTACACTACACTATGCACTATACTGTCCTATACTATTTGCACAGCTTGTAGCAAATGTTCTGTGGCAAAATAAAGTGAACAAAACCCAAGAGATTGTTATTATTTATTTACATTTTTGTTATATTATTTATTTATTTACTTATATAAAAATATGTTTATTTATTTATATATAAATATTGAATTCTACTTTTATTACAAAATCCATTTTCTTTCTGCTTAGAAATAGTTTAGACATCAGAAAAGTGTTTAGGAACTACTGAATGTAGATCAAACCTGAGAACTAATGCAGAATGATTCTTTATAATTTAGAGTCTCTCAATTTGATTAAAATTGATTACCAGATTTTTAAATAAAATATTTTGTCATTGTTTGTGCAATTAATTTCTCACTAAAATAAAAATAATTTATTTTGATCTTGTTCATAGTAATCTAAAGAAAAACTTCAGTGAAGTACAACCATGGCAGTTTCAGAAGTCTATTCCAGAAAAATGTCTGCCTGATCCTCATAATTTTACTAGAGATGGATTGTAATATTTCAGGTGAAGTTAATGGCAAATGTGAAAGAAGCATTCTGCAGGTATTAAGTATATATGACAGAAAATACAAATTTAGTTTGAGCAGACACAAATGTGGTTTGAAGCTCATTTTGAGAGTGCAGCTGTGAGTTCTTTATCAAGGGAGATCTCTATGTTCCTCCAGAAGCTCAGTCATACCATTAAGATCAAACTTGTAAAGCAGAAAGACAGCAAAAGTTTAAATTACAGGCCTTTTTAAATTGACATTGACCTCCTATGCATCCTGTGAATTACAAAATAAAAACACAAATTGCTGCATCCATAAAACCTTTGATGATCAGGCTGGATAATAAGTTCTCAGAGAGTCTTTGTTCAGTTGTGTACAAAATATGATACACAAAATAGCTGAGTGTACTCATTTTTAACAGAAATTGGCATAGATAGAAAAACAATGCATTGTTATATGCTGGCCTGTTAATCTTGACAACTTACCTTTTGTGCTGTAGAAAGCAGATGCAACCATAAGAAATCAGGATGTCTATGAAGACTAGGAGGCATAAAATTCAGTGGAAAGAAATACCACATCTAAAGCTTATGAACAGACAAGGAGGTGCCAAACCCATTACCATATAAAGCCCCAGTGTCTGAGAGCTTGAAGGTTTTTTTAATGCTTTTGTACTTCATGTAGAGGCTCTAGAAGTTCTCACTGATGCACTGCTGGTGAATTTTTTTCCCTGTTTTGTATTAGTGACTGTAATAACACTACCAGCATGTTCCAAAGGGAGTAATAGACCATGTCTTTAAGAGCTTTTAAGAATTTCCTAATATTTATCTCATAATACAAAACCTAGATTTTGAGGGTAGTTTACTTCACAGAACAGGAATCAGTTGTTACTATTCTAATCTGGTTGACAGCAGTCACTTTTTTCTGTAGTTGGACTGGAGAACTGAAAGCACTGGAAAAGATATCTGTTTCAAAAGGAGTTCCCAAAGGAATATTATGGATGTCCTTATTCCTTAATTAATTGTCTAAAAGACCATTTCTAGAATCCTGCAGAAATTATTCTCAATAAAGAGGGTGTATTCTTTTTCTAAGCCTGCCTGAGAATATGCACATGAATTGTATGCGAAGCTCTGTGAACTATGAGTCCCTTGAAAGAAATATAAATTATACAGTTATTACAAACATTTAACTTAGCTCTAGTATACCTGTTTATTTAGTATTTGAGCTTTTGTATATAGCAAAGCGTGAACTGACTATGGTAAGTATACCATAAAATGTTCTTAGAGAAGATTCCCAGGTTCCTGGAGGTACTGTGTATATTTGTAACTGACACTGTCAGAGAGTTGTTAGTGATAGTTTAAAACAAGGATCTACATGGACAGTCAAGACATTAGCTGAAATTTAAGTCTCTCTTGCTTGTAATTAAATAAAAGACAATTACTAATTTGAAGATAAATACAAAGACTGAAAGCAGATAGAATCTCTGTAAGTTCTAAAAATAATTTTGCAGTGTAAAGTTTAATTTATTAGTTTTAATTTTATTCACACTATGAATATGCATACACATATATCCATCAAAAATGTTTGAAAAAGACTGTTTTGCCTTAGTAATGTTTCATATAAGAAAGTGAAACTAATTATTTGGCTGTTTATTGGCTGAATTCTACATATGCTTTCTCCTCCAATTCAAATTCTCTGAGCACATCAAGCCAGAACAAGAAATACATAATGCTGAAGTCTTGCTCTTTTTTTGTGCATCCTTTCTGCACATGTTTTTCTGTAGGTCTCAACAGTGATAGCTGTAGTATATTTTTCTCCTTTCAGCACACACTGATGTTTGAGAAAAATGAAATAAGCTAAGCAGGCATCTGTTTCTCTGTGTGCTGGTATTTAAACTCAGACTGTCGTTCGCTTGACATAGATGCTAAAGGATTGCTTTTAGAGGGGAGAGAAAGCTTTCTTTACCTATCTTCATGCTGGCAGGTTCAGTACAATTCAAATATTGCTCAGCCAAATGAATTTGTTTCTGTTACGTTTGCTAATTTTCTTTCTCTTGGGATGTGCAGTTAAAGCCCAGCACTTGGGGTCTTTTTGATATCTTTGCCTTTGTAACTGAATTTTGTTTGAATTAATCTTGTGACAGTCTAAACTGCAGTCTTTTTTTGAAATTGTTGAGGTGGTAAATGGAGACGTTTACTGATACCTGTGCTACAGACTGTTGCTTGCTGCAAGTGGTAGTCTCAGAGAAACAGCTTGTATTTTATTTTTGTTGGATTACTGATGTTCTCTGTGCAGGTGTTCCTGGTACAGCAGTAGGGTATACATTAAATTGTAGTTTATGTGCTGAAACCTGACTTAGTGGTGTATGCTGTACTGTATAGGAGGTGTGTGTCATGTTTTGTGACCTGGATAAATGCAAATCCTGGGCCTGCAAAAGACAGCAAAAAACAAAACACAACAAAACAAAACAAAAAAGCCACAACTGCTAAAGATTCCTCACTAGTGATCTTGCCTGATTTCTGATTATCCAGAGATAATGACAGGTCTTTTTAAGACTTCAGGACTCTTACAATGTCTACAAAATCCCTTGGTTTTGCCTTTTTTCATAAGAAAATGCAGAACTGCCATCATATCATCAACATATCAAGGTGAAATGATGTTATGTAGTTCACAAATTCTTTTGTCTTTATCCCAGAATCTTCACAAGGCAACTGTTGTCATGAGTATTTGCTGTTAACTGTAAAAAATTTGGGAACTATATTAAGGAATAACAGCTATTATTCCCTTTTTGTGGATTACAGATTCCAGGGGGGTTTTTTTTGCTTTTTTTTTTTTTTTTTTTTTTTTTTTTTTTTTTTTTTTTTTTTTTTTTTTTGAAAGGGTTATTTTAAAAGTCTTTGTATGATGAGATGAGATTCTGATAATATAGAGATGTCTGGACGGAAAAGATGAAGCTTAAAGCCACTGAGCAGAATGATATACTTTTGCTCTGAAAAACTTCTTCACAGGTTGTGAAATATTAAGAGAGACAGAACATTAAAGTGTATCCTGCAGCTACTGTAGCCCTCTAAGGCACAGGTTTTAATCACCTGAGCCACATTTTTTAAGGAGTTGTTTCTGGTCTCTGACACTCCTGATGTCTTTTTCTGTGTGTGTATATGTGTCTTCTTTGCATACGTGTTTTCCACCATATACGCTGCTCAGATATCACACTGAATTTTTTCTGTACGTTACTTTCTTGTGCATTAAGAAATAACTCTCTAGGCCCATGAAGATATGACTAATAATTCTTTCTGAAGATTGTCAGACATCTGTGTCAGCTGAAATAAAATTAGAATTTTGTTCGTTAGAGAATAAAAGTACTTCCACATTCAACTCTTATACTTTCAACATAAGAAGTTGAAACCTGTTTTCTGAAAACACAGCATTACGCAATATTTTAATTCAGACTTTTTATTTATAACCTACAGTTTAGTTTGAGCTAATTAACATAGCTGATTTAAGTATGGTTACACATGAATTGCATTTTTGCAAATTTTTTGTCTGCTTGACTGAAACTACAGAGCATCTGAAGCCAGTATTGACACCTGGCTGCTATAGTTTGTGGAGGAAATACCATGCTTGTGATGTATGTGCTGTGACATAACTCCTTTGAGGTCCCAAAAATCACCACCTGAAAAGAGAACAGTGATTTTATAAAAAAATGTATACCTAGCTGTATTGAACTGACTCAGTTGGTCACAAGAAAATGCTACAGGCTAGAGTAACTTAGATGTCTTTTCTTTCATGACAAACAATTACATCTTTTATCAAAACTAAATTAACTTTGCCACGAATCATCCTAGTTTGCAAAATCACCACTATCTAGGAAAAAAGATGATTTTCAGTAACTATTTATTATACTTCTAATGATATAAAACTAAGGAAATGTGTTGCTAAGGTTTTGAAATCAAAGTTTCTGAACTGTGGTTCCTAAAAAATTGCTTTTAAATTGACAATCAGTAAAGCTCCATTAAATTTTGAACTTGATGGATATTTATCTCTGAGACACTACACATGTAGTTTTGTGTGCACATATATTTTTAATGCAAATTATTAGTCTCTAAATCAAATTTTAACCAATAGATATTTTTACCAAATAGGCAAAGAAATTAAACCTTATATTCACATCTTAAAAACAGTATGAACTATGAATTGGTCTAGCCAATAAATAATCTTTTTAATGATTTCCTTACCTATTTAATCACTTGTATGATTAGACATATCAAGAATTGATGAGTAAATAAATACAGAAATCTTTTCATTTCCTAGTTTGTAGGTTGCATGCAGTGTGCAGAAATGAACCCTTATTTGAAGAACATATTTGTATTCACAGAATAGTATCATTTCTTCCCAGTTATTTAAAGTTTACACTAGAATAATTGTGTACACTGCTTAAGACCTGTTCTCCAGTGCCCCCCAAAGCTCCCACAAATAAGCTCCCAACCCTCCTCAATAAACAAATACTTTACTATCTTTAGTTTTAATTGTCAATATTAAGGTTAGCAATTTTGGAAAAGGGACTGCACTAAGCAAGTCTGAAACTTGTTTTTCTAATTTTACAACCAGATGGTCACATGCTGAAGAATCTTAGATAATCCCCATAATGTTTACTTTTGAAACTCAGTGAAAAACTTTATACTACTTGGAAGCCTAGAACATGTGTTGTTACTAGCAGGAATCTATTCAACCAGGATCAGTTGGCATAATAACATACATGTAATCTGTGCTTCTATTCAGTAAAAGGTCAGGAGCTTCAGGTAGATTTTATGTAGATCAAAGACAGTGAATTTCTTATACCAATGAGGAAGAGAATCAGCACTTTACAGGAAGATTAAATCAACTCTCTGTTAAATCAACTGGAAATTGTCTATTAACTGCATAGAAATCAGACCAGATAAGAGGATCTAGATTCATGAACTGATTAAACACTCACACACCTTTAAGTATGTTAACAATACCACTAAATTAACAAAATGAGTAATGATCTGGGGAGAAAACTGGAGACATTTTTATGGGTCTTGGAGGTACATCCCAGTATGTATACAGGACCCAGTGAAAAAGCCATACACATGTTGTAGAATAAATATCTGTATAAATGTTGAAAACTGGTAGTATAAACTCCATTTGGAAATAGTGAAATAAAGATGCATACAGAGATAAAGGTGATAGTTTTCCTGGCATAAATTTTGGGTTTTGGAATATTTTTTTTAGAAATTCAAACTTTTCCAAGGCACACAGACTTTCAATGTAAATATAAATTCGCAAATGCACAAAAACATTGTTCCTGGTACTGATATAATTCCACATGCTAGCAGATTAAAAAGGCCATTTATTTGGTAGCATAAACCCGTGCTGTTATTTTGGATTGAACATTGGATGTTACCACAGTACTAAGTGGAAAAAACCCCAAACAAATAGTATAAGGAGGGATGAATTGGACTTTTATCTCATTCAAAAGAAGGAAGTTACAGGAATGCTTACGAAGTGCATGTGCTGACAGTCAAAGAAATGTGCCTGCCCCATTTCTGCAGCATAGAATGCTTGAATAATTTATTGGTGGACTTAGTTACTTGTTTGAACTTAAGCAGAAGGTTATTAAGTATTTGGTGCAATAGGCATTAACACTGTTAAGATCAGCCTTGCTGGTTGACATCCAGTTTCAGTGCATGAATTGGTATTTCATTTTCATGTGCCATAGGTAGTTTACCTCTGCTAGGCCTTCATCTATGATCCAGCTGTCATTGATGTTCCTGTGACTCTTCCCATTCTCTTTGAGGACTGTTAGACTGAGCTGATAAAATATCGAATTTTCTCGTATGAGTATAAATGGAAATAGCATGTAAATGCCAGACTTCGTTTTATTCTTAATGCATCCTGCTGAATATAGTGTTTCAATTGGGGTCAAATACCAAGACCTCAGATATCAGAGAGATATCAGGTGTAATTATAGCACCTTTAGAGTATAATGCAACGAGAAAATGGTTTCAGAAGAGCTAGTAATTTATTATATGCAAATGGTTTCAGCTACACAGTACAGAATGTTTAATTGACAGCAACTGATAGCAGAGCAGTATTAGGTGAATTATGTTAAATGAAAGTTAAATCTCTGTTGGATTTATTTCTTTTTAATAAGATGTGTGTGTGTGGGGGGTTGTTTTGGTTTGGTTGTGGTTTTTCTTTTTCGTTATTTTTTTTTAAATAGATGGAAGGAGTTATATACTCTGCATAAAAACATAAGTACAGTTTGTGGCTATGTTTCTCATAATGTAGATATTTTTATATTTGGGAGTTTTTCTGAGCAAAAATTTGCAGTTTGTTATTATTAATGGAAATCTATTAGAGAAAAGTGGTGATGGTCCAGTTTGGGGTATACTTCCCTCAGATAAACTATTGCAAACAAGGCCTTGTGTGAAATTAAGCTGACATAAACTCTAAAATTGCTTTAGCAAAGAATAATACGTGCTAAGCAGTTTCCATAGTTAACAGAATTTGCATAACTGATTTTAAATCTCTGCTTGGCCCTGATGTGTGTCCTAATCATCTTCTTGAATAAATAGAGGAGTAATAAGTTAACAAAGTCACCTTCGCTGTAAAGTACAAATTAGATCAACATCAGAATGCCCTGTACAGATCATGTGTTCACAATAGTATTCACCTTTACAGAATTAGACAAGGTGCAAAAAAATAGACACAGAATGATTCAAGTATTGGGAGTAATATTTATCATGGAGATATATAAAGAGCACACATTTTACAGTTGGAGGAAATCTTGGTAAATTACATGATTGCACCTTATAGGTACTGCATTGGCAAGGAAAAAACAGTGGTTTAAGTACCTTCTTTTTTTTTTTTTTTTTTTTTTTTTTTAAATTTCCAGGCAGAGAACGACATAACAAAACGCAAAGACAGAAACTGGAATCAATCAAAATAGATAATACATTTTGAACAGTGAAATTAGTTAAGGCCTGAAACAAGCAGTAGTGGAACATTCACCTTTCAAGAAACAATGATTGTCCATGTTTAGGAAAACATCAGCTAAAAGTAAGTTGACAGATTTCATAGAGCTATGTTTGTCTGACACAGAACAAGCCAGTCTAGAGAATGTTTGACTAGATGATCTTATGGTTACAACATCTATTAAGAATGGGGAGGGAAAAGTTGTATTTGACATGGAAACCATCCTGGAAGAAATAAGTTTATCTAAGTGAGGTAGCATTTTTTTGCTTTTCTTTCTGATTACCTTTACAGGTAACAAAAAAAGAAAGAGATAATCTGAAGGATAATTTAGACAAAGAGTCAGTAGTGGATGCTATGAAATAACCATCACTAATTGACTCACTTTCTATTGACTAGAGAAGAGGCATGGATGAGTTGGTGTCATACTTTTCCAAATACTTCCTTGCTAAATTAAATTTTGGGATACAAAGCTCTCCTTCCTAGGGAGCCTGGGTAACTTTTCTGCTACTATCACAATATTTCTTACCTGCTTAAGGGGAGTGATCTCTGAATTTGCACAGGTGAAAGTGACTCTTAGATATGAAAATGCACAAGCTGATTCATTGTAAGAGATACTCAGTAGAGATCTGGTATAAATCAGGATGCAATACAGATCTAGGTTTCTAGGTTTTGCATCAGCAATTGCCAGAAAAAGAATCTTGGAGTGTCGTTCCTCCAAAACTGATCTGCAAATATAGCGTGTTAGCTCATCTTACTGTCCTTTAGCCCCCCAGAATAAATTATGGTCAATGTGGGCAAAGATTAGATTTTAAAAGAAAAAGATCCACAGCATCCACTAAGCAGCTTCTTAGTGAGAAACTGAAAAAAGATACTAAAAGAGAAGAGAGTATGAAAATCTTCTGTGGATGTTTGCTGGAATATGTTATCTGGTTCCAACCTTCAGTTCTGAATTTATGTGTATCGTTCAAAGATATATACAGACTTAGTCTGCCCAACTATAGAAAAGTAATGACAGAATAATTACAATTGAGCATTGATCCCCCAAAATTTAATATTACAATGCAGTTAATATAAGTCTGGTATCTGGGAAAAGAAAAAAGAACTGAGACATGGACCTCTGACTTTGGAATGAAAGAAAGCTTGTGTGGAAATAACTGAACACTTAATGTCAATTTTGTAAGACTTAAAAGGTTTTTTTTAAGTAACATTTCTTCATGAGTGAATCCAGGGAGAGTAAAAATTCTGCTAACTGGCTTGCTTGCTTTATTCTTCAGAACCTCATCTTATTTTTGTGAATTTATGTACTTTAAATCCCAATCTGTGGGGCCTGAAAAGTGTGAGGTGGTTTTTTTTGGGTGTGGTTTTTTTGTTGTTTTTTTTTTTTTTTTAACATTAGCTACTGTTATTAGTCTGGCTAAGTCCTGTAGAAAAACTCTTATTCCTGTATGAAGCCCTTTATTAGGCTAACTAAATTACTTTTTATGGATAAATAACTCATAATGTTCAACTTCTTTTGGATATAGTAATCTCTACCTTTTATAAGCTCTAGTGTTCTTTTTGTGTCTAAAAGCAGTTTAAAACCTGGGCAAAAAAACACTTCTCAGCTTTTCAGGGACATACATACTGATATTAAAATAGCAGGATGAGAGATTTCTACCATGTAGCTTAGAGAGATTGCTTTGAGTAGTGCTATTAACATGCCCGCTCATTAACTGTATATCTAATAAGTCAGTGCAGTATTACAACTCAATAGTATCTCATAGTTATACCCTTATTCTGTAACACGTGGTGCAAGTAACCAAGGAATCTAAAAGCAAAAGCCCAGAACTGAATAAAAAACAGAGTGTATATAGTATTGGTGAACCATGACAACTTCCAGGGTGCTAATTAGAAAACAATCAATCTTGCTTTCCCTCAGCCATAATACCTTCTTTGTCTTTGTTCCTATCAATTTATTTTTTATTTAATGACACGAGAAAAAAGTGATGGAATATGCTAATGCTTCATGTTATGAAATAGCACTTGAAATTAAGACAACTGTTAAATATGAAAATTGACCAGACAGGGTTTTATTTAATTTTTCACTGATTCTGTTAATGTGCTCTAGGTGATTCTGCTTTAGTAGGATAGTTGGACTAAGTGATCTCTAGAGGTCTGTTCCAACTCTGATAACTCTGTGATTCTGTGATTATGTTATCATACGAAAAATCAGATAAGAGACAAATTCTCCTGACTCAGTTTCCTTGTAGGACAGAGATTGTCCAGGCTTCAAATATGTTTGAAGAACTGTAAGCATTACACAGCTTCTACCAGTTCGTGTCTGGTGAGGTTCCCCTGAATGGAAAAGGGAATATATAACGCCATTTTTAAAAGGGGAAAAAAAGAAGAGCCATAATGTTACAGGCCAGTCAGTCTCAGCTCTGTGCCTGGAAATATCAGGGAGCAGATCCTCCTGAAGGCTCTGCGAAGGAACATGGAAAATGTGGAGATGTTTGGTAACAGCCTTACTAAGGGCATATCCTGCCTGACAATACATGTAGCCTTTTCCAATGGTGTCAATATGTTGGTGGACAAAGAAAGAGCAACTGACCTCATCTACCTGGACTTATGTACAACAATTGACATTGAAATGCATCACATTCTGGTATCTAAACAGGAATAATAAGGATTTGATGGATGGACCACTCTGTGGATAAGGAACTGAATGGATGGTTGGACTCAAAGAGTTGTGGTCAACAGCTCCGTGTCTGAGGGTAGACCAGCGAATAACATTCCACAAAGGGCAGTACTTGTACTATTTCTGTTTAACATCTTTTTTGCCAACATGAAGGGTGGACCCTCAGCAAGTTTACTGATGATGCTAAAATGAAGTGGACATGCCAGAGGGAAGGAATTACTTCCAAGGGGAACTTGCATGTTTGAGTGATGGTCTCATGCAAACTGCCTTAAGTTCAGCAAGGCCATTTGTAAGGTTCTGAACATGCACTAGGTTAATCCCAAGCACAGACACAGGATGGGTGGAGATTTGATTGAGAACAGCTGTGAAGATAAGAACTTGGAGATGATGGTGGACCAGAAGTGTGCACTTGCAGCCCTGAAAGCCAACCATATTCTGGACTGTATCAAAAGAAGCATGGCTGGCAGGTCAAGGGAGGTGATTCTGCCCTGCTACTTTGTTCTTATGAGACCCCGCCTGAAGTGCTTTGTCTAGTTCTGGACCACCCAACAAAGAAAGGACGTGGATCTGTCTAGAGGAGAGCTATGAAGATGATCAGTGGATTTGAGCGCCTCTCTGAGGACAGTCTGGCAGAGCTGGGGTTGTTCAGTCTGTGAAAGAGGAGGTTCCAGATCTTGTAGCAGTCTTCCAGTACCTGAAGGGGACTTAGAGGAGTTTGTGAGGGACTTTCTAGAAGGCCGTGTAGTGGTAGACAATGAGTAATGATTTTAAGTTGAAAGAGCGTAGATTTAGGTTAGACATTGGGAAGCAGTTCTCGAGTGTGAGGGTGGTGAGACACTGGAACAAGTTAGCCAAGAAAGTTATGGATGTCTGTTCCCTGGAAATGTTCCAGGCCAGGTTGGATGGGGTTTTTGACACCCTGGTCTCGTTGTCGCTGCACATGAAGAAAGGTTGGAACAAGATAATTTTTAAGATCCCTTCCAACCCAAAGTGTTCTATGTTTCAATGATTCTATAATATTAAACAAGTTGTTATTTGAATGAATAGAGGACAGAATTGGAACTCTTGACATGAAAATTCATCCTTTGTGTTGACTGTCAAAGGAAGATCCAATATAAGAAAACAAAAAAAAAACCCATGGCCATTTAGAAACAGAATTACTTGGCAATGATGTAGCAGATTTCATTTATTTATCTTTTCTTGTCTTCATCATAGAACTATGTCTTTATCAGAAACTGGCAAAATAATGACAAAACACTCAGGATAGCTATTACCTTCTGATACTGCAATTTACTTCAAGATAATCTGCACACCAGTGAAATCCTCTCCATGTAATTATTCCTCTTGAAGACTTTTAAAAGTATTTCTACTTTTATTGATTTATTCAAATGGACAATTATCTTGTCTTTCTCTCTTCTACAATAAACAATATTGATTTTTCTAGAATAAAACAGTCAATCAGTGGTCATTGAATTTGTAAGCCAAAAAATGGTTACCTCCTCAGGGCAACTTCAATTTCGTTTCTCGTGATGCTGTTCTCAGCTATAATTGATCATAAATTTACATTTTATCTCTCTTTGTTGTTGACCTGTAAATAAAACTGGCTATGTATTTAAGCTGTATTTTCTGTTAGGTTTTAACAAACCAGTCAATTGCAAGCATGCAACTTTTCATGGAAGTTTTCATGGAAGAATCTTATTTTGTACAGTGCAGTAATATTCTTGAATTGAAGACTATTAGGGAGCCAACATCAAAAATTAAAGGGAGCATGTGGATTTTGAAGCAGACATAAGATACCTTTTTAAGCAGACATAAAGATACCTTTTTAAACTGCAAGGTTAACCTCAGAAGGTTGGTCTAGGGTATTAAACACTCCTATTTTACTAAATAATGGCATTTTGTTATTTAGTGAGAAAATGCTAGTGTGAATGCTAAGTGAAGACTTAGCAGTGTAATGAGGCACTTTCTATATGCAAGACAGAATGTTTCATATTTTTTATTATATAAAGATTAATCTGTATGTTTTATAGAAATATGGGATTTTAATTATTTGCCTGTGAGGCATCTATATCTGTAGCTTTTGCTGCTCATATATCAGTTTCAATGTGGAAAATGATGAGTGGTTGAGAGTTGCCTAGTGAGCCAAATCTACCTACATGTCTCTTAAAGAATAAATAATAAGTAATAAATGCTAACCATCTGAGAGTATTAGATACAATATATAGAGATGTTTCCACGTGACTGAAAAAGGGAAACATCCTCACTCAATGTTGATAGGCAGTATACAGAGACAGGTTTGGGGTTTTTTTGATTTGTTTTCATTGTATTGTTTTTTAATCTAGCCTTTTAATTATTTTTTTTCATTGATTCAGCCTTTAATACAAAGATTGCATACATTCAGGGAATTATTGATTTTTTACTCAAAATGCTTTGCTCTAGCAAACCTTTTCTTTCTCAATCCATAAAGAACAGGATAAATTGAACAGTCTATTACCTCTGTTGCATACTGTAGAACGAAAAAGTAGAACCTGCTTTTAATTCTACTTAGTCTGCTCAGAAACGGTGAGTAGGGAATGCCAGAATGAAAGGGAGAGGATACTTGAGTCAGCAATTAATGCAGTCTTTTCTTTCTCAAAACAGATGAAATTACTCTTTAAGAGTAACTATGAGATTGTAAAATGGTTCTTGCCTGTGTTTTTTCTGTATAATTTTTTCTTATATATATCAATTAAAGGAACATTTTGATTAAGAACACTGAATGGCATTGTGATAGTGAGATTCATAACATTTTTAAAAGAAATATTATTCCTTTTTGAAATTTATTCACTAATATTTATTTGCTGAATCATGTCTGAGGTTGAAATATATTATCATCCATGCTTTCCCTATGAATAGGTTTTCTCTCTCCACTTTTTTTAAGTAAATATTTTCTTTATTTAAAATATTTTCCATAATTTCTCCAGGAACATGATTAGGAAACTATTATTGCCCTTAAAAATTTAAATTTCTTAGCCTCAAAATTTATGACTGAAATGTATGAGACTGTAATCAAACCTCAGACACTATGCATGAATAACACTGAGTCAAGAAAGGTAAAAAGCGTTTGCTCTGGATACATTTGCATATGTAAAGACTTTACAATCTGTGAACATTAAGACATTAATTTAATGATTTGTTTGGTGTTCATAATAAAACTTCAAAAGCAGTTAAAAATTAGTAGTAATTAAAATAAAAATTTTCTAGCAAACTCTTATCCACATCCATGCTTATTAATAAATACAATCAGTTATGCATAGTTATTCTATGGTTTAAAAAGGTACTGAAACTTTCAGGCTTCTTTATTCGTGATGGAAGCCTTAGGGAAAAAAAAAAGTATCTTATGGGGGAATTTTTTGAAAGATTTCTCACTAGGGGGAGTGGTTGATCTTTGGGAAGATTACCATTTCTATCAGATACAGGAGCTACCCTTTGGCTGGATTTTAAGGTACTTAAAAGTGCATGAGCAAGCAGTAAGATTAATTCGGTGTTGTAAGAGCTGATTTGGATGCTCAGTCTGTATGGAGGTTATCTGTCTGCAGTCCATATCTATGTTAAACTTTGGAACACCAAAATAAGTTTTAATCTACTACGAAGTAATTTCTGAGGTTGAAATAGAGTTATGCAGCTATATTTTAATTAGTTTCTACTATTTTGTTAACCAACTCAAAACTCACTGAACTTGTAAGAAGTACAAATTTCTTCAAGTGGCTCTACTGAGAGCTCTCTCTGTATGTTTTTCAGACTAAGATTTTTTATTTTTTGGAAGTTATACACACACACACACACACGCAGAGTCTGTCCGCTCCAGTTTTATTACTTGGGTTTCAAAGTAAAGTGGGTAAATTTGACAGAAGGCTCAGATACACAGTTTCACCAGAGAAAACTCTACTGGAGGCGTTTAGTTGCTAAGGTGTAGGTGCCCTAGGCCACTGTCTCTGGTACAGCCAAAATCCTGTAGCAATGACATTAGATTTCTGGGAGACCTTCATTCTGAACTGATGGCCTGAGGGAGGACATCTCTGAAGGCATTTCAAAGGCCACACACAGAAGTCTTTGAGTTTACCCATGTGTGATAACTTGAGCATCTTTATGTTCATGATGTAAATTTTCAGTTTGGAGAAATCAAAACGTAGCTTATTAAGTAGCCAGTTGTGGGTCTACTGTATTTGACAGTTCATATAAAGGCCATTTCAACATCCCTTCTTCTTCCCTTGCTTCAAATTTTATTCAGGGATTCAGTGCCAGTTTAGCAAAAAGTCAAAATGCAAGCAGGTGCTTTCAACACAACTCCAACACAATTCTGCCAATACATTGCAATCTTCTGTAATATCAGCTGTCTAGTTTATAGCTAGCCTGCTCTTAGGCCAAGATGCTTGCTAGACATGCTAAACTAAACTGTATAAAATTGTGTTTTTTATGCTACAGACAAATGGAAATTCTGCTGGGATTGCCAAACATATTTCCAGTTTTCTTGATTTTGTCTACTTTGCACAAATAGGGCATTGCCAACTTATGTGTGAAAAACTAATTTGCTTTTCAATTGCTTGTGTTAGTTAATTAGTTAGTTAGTTAGTTAGTTAGTTTGGACCTCATTTCACTGTTTCTCTTGGTACTGGTGCAGCCATTGCCTGTTTCTGGAATGCTGGAATGTCTTCTTTTCTTTTTTTCTCTTTTGCTTTTAATCATTTGAAGCAGCAGGCATTGCTAATGTTGGGCAGTATGCCTGTTAACGGTTTAAGCCAATTCTAAATCTTGTGTGAAAATAGTGAAAGAAAAATCTCTTCCAGAAGCTGTAACCTCCTTTAAATACTTCCTGCTGTGTTGCAGTGCTCTTCCTAGAATAAGAGTAATATTGCGTTTTAGTGATTTCCCATGTCAGCCCTTACGCACACACATTTAATGGAGATATTCTTTATGAGAGTAGCACTCAGCTAAAAATGCTCAGAAATATGAGATCTCTCAGAAATATGTAATGGAGTGGGAAGGCTATTTCTATCTCCTGTAATATCTATAGGGATTATATTCCATATTGACCCTTAAGGATGGCTAATAAATGGAAGAGCATGGTGATCTTCAAATATTAGCTTTGAGTGATGTGTTGTGAGGATGCCTGCAATATGACACTTGCTTATTATTTCTGTCCAGCAAAATATGGGACCAGCATCTTGGAGCACTTGAATGGATCTTGTTGTGATTTATCTTCTTGGCAGAGAGTGGTGCTTAAAGTTAAAGAAGAAAAGATCCACGCTAGTCTTAAAATTTCTGTCTTTTGACTCAATCTACCATCACCATATATTGAAACAGAATAAGAAAATGAAAAACCATAATAGTGAAAACTGTTAATTCTTCAGAATTTTTCATTCTTGAAATAAAATTGTTTTCTTCTGGAGAGGTTCTGTAGAGAAAGATAATTCTATGAAAATAAACAACACCAACAAAAAAGGCATTTAAAATATACACCTCTCCAGTGTAATTCTAGTGGAATGAATTAAAAAAATTAAGTGGCTGATATTTTGTTTTATTTCTGCACATTGGTAATTTCTGAAGTCTCAGCTCACTAACACTTTTCATTCCTTCTCTTGCAAGGTGGTGTCTTCATGTCTTTCAAAACAGTCTCTTTTAACTTCATGGAGTGTTAAGTCTGCAGAAGTAAATAGAATTGGCAGTTTGGCCTGCCAGTCTGTTTTGGATAAATAAGCAAAATGCAGTGCCAAAAGCCACTCCTCTATTGCATGGCTGTAGTCACAGAGCCCAGGCTAGAACCAGGGGCAAGACAGCAGATGAATGAGTATAACAGTACAGCTTTCTTGTAATCTTGGCAAACAAGACAGTGTGGAATTCATGAATTAGGGAATCAGCCTGAAAACTACTTCTGCCATATAATAAATACCACACTAATAACCAGGAAACTAAATTTATATGTAAATCTGTCACCAGACAATCAAACACAGCTGTTTTTCCTGAGAATGGAAAAATTTATTTGAAAATAGTAGTTCAGATACTGGATACTTGAATTGAAGTAGAGCAATTTCTTTGAATTGGAGACATGACTGTCAGTGGGAGGGAGGAAGAAAGCAATTATAAATGTGACATAATAACTATAGCAAAATTATGGCCACACTTGTAACAATACAGTTCTTATTAAATGTCGATTTCATATTTCAAACCAGTTTGCGTCATGCTGCCTTATGATAATATAAAAAAGATGCAATTAATTTCATCATCAATTAAAATAATTAAAAAAATATATAATATGGCATTTATAAGTCAAATAGATGAAATCTAAGCAAAAGCAATGCAAGCTCCGGTGATCTCCCTACCCATTTCCCTCTCAGTATTAGAAACCTAAAGTTCACCAAATAAACACCCATACCAGATACCAACTGACTAAAATTTCAGTCACCATGATTCTCACAACAGATATTTAATACAAATAAAATGTACTTGTTCTGCATGCTAATTCAAAGAAATCTTAATAGAGATTCTGTCATAATAGTAGCTCTTGGACATATAAACTTGATTCAAAAATGTGTGTATTTTATTGCACATTATTAAGTTATATTTTCCCATCTTCATAAAGCCTTTCCTCATTTAGTATACCAAATGGATGGCTTTCATTTAGAGAACAATTATTTGATATTCTGTTCCTTCTTCATCATTAACTGGTTACCCCTAGGCTTCAGATATCACATATTATTCAAATGCGGTTTTGATGATAAAGGTTGTTTTGTTTTTTTCATGTGACTTGCTTTGACATTTATTGTTAGAACATGAACCAGAATTTCTATTGAATTCAGATGCAATTGTATATCAGTCCTGAGAGCATCATGAGGCTGGCACAAGGGAAAGAAAGAACACATTAATAGAAAACAGAGTTTTTTGCTTTGGAGGTTTTTGGTAGGAAATAAAAAAAAAGGAAAAAAGAAAAAAGTTGTCTTAAGTAGAACTCTCTGCATCACACAAGAGCTGTCCAGGAAAATTGGTTCTATCCTGGATTCTGCCACAGCTCACTGTGAGCCATTTTTTTTCTTTTCCTTCACTCATCACCTACCAAAGCTAGGCAGATATTGGCAGGGGAAACAGAACCAGATGAAAGCTGCTTGAGATTAAGTACTGGAGAAAAACTTCCTTTTTATAGAACTGATTCACATTATTTTCACAGACTCACAGAGTCTCTAAGATCAGAATTCTCTAAGATCACTGCATCCAACCATTAACCATCCCCTTCTTCTCCCCCCTCCCAAAAAGAAGAAAAAAGTCAGTCATCCCCGAAGTACTGGACTTTTTCAGTCAGAAAGAATTTCAATAAGAAATGTTTAATATTTAGTCTAAACCTTCTCTGGCACAACTTCAGGACATTTCCTCTAGTCTTTTTGTTATTTACTTGAGACGAGAGGCCAACACCCACCTCAATACAACATCATATTATATAGAAGCAATTCCTTGAAGACTTAATCCTTCACCAGCTTCTTTGCCCTTCTCTGAACTCACTCAAGCAACTCAATGTCCTTGTAGCAAGGGGCCCAGAACTGAACACAGTACTGAGGATATGTCAGGGCTGAGTACAGGGGAACTATCACTTCCTGATACATTCCCACCCCTCTTGGTGTCTTCTGCCAGCTTGCTGAGGGAGAACTTGATCCCCTCATTTAGATAATTGGTAGATATATTAAACAAAACTGGTCCCAGAACTGAGCCATGGGGAACACTGCTTGTGACCAGCCACCAGCTGAATTTAGCTTCATTTACCACAGCTCTTTGGACTTGACCAAAGACTTGGGGCACAGCATACCCTGAGGATAACTAGTCTGACCATTAAAGACTGAGGAAAGAAGGGATTAATATCTCAGGCTCTTCCTCAAACTTGATAACAGTGTTACCATTGCAACCAATAAAAGCTGGAGATTCTCCCTTATTCTCTTTTTATTGTTAATGTATTTGTAAAAAAACCATTTGTTTCCTCTTAAAGCAGTGACAAGATTGAGTTCTAGCTGGGCTTTTGCTTTTCTAATTTTCTCTCTGCATGACCTAACCAAATCTCTGTACACAAGTTTCCTGTCCCAGCTGGCTTTGGCCTCTTCATGCTCCTACTTGTTGGAGTATCATGTGATGAATCACTGGAGGGAGGAAGGGCCATGAAAACTGGTCAGTATTCAAGGATCATCTCCTCCAAGCTCAGAAGCAATACATCCCAACAAAGCCAGAGCCAGGCAAAAATGCCAGGAGGCCTGTATAGAGGAACAAGAAGATCCTGACACACTAAGGTGTGAAAATGAAGTCTACAGAGGGTGGAAGCAAGATCAGGTAGCCTGGAAGGAATACAGAGAAATTGTCCAAGAAGCCAGAGGTTAGGTTCTACAGGTATGTCAGTGAAAAAAAGGAAGACCAGGGAAAATATGGGCTCTCTTCAGAAGGAAAAAGACGATCTGGATATGAACGATATTGAGAAGGCTGAGGTACTCACTGACATTTTTGCCTCAGTCTTCACTGGAAAGTACTCAAGCCACACCGCACAAGCTTCTGGACACAAAGGCAGGGACTTGGAGAGTGAACAACCCACAGTGGGGATAGATTAGGTTCAAGATCATTTAAAGAACCTGAAGGTGCACAATTGCATGGGGGCTGATGAGATACATCTATGAGTCCTGAGAGACCTGGTGGATGAAGCTGCAAAGACAGTATATATCATATCTGAGAAGTCATGGCAGTCCACTGAAGTCTTCACTGACTTGAAAAGAGGAAACATAACCCTCAGCTTTAAAAAAAAGGGGAAAAGGAAGACATGGAGAACTACAGATCAGTCAGTCTCTTCTCTGCATCCAGCAAGATCATGAAGCTCACCCTCCTGAAACCTCTGCTAAGGCAGGCACATGGAAAATGAGGAGGTGGCTTGTGGCAACCAGCATGGCTTCACCAAGGGCAAATTTGGTAGCTCTTTATGATAGGCATCAGTGGACATCACGAGGGGATGTCATTCACCTGGACTTGTTCGAAATATTTGACAGTGTCCCACATGACATATTGGTGTCTGAGTTGGAAAGATTTAGATTTGATGGATGTACTGCTTGGTGGATGAGGAATTGGCTCTCTGGTTGAACTCAAAGAGATGCAGTAAATAGTCTGTCATCCAAGTGGAGATCAGTGATGAGAGGTTGTTGGTTTTTTTTTATTACACTTCTTTAACATTACTTTTAGAAAATATTTCATGTTTTATTGAGATCCATTTATCTTCTTGTTGACTTTTTGTGTCAGAAATCGTGTGACTCGTACACTTCCCTGTATATACACAGTTATTTTGCAAAAATAAGAGCTCTGTGAGGCTCTTTTCATTGTGCTCAACAATTGCTACCTGCTTGTCAGCATGTAGTTGTCCTAGACATTGTTGTTGTAGAAGCATCCAATGTTCAGTTGGTTGCAGGCACTTGGTAGAGACCAGTTGTCATAGATTCTTTTCTACTATATATTTGGTAATTTTCTTCATATATCTGAACAAAACATAATGGATTCTCCCATCAGGCCAATAAGAAAAGCTTCAGAGCTATAAAAGTATGGTAGAAAAGAGCTATTTCTGTTATAATTCTTACTTAGGATAGTACACATGTTTAGAACTAATTCATTTTATCCACATCTACAGAGTCTGGATGATGTGAAATATTCTGAGTAAAGAGAACAAAGACTAGAAAGCACAGCTTACTTTTTTTTTTAATGGAGAATGAAATTTATATTGGTTTCAGGAGTATTGTATATTGACTTATCTGGTGTGACTCAAGCAATATTGACACTCTAATAAAAACAGAATGGGAACAAATGCAGTTCTCCAGTTTATAAATCTGACTTCTCTATATTTTAAAACTTAGCAGAATATAATGGTGAAAAAAACCTTAGCAGAAGTTACAATTTTCTGTCTTAAAAAAAAAAAAATTCACCTTTTTTTTTTTTTTTTTTTTTTTTTTTTTTAGACTGATGGTTGTACTTCAACAGAATGATAATTGCTGCCAATTTTGTAAACTGCTCAGATTTTCCTTTGAAGTCAGAGTGTAAGTGAACCAAAAGTATTTTAGGGAGGGTTTCTGAAGTTAAAAAGCTGCTTCAAAGAACATAAAGACTAAATGAACAGATGGTGAAAGTTAATCAAGGAAAAAAGCAAGTAGCATGAAGAAGTGGAAACAGATAATGGGAGACTGCAAGAATTTTTACATGTTAGTTGTGGAATAAATCCTAATTTGAATTAAAAAATGTATGTGTTGGGAAGAAAGGGGTATTGAAGTTAAATTCTCAATTGCAAACCCCTTGTAATGAAATTACAATGACTTCTGTTTTGAAATCACATAATATTTTAATCAGAATTGTATGGAATAAAGAGGATCCATATCACATAAAAACTAGTTCACTGATCTGAAAAAGAAGATGTGTATAGTAAGGCCAGTGACAAGTGGTCTTTCTACTGTAGTTCCTTAATATTAATTTCAAATACAATGATACTTAGTAAATTCAGGCGCAATTCTGGCTTTTAAACTCAGAGATCACAAAAAGTTGCTATATTAATTAATAATGAGGAACACTAGGTGCTATTCTTTTTGGGAAGCTTTTTCAGTGTAATATTGTTCCTCTTAATGTTGTTAAATATGACACTCATCTTAGAACAGTGGAAAAAAGATGCCCAGTAAAAAAATCAGAGAATATTACATCCAATCCTTGCTCTTTTTGGCTTTGAAGTAAATTTAAAAATGTCTTCAGACATGAAATAAGCCTTAAGTAATTAAGTTTATCGAGCTCCTCAAAATTATAATTTGTGTCAAAAGCTGCAATAAGATCAGTGCAGTGGTTGTGCTTTCTGGGCCAGTGAGGAAAGATGTGACAACCTAGGATCAACTAGACTCACTGATAATGTAAGGATCAACTAGACTCACTGATAATGTAGTACCACAGGAACCTGGGTTCAAGGTCCTAGGCATAAGGTAGAGAAGTCCAGCAGTAAAATACTCACCAGTGACTACTTTGAAAACTCAGTACCAAGCAAGCCATAGATTCAACATGATTTAAGTGTTTTGATGCCCTAAATTGTTAAGAAACATACTTCACCAAACTTGCAGTTCTAAAAATCACATAAGTGACTTTTTTGTTTTCCATCCTTCCACCCCTGTCACTGGTAGTTTCTGCTTGAATAGAAACAATGGTACAATTAACCACAGATCATGTATCTGGCAAAGCTGCTTACTGGAAGATGTGTGCTTCCAGTTTTGCTTTAAAAACCTTTTCCTAATCCGTCCCTGAAATAATTTACTAATTTCTTTATGTGGAAGTACTTTTTGCTTATGTTTTTGACTTCCAATTAGTGGTCCAATTACCAACTGTACCATATTAATGGTTTGAAATATCATAAGGAAGCATTAATTTTTGAGATGCATATTTAATCACTACTGTAATTTATGTACTGTGAAATATAGAGTAGAAATGAGTATTTGAATAATCTTTAAACAGGAGTCTACACAACAATAAGATGAATGAGAGACAGTATTGTGCTGATGCTTTTAACGGAGTGGTTGTTTTTATTAATACTACAAACAGCAATATCAAAGGTTGAAGGACAATATGAAAACATTTGGTTTTAGGAGTTCCTACTTATTTCTAGATTTTTGAGTTTTTCTTTACTTGTTCTTAGAATGGAATTTTTATGAGCTTTTGTCCAGATGTGATTCTGTGGCTTTCTGCATCTTCTTTTGAACAAAATTATTCCCATCTTCTTTTGTAAAACATCTAAATTGCATAATGTAATCCTTAAGACATTAAGGCTGCTCCAGGGGGTGCCATCTTAAATGCCTCCGTGCAAATGCATGAAATATGGGGAATAAACAAGAAGAGATGCAGATGTATGCATTCTGGCAGGGCTGTGACATCATTGGTATCACTGAGATGTGGTGGGATGACTCCTCTGACTGGAGCATGGGGAGGATTGGATACAAACTGTTTAGGAATGACAGGCAGGGCAGAAGGGGAGGGGGTGTCACACACTACACCAGTGATCAGCTGGAGACCATGGAACTCTGCCTGGGGATGGATGAGGAGCCAACCGAGGCCTTATGGTTCAAGGTTAAATGGAAGCCAGCAGCAGCAGATACTGTCATGAGAGGGTATGGAGAAATGCCAACACAATCAATATAATTGAAAGCAAGTCACATTTATTTACCTCCATGACTGTGTTTATATACAAACAAGAGTGAGTTACTAAATATACCTCGTTCAGTGATTGGTTATCATGTGGTGATCACGCTCCTGACCTTTAAGACAGTTGGTTAATTAGCCATGTCTACGCACAGATTATGTAAGGCTGTTTTGGTCAACCAATTCTTGGCGCCAGGTTTCTCTTCTCCAACTCCTCATCTTCTGCATGTAGCCCATCTTTTTAGTAACTTTGGCTAGTTTAGTAACTTGAGGCCTTGCAGCTAGCCTCAAGGCCTTTAGCTCAGCATGATTTTATAAAACCACATTGTCTTTTATAACACAGCATTCTTTGACACTAGAGTTAAATCAGCGTAAATTTGTAAAATAGCATTATTTAAACAAATAACATTGTTTAACACTACCAGCATTCCTCATGGCTCGTTCAGCTGCTCAGTATATGTCTGGAAACCCCATAGATATAATAGTGGGGGTCCACCACAGGCCAACAGACTAGGATGGCCAAGTGGATGATGTCCTCCATAGACAGATTGGAGCAGTTTTGTACTCACAAGCCCTGGTCCTCCTGAGAGGTTTCAGCCATCCTGATATCTGCTGGAGAGACACCCTAACAAAGCACCAGCAATCTAGGGTGTGCCTGGAATGCATTGCTGACAACTTCCTCCTCAAAATGGTAGAGGAAACAACATGAAAATGCAGCATGCTGGAGCTTGTTCTCACAACAGGGAAGTGCTGGTGGACGATGTAAAACTTCAAGAGAGAGTTAAGAAGACAAGGGAAAATATGAGTCCTCTCCAGAAGGAAAAAGAAGATCTGGTTATGCAGGATATGGAGAAGGTGAGGTGCACATTGACATTTTTACCTCAGACTTCACTGGAAAGTACTCAGTCCACACCACATAATTTACAGGAGACAGAAGTAGGAACTTGGAGAATACAGAACTGTCCACAGTAGGGGTTGATCAGTTTCAAAACCATCTAAAGAACCTGAAGGTTAACAGGAGCTGATGAAATACATCTGTGGGTCCTGAGGGACCTGGTGGATGAAGCTGCAAAGTCAATATCTATCATATTTGAGAAACCATGGCAGTCCAGTGAAGCTCACACTGACTGGCAAATGGAGAACTACAGGCCAGTCATCTTACCTCTATACTGCAGTTCCCTTTTCTGAAATATACAGCACAAGCTTTTATGAATACCAATACATTTGCATTCCATGCCTTATTCACTGTAAATTAGTCCACCTCTTGGTATCTGAATCAAGATTATACTTCCCTACCTAGCTGAGGATGTGAACTGTATGCCCACAGAAATAAAGGGTTCTTTTCTACAGAATAATTTTAATATGGCTTTGTATTAAAATATCAAAACACATGCCTGAAGTAAATACAGATGGTATCTGTATTTAAATTTCAGTCATACAGCTGCCACCTTATCATCCAACAGTCTTAATCATCCCTTTTTTATGGCAATTTATGGTTTCATGTTTTCATGAAACTTTTCTCAGTAATTTTTTTTCCACGTTTACTTTCAGGTTTTCTATCCCCACTTCAAGTTTGTGCACTCTTCTAAAGAAGTTCTGCAGTTTTCATTTCATGCAGAGATTTAAGAGGCAGGCAGTCTTGTCCTGTTACCTCCTGCTCATATTTACAAGCTTTCCTCATTACTGTCTGTTTCTGTTTTCCAGAGTATTTTTCAGAGGGTTTTCTGGCTTAATTCCTGCTGGGTTAGCAACAGAACGTGGCTAAGATTGTCCTTCTTTTGCAAGAACTTAATCAGATACACAACTTCAGTGACTGTAGGTCTGGGATTTGTGGGAAGTTAATACTTATGAAAAGTTACCAAAATTGTCGTGAGTTCAATATGGATTATGCCTGGTAGAACAGAGATTCTCAAATATTCACTATACTGCAGTTTAGTTATTATATGAAATGTCATGGTTATGTGAAATTTGGCTCAACCATGCTAGGTGAAAGAGGCCTTTAAAGCTCTTCTACATATTCTGTTTAATAATGGCATTTATTGCTCTTGCTGCATATGCTTTGTGCAAAATCAGACATCTAATAGCAAGGGCATTCAGTTGTTTTGGGGAAACCGGTCTTTTACTGACAAATGACTGGTTGAATAATGAGAAGGTTGAATGAATTGCATATTGTGGATAAATAAAGAGATTTTTTTTTGTTGTGTTTGACTGTGAAGCGGGAAATGACAGACCTGGTATTATGTGCTTCTGTAAATGTACAAATTATGCACTTTTGTTTGGTTCATATGTAGCAACACTCTCATATAATTTGGATATAGATTTGTAATTTGTTTACTTTTTATCTTCTGAAAGATATATTTTCACTTCTGCCTACTTATTCATGAACCAGTATGTCTGAGTCAAACTAGGGGAAAAATAATCATGGAAACAAACACTTCTGTATAATTATTACAAAATATGAACTTACCAAGTGTCTATAAAGAAAATATAACTGGAAAACGGACCATCTCACCTCTAGTGTTTATAGTGTATCAACAAAGCTTTTCCAAAAAATTGTACTATCAGTGAACTAGTTAATCAGTAATGTTTTTTTTTCATAATGCAAACAATGTAGTTTTCCCCATTGTTTTGACATTCAACTTTTTGCAAAGATACAGAGCTTATAGAACTCAGGCAGACAAAATGTATGAAAATACAGTTAAGCACAAATGCTGCTCTGGGCTAAAAACCTCTGTGCAATCTTTGCCTTCTGTAGCAATATCTTTCTCTCTTTTCCATTCATACTCTTAAAGTCTATGTAAATAGAACTAATTGAAAAATCAGAAGATTATCAGAGCTTAGTTAATGGCATCATAAATATATCCTAAAGCATTTTAATTAACCCCTTGTACACCTGGGAAATACATAAATTAATTTGCTTATTTCCCTGAGCTCTTATTGAAGCTGCTTAATAAACATGTTTGTAAATTCTCTGCCTTAATAATAGCCCTAAAGTTAAGGGACACAGGCAACTAGCATTGGATACAGGACTAAAATTTCTGAGTTTTCCTCTTTAATTATTAAATTTAATCTTCACATTTGGCACAGTAAATCTCCAGATGATAATTAAGTTTTTTATCTGACTTTTTTTTGGCATAGTGCTTAATATAACTTATGAAGGGAACATTCTGAAGTAGTTTCATTGTTTTAGAATTATATCCTTTATAAAGTGTGACCTTTGCTATACTGTCAGATGCTGCTTGCTTGTGCTTGGGTTGAAATTGGAGTCCACAGGGGGAACTGCGGCTGTCAGAAAATCTGGATAAAACATGGTGACAAGTAAGGCTACAGTTTGTTCCCTATATATTGAACACTTTCTAGTTTTGACATTACAAACAAGCAAGAGATGGAGAGCTGGCTGAATATCAAAGAAGTACTTCCATAAATAAGTCACTTGACAAATTTTGCTGGTAATCACTGAATAATTCATGTTACAAACAGTCAGCTATAGAGTTCCTTCAATACAAAGAACACTGGTATTAATTGAATTTTTTTTTTTTAATGAAAAAGTAGAACTGGTCACTGACTTCAATATTCAGACATGTTACTCAATTAGCTTTACAAAATATCAGCCACAGGGCTTCACACTGCAGTGGAAAAATGTTGACATTTGAAGAACATGGGCACTTTAAACTTTCCTTTTCCACTCTTTCCCTAATGGCAGCACTTTTGTTCATGTTCAGCTCCCGTGCTTCTGTACAAAGAGCTTCTGGGTGTAATCAAGTCAACAAGTGAGGTATTGGCACAGTAATTTTTGTACTCTCATGTTGTTGTAAAAGTTTCAGCTTCATTTTACTATGAATTAATACAAAGCTTCATATAAAACAGCCAGCTTCCATCTGAACATTGTACCTTGATTACTTTCACCCATGGAATGAAAAAAACCCAGACACACTATCATATAAAATCCTATTATCTAATTCTACGTTTATGAACTTTATCTAGTTATTACAGCAAAATTACAAAAGTAGTTCAAATGAACTTGCGGAAGCACCCAATGCCTTGGTTTTTTTTGTTACCAGTGATTTGGATGAGTATAAGGCCCTGCAGCCTTGGTGGTGATGTGAACATTATTGGGGGGAAAGGAGGTGGAACATGGTACCAGTTTTCCGTATATTTGTATATATTTAATAATTTTTTCTTTTTATCATTACTGTTTCATCAACACTGTGTAGTTTAGTTTCCAGCTCGTAACACTGTCCTTTATTCTCTCTTCCTTTTCAGGAGGAGAGGGGAATTAATAGAGAGCATCTGTCATTCAGTTAATTGACTGCCCAACATTAAATTATGACACATATATATAATATAGTAATGTCATGAATGGCAGAGGAAATGGTAAAAGCAGCAATTTTGTCTCAGACTGGGGTCAACAATGTAAAAAAAAAGTTTACAAATCCCTATGTTAGCCAGTTAATTAAAACACATTTGTAAAATGTGGGGTCTGCAATAAATAGCATATGTCCCTCCCCTCTGACAGCAGCATTAGGACCAATATTGTTATTCACAGAAGAATCCACATTTAATGGAACATCTGTTTTTTTAGCAAATTTTCTTAAGCAGTCATGTTCGTTGCATAAGCTATTGGGAAGATTGTTCTACCTGAAACCATATATGTATGTTTCCATATATATATATATATATGACTAAAAGGTCTCACTGGGGTCTTCTTCTGTCTGAGGTGAATAACCTCAACTGTCTCAGCCTGTCTTTGTAGGAACTGGCTGGACATTTACATCCAGAGGATGGTCAATGGTTAAATATCCATCTGGAGAAGAGTGACAAGTGGTATACCTCAGGAGTCCATACTGTTTAAGATCCAGTTTAAGTCTATATATCTTCATATTTGACACAGACAGTGAGATTGTGTGCACTGTCAGAAAGTTTGCTAATGACACTAAGCTCACTGGTGTGGTTGACACACCAGAAGAATGGGAGCTGAAGATTTATATATGTGTATATAGAATCATCAAATCATCCATATATTTATTTGTCTGATAAAGATGCAAGAGATCATGAAACTTAGCCAAAGATCTCTTCTGCCATTTAAAGTTTCTCTTTCCAATGTATTTCAATGTTTTATTATGTGTAATACTGTATAAAGCACCAGATGGAAGTTTTAATAATTTCCCATGTGTACTGCTGAAAACCCTGAAAGATTAGAATCATAGAATATACCAAGTTGGAAGGGACCCACCAGTGTCATCAAGTCCACCTCCTATCTCTAGATAGGGCACCCTCAGAATCACATCATGTGCCTAAGAGTGTCATCCAAACACTTCTTGAACTCAGACAGGCTTGGTGCTCTGACCACTTTCCTGGGAAGCTTGTTCTATTGCTCAGATACGTTCTGGGTGAAAAAACTTTTCCTGATATCTAACCTAAACCTGCCCTGATTCAGCTTCCTACCATTTCCCTGAGTCCTGTCTTCAGTCATAGGAGTGAAGAAATCACTACCAGTCACATCTCTTCTTGTGAGGAATCCATAGACTGCAATGAGGTCACCCCTCACCCTCCTTTTCTCCAAACTGAACAAACCAAGTGACCTCAGCTGCTTCTCATAAGTCATCCCTTCCAGACCCTTCACCATCCTTATTGCTCTCCTTTGGATGCTCTCCAATAGCTTAATGCCCAAAGAGCACACAGTACTCAAGGGGAAGCCATACCAGTTCAGAGTAGATTGGGACCACCACCTCCCTCAGCTGGCTGGCAAGGATGTTCTTGAAGGACCTTAGGACATGGTTGGCTCTCCTGGCTGCCAGGTCAGACTGCTGGCTCATATTCAGTTTGCTATCAACCAGGACCCCCAGGTCCTTCTCCACCACACTGCTCTCCAGCCACTCATTCCCCATTCTCTACTTGCCATTGGTGTTGCCCCATCAGAAGTGCAGAATTTGTCACTTGACCTTGTCAAATTTCATGTTCTTAGTGATTGCCCATCTCTATAGCCTGTGTTGAGTTCTCTCTGCAGGGCCTGCCTGCCCCCAGGTGAGTTGACCACTCCTGACAAATCTGTCGTCCATAAAGTTGCTCAAAATTCCTCCCAGTCCTGCATCCAAGTGCCCAAAGTCCTCAGTGTTGCCCACTGGAGGAAGGAAGGTGGGCCAGCTGTGAAATAGCTTTAGCTGGTTTTATTGTAGGAGTGGGCATCTCTTCTGTGACTTCAGTCAGAATAATATACCTCATTTCATGAGGCTGAATCTTATTCACTAATCACATTTCTGATTGTAAAAATTTTACTTAGTTATTCATTACCATTCCTTACTTAACACATATGGAGATGTGTAGCTGGTGCATATTGAGTTAGGAAATAAGTCACCAGCTTCCATTTAAGACACACAGTAGCTCATATTATTGCTTACACATTCAAGCCACGGTGCAAGAAGTCTGGTATCGTCTGTGTTTCACAGTAAGTTTCTTAGTGGGCAGAGGTTTTCTTCATGTGATATTTTTATTTCTGTGCTATCAGAGTGTCCTTTTAGTATGGATGTTTGAACTTGTGCTGTGAGATTACAGATTCTTTTATGAGAAAAGGCAGATACAGAGATAACAGAATGTATTGGTACTCAAGGATGAACGATGTGCATCTGAGACAGAGAAGGGAGTTGTTTGCATTAGTTCCCTGTCTTTCCAGCCCTGATGCTTTCAATGTGGAATTTAAAGATGTTGCAGAAGCATTTTAAGTATCTTCATAAAAGGGGAAAGAAATTCTAAGTGGCCCTTTGGATTTCATCAGTTCACAAAAGAAACTATGTGGTATACGTCTGGTGAAAGTTTCTGCTCAGTCTGCTTCACAAACATCTGCTGGTATTTGAAAATTCAAGATTAGGAAGTAGAAATTTTTTCTGAGTTTTTACTTCTGACTTGGGTTAATTTGAAGCAAGATGGATAAATTAACTAGATAGACCTTGCCTTTTCTTGCTCTGGGATATCAAATATTCTGGCTTTTCAAAATTTATAAATAAATAATAATAATACTTTAAAATATAAGAATCAGAGATAAAATTATGGTGCTATGGAAATTAAAAATAAAGCTTTCACTGACTGTATTTGGTTGAATTTCACCCAAGGGACTGAAAATTATTTCGGATACCATTTACATTAAAAACTAATACCTAGGAGTTTGCAAATACAGCAGATCTTTGATTAACAAATCAAAGTATTTTGTCTTTTTATATCAGTTAATGGAAAAAAAAAGTTGGTATTCAAGTAGTAACAGTCTTCAGATATTTTAGTAATGGTATAGCTACTGGTTTTCCATTAGTCTTTCATTGTTGTTAAGTCATGCTGTATATCTTGCACTCTCTTCTCAGCTAAATAGTAGAAGGAACTGATCTCTGGAAGAACACAAGTTATAAGTAAGCATTATCAAAAGAATCATGCTTGTCTTTCTTCTGTAAATCAGGGAAACTGACAGCAAAAGATAGAGCACAGATGAAAAGCTGTCATCTTCATCAGAGGCATCCCACATCTTAGTTGTGTTTTCTACACTGATATGCAGCACAATGTTTTCCTTTTTAACACTTGGAGTCCTGCCACACGCTTTAATTCTTAGTATCCTTTTTAGCCTCTACCTTTTGCCACATAGTGAACAGCCTAATATGCAATCCAATAAAGGGCAGACTGTTTTCTCTTGTCTGAAATGCATTGGTTAAGTAAGCATTAAGACTTGGAGGGAAGTTGCCTGACTTTATATTGAAGGAGAAAATTATTTAGTTGCTGATTGAAATTTTTATTAACACTATGAAAATTGTAATATTAAACTGTGTCTCAAGTGGCTATCCTAATATCCAAAGTGTTTGCTTAGGTAACAGCTTTTCCCTTGCCTGTGGCATCCCTTCTCTGTCCAATTATTTGCTTTTGCAGGCAGTGGACCAGCTCCCCTTCCTCTTCCCTGCAAAGTTTGTTGGTCCTTGTAAACATGCACAACAGTTATTGGAGTTGCGTAAACACAACCTTGTGATCACGCAAGACTTACGTGCTGGAAAATTAGGCTATAAACAGTAAAGGAAATATACTGTTTGCAAATTATGGAGTTTTTTTTTTTCTTATTCTAGGTTTTCATAACTAGAAAAAATATTATTTTGAGCATAGGTGATCTGTTTTTATTAGTTTGAGCATGAGTAAAACCTTCACATTACCATGGAATTTCTAAAGTCTGTTTTTTAATTTTTATAATGTTGCAGTGTCATTGTTTAGATGGTTTGGGCCCTGCCAATACCAACGAGGTCTCTGCTGATTCACCTCACATCCCCATTGTGGACCAGGGAGGAGAAAATCCACCTTAAGGCTCAGTTAAAATTGAGACAAGGAGAATGAGTCTTGCAGTTATGGTAACAGGCAAAAACCAGACAGGTTCAACTTGGGAAGAAAAAACAAACTCATTTAATATTCAAGGAGAAAGATAAAACATGGCCAGATTTTAATACCTTCTCCCTTTAACCCTCCCTTCTTCCTGGGCTTGGATTACTTCACTCCTACCTCCTCTTCAGCAGCACAGGGTGATGAGAAGTGGGAGTTTAGGGCCTTTTAATGACATGTTGTATCTGCCACTCTTTCCTGCGCAGGGGGGGGACTCCTCACAATCTTCCTCCACTCCAATGTGGGGCCCCTCTCACAGGAGAGAGTCCTTTCACCAGCCCCTCTGACATGAGTCCCTCTCACCAGGTGCAATCTCTCAGGAATGGACTGCTGTAGAGTGGGCTGCCCAGAGAGTCACGGTCTGCTTTGGGTGAACAGTCACCTCCTCTAGCACAGGGTCCTCCACAGCTGTAGAACCACATCTACCCCTCTCTGCACTCCTGCACAGCCTGCTTGTTCACATCTGCCACCTTCAGGAGCTCCCAATCCACACTTAGCCCTCTGTGGTCTTTTGCAGACTGCTCCACTGTGTTCCTCCATGGGTTGCAGGGGGATAGCTGCCATCACACCATGGTCCCCAGGGAAATCTCCGCTCAAGAACTTTTCTCACTCATTCTTCACTTGTTTTCTTTTCTCTGGCATTGCTTTCCCACTTCATCCTCTGCTCTGTACTGTGGGTCCTTTTCTTATATTTTTTCAGTTTTGTTTTCCCTTTCTTGAATATATTACTCTCAGAGGGGCATGCAGCTTCCCATATTGGCTCAGACTTGGGCAGAGCCGGGCAGGGATTGGAAACAGGGGATGTTCCAGCAGCCTCTCACAGAAGCCACCCCTGTGGCACCCCAACTTCCAAAACACCCTGCACTAACCCAAGACATGCAGATAAAGACTTCGTTTGGCATTTGTTCCCATAAGCATCTGTATGTGAATATGCATATACTTGTAGGATTTTCTCAGTGGAACTTGTCTCCGAAAAGAAGTACAAAATAAGCAATTTGCCTGGTCACCAATTATTATTATTTTAAAAATATAGGGTTCTGGAAAATGCTGGTATTTTTATCTTATCTGTCCCTTTTATGAAAGAGCTTAAATGGGCAGGGGATGAATACTTCCTTTTGCATTGAATTTTCTGGGATTTTATTTAGGGCTGTTCTAAGATTTCCTTTTATGACCAAGTTTGATTTTTTATTTTGGGGGGTTTTTTTGGTGGTTTTTTTGGTTATTTGTTTTTGTTTTGTGTTTTTTGTTTGTTTGTTTGTTTGTTTTTTGTTTGTTTGTTTTTTCCTTTAAAGCAAAAAACCAAACCAAAATAAAACAAACTTACTGCCTTTTTCTAAGATTCATGCAAACTGCAAACAAACCACTGTGCATTCATTCATGGTCCTTACAGGTATAAACCAATATGCACTGGGGAAATGGTGGATATATGTAAATGTCTTGCTCCTGTTTTATTATTTCTAGCCAATTCTCTTTACACTAAGAAAAAATCCACCAAATTTAAATAGTAAATATAAATAAATAATAAGCATATTAAGGAAGGTCCTATAGGTGTTCTCAAGCCAGGGTGCTGCAGACATTGATGAAAGTACCAGGATTAAGTATAGTGAGAACTACCAATACTCTTCCCTTACAGAACTGGGAACAGTGAAGGTTGTAACAAGAAGGTAGCAGTGTGTCAGGTGGCAGGGTTATTTTATTCTCATATAGTTCTTGACCAGATCGACCACTTTAAACCTCCGTCATTCCACATTACTGTAACGTTGATCTGAAGTGCTCTAGAAGAAAGAGATTAAAAGAAGATGAACTCTTGGGTTTGCTACAACTTTCTTAATAGCTAATGTGGGAGTATGTCTGCACCAACAGATAAATGTGCAGTTTTAAGGTTAGATCTCCTCACAGTTTCTCTCATAATGAAGCAACAGCTGGTGTCTTTTAGGGAAATTTCCATGAAGAGCAAAATGACCAAATGATTGAGCTGCAGACCAGCTCTGATTTTCATCAAGTTTTTACCCTGCCTTTTCAGACTGAGTGACAGGGTGCATCTCCACAACAAGACAACAGGGTTCAAGGAGCATAGTGGCTCTGCCACCTGCCCACAATGCAAGACAGTGCTGTGGCCACCAGGGAGAGAGATGTTGTCAGTTTATCTGCATGGGTGAAGAGTTGGATGCTTGACTGACAGCAGTCTTTTCTGGTCTCCCAAGTTGTGCCAAGAGCCCAGAAGTTTGGGCCAGGCAGTTATGCTGTGTCTTTTCCTCCCAGACCATGGCAACTTAGCAGCATGTTCTCTGTGGGCAGTGGCAGCCAAGATCATCAAGGGCTGGAAATGGAACATATATATTCAGCATCTGGATGAATGACAGAAGAACTGATAGGAAATTTGGAAGGGCTTAAGAGCTCCTGCAAAATGTGTCTAATACAAAGCACTCTTTGGAGGGTTGTCTCTTCTTCCACTGAATTTGGGGAGTTCCTATGGGGTGTAGTCTGCTGATATAGTATCAAAATATAATGGGAAGTTGCTTTCTTCCCCTCCATATTAATTTTAAATTTTTCCTACATGCTAAATTTAAGTGTTTTGTGAGCACAAAGCCTTCTCCTAATCAGTTTGATGCTGGGCCATAAATACTGGTTCTAGTGTTCTTCATCAGGATTTTCCTGAAGGAACACTTGAGCTCTTAACTGAATTGATTCCTTCAGGTAAACCAGAAACACCACATGTATTCCATGATGCCTCAATAGCTGTACCAGAGAAGAGTTTGGCTTATAAGTATCAGCAGTATATATCAACTTCATAGAAGTACTTTTGCTTTCTGTTTTCTGCAAAATCCAGTTATAGAATCTGTCAGTACTTAATGGCTTACTTCCGTAAATGACACAGGGAACCTTTTAGAAAACCTACTTACCTGAAACTGGTAATTTTCCCTTTCTGTACTTTATAAAAAACAGGAACTTCTACTGACTTTTCACTTTCTTGAATTTCAGAACTGTTTACATAATACTGCTGTCTGCTGCGGAATAGGAACACAGTATTCTGACACATTGACCTAATGCTATACCTAGTTATGTTTTCTGTGCATAAGAAATGCTGAGTGCTGGCTTTTGATCCTCCCCTTCTCTCATTTTGTCTTGCATTTGTTTACTAATTAACTGAAAGCTACTGGAAAAAAATAATCTCCAGAGAAAAGGAAGCATGTGTTTTCCGTTTAAATAAGCCTTTTTTTTTTTCTCTAGGATAATCTGCATAATGATATAACAATTTGAGACCCAAATGGAGAGAAATGTTAAGGCCAAACAAACTTTACATGATGCAACAATATCTCTTGTGATCTTACAGTTAAGGAATTTAGATTTCCAGGCAATCTATTCTCTTTGGGCCATCAGCAGATGCTACTTACTGTATAACTATACAGAATAGTTTCTTAGACAAAGGAATTCTTTTTTCCCTTGTATCTTTTCATGTAGACCCAGAGCTGCTTTCTTTTTGGCTCTGTATTAGTTAGCAAGGGGATTTGCATAGTATGAGAAGGATCCCAGTCCCTTCTGAAATGTCAGTCTATGGTTACAGAATTGCATTATTATCCAATCGATAATCAGTTCATTCTGTGTCTCTTGAGGCGTTATCTTGAGTATATATAAGTTACTGTCTTCCTGGCTGTTTCTAATGCATTCCTTCCCTCAAGGCTTCCAGCCCTTTTTTCCTGAAACTTCTCTGCTTATGCAAAGTAATAAAATATATTGTATATGCCATCCTGGAATTAATAATTTTCTTTTAGTGAGCTTTCTATAAATTTAGCTCTCTGTTACTCCACTTGATACCATATGTGAGCCATGCACATCTTCAGTTGTAACATGCCAGTGCAATGACAAATGTTCTTCAAATGTATATGCTGGTTACACAATTTATGGATGGTATTAACCTGTGTGGTTTTGTTGTTTTTTGGTTTGGGTTTTTTTTTCCTTTTTGTAACAAATGTAAACTCAGAAGATTGTCCTTGGGTTTGTGGGTTACTGGGCATTTCCTGTTCCTGTTGACATTTTTTCAGCAGTATCATAGTATCATCAAGATACACTGAGGCTCAAAAGAAGGTTATTTAACCTATTCTTTTTCATCTTTTGGAGTAATATGATAAATGTTAGAAGAGTAAAGTCATAAATATTGCAGCATATTTATAAAAATTATGTTGTATTGACAGGTGACATTTCAAGTGACAGAGCTAGGCTAAAGGCAAATACAGAATACCCTAATTTCAGAACTCAGAAAAATTTTTCCTTCAACGTTTCTGGAGAAGAAAAATTCTTAGACATCCCACACTGCGAATTTTTGTATTCTGATATGTAATCAACAGTGAGATTAGAAATAATAAAAATGTATGTCTTGAAAGGGATTAGTTAATTTTTGAGACTGAATGTTGATGTTTTCATTAATCTGTTCCTGGATTTGCAGGTTAATTTTTTTTCGTATAATTAATTTACTCTCCACTTTCCTTTGCAGAATAACACTTAAGTACAAGTAGAAGATAGAACAAATAATAAACTTTATATACACTCTAGAAGGTAGGTTATCTTCCAGAAAAAAAACTTCTGAGACTTCTCAAGTGCATTAGGTATCTAATCTATGTCACTCTAATGAAAGTATTGTTTCACTCTCTATAGAGACCTACATGGACATATGGACCTGGGGTCTGCTCTGATAAGTTAAATTTGAGTGCATCTTGTCACTACTTATGAAAAAAACTTATAGTTCACTTTGAAAATGGAGATATTCTTGTGGTTTATCAAAGTGCAAATGCCCAACAGTAATTTTTAAAGTCATAAAAGATAAATACAAAGGAGACTTAAAATATTTGATCCCATAAATTCCTCATACATTTTCTAGGGATTATTAAAATAATTACCCTCAGAAACTAATAATTATATGCTACAATAACTCATAACTTTTCATATTAAACACTTGTAAAAATAGTTGGTTAGGATCTAGAATTAAGTACCACGAAATCATTGAGTCTGTAAAGGACCTGTTAGGTCATCAAGTCCAGCCTATGACCTAACACCAGCACATCATCCATACCATGGCACTAGGTTCCACATCCAGGTCTCTCCTTAAACACCTACAGAGATGGTGACTCCACTACTTCCTTGATCAACTAGTTAAGTAATTTCAAGTTTTTCCTGTGTAGCGATGACAGGCTTGCTCTATGGATGTTCCTGCATACTATTACCAAAATGCCAGGAATTAGTACCTGTCAAAAAATTCAGATCAACTGAAAGATTTTGTTTTGCAGATGCAAGACTCTATTGCTATGAGAAAATAGTTACCTTAACGTAGTTGCATGTCTACATATTTTAGATGAGAATATAAAATTATTTCAGTGTTTTTAGAAGTTACCTATACTTAATTACTGCATATGTCTCAATTTACTAGAAAAAAATATGTCAAATGTATTTATTGAGCTAGAATTTATTAGGATTCATTATAAAGTCTCTAAGTACATTTGCTGATAACATAGTAGGAGGTATTTTATATCTGTGATTCATGCCTACTCAAACTGGTGGAATTATGTTCTAACACAATAAAACAAATAAAATGTTTGAATTGTTATATTTAAAATAACAAAACACAGCTAAACTTATCAAGGGAAGTTTGTTTTTTTTTTTTTTAATTTGTGACATATTTTGAACTGGCAGACACCCACTCTCCCTTTTCTAGCTCTGATATACATAGACATAGAAATTACAAGAACTTTTTCTGTATATCCCTTGAGTGTTGAAAGTTCCAGTCCAGTATACTTACAGTACTGAAAGTACATAAATGAAATCTAGATGTCTTTTTTATTATTATTATTTATAAAGAATCCCCTCCAAACTAGAAAATGAATCCAAATTAGCTGCTCTTGTTGAATGAGACAATATTGTAAAAAGGATGCATTCTTTCAGAATTATCAAGTGAAAGAATTGCTATAATTTTAAAAGAAGATAATTTACTCACATGAAGATCTAGGCTAATTGCAAAAGAACAATGAGGCCTAAGGGTATATATTTTTCTACCCACTTCCTGTCTTTCTTCAAACATATTCAAGTCACAAAGTACAGTTAATTAACTGATGTATTTTCTTTGCTGGAAGCCTCACTGAATATTCTATTAATATTAATTGTTTTAATGTCCACAGATTGAACTAAAAAATAACAATTACATACTGTATAGTAATCCAAATGTGTTTTCTTTAGCTACCTTATTACCCCATTAGTCCATCTTGCAAGCAAGCAGTGGGGAGCAAATGTGACAGAATATATTATTTGCCAGTATTATTTGTAGTTGATTGCGTGCTACTGTCTTGTGTGTCACAGTCTGTTTATATTGCATTGATGTTATCTCTCTCATATGTAACAAATAAAACACCTTATTTTTGTAGAACAAGATGTAACATTCTATCAGACTATGATCTGCTGATCGGCAAGTGAAAATGTTCATTTCTTACCAGATTTCAGTTTTTGTATATGTAAGGATAAACTGGTGTCACCAAAACACCATCTGTATGTATGGCATTACCAAGGAAAGGAAGATGGATCTAGAAAGGAAGATAAGAAGTGGAGCAGAATAGATGAGAACCTGGGAGACATATTAAAAATAAAGAAAATTTTAAAGAATAAACTTCAGTAAACTTATGGAGAAGCATAAAAGCTCTCAGGAAACTCTAGGTCTGGTGTTAAAATGTCATGGTAGAATGACTTTCCCTAAATAGTCTGATCAAATTTTCTCAAAACTTGGATCTGAAATCTGGTTTCACAAAGGACTTTAATACATGCTTAAATTCTAAACTTATGTTATTTAGATACTGTACCTAGCTGACTGAGCAACCCTGGAAGAGAGGGCAAAAGTGTGTATTATGATAATATAAAGAATTTTCTAAACAAAAGCAAAGGTTAAGAAGACTCACTAAGCAAAAATGTTATGGTGAGTCTGATTGTGCTACTATTAATCACATCTGCTGTGAATGGGAAATTAAGAGGAAAAAACCCTGGCTAATATAGTATCTATCCAGTTTCTACAATTTTAATATACTGAGCTCCTGTTGTTAAAACAACATGGAAATAAATAAATAAAAAAACCCAAAAAACTCACTACCAGCAAAACAAAACAAAACAAAACAAAAGAAAAACAAACCCAAAGCAAACCACAAACATAAAAAGTATTATTCAATTAAAGAAAATAATAGCCTTAATGTTGCTGACCACTATGAAAACAGCTTACTCTTGTTCATTTCAGTATTTACAATGCATAATTAACAGTCTTATGGATAGGCCATAAATTGACCAGGCAATGATCTTCAATTATTCATGTTCCAAGAATAATTCTGATGCTCCAGGTTGATATTTACCATTACTGGTAGAACACAAGCAAGGGAAGTTTTCCTGTGCACTGTAAATAATTTATCTTTTTTTTACTTTCTCCCCCCCTTTCTACCCTTGATATTTCACTGGAAATCTGCCTAATGTAGGGTAACATAAAATTGACATTAGTAATAGAACTTGGGTGGAAAGAGTATTTCAATTATATTGTTCTTGCTGACATTTATGAGTAAAAGCAATGGGTATCTTCTGGGAACAATCAGTTTGATGGATTGGGATTTCAGCAAAGTGTTAACACAGTTGAAAATTAATAGGTAAAATATAAAGCCCAGTAAGTAAAATGATAACATTTTCTTCCAGGGCTCTGATTATTAGGATTTAAATACACACAAAGCCCCATATTAACAAGAAAGGATTTGTTTTGAAAAGCACCTTTTATGCTGTGGATTTCATTACATGTTTTTTACCTTGGTTTATTGTAAATCCACAGCAAAACGACAATGCTTCAAGATAAGGTAATCAAGTGTGCTTAATAGACCTGGGACTGCTGTGTTGAAGTGGGTAGTTTAGAGTCTCTAGAATACACAGGAATTAGAAATCTAGGGAGAGAAGAGAAGCATGTGGGTCCTTCTCTGGGATCCTTGAAGGGAATCTTACTTGGCATCTCAGAGACAGGATAAACTACAGACTCCGTATTCACTTTGCTTTCATGTAAATAAAATGATATTCCAGTTGTTCCAAAAGGACAACAGAGCCTCCACTTTAGGAAAGAATAATGTCCTGCCTGACTCATGATTTCATTTTAACCACAATTAATAAAGTGTTTACAGAGGAGTGTTATTTTTTGTATTACTTGAAACAAAACATGTCTTAATCTCCCTCACATTTGTGTAGACTCCTATGCAAAATAATTAAAGTCGTTCCTATCTTTAAAATTTAATTCTCAGTACTCTACCCAACATAGTAGTTTATTAATCTCCAATGACAGATGGCAGAAAAACCTGCAATGAGGCTCCACTCTGTGAGATTCCTCAGAGAAAAATAAATGCCATGGTGCAAGTGCAAGAGAAGTATGTTATTCCTTAGAAGCAAGAGAAGCCCTTTATAGAGTTTGTTTAGACAGGAACAGTTTAAATTGGCTAGAACAGAATGCAAAACTTGATGAAAGGGGCCATTTTGTGAAGATACCATGAATAGAGGAATATTTTTGTAAGGAGTTATCTTATTTCTTATCCATATAGTTTTGTGGCTTACTGAAATACATTTCTAGAGATTGGAAGTATTTCGATACTGTTTAGAGAGCTCTTTTCAAAGAACTAGACAGTTTCAACAAAAGGTTCTGCATTTTCTGTTGTCCCCTAAGACAATTTTCACCCACATTGTGTTCCATTAATAAAGCACAACGTTTAATTCATCTACTAAGTAAAAGTAGCATCTGTTACAAAATGACCAGTTACAAATTTAAATTTCCCCAAAGTCAAAACTCTGTATCTAGAAGTCCCAGCTTCCAGATGCCTCTAAAAAACCAAAATAGCAGAATGCAAATTAATATCCCAAAATAGCCCAATTTCTGGCATCTTAGAGATATGTGACCTATAAATTGGCTTAACAAAAAAATTACCTTTTAAAGTATTAATCAAATCTCAGTTTCACAAATTGATTGTAGTTGTTAGTGACACTTAGATAGTTACTGCACCATCACACCTAATTTGAAATAATTCCAGTGAAAGAATATTCCGGGTGGTTTGGATCCTGAGCTTGCACAAACATGTATAACTTGAAGCACTGGGTCAATATATCATTCACCATCTCGCCAGCATATTTCCCTCTCAAGACAAGTGAAGATGTTCTGTTCATATGACTGATGATTCTTATTGAACTTTTGTGTTAGCCAGTGCAATCACCGGATAAAGTACAGAAATTTTTTATTGTGAAGGAGATGAAGCTCTCACTCCCTCTTCTGGGACTGCTAACCAGGAAGATCAAAGCTGTGCTCTGCATTCTCTCTCAGTAAACCTTCTGTTTCCTGTGCAGTGGTGTAGTTTTGACAGAGAGGGAGAAATACTGAGAAGAGAATCTTCCTTTTGGCCTACCTTATATTCCAGCGTTTCACTTGATCTTGAAATGTATGGCCTTGAAAGTGTTCAGGTAAAGAATGGTACTGAATCCAAGGCTTCCACTTTTGACTAGGTTCTCTAACTGTTGTATATGTACCGTGCTTTTCTCCATCTCTACTTTAAAATAAAGCAACTGACAAAGAAATTTATAATTAGTTATTTAATAGAAAAAGTCTGATCCACTTGCAGGATGGCTGCTCACTTTGTCTGGAGAGCACTAGCAAAGACATTTTAGCTCTGGCTTGGAGCTCTCCGATTATCTGGTCTATAATATGTATCCTTAGAAGTGCACAAATAGAAGCATTGGATTTTTAAGTGAAGCGTGGTGATGTATAAATTGAATGTTGCATTAAATGCTTGCATGTGTATGAAATGTTGGCACCCCCAGGATTACATAGTGCATAGACCATTTTTGGGAGGAGATTTAGATTTAGATGAAAATACTTGTCTTAGGACAAGTTTAAGCTGTCATCAGTCACTTGTTGTGCCCTAAAGCTCTATAAGGTACAAAATTATAACTGGACCAAACACTTTGAATAGTATCTACAGGTGTCTACCATGAAGTTCTGCTCTGATCACCATACTTTTTTTTTGATCAGAATAAAGCTGACAAAGAATTTATAAGGCAGAAACATGCAGCAATATTTTAAACAGCATTTTCTGAATTTCTGAATACTCTTACATTAATGAATTTCAGATTGTGTCATAGCCAATATCACTAAAAATAAGAAATTTTTACAGTCTGGCTTTTAAGTGTACATTTCCTTCTTATGGAGTATAATGGGATTATTGCTATTTTGATGCTATTTCTGCAGCTCCTTCAAGGTAGCAAGTCATGCATATCACAGATGTGATAATAACTTCTAAATGCAGCAACTGTCTTTATTAACATTACCTTTTGTATTTTGACCAGATTCATGCACAGACTCTAGCAGTTCCTTCTATCACCTTTGTGACTGTGATATTTAAAGAGAAGGTGACAGGAGTGAGAATTTGTTGAACTACTACACCTTATTAAGTAGCCTTAATGTTAGTCCATTTGACAGCTTTCTAGAGATTTTTAAGTTGTCCCACTGAATTGCTGTCAATACATTTGTTTGATGAGCTAGCTAAAAAGAATTCCCACAATACCACCCACCTGATAGAAAGGAGACATTTGACTAAAAGGTAAAATAATTGTCATTTTTTCCAAGGTGCATTCTTAATTTTATCGGAAATCTCATTCACAGAGAAAAAGCACAATTAGCTGTACTATACATTTAGTATACCGCAATCGTCACATTACCTTTGGTTTAATTACTTCTCCAAATTGCTCTTCTTGTGAAGTGTGTTGTGCATTAAGGTAATACCCTAAGCATTATATGCTCATGTTCAACAAATTAATATACACACACAAAAGAGGGTGTGTATACAACACAAAAATTTGCTTAACCAGTTGAAAAAGAGAAGCTAATCAAGTGTCTTTTGTATCTTGGGTTGAAGTAAAACTCATAGAGTGATTTTTGTTCCTTTGTGTGTGACTGAATGTGTATGTGACTAAAATAGTTAGAAGACTCAATAGTTAAAAAATAGTTGTATTAAAATAACAGCAAAAATTTGTATCAGGTTAAGGTTGTGTCATCCCTTTATGCAGTTTGGTATGTATAATTTTTTCTTGAATGTATCAGCCTTGTGTTGCGTAACACTGCTTTTAAATACTCAACCATAAGTCCTATAAGCCAGACTAGTTCATGGATGAACTCATGAGATCTGTGCAGAAATGGTTGATAATGAAGAAGCAAGGCTTAGTATTGTTAAAATTATGTAAATGTAAAAAATTTGAGTTCAACTGCAGTGAGATTTTTTGTTTATTAACATGTTTATCCTGCGGCACATTATTGAAAATTTTAACATACAGCTTTTTATTTATATATAGGGTTTTATAGGTGATGTGTACAAAGCCCAATAGGTGTAACATATAGACACTAGTTATCAATAAAATGCCACTGGCTGTGTCACAGAACGCCATAGTGGCTGGGGCTGGAAGGGACCTCTGGAGATTATTTGATCCAATGCCTCTACTCAAGCAAGGTCACCTCAGACCTGTTGCTCAGTGGCAGATGGTTTTGAAGATCTTGAAGAATGGACACAGAAACCTGTGCCAATGCCCAGTCCAGTGGAAAAGTGTTTTCTGAGGTTCAGAATGAAACTCTTATATTTAAAAAACTACTTTGCAAGAAAAGGAGAAGAAAGAGCTTGAAGTCTGTCAAGTATAATGTGCAGGTTGTCATTGTAGGCTGGTTGAAGAATGACACTATAAGCAAAAAATCACATGAGAACATACTTTTTAAACAGGAAATTTTGAAAGGGCATAACTCTGACAAAGATAATGGGACAGATCATGCTGAAAGCCACTCCTGAAATTGAATTTTCAACCCCTCTGAACTCTGAAAAAGACAAGCTGCTTAAAATCAGGGAAGAGAGAGAACATAATAAAACTGGAAAACTTCCAACTCCTCACCCCCCAAAAATGCCTGAAAAGTGACAAAGACTTAATTAGACTGGAGCTCTAATATAGGGCCTTTAAATCAACCCAGAATAGCCAGAATTTGCCAGGTAAAAAATTAATATATGTTAACACCTAAGTTTTTGATTTATTAGCAGTGTTTTGACACAGTGTTTAATAGTTCGTGAACTCCATGCAATAAAAAGAGTCCATGTACAACAAAAATATTTACGTCATTAAACAAAATTTATTTATAGTTACTGTAAACAATTTTCACATAATTCCTTATGGAATGTCACTGACACCAGAAACTGCCTGCAGATGGTTAACAATATTACTTTATCTAACTGTCTCTCATCTTTAATACACTGGAATTAGTAAAACCTAAGAGCTGTAGGTGGCTTTTCTGTAATATCCTAGAGCAATGGAGGTAAAACAGTAAATAAATCTCATATGTATATGGCCATACAAAACCCTGAAGAAATCAAATAAAAATTATGGTAGAACAACTTATTAAAGAATGCCAAAAGGGCTTTGTCTTAATGGACCAAAAATTCTGAAAGATGTTCAAGAAGCTTTACGGTGGCCTTGTATATAGAACAACAATAAGGGAGGTGTTATGCATATGTGTAGCATGTATAAAGAAACACAAGTTAAAGGAAAAACTATGCTAACAGCACAAGAAAAGACTTCTAAACTTTCTTGAGATGACCCTACTAAAAAAATAGTACAGTGTCATAGGCAATTGTGGTTTCTCATTTTTTTGCTATTTGCAATGACTCTTAGTAACAGATGATGGTGATCACCAATTTGGTGGATATTAATATTAGCATTTATATAGTGAAATATAGGTTCAATGCATGAAGGGTGTAGTTTAATTTATTATTTATCCTCAATTTAATAAGTTTCAAAATAACAGAGTATCAATTAAAAGGGTAACAAAGCCAGACTATATTTTGTGCAGGCAAATTATGGAATAGCATTTGTGAATCATGTGCTCCAGCTTAGATACGTTCTTCAAGAGAGAACTAAGAAGAATGCTTTAATTTTTAGAAGCCAATGACCCTGGAGGTTTGCTGTGAGACTGAGGATGTACAGACACAGGCAAGGCTGAACAAAAAACTTATTTCAGTTTCACTTCATGAAAATAGCAATTTATGTAACTGAGGAGACAAGCAAAGTCATTCAGCTGTGTGCACACAGGAGTTGTGTCCAGTGTCATGCACTTTTAGTCATGTCCTATGTGGAAGTACCTGTATTACTCTTCATATCTCAAGAGGAGGAAAGGAGAGCAATTCTTATCAGTTTGCCTGAGAATTTGTTAAATTGATGCATTACAAGTAAAATGAGCGTTTTAAAATAGTTTTTATACCTTACTGTGTGGAACAGGGAATCAGTATTATGCATTAAACATTTTTTAAGAGTATATTTATTTGGTCTACTGCTATCTAAAACACTTTCTTATCATTTTACATGTTCTTGCCTGTGAGTCATACTTATTTTCCTTTCATTGAACAAGGAAGGTACCTTGAAGAGAGCAGTGTGATGATGGCACTCCATGAACAAATTAGCTGAGGTTCTTTCCACTTTTTAGTTCTTAAGCTTTGCCAGCTAGTCCCTATGGTTGTAGCTTTTTTTTTTTCCTGAGACACCTATGTGACAGTCTTCAAAGTACTCAAACAACTTTCCATCCAAAGATCATCTTTGCTCAGAAGTTTTTACAGTTTCACACATAAAAGTTTTACACTGTTTACACTGTTTATACACTGAGAGCTTTCACTGGATCAATACAGAATTTTTTACCAAATTCAAATTTATATGTGCAGAAATGTTATCACTTATGTCTCCAAATTATTCAACTGCCTGGAACATCTATGTAGACCTTTGTATGTTATGTGTATTGTCCTTTCATGAACGACATAAAAATTGAAAAAAGGTTGCCCAAAATGGAAAATTATTTACATCTTTAAATCTCTAGATTATTTATATTTTTAATTCAATGAAGTGACTTGTGAGAGGAAGGAGGAGAAGAGGCTGAGGGTGTTTCGGGTTTTTTCTGGGGGGAAAGTTTTTTGTTGACTGTCCTTATTGGTGAATGACAGCCTTTGTTTAATATGTGACAGTGAAGAGACTGATTTTTTATCTCGTTGTGTCACATGACAAACCCACAAAAAATGCATGAGTTTTTAACTGAAAACATTTTAGAGAAAACCCTGACTGCTTTACTAAATTACATGTACTGGAGAATACTTAAAATTTTCAGAACCTTGCCTTTAACTCACTTGTCAAACAGTGTACATGTTGAACATATAGTATACCTGAGTAACTTCTGTATCTCATTGAATTTATTCACTGCAGTATATCTATGTACTATATTTACTCTTTCAGCTGAGAAACTTGAATCATGTACATGACTGTGGAAGGGAAATACAGCTGAAATACAACCACAAGCAAAGGAAGATTTATTTTAAATTCCAGAGAACACTCCTAGAAAACATAAAGTTATATTCATTATACATCAATAGTTTGCATTACTGAGAAAAGAATGCATTAATCTACTGCAGGAAATAGCATTTTGAAAACCACATTTGGTCATGTTTAAATTATAGAATGAAAAGTCATTATTTAATAGAAATTACAGATTCTCTTTTCACTGGGTGTTATGTAAGACATTATCCAGACTGACAGTTTAAACGCAAGTGAACCAAAATATTTCTGCTACAGTAATTCAGAGCTGAAATGTCATTCAGCAAACTTGAAAAGAACTAAATGCACAGCTTGTTATCTCTCTCTATAAAAAAAGATATATAATATCATATCTGAATAGAGTGAATAAAAGTCTTTGGTTCAGTTACTGTTTATTTTTTCATTTTTCCTACTTTGAATTAAAAAGCTTTGTTAAAAAAATGGTAGGAGTGTGGGACAAGGGGGACATTATTTCTGTACCACAGTTCTGTTTATGGAATAATTTGGGAGTCACCTATGAAACCATTCTCTGATGGTGTATCATGTTTTTCTTAGAGGTACATTTTCAATTTGTGTTTTGTTATTTGGTTTCTTTTGTCTTATCAATTACCAGAATACTACCTTTAATGTCATGTTCCAGAGGCTGAAAAGATGGAGATTCTTGTTGTATCCCACCAGGACAAAGTAAAGATAAGAAGAGAAAGATATATATATATATATATGTATATGTACATATTTTATTATTTTTTTTTTTCATTTTTTCATTGTTATTTTCATTTTCATTGTTATAATTACATTGTTTTTCATTTCATTAAAGCTATGTAGTTTGTTTACCAACCCATAACACTCTCCTTATTCTCTCTCTGGGAAGAATAGAGAATACCTGTTATTTGTTTAATTGCCAACCTGGGGCTAAATGTTGACACCAATTAATATAGAGCACCAGTGCAACAAGTAACTGCAAAGTTCCAATGCAACAAAAGAGGCAAATGAAGAGGTATGTTATAGATTCTGTGTGCAACGCTGTATGTATGCTTGAAAAGTAAGAAAAACTTGAAATCCGTATATTGAAGGGATGTTAGAAAAATAAGCAAAATTGAAAAGTTTATAAAAAAACTTTAAAATGCGTGGGGTTTTTTGTCACAAGATCATGCTAGCTCATCAGAAACCTAGAAGCCTTAATTTCTATCTATAAACACAAGATAAATGCTGAAATGTGGAAATTTCAGCTAGAAACAGAATTTGACATGGATGAAGGTTGTAAAGTGTAATGAGTAAATGTTAATACTGGAAATTAAAAGTTTCTGCAATCAGTCACCCCATCATATTCTGGAAAGATCTTCATATAGAAACATTAGAGGTAAAAATAGCTTTCCATATTGAAGATGGAATTTCTTCACTTTATAGAAAAGAAGGTGTAATGTTCCTTAGAGAAGTTTGGATTGGGAAGTTCCTTTAGTCAAACATTTGAACCTGTGCAGCCTTAGCAGCATGCTTTCATTATAAGCTGATGGGATTTGTTCAAAATCTTGACCTTGAAAGAATCACTTTTGTATTTGGAATTGTTTGAGTGATATCTGATCTTGAATATATCATTAGTGTCATACCCCTTGACATTGACAAAACAACAGTGATGAAGATTAATCCAAAAGTAAGTTATACTGATTATGCCACTGGCACAAAAATCCTCTATCATCCGGATCACCTTTCACAAAGGCCAAAATTTTACAGAATCACAGAACTGCCACAGTTGGAAAGTCCTCTAAGATCATCACGTCCAACTGTCAACATCCGCTCCCCTCCCCGGCCCCCGAATAAAATATAAGTTAAATATATGTTTCAGTATCTGTATTGCCCACTAAAGCATAAACCAAAATGCTTCATCTACATGTTTTTTAAATACATTCAGGGGTGGAGACTCTAACACTTCCCTGGGCAGTCTATTCCAATGCCTAACTACTCTCTCAGTAAATAAATTCTTCCTAATATCTAGTGTAAACCTCCCCTAGTGCAAAATTAAGTCATTTGCTCTACTGCTGTAATTATTCACTTGAGAAGCACCCACCTCCCTACGACCTCCTTTCAAGTAGTTACAGAGAGCAAGAAGGTCTTCTCTCAGTCTCCTTTTCTCCAAACTAAACGTTCCCAGATCTCTCAGCCTCTCCTCATTAGGCTTGTCCTCCAACCCTTCACCAGCTTTCTTGCCCTTCTCTGAACTCTCTCCAGCACTGCCATATTTTTCTTGAAACGAGGGCCCCAAAACGGAACACAGTACTCACTGTGGCACAATCACTTCCCTTCTCCTGCTGGTCACACTATTCCTAATATAAGCCAGGATGTCGTTGGCTTGCTTGGCCACCTGGGCACACTGCTGTCTCATATTCAGCTGGGTGCATTCAACCAGCATGCCCAGGTCCTTTTCTGTTTAGCAGCTTTCCAGCCACTTCTCCCCATTGATAATGTTGAACGAGGTTGTTGTGACCAAAGTGCAGTACCTAGCACTTGGCCTTGTTAAACCTTGTTTTACTGACCTTGGCCCAGCCGTCCAGCCTGTCCAGGTCCTTCTGCAGAGACTTCCTATCCTCAAGCAGATCAAGAACTCAGCATGGTACGACACTTACTAAGGAAGACCTCTAATCTTCTCATCTACATCATTAATGAAGGTATTGAACAGGGCTGGCCCCAAAACTGAGCCCTGGGAACACCACTGGTGACCGGTCACCATTAATTCCGTTGACTACAACTCTCTGGGACTTGTCATGTATCCAATTTCTAACACAACAAAAAGTACATGTGTCTATGCCATGATCTGGCAGCTTCTCTAGGAGAATGCTGTGGGAGACAGTGTCAAAAGCCTTACTAGAGTCCAGGTAGACAGAGTACACAGTCTTCCCTTTGTCCACTAGACTTCACGTGGTCATAGAACAAGACCATATTGGTCAGGCAGGACCTACCTTTCCTGAACCTATGCTTAACACTTGAGGAGAATAGACTAGCCCATCTGAAGCCATAGGAATGTTCTTGTGGTATATAAATTAGTATCTGCAGCTTAAATTATTAATATAAGAAGTGAAAAAATTAAAAAATATTATAAGATATTACTGTATTGTGAGAAGATGGGTTAAAACACTTGTACAGCTAAGGGCTGTATACAAGTGCTTTTCCTGGATTCAGAGAGATTTTCAGCTTCTCATATGATATTATCTCTTGTACTTTTGAGCCGCTGAAAACATCCACAAGCAGATCCATGGACAGATACTATAGTTTAAGTTTCACAGCAAAAGTGATGGATAAGTAAGAAAATCAGCTCAAAACTATAAAACCACCAGCTCTCATTGTCCTCTTTCTGTCCTCAATCAAATGAATAGTATGTATCCAGAATAATCATTCAAGTAAGGTTTAGCATAATTTCATCAAAGGGCTCCTTGGAAACATCTGACTTTTTGTGCCTACATTTCCTTTGGGTGACCTAACTAACAAATCAAAGCCAACGTATAAATTACTAGCCCAACCACTTCTGTCAATGCCTTAAGGAAAATACTGTGTCTAGCTGATATTTTCAGGGGAGATCTTTCAAAGATGTGAAGTCTGAAGTCCCCCATTGTAAGACAGATATCTAGTGCACAGAAAAAAAAATGCAGTAAAGGTCTTTTAAGTACTATCTGAGGCTCTAGCATCATGATAGTACAGATGTTTCAAGAACACAGCTCTTCCTGCTGCTATCTCTTTAGATAAAGCTGTAACAGAAGTCAGGTAGCATACTGTTTCTATGGAGAAGGCATTAAATGCTGCTTTTTTTTTTTTTTTTTTTTCCCCCCAGTAGGAAAGCTTTTCCAGTGCTTTTGACTCTTGGATTTATTTATGACTTATAGAAAGCAAATTTCATGTTTAAGCATAGACAGGAAATGTATGAACCACCAGGTAAAAGCAGCACAACTACTAACAAGGGAAATAAATATTTTCAGATAGGTGCAGAAAATCAGGAGCAGACAGCATTCGTTTTGTGGAGAGTCTTTGTAACTATTGAGGAAGCTGTAGTATTCTCAGATAAAACTACATTATATTCTAGAACAACTATATATTGGGACTGTATATGCCAACTCATGTCTTCTGTTTACTATCACATTTGTTTGTTACTGTTACTTGATAAAAAAATCACAAACACCCTGGCTTTAATGAATGGGTGAGATGAGGCAGATTGCCTCCCTTACATGTCTCATTGCACTGGGGAATAATTTACAACTGTTCTGTGTTTCACAGTCAATGACACCATACAGAAAAATTTCTTTAAAAAGAAGATTTCAGTGGAAAATAGTTTAATTGTGCTTTATAATATTCTGTGTTAGAGGGCCTGGTGAAGTTAGCTAAAAGCCTTCAATACTGTTAAATGGACTTTTTAGATGGAGTAACTTTTTTAATAAGACCCTGGTATTCATAAGGGGAGAGCTCTACTCAGCATAATTTAGAGTATAGAAAGCTTCAGATTAGAACAAGATTGGTCTTAATCAGGTATGTCTTAAAAGGGAGCACAAGTTTTTGAGTTACTGAATGTTTAAATAACCATCTGTTAGTTAAAAGTTGACTTGAAAGATTAGGAAAAAAGCAAGGACACTTATGAGCTAAATTCTGGACATACAGGGGTATAGTTTGGTTGCCTGTGCAAATACTTCCATGACCCTCAGTAATGTTTCTTCAGCACAACAACAACAATTGTTCTGTTTCTTCAGAACAATTCCACCTCTCCTACATTGAGTAGTGGAATTAAAGACGTTGGGATAAAAGACTTCCTACTAGGTGAAGGCCTCAAAATCCCAACTAGAATGACTGTGAAACTCCAGTAGAAAGCTCAGCTGGTGTAAAACAGCCTGAGCTGATGTTCTTGGAGGTACACAAATGATAGCAGCTGTTAAGCTGTTGTAATGTACATTTATATGAAATACATATGCTCGTTTTACAAATTTGCTTCTTTTCTGATCTCAGGTGTTAGCTATGAAACAACAGCAAAACGAGTATGGGCAACACTACTACAAGAGTGATCTTAAAGCCTTTAGGACTTAAGGTGGGGGCAGAAAAAGAGAGAATCTGTAGTGCATGTTCACTCACCTCTTAAAGTGAACACACTCTGCCTCAAGGAGTATCTGTGGCAGGTGTACATTGCAATGGGGAGGAACTCATATCAATGTCCTGATAAGATATTTTTGTTGAAAAACAAGTAGCATTGGAAGAAACTAGGACATGAGCTTTGAAAAAACTCCGGTCATAGTACAGATATATAGAGGGTGAGGTTAAATATTTATGTTTGATGATTTATTCAAAAGTCATCACCTGGTTCAGTTCTTCTGAACTACAATGATTTCTTCTCTACTAAATTAGGTTGGGTATTCCAGATATTTAGAACTTGAATGAGTTTTTGTTAAATGAAATGTGGTGTGTACGGTTTTGACTTCTAAGTTAATTTTCTTGATGTTTTCTTGTTGAAAACTCTTTAGTATGTGGTTTTTTAGGCTTTCTGGAAATTACAGATAAGTTCTCTTATACCTAATTTAACACCTCATGGAATCCTATTGGCAGTGACAAATTCTGTCCCATGTAACTCTCTACTGATTTCCAATAAGACTTAAAAATTCCAGATCTTACCTGTGGCTAGAAATCAAGTCAATCAACAGTTAGTGCTATGACACCAGTAAGACTTGTGTTCTGTGAGCAAGTACTGGCTTCTGTCATTTTCTCCTTAGTTTGGAAGTCCCTAGCAATGCAACATTCATAGCCCTGTTGAAGAGAGTGATATAGAGTAATATACTACTATAAGTGATCAGGGGTGGGTTTTTTGCTGGTTGAATAATGTGGACATTGAGTGTGGACATTGCCTGAGCACAAAGTGCAAGAAGAACAAAGGACAGTCTGCATGTTTAGACAACAATTTCATTGAAATAGTAATCAGAAAGGAAGTAGCAACTTCAACATGCTTTTTACTTCATTTTATTCTAATTTCAATTAAAGAGGAAATCTGAATCTGAACAAATCTGATAGTTGTTCAGGAGCTCCATTAAGAAAATGTGACAGAGTATATGTTTGAGAGAGGAAAATCCTAATTGACTGATCCGTGTTATAGAAAAGTAACATCATGCTTTTGCTTTACAGAATAAGTTGCAGCCACTGATAAAGAATTAAATATCTCATATTCAATGTGTCCTAGTTAAAATATTGGTAACTCAACACCTTATGTTTCTTCAGTGAGTTTGAGTATGACATATATATATAGTGTAAAGTTGGAATTAGTATGAACAGAGCGGCAATCAAAATCATCTAGACTGCCAGAAGGGCTGAGATGGAGAGTGAGCTTTGAATTTGTATTTTAATATGCGTACTTTGATCTTTTCCTTGTAAATTTTGTTATTAAAATTTATGAGAAATAACTATGCATATATATTAATTTATGTATTTAATATTAACTTTGAACTGAGATTATGCTGGTAGTGGAAAAATTATGTAGATAATAGGGAAAAATACAAACTGCTGGTGAAAAAAAGTGTGGCAAATTAATTATGACATTCAAGGAGAGTATTACATAATATTATAATTATCATAATCAGTAAATCCATAACAATGTTATAATTTCTACAAAAGTTTCTTAAACATAGAGCAGAACAAGCTGGAAAAGGCTGAAGAATTTTTTTTAAAGGACTTCAGTTTCTACTCCTTTTCTGTACACATCTCTTGTGTTTTGATTAACACTTTCCACTACAGATATTCTTCCAGCTTTATTAAGCATTCCCTTAAATACAAATCTTACAGTAGATTGTATTAATTCTCTTTAAAAAGAAGCTGAACATTAAATTTGGACCAACACTCTAAAAGAGGCAATTCTAAGGACTTTTTTTCCTGAATGTGTACAGTTATTGTAACCTTTGCTTTTTTGGAAAGGCATTTGAAGAATCTGAGTGATGAGCACCATTTTACTTCCTCAGAGCTGGAAAAAACCCAGACAGATGTCATCCCATTTCCGGAGAACACAGTTAAAGTGAAAGAACATGAGTCAGCAAGTAAATGGGAGGAAATAAAGTTAATCCTTCTTTGCCATAGAAAATTCATGTTAAAGGTGGTGATGCTCCATTGTCTCTTCCGCTGTCTTGGGTTACTGGGGAAAGAATTTGTTTCAGTCCTCTCTTCCCAGTGATTACTGCCATGTAAACACTGAAGTTGTATAGTTGTCTTGATATGTGAGCTTGCAAGAAATTACAATCAACAGTCCTGGAGACTGGATTTTGAAATGTGAAGGACAAAATTTGTTTATGTCCCAGAATTAATGGAAGCATCATTAGACAGCAGAAAAAAACAAATGAAGAAACAATCAAAAACAAGAAAAGAAATACCGAGTAACAAGTGTAGGAAAGCCCCTGGTCTTACCAAGTGAAAAAGAAGAAAATTACTTGGGTGGCAAAAATGTTAGCCAAATTAAAGAAGGCTAGGTGTTAAAGACTCAGCAAACACTGAGGTCTGTGGTTTATAGAAGAACTAGAAGACTAGTGCCTAGTCACAGTGAGTACTGTTTTCTGCATAGTTTTGAACTCACAAAAAGATAAAATCCTCTGTTGTTTCATACAGGAACAATAGAAGTGATCACTTCTGGTCTTATTGCTTTTGTCAGAAAAACATTTTTCAGCTACAATTATCTTCTTGATATTGACTTGAGAAAATAGTAGTGTTTACCATACTTGAAAGATAACTGTTCTCTGAGTTAGTGATAAAGGGGAATTATGAGAGTAGATATTCTACTCATAGTATTGGGACCCAAAGAGAAGGGCAGATTTGTAGCCAGGTTTGGAGTGGTAGTTAACTAATCAAGGACACTTGTTCTTAACTAGTAAAAATATCAATTTTATACAACATTAAATGTACCAAGTATTTTTCTCTCCTTTTAAAATAGAAATAAAAAATGCTGTTTTCTGAGTCTGGTAAAAGATGGCATTTGAGAACTTTAAGGCTGTAGCAGGACATAATGTCCCCACAGCCTGACTGCACAGATAGGAATGACTGCAGTGCAAATTTATGTTCAAATGAACGAAGTCCTGTTGGCCAGTTTTTATTTAATTTGTTATCAGATCTGACACCCTCATTTGAATGAAACTGCACATTATATGAATATCACACTTAGCCTGTAAGTTTTGCTTTTTAGCTATGTTCATGATTTTTAAATGTAGTTAAAAAAAAAAAAAAAGTAATAGGGCTTATGATGACGTATGTACAGCAAATTGTTTGGTATATAAACACCAACACAAGATTTCAAAACTCTCACTGTATTATTGAGAGTTTTAGCACCTCTATTGAATGTCCAGAGTCCTCAAACCAAAACCTATGTTTGTGGCTTTTTTAGTCCTTATTTTATATGATGTTGTGGTTTTACATGTGATAATATATTTTATAACTGAGCATCTAGAAGCCATGGACTTAAATACAAATTTACATGCACTAAAATTTTCCATGAAAAAATAAGACAAGAATGGGTGTAAAAAGAACAAAATTTTTAAAAGATTATTATAAAAGAACCCTCCCACCTGTCCCCCTAAAACAAACATAGATCAAACTTCATTTTAAGTTCACTGCAACATCTAAAATATATTTAGACGATCTAAAATCTCATGTTTGGTGAAAAGAAAGTGTTAGCTACTTCTGAAACATGTTTCAGAGGCCTCTCCCACACTATGTGAGAGCCTTAAAAGACTTACCTTTGAATAAGGAGCACTTGGTATTTTAAGTTAAATGAGGATTCTAAGTTTTCAACCTAAGATGAGGTTCTACTAAAATGAACTTTCTTTCATGTCTGTTAACTTGCCTGCTATGCTATTAAAGACTCATTGAAGAGATATAACATACTAAATAGTATGAAAGAAAAAGAGCTATGTAATTTTCTTAACAGACATCTAAAGGAGGTAGCCTATACAGAAGCTGAAGCAAAGAAATATACTTCTTTCCCATCAACATAAATTTTTCATATTTTTTGAGGGTTAGAGATTTTTTTCTAGGTAACAAAAGCATCATTGCTTAGGATTTTCAGATTTCAGTGTGATCAAATTCCATGTGACAGTACAGGCATAAATAAAATTCTCTCTTCACTATTCTTGATTGTAGTTGTAGACTGTCTCTTGGTAAACTGTATTACTGAATTCTAATCTACCAGATAATCATGGCAGAACCTTGGTATACAAAACCAGAAATGTTGTATTACTTTCTTGCACCCAGTCTCCAGTTATTGCAATACCCAGGAATGGAGACATCAAATAATAGCTTTTATAATGGTCACATTAAATTACGAAACCAGTAAGCAAGTATTTACTTTCTGAAGGTGACTGCATACTTAGGCATGCCTTTTTTTTATTTAGAGGTTTGGACAAATTATTGATATGCCTGTTCTCTAACGTTTGTCTTATTCTCAGTGTCTGTGAAAATTAATAGAAAATCAATTATTATTAAAAAAATAGTCCACTCTGTTAAAAGATTTTACATCGGCACTTTTAGTAAAGAGTGGTCTAATAATATCATGCCAATGAGTTCCTCATGGGCTGCTGTAAGTCTAAGTCAAGGGATTTTTCTTTTTTTAACCACTTTTAACTCTGTCACTGGCAGCTTATTTTTGATTTCAAAGTACTGTAAAGTGTCTTCAGAGAAAGGACTTTTCTGTAGGGTACCTCAAAGATTTCACTCCTTCTTTATTGATGATAATGAGTAGTGTTATGGAAAAGCATGCATTATTTTCACCAACTAAGTTTGTCCTGAATTACACCAGTTTTTGCATACCCCTTTGCCATCAGACAAATTTGTAATGACAAGAGTTATTCTGCATTTTTCTCTTTTTCTTTTTCTTCCCTTATGTGCCCTATTTCATGACTTGTATTTTTTATTTTTCAAATGATAGCTAAGAAATCTGTTCCCTTGCAACTTTAAAATGTATAGAACCAATACATTTTAGCCTTTAGGACAGGAATAAATATTGTGGTACTCTCAGGAGAGCTGCTTCACAGGCCACTGTTAAAATTGATTCTCCATGCTGCCTGAGATCCATAGCAGCTTTTAGAAAGAGTACTAAGACAGATGTAAAGAAGAATTCACTACACCTGAGAGTAATTATCAGCTGCTTATTGCCAATTAAAACAGTGTCATGCTTTATTTTTCATTGTCTGCTTTTCAGAAGCCAAATTGTTTAAACATATATAACTTACATTACAGGACATAACCTGGCCCCTCAGTTCAGGAAGGAGATTGAGGTCCTGGAGCAGGTCCAGAGAAGAGCAAGGAGGCTGTGAAGGGACTCCAGCACAAGTCCTGTGAGGAAGGGCTGAGGGAGCTGGGGGTGTTCAGCCTGGAGAAGAGGAGACTCAGGGGAGACCTCATCACTGTCTACAACTCCCTGAAAAAAGGTGGGAGCCAGGGGTGGGTTGGTCTCTTCTCCCAAGCAGTTACCAGTAAGACAAGAGGGCATGGACTTCAGGTCTGCCAGGGGAGATTTAGGTTGGATATCAGGAAAAAATTCTTTACAGAGAGGGTGATCAGGCATTGGAATGGGCTGCCCAGGGAGGGGGTGTTTTCTCCATCCCTGGGCGTTTTTAAAAAGAGACTGAATGTGTAATTCAGTGCCGTGGTCTGGTAACCACAGTGGTAGAGGATTAAGGATTGGACTTGATGACCTCAGAGGTCCTTTCCAACCTGGATGATTCTATAATTCTATGATTCCATTATTTATTCATCAATTAATCTTACATCACTTAATGCCTACTTCCCGTAAACATGGCATGAATTCCATTTCAAGAATACAAAAGCAAGAGGAGAGCGATTATAAGAGCTGCATAAGGAGACCTAGCTCCTGTGTTGTCTGCTGGTAGTGGAAGTTTCAGAAATCTCTCTGCTGTGTTTGGATAGTAATCAGCAGAATTTCATTTCTAATTCAGCCTCATATTTGTAATCACAGTTGCATTACAGACAATAATTTCAATAAAATTCAGATAGGTTAAAAAAAAAGGTTAAAAAAATGAAAAAGCAAAGAAGAAAGAAGAAAAAAGAAAAGCAATCAAGAACTTGGTTTCTGTTTGTTCTTGCTAATGACAGCTCCTAGCATGTCTCTGAGCTTGCTTAAATGTTTGCTTGTACTCTTTGAACTTCACTTTTATGATAAGGTTCAAAGAGTAGGAAAGCTCTTCTGAAGGATCTAGGCAGTCTGGGACAATGGGCTTAGGTGAATTGTATGAGATTCATCAGGTCTAAGTTCCAAGCCCATGCTTGGGTCACAAAAACTCCATGAGATGCTACTGAAGGCCTGCTGAAGAGTGTCTGGAAAACTGTGCAGAAGAAAAAGACCTCAGGGTGTTGATTGATAGCTAGCTGAATATGAACCAGCAGTGTCCTCAGGTGGCCAAGATGATATCAGAAAGGGTGTTGCCAGCAGGACTAGGGAAGTGATTGTTCCCTTGGCACTGTGAGGTGAAACTTAGTTCTGGGACCTCACTACATGAAGAGCATTGAGGTGCTGAAGCAAGTCCAGCAAAGGGCAATGAATCTGGTGAAAGGTTTGGAGAACAAACCTTTTGAGAACCATTGGAGGGAACTGGTGTTGGTTAAACTGAAGAAAAGGATCCTGAGGTTGTAGAGAACCTTAGTGGCTCTCTACAACTGCCTGATGGGGGGTAGTAGCAAGGTAAGAGTTGGTATCTTTTCTGAATAAAAAATGAAATGAATGAAGGAAATGGTCTCAATTTCTGCCAGGGAAGGTTTAGATTGGACAGCAGGAAAAATGTGTTCTCTGAAAAGGTTGTCAGAAATTGGAAGCTACTTAGGGAAATGGCTGAGTTACCATCCCTGGAAGTGTTTAGAAGATGTGTAGGTCTGGTGCTTAGGGACATGGTTTAGTGGTGGACTTGTCAGTGTGCTAGGTTAACAGTTGGACTTGATAGTCCTAAATGTCTTGTCCAACCTGAATAATTCTATGATGCTATAATTCAAAGGTTTCTAGGTTTTCTTTTCTTTTCAAAAAGAAAAGAATCAAAAAACAAACAACAACAAAAAAAGAAAAACAAGAACAACAAAAAACCCCAAGCAAAACAAAAATAAAACAACAATGAAACAAATCTGAAGTTTTACATTATGTAAAAGATATCACCCTGAATTTTTCTTGTCATACATGATTTCAGATTGGGAGACATAGCATAAACTGACTTTCTTTCCCTGCGATTTGAGATGGAAGGGAAAAAAGTAAGCTTTCACTTTCTTTAAATTTTTTTTAAGCAAAGCTCTAACCACAAGGGAATGTTCAAATACTACAGCTAACAAAAATTTTTGTTTCTAAATAAATGGAAATATCTGTAAAGATGTGTTCTTCAGATTAGAGAAAATGAAAGCAGTTTTAGATTCTGTTGCATTACCACTACCTTGAGAGACATTTATAAGATCATTAAAAAGATGTCTCCATTCAGAAGAAAATTATGTTCCTATTCATTCAAATTTATAAACAACTTAGATTACACATATAGAGGTAATGTTGACATTAGCTCTAAGAGAGTTATTACACTACATAAGAATGAGCTTCATTGTGATTACTATTAATGTTATTGTTTTCAAATTTACCTGAGACAATCTGAACAAAATGATATAGAGAGATGATCAGGTTTGCAATGATGTCAGTGTTCCTCAGTGTTTTGTCAGTGCTTTGGTGGCTTGTAATAATGCTTTCAGTGTTTATGTTCCATTTTCAAGTAAAAAACCACTCATACTGCAAAAACCCAGCACAATTTGTGAAGGTTGCCTTATTTTTGGCTTTTTATGGAAAAAATAAAAGGTTCCTCCTACTCTGAAGAGTCCAGATATAAAGAGTGACAGAATCGCAGAAACATAGCATGTTTTAGATTAGAGGGGACCTTAAAGACCATTGAGTTCCAATCCCCTTTTATGGGTAGGAACACCTGCCCCTAGACCAGGTTGTTCAAAGCCCCATACAACCTGCCTTGAAATTGTCTAGGGTTGAGAAACCCACATCTTTGCCAGGGAACATCTTTCAGTGCCTCACCACCCTCACACTAAATTTCTTCTTAATACTTCCTAATATCTAATCTAAATGTATCCTCTTCAGTTTAAAGCCCTAATGACTTTTTCTAGCACTACATGGCTGTTTACAAAAAGTGCCTCCCCAAGTTTCTTGTTGGTCCCCTTCAGGTACTGGAAGGCCACTACAAGGTCTGGAACATCCTCTTCTATGGACTGAAAAGCCGTAACTCTTTCAGTCTGTCCTCAGAGGATAGGTACTTCAACCCTCCGGTCATCTTTGTGGCCCCCCTCTGGACTCACTACAACAACTTGACGTCCTTCATATGGTAGGGATTATGGAGACAGACACAGTACTCCAGGTGGGGTCTCATGAGAGCAGAAATGGAGAATCACCTCCCTTGACCTGCTAGCTACGCTTCTTTTGATGCAGTTCAGGTGACTGTTGGCTTTCTAGGTTGCAAGTGCACATTGTTAGCTCATGTTGAGCTTCTCACCAACCAACACCCCCAAGTCCTCTCTTTGGGGCTGTTCTCAATCTATTCTCTCATCCTTTATTTGTGCGTGGAGTTGCCCTAACCAAGGTGCAGGACCTTGCCTTTGGCCTTGATGCACCTCATATTTTTGGTGTAGACGCACTTCAAGCCTGTCAAGGTCCCTCTGGATGGCCACCCTTCCCTACAGTGGCTTTATAAAGTCCTCCATAAAGACTGCTTTTATATTCCCACAGAAGCTCAGATGAGCGTGTTCTCTTTGACTCTATCCTCCACGCAACTTGACAGATGGCTTTGGGCTGTTTGTGAATTCATAACGTTATTCTCACAGCCCTTTGCAAAATTCTCTAACATGGATCTTTCCCACCCATGTTGCAGTTCTTCAAGAACTGCTCTATCATGGTGCCTTTTCCACAGAATGCCATCCTTAGGGAATGGACTACTCCAACATGGATCCCCAGCAAACTTGGGGGATCCTGCAGGAACACCTGTCCCTGTGTGGGTTCTCCTGCACGGGCTGCAGTTCCTGCTCAGAGCATACTTCAGTGCAGGGTCTCCATGGACTGAAGCTTCCTTCATACTGTGTTTTAATTTCAGATGGAATTTCATGGCTTTTACTTTGTACCCATTACCTCTTTGTAATTAATCATACTCTACATTTAAGAACTGAAAGCTCTAAATAATGAAGCAAACCATATAAGTAATCTCGACTGAGAAACAGTAGAGAGATGTTAATTCACAAGAGTGCTGTCTCTCAAATTGATAGAAGTGCCTTTATGTAAATTTTTCACATAAGACAAAGGATAACACAAGGATATTTGCAAAATAAATCAATTCAGATTTTCACTGTCATGTCTTCATTTCTCTAAGTTTGAGGAATAGTTTTTTACTTCTAAGTCAGCAAGAAACAGAGGAAGGAGGCTTATCAAAAATCCTTGACCCATAACAAAAGAGGCTGTTATGGCTAGATTATACCACTATTTACCAAACTGCCTGTAAAATCACTTGACTTAGCTAATAGCCAAGGTCTCGGACTGTATAAACTCATTTCTACATGCCGTTAAAGTTAATTAACTTTATAGACTTAGTTGAATATCTATTGTAATAGATAGAGGGGGACTACTGTTTGGACATAAAATAAGGAGTATTGTTGAAAGGTATATTGCAAATTGGCTTAATGAAATTCTGAGAAAATATATCAGAATAGATCCTTGATAGATACCTCTTTTACATGATTACAGAAGAGACTACTTAAGTTTCCCCCACTGAGGTAAAAAGGTAGTCATTCTAATATTTTTTTTTCTTTTCACTCACTATTAACTTGCCACAAATATGTCAAAAAATATGACGAAGCCTCAAATAGACTAAACTGACTCTGAAATGAGTCATAATTATTATATGTTACACTACTAATGAAACTTTTCACTTTAAGTTTTTAAAATATTCTGGAATTATTAACAAAAAAACCCAAAACCACTTCAACAACTCTGTCATTACTGCTGTTTGTACAGGAAACTCCAGCAGAAAGAGGTTAAACGATCTGACAACTAATCTTGTTTAGTTAAGAATTCCAAAGAGGCAGCTATTCAGCAAACTAATTTCCACCACATCTGATTATTATTCATCTCTACACAAGCACTGATTTTCTGAAGAACTTGCATAGTCTGCAATAAGCAAATCAAAACCATTCAATGAAAGCTAAGTTAGTGAAAAATAAAGTAGTTTTGGCACTGGTAGACAGTGTAACCATAACGTCTACTTGCTTCTGTAGAGTCCAGCTGCCTGCATCATACTGAACTGTGCTGAGTGGGATTATTCTCTTGCTGTGAGCTGGCTGCCACTGAATCTGCATGTGCCACAGGTAATTCAAGAGAAAGAAGGTGCAACTTACGTTGGAGTTACTCGCAGAAGAAACTCACAGTCAAATAGATAATTCCTAGGAGCTGAAATATTTTATGAAAAATTGAACAGATTAATTTTTTAATTCATTTTAGGTTTTGAGCATTGAGCAAGGATTGCTTTACAGCCATCATGGTTTAATCTAAACAGAAAATAGGGTAATAATCACAAACTTCGTATTTACTGCTCTAAAATATAAAACAATAAATTATCATAAATTATATTTCTAATAGGTTTTGCCTGTGTGATGAAACAGATCAGACAGTAATTTATTTATTTTTTTCCCCAAACCTGAGGTGCTGCAGTATTGTACCTAACATTGTGGTACTGCTATTGATAGCAGTTTATGATGGAATGTTCTCTTTGTTGTCAGAGGTAGACAGTGAGAGCCTCAGTTTCAATAATTTTCTGTCAGCAGCTGAGAGTAATGACATCTGTTTCCAGTCCAGTGGCAGGAGAACAAGCACTAGTTTTACACCTAGCATATTATATGTAGATCTCTATTTGCTGGAATATTTCTGCAGTTAAATATACAAAGCATATGTAGTCAAGGATAAAAATTAGTCAACTAAAATACAAATTAAATATACATAGCTCAATATTAACAGTTTCTTTCAACTTTTGATGACAGGGAAATTTGTGGGTTTACAGCATGAATACTCTTTTATTACACAACTAATGTTCTCTCTCGGACAATTGAAACACCTTATGAAAAGGAATGATCATATGGCTTGCTGTCTGCATCATGGAAAATTCCAACCTTCACTTTTGCAGACATAGAAAAGCATCTAATTTAGTTGTTTGAGACCCGAAGTTGAATCTTCAACAAAAAGAGAAGATGAGGAAAGGATTTATATACACCTACACTGATTACGCAGAATTTAATGCTTCATTAGCAAGTGACCTAAGAGGAACTTAGAGCTGGAGTTCTCACTCCTGATTATCAAACTTCTGTCCTTCACTGAATGGGAAAGCAATTAAATTTATTGAGCTCAAAAGTCATTAAGGTAGTAAATGTTTTATTTCAAGTGTGTTTCTAATTAATTTTTTTTTGTTTTGTATATACAAGTGAAATCTGTGCCAAGAGTGATATTATGGGACATCATCAGATGAAAGGGCTATATATTATTGGTGGAGTCATGCATTTCTTTCCATTTTCAGTTCTTCCATTTAATTTCTCTCATGCCCTTCCCATTTTTAATATCTGTCTCAGTTTGATGGTGGTGATGCCTGTGTACTTTGCAGAGTAAACAAAAGTATTGGCTAGTGATATTTATATATCTTAAGTTCTCTTTTTTTTTTTTTTTCAGCAGCAGCAGCAGCAGCTCAGTGCAGTGAATATACAGTGAGACATAAGATAATTTAAGTCATATGTAACCACATCAAAGACTCTGGGAGATGCTGGTCAATAACACCATCCCTCCTGGTAATGCAGCCTGTAGCTGTCACTCACTTGCTTCCTGAAGTAGCTGCAAACTCTAGTGCTCTATAGCAGATGAACATCTGACTTTTTTCTTCCATTACAGTTATCTGAAGTATAGGATTTAATCCCTATCAGTTCACATGCAAAGAAATAGTTTATTTCTCCAAACAAGAAAACTGCTTTTATAGTTTGACAGCCTTGAGAGTTGCAATAAAAGCAGTGCTGCAATTAGAAATAACCTCAAGGGAATATATGACAGCAAAGACTGTTTAAGTGCAATATACTTTAATTGGAACTCCCCAGCTTTCAGGACACCATCTTAATCACAGGTGCTATGAACAAGAGTCATAGAACAGGTTATGGCCAAAAATATCATAAAATGATCTGGCAGTCTCCCTAACTATCATTTACACTGAATAATTATATTTGGAATTAATAATTCATAATATCTTTATTCCAGCCTGATATTCTTATGGTCACGGTATGTTGCAGTGGTAGCTCTTGGGACTCCTCTGGAACAAAACTTAATATCACCAAAAGCTGTACTCCATAGCTGAGCTTTGTTCAGAGCATAAGCGCTCACATTTTTCTCACAAATAAAAAGAATACATCTTGATATTTGTTGAAGCTGTGATAACTAACCATGCGTAGCCTGTGTTTGAAATAATTGAAATTGTGTGAATTGGTAGAGATTTGCCAATTTGGAGGCTTCAAAAAGCACTGCGTGTTCTACAGTAGTGTTCTGTATTTTCAGCCTTAAATCACATTTACAAACTTGCAGCTGTTCTTCAAGGATTTAAGCTATTATCTTAGATATATTCTTACTAACTTCCAGAGACAGGGCACTGTGGAAAACACTAGATATTCCAAGACTTGTGAAGGAGATCATGTGAAGTTCCCAGTGCTAAATTTATTTTCTGCCCAACCAAGTTAGAAATGTATCTCTCAATATTGAAAAGAGACATCTGAAGCAGTAAAAATAAAATAAAATAAAAAAATTAGATTTCGACACTTTACAGTCTGGTTCTAGAAACTAAACATCAATGTTACGGTCTATAAGTTAATTGTTCTTTTTGATGGAGAGCCAACATGAAGACCTAGGCTAAAAAACTTGGGTTTATGACTAATGTAGACAAAAAATGTGCCATGTCTTAGGACCTGTCTGTCAATGTTGCCATGGTTTGAGTGAGTGAAACAAGGTCCAGTTTTCAGATTAATATTATACTTAAGCTATATTTTCTTCAGATATGCCTGCTAACCATGTCTGACATAATAGGTGCTAATCCAAGCATATTGTATACCACAGTGGACTTCAGGAAGTACAAGGCATGTCTGAGAACATACTTTATATCTTTATTTTCTTCCACTGTTTACACAACAACCTACAGGAACACAAGTCAAATTTTCTGATATTCCCTCTCCCTCCCCTCCCCCCAAGAAAGTTCATGGAAGCAGAAACTCAATCAATGAGAAGAATGTGTGGGATGTTGTCATGCCACAGGTTGTCTGTATCAGTGGCTGCAGATGGAACCAGAGCTGCGACAGGGCACAGTGTTTCTGATAAATCTCAGGATAAATCCTGACTCCTACTGACTAAAATGTTATTTCCCAATGAAAGAAGCTTGAAGGATGTTTCTGTCTGTGTATTGTGGTTGGTATTTACATTGATTATGGCTGAGGACATGGTGCAAAATAGATTAGACAAATCCAGTTCAAGGATAAATATTGCCAATGAAAGGCAAGTGTGTCTCATGTTTATCTATCCCAAAGAGACAATATTTTGCTTAAATATTAAAGAGAATAGAGGTTTGAACTGCAGGTTTTGCTGTTCTTGATTGTGAATGGCAGCCTCTTAAGGTCTGTAATTAATATTTTTCTGTTTGAAAATTAATATTTTTCAACAAGCGACATGAATTTGATCTCATGTGTCAAAACATTAGGAAAGATTGGGTGGAGGGAGAGGAGTTTTGTAAACTTAAAGACCATATCAGTACAAATGTTGGTGAAAGAGTTCAGGGTTCAGTTTAGGAGTCAGTTTCTGTTGTTAATGAGCATGGAGCTAGAATCACCTTCCAAAAAGAACAGAAGAGCAAGAAGCAGATTTTTAGGTAGAGCATGGTAAATTTATGAAGGATTTATGCTTATTAGATGGATATGAAAACAACATGGTCTTTATCCCCCCAAAACAACAAAAAGGAATATTTTTTTTCAAAGGTGCTTTTAATTACCAAATGCATTTAACATGCAACCTTTCTCTTCCCTTTTTCTTCTCTTCCACATCTGTATTAGAAGTGATTCCTCATGGTAATGACATCCTCCTGGTCTATTTCTTATGTTCCTATGAGTTCCTTATAAGTGGCATCTTTGTGAAATATTTTAAAAAGCAATATCAAGGTATGTGCCATATATGTGAAAAAGGTTAAGAAGTACTTCACTTTTTAAAGGAGTGGAAGAGGAGGAACTCAATCTGAAGTCATGAGGCTGAAATTAGAGAACAGGTGTACAACTAAATTCCAATATTGTCTGCCTGGACATTTTCTTGTGTTTGTGGTCACACTTATCAAAATATTAATTTGTTTTCTTTACACTTTCAAAATGTTTTCTGCGCCAATTCACTTTACCAACGAATTCCACTATGTTCTGTGACAAATTGTCTTTTGAGAGGAAAGAGAATGGCCACCATTATCTTAAATTTATTGTCATTATATTCATATGCATACAAAAATTTGCAAGTTCTTATTTGAGAAAATTTTTTCTATGTCACCTTTTCTCTCACCAAGGAAGTTTCATTTACTTACTCTAAACTGCCAGTGAGTCCATGAGGGTAGATGTCACATGATGATGAGCTGGCCCAGTGCCTAACAGGAAAACAGTAAAAATAATACAAATAAATGTGATTTTAATCGTAGTCCGAGAACCTTATTGTGCCATGTATCTGAAGCTTGAAACATTTTGTTAATGGATATCAGAACCAGGAAGAGAGTTTCTGTTAAATCTAGTAAGAGTCAGTGTTCTGTTTTTATGTATGCAGCATGATGAAATTAATTTAAATTATGTGGTCTGGAAGACCACATAAATTATGTGGTCTTGGAAGACAATGGGATTATAATGGGTTTCTATCTAAATATTACAGGTTTAGCTGTGGAAGAACATCAACAATTGCTTTTCACCTGGTGTTCACCACTGAAAACATAAAACCATGGTGTCTTAATGTAATTTATTTTTCTAGTCTTGGCTTCTGTTGAGCAACTTCTCCAGTGAAATACAGTACACACAAAAACCCCAATGCGTGAATAGTACCTTATGACAGGGACATTACTCTTTCCCAAGGGCAATGGTTATAGGCTTATAAGTCCTAACTGTAAGGCTGAAAGGCTTGACAGCCCTACCTAACTGAGCATCCAGGCCCCACAGTTCTTGAATTTCAACTTAATTTTCTTGTTGAAACCCAGTAAAGTGTTAGCATTTTTTTTACATGGGAGGCTGGTACATAAGGTAAGCAAGATAAATTTTTATCTGACTTTTACTTTGAAGGAGGCACCAGAGCTGCTCAGGAAACTGTATGTGCCAGTGAGCCACAGTTTAGCTTTTCCTGTAATGAAGTGCTGTGACTGGTTTGCACACAAATGCCAAATATTCTGGCAAATGAGAGCAGTAGCAATGAAACTGAAAAAATTACCCAATACAAGCAATTATATTATACATATATTATACATATTATATATATGTATATATATTACATATATTATACATATATATAATTATATAAAATATAAAAATATTTTTATATAATTTAAAATCTATTAGAAAAAAATTATTTGCAGCAACTATTAATGTATAGGATTTATATTTTGGTAACTGCAATAACTTACAATACACAGGTGTTTGGGGCCCAGCTAAGGGAAATATGTATCATCACAGTTGTCACATCCCACAACCTGACCCAGATGACAACAAAAGGAGATTTGGACTGGATGCCCTTGCCTTCTAGTGTTCTCAGAGAGAAGCCTAGGTGAGGCTGGATCCAATCCTCCTCCCAGGCCCGGGTTTGCCTTTGCAAATAATCAATAATGGCCCTCTCACACCTTCTGAATACCCCTTGATCAAATTAAGGTGAAAATGTTGCACCAGATCTCTTTCCCTACAAACAAAATAGCAGTCTTATTGCTGCAACAGCTAAAGGTAATTTTGGAGACATTCTTAGGGAAAACAAATCACCCACAAGTATGTATATGTGTATATACATATGTGTGTAAAGGAATAAGAGCAGATACTTTGATGTTCAGGCTCTGTAGTCACAAAGGAGTGTTTTTTTTAGATGTCCAAAAGCCAAAATACAAGGATGTTAATGCTTCATAACCTGGGAAAAAATTGTGGATACTTTATCATTTTCTGGAAAGAGAAAGATAAAGTGAGATAGTAGGAGAAGAAAAGATAAGAGATAGATAATAGTAAATCACCGGTCCTGGATCCAGCATTGGACCAGCCAAGGGGGAAGGGTTGGTGTCAGTGAACCTCCCCAAGCCCACCAATACAGCCCCTGTTCTGTTTAGTAAGTGTGGTTGAGACATACCAGGTTGAACAACTGGAGCAGACCACCACCCACTCCGCTCTCCAGTCCTTGTATCTATTGCATGCAGGCTCTAGGCCATATGCAGACACTTATCTATCTCCTCTCCAGTAATCCCCTTGGAAATGCTGCTGAGGATTTGTTTGAGGGTTTGCAAAGGTGACTTGGTGCCCAGTCCCTGCAGACCAGTCTATGAGGGCCAAGGGTCTGGTGAAGGAGGCTCCTCCATCCATTTCCTTATAACAGTGTATCTCCTTGCACAAAAAATTTCTAGTTTTGAATATTCCTTACAAGTACTAGTGGAACTATAAAAGATTTTCTTTAACAGAGGAAGTATTTAAGCCTGCACAGAAATTTATATTATATACTTCAGGATTCAAAACAGTAAATCATTCAGAAATTATGTTTCCATAGAATATGCCAAACATTAAAGAGAGTGGTTTCTAAAAAACAAGGTATTTGATTACTTCAAACTCATGGTAAATGACAAAGAATAGTATTTAATGTAAACACCTTTTCTATAAGGGCAGGTCTCACTTCGTTAGAAAGCTCTGGCTGATGTTCTTTTACACTGCCTTTTTGAAAGATGAGAGAGGTAAAAATAAATAAATAAAGAATAAAAATTGGCTTTTTCAACAGCTATGACTTGGAACTTACTGGGACAATACTGTCCCACACAGCAGACATACTGTCCACAAAACCAGGATCATCTTTATTCACCTGCATTATGACCATTGCAACATATCATACCCATGGTGGGCTGTGCTTAATGTCCTACATCTTTATCCATGTAAATTTTTAGCTTTCAGAGTATCTGGAAAGTCAATGCACAGTATGATACTGAACCTCTGTGTTCTGAGGAAGAAGAATGAGATGTACTGTGTTCAGTTCTGAGCACCTCACTGTGAGAGGGACACAGAAGTGCTGGAGATTGCCCAGAGAAGGGCAATGAAGCTGACGAGCGGCCTGGAGCACAAATCCTGTGAGGAGCAGCTGAGGGAGCTGGGGCTGTTTTGTCTGGAGAAGAGGAGGCTGAGAGGAAACCTTAGAGCTCTCTTCAGCTGCCTCAAGGGAGGTTGGAGAGAGGAGGGAAACAGCCTCTTCTCCTTAGAGAACTGTGATAGGACCAGAGGAAACGGATGGAAGCTGCTCCAGGGGAGGTTTAGGCTGGATGTTTGAAAAGGTTTTTTCAGAGATGGTTGTCAGGAATTAGAATGCTCTTCCCAGGGCAGTGGTGGAGTCACCATCCCTGGAGGCAGTCAAAAAGTGTTTGGACCTGGTCCTTAAGGACATGGTTTAGTAATCAGATTATGGTGTTAATCAAAGGTTGGACTGGATGATCTTTGAAGTCTCTTCCAACCTAAACATTCTGCAATTCTGTGATTCTGTGACTATGACACTAAGAATTAACTAAACTTCACATTTAAGCTTTTATGATCTTGTGAAGTTGCTTAAACAATACATTAGATATATAATTATAAAACTATACTCATGTAAATGTGATTTATAGACCTAGTCACAAGTATCTGAGTGGTTTTTGGAGACAGAAAAAAAATCATTTGTCCTGAGAAGAGCAATATGCAGCAAAACCTGTACAGAGTGTTTTCACAGCTCTGTAGAAAGAAATAATTTACTTACCAGTTAATGAAAGGTTCAGATCTAAGGGAATAATGGCCCATTTAACAGTCAAGATACAGGACATCAGATCAGAAAAGGAAGACAGTAGCTAGGAAGGAAATTCCAGCTGAGGAAATTTTTTTTTTTTTTTAAATCCTATTAGGGAACTATTACCATCATAGACTACATACAAACTCTGCAAATCCAAGCAACTTCAATCTTCTTGTTCTGGTTCCCATCTCCAGGTTTGTCTTTTCTTCCGGCAAGGGGAAAAACTTGATCTGCCCGTCTTCCCTTGTGTTTGCTTTGGAATCTCTGGGAAGAAACATGGGACAAAATATATGGACCATGTTACTCAGCCCATTTTCTGCTACTTTTCAGCCACAGAGCTGCTGTCTTAGAGCTGTTTTCATAAAGTGGTTGAACCCTGTCTTCAGTATTGTAGGGATTTTTCACTCTTGCTATATTGAAAATGCTGCTGTAGAGCTCCATTTTTTAAAAAAATATAAATTTTCCACTTGTTCTGAACTCATGACGTGCAGACATTCCAGGAAACATCAGAGTGGGGAACAGGATCATAGTGTGAAGCCTTAGACAAGAATTTTTTGAGAAAGTCAGGCTCCAGGAACGTGTTTGAGGCTTCTTAACCTGTTCTCTTTTTGGAATCAGGGGAAACTGAGATCCCTTGAATCTCATTTCAGGTTCCTTTGGATTTGCAAGGACCAGGGAACACAGAAGGAGCTTCCTTGGGTTAGGCAGGAGTTTGTGAATGGAGCGTTTTGCCACAGCTAAGGAGGGATCTTCCACTAAGTGCAAAATCTGCACAATTAGTCTTGATCTTTTCTCCGTGTTTTTTGTTCATGCTTCTATGAACTTAGGTATTTTTGGCTGCCGTTTAATATAACTTTCTTCTTTCAGCATTAAAATTAGGGAAGAGGTAATTTGAATTTCTCCTAGTTTATTGCTGTCTTTATTTCATTTGAATCTGATATCAGAGGAATTATTCTCAGTTCCAGAGCGGTTGCTGATCCATGTACTATAATGAAAACGTAGTTTTCTTTCATACCTTCCTGTCCCAAATCTCTGATATAAATTATATATTATTATAATTTTGTTTATTATCATTATTACATGTTTATACATATTTATTATATATTATAATATGTGTTTATTATAATATATTCTATACATTATAAATCTATTTATATAAATTTCTGAGATAAGTGTTCTTGATATCTTCTAATGTTATTTCTACCTTTATCAAGGAAGATTATATAAAATCTTGCTGATATATTTAAACTGGGGCCTTTTGTATTCTAAGTGTATTTCATCTTTATGACAGAAAAGTGTTATCCACAAGCTGTCCACACAATAGTCCTTTTCATTTTGATCATCTATGCTATAATTTCTTATTAAGTTTTGCCTATTTGATGAGAGTATTTATTTTCCATTTGTTGTACTGTTCAAAGCTAAACATGAAAAAAAAAAAAAAGCAATCCAGATACTATACAATACAATAAATTCTTTCAGCTCTCACAACTTTCACTGAGCTTTAAGTGCATGTAAATGAAGGAAAAAACATGAAAATTTCTTGCTCACTAACGTTATGGTCCAAGGTGATACTGATCTTCAGCTCCATCATCTCTGATCTGACATGTTTCTCATTCTTGCTGTACCTAAGGTGTCTTTGGCTTCTCTTAGTTGGTCTGTGATTAAACTTGCACAGACTGTGTGAGGAAAAATGACACTTTTCTGCCCAGTTGCCAAGATGTTGAAATTTCAGCTGCAGTCTCTGTCTCACCATTTTTTACATTCTGAAATTTCTACCCACTGTTACATTTTCAATCACTTTTAAATTTTCAACTTCATTTCAAATGTTTACCTTGCAAGCACAATGATACTGATTTCCTAGCCCTTATGATTATTTTTAGTTTGTTTTATGATCTGTTAAAATTCCTTTGTTGTTTCTGTAAAAGTTTATTCGAATAGATCATTATTCACCAATGAAAAAAACTTGCTCCATTAACTGACATAATTAAAATTTAAAAAATCCTTAAGTAATTACTAAAAATACTCTTTCCTCTTTTGTTTCAACTCAGCTATCTTTATAAGCCACTAGCACAACAGTTGCTAGCACAAGCTCTGTCATTAAGGTGCTACTTTTTCTTTCTTCTAATGCTGAGTACTTAACAGAGACAGGTCACTGTAAATGAAGATCTCCAAAACAACATGTCATGATATGTCATCACAAAGACAAAAAGCTTTTAAAATGGATCACTGAGAATTAAATTTTGTGAAAGTGATTAATACAGGATGAAGACAGAAACTGGCATTATGATTTGCAGAAGAAAGATCTTTTGTATATATGATTTTATCAAAGGTGCGTGTAAATATTTTATGGAAAAAATTAGGTCTTTTGATCTGTGCTAAAAAGATCAATTTTTTTTTTCCTTTCAGTTCCTTTCTGCAGGTCTTCACACATTTTCCAAAATATAAAAGTAATAGCCTTTCTACTTGCTTGCTACTTAAAACAATGGAACTTAAACAAAAACCTCAAGAATGGATACGAGTTTTCAAATTGCTGTTACAGTAAATTGTTAACTCTGTGTTGTTGCTTACATAATGGTGAGTAATACTACTTTTGATAGTGTGCTATGAGGCCTTGGATTTCCATCTTCACGGAAAAAGATGACAAATTATTTGCTCTTTGGAATGAAAATCATTAAGTATGGCTGTTGTCATTCTCCTCTACTGTCCTCAGTTGTTTGTCCTTTCCTCTCCAGACATTCCTGCAATCCAGCCTTCCTCCTAGGAGTCACTGATAGGAGTCTGAGGAAAAAGCCTCAAGTTACTACAGTGATTGGTAGCTATGGAAAGATACTGAACCATTTTATAACATAACAAAGGTTATTCTAAGAACTGAAACCATGCAAGCTCTCTAGGCTGTGTTCAGTTATACATAAAGAACAACAGTCTTATGTCAAAGTATGCTGCTGTTTCCCATCATTCCTTTTCCTAGGAAAAAGTGGCACAGACAGAAGTAGAATTAAGAAGTATTAATCTCTTAATATTTTCTTTTGCAGATGATCAAAACCATGATTATCTTGAAAACTTCTAAAATACATAAATTTTAGCCTGCTATATAGTCTCTGATGTCCATTATTGCATACATGCATGGAACAGCAGCTGTGAAAAGGAGCTGCCTGAAAGATCTCCTCTGTATTTAAGTGTCAAAAACTGCAAAAAAAGTGAACCTCACTCTTCTAGAGTTCCAATATATTGTTACTTAGTTTACAACACAATTTGCCAGCACTTAAAATTTCCTGTAAGCTCAGGCTTAATGTTTCTTAATGTTCTACTGGAATATATGTTATGTCGAAGGCTAAACTCAGGCTGTTAAAATAAAGAATGAAATCCCCAGGAATAAGTTCACTCTTTTGGTAAAGGAAATAGGGAAAAAAAAAAAAAAAAAAAATCTCAGAATTGCTTTGTTAAGGGTTTGGAAGTAAAAGTAATTTCTAATATGGAATAAAATGTTATTGAGTTATTCCACAGGGTTGCTGAAGCTTTAAAAATGGTTTGAACTCCTCCAAGAAAAGCCACTATGTACATGTAAAGGATTATTACTGCTTTGGCACCCAGCAGTCAGTTATGGAGAATAGCTAGCACAGCAGTGTAAAAACTCTTGCAAGTCTTGTTTCTCTGCTTTTATTCATGTTTTCCTGTTAAGACTCTTCACTCCAGTGGTATAAGATTACTTAGGAGTGAATTTTATTACTACTGCTACATATGGAAATGATACTGATTTATTTTTGTCATTTTACAAAAAATTATTTTTGTAGTGTATATGCTTCTGTATGCCTCTGGCATCTTACTGACTGAAGTGTAAGCCATGATTATTTTCCACTGTAGGAGAAGAGAAAATTAAGAAAAATGAGGCAAGGCAATGAAAAATGGCCAAAAATAAACATAAAAATGCAAGTTTAACCACATGACGTAAATCTTTGCAGACAAGTAACAAAGCATAGTTTAACAGTTGGCAGGTAAACTGAACTTAATGGTAGGGATTTTTGGTTAGTCTGAATTTAATCAGTGAAACTCATTGGAAGGGTTACAGGTTACCGTCAGGAGAGATAAGATCTCTCTGCAAAGACACAACATGGCCCATGAAGACAATCAGATAATTTCCACATAGTCTCCACACAAAAGAAGACTGAAAAGCAATCAAGTCGCACTTCTAAAACAGGAAGAGGGTTGTGTGTATTATATGAATATACACTGCTTCCATTCCTTACCTTTCACTACTAAAATAAAGACTCCTCATTTAATAACTACAGTAATCATGATGTCTCCATGTAGTACTTGGTCCCATCTGTGCAGCAATGCACCAGGGAAAGGATGTGTCCCCTGCTCTTTCAGGACTGCTCAAGGTGTGGCAAAGTTTATCGGATAACTGGCCCTGACTCTTTCTCTTTGGCATAGAATATTTTCCTCCAAAAAAATCCCCTCTGTCACAGTATTCCTTTTGATTTGTGTTTTACACTCTTAAGAGGTTATGCTGAAAGGTGTTTTTTTCACTGTTTTAGGAAGCCCTTTATTTGAATGTTCTTTTCAATGATGTTGCAATTTTAGGGAAAAGTACAACAGTTCAGTCAAAGGTAACATCCAATTGTCACTTTCTAGATAGCTGAAATGTGAACTTCACATTCTTATAGAGCATTAGACAGTGTACAGAATCCTTTTGATATGAGTTTCAGCAGGAATAAAAAAGTTCATCTTGTATGCTCAAGGCTGCTTATCAGTCTGTCAACCTCACAGCTTCTTCAGCATAGCTTTGCATAGAATTAGAGGGTGTAACATGCAACTATCCAACCACACAATTGAAGCACTCTTTTAAATGTATTGAAAAGCTAAATTGAAATCACATAAATGTGAGAATCATTAATGTGCAAGCTGTTTGCTTTCTCTTGAACTGAAGGTCTGCTACGCATTTTGCAGTGAAAGTAAATCCTTTTACATCTCTAAATGCTGCAAAAACAAGACACACAAAATCCTATCAGCAAGTGTACTGAATATAAACTGCTGGAAAAAACCCCAAAACCCAAAAGGGAAAGGTACATGTGAATATCAACTACTTGATACAGGACAAAAATCTGTTGTGAAAGTTTACTAGCTTAGGACTCAAATACCTTTGCAAGTTCTCTGCTCTAATGATAATGAACTTGTAGTATTTCAGACAAATATTTTCTCAGGGCGTGAATACAACTTCTGAACTAATTTATACAGTGATTCTGGAGGGTGAACATTTTCAGTGTTGGTAACTAAAATATTACTACATATAGAATTAACTAACAGAAATACCACAGGTTTTTGTTTGTTTCTGTGTTTCTAGCTATGAAGATCTACATTTTTCCTAATATCCAATCTGAATCTCCCCTGATGCAACTTGAACCCATTTCCTCTTGTCTAGTCACAAGAGGAAGAGGCCAACACCAGCCTCACTACAACCTCCTTTCAGGTGCATGTAGAGAGCAATGAGATCTTTCCTGAGCCCCCTCTTCTCCAGGCCGAACAGTCCCAGCTCATTCATCCTCTCCTCATAAGATCTGTTCTCCAGACCCCTTATCAGCCTAGTGGCTTTTCTTTCCACTGTCTCCAGCACCTCAATGTCATTATACTGTGATGGCCAAAACTGGACACAGCACTCATAATTATCAAACCATTCATAATTATCAAACAAGTACCAAACTGCTTTACTTTTATTTGTAAAAGTCATACTCTAAGATGTAGAGGAAACACAGTATGTGTTGCCAATATTCTATAAGATCTGACACAGGGCTAATATATTTAAATTTATTTTAGCAATGAGTCCTGTGCTTTCTACTAGGCTTTTCCATAAAAATGTGAGCAAAACAATGGGAAAAAATAGTTTCTATATATTAATTTTCTATTCTATGTTTTCTACTTCCAAGTAACAGGTAGTAAAAATACCCATAACATTTCAGCATTACTTTAATGGGTTATGCAAAAAAACTATAATCGAACACTGTACCTTTTACATATAAAATTCAATGACTAATGCTGAAATGCAAGAACATTCTTTCAGTCATTTCATTCACTTCCTACTGAGATCATGATTAGATTTTATTACGTACCAGACTTTACCTCAATTAGAACCGATGTGTCTTCATTTCTATGTAACTTTTGTGTGTCCATCATTAACTTTTATTACACATCAAAGTCTAGTTGCAACTATATATATCATTGCCAGAAGGCAATTTTCTCAAATTGTCTTCAAAACACTGCTTCACTTGTTTTCTTGCTATTTTTTCCTTCACTACAATCCAGCAGTGCTGCAAAAGTGGTTTTCAATACTATTTGAAGTCCTTTTTGTGTTTCCCACATGCTTCATTGTGATCTTAATTCTAGCTTTTCCTATCATCTATTTTTTTAAACTTTATTTTATCGTTACGGTATGATTAAACAATTTGGTATCTGTAAAGAATAGAGTAGTTTAAATGTACTGGTATGGGATGTGAAGCATGATATACTCCTTCTGCCTTGATTACAGGGAATTTATCTCATCTGTCCATCATAATGTTTTACCTAAGATTCTCCCCCATTATTTGGAAAGCACCGAAGTAGAGGTATTACTGTACGTTCAGAATTCAGGAGTCAAAAAGCTTCCTGCAGGAGAACAATTCTAAGAACATACAGTTTTAAGAATGGAACATAAAGTTTTAAGAATGGATCTAATTGCTTAGAACACCAGAGATTACAGAAATCAATAACAGCTGTAAATAAACTGGAAATTTTATGTGTCAGAATCAAATATATGATCTGTAGAATGAGGGTCTTTTTGAATTTTTTTTTCATTTTCTTAAGCGTTTTATAGTTCTGGCATAAGGACATAGTAGTTTCTTTGTGATAAGTTTGTGATAAGAACAATAAAGATTATCTTCTGCCTACCCTCTCCAGTATTTTGGCTGTCTTGAAAGCTATGTTAATGAATATATTTCTTTAATGGAGCTAAAATGTTTTGAAGTACAATGTGATACCTGGTTTCTTTATGCAGTTCTATAAAATAGGTAATGTATGTGTTAACTAGATTATATAATTTCTTTGCAATTATTTCCATTTAAATAACAGATTTGTTTTACTAAGTATTAACACATCCCCATAGAATCCTCATAGAATCATCACAGAGTGGTTTGGGATGGATGGGACCTTAAAGGTTGTCTTGTTCAAACCCTGCTGTCACAGGCAGTAAAATTTTTCAGACCAGGTTGCTCAAAGCTCTCTCCATCCTGGCGCTAAACACTTCCAGGGAAGAGGCATCCAGAACATCTCTTGACAACCTGTGACAGTGTCTCACTACCCTCACACTAAAGAATTTCACTCTAATATCTAATATAAATCTACCCTATTTCCGTTTAAAACCTTTACCCCTTGTTCTATTGCTACACGTCCTTATAAGAGTTCCTCCCCAGCATGTAGCTTCTTTATCTGTGTAAATAATCTGACTTGGAACCCAAGATGTTGAGAGTGCCTGGAATAGGTTATTTATCTGTCTGTGTACTTCATGTTAAGATTGATGTAGCATATGCAAAATTACAATCAATCCCACAATATGATCAAACAATGAAATAGTTGTTTAGCCTGATAGCTTAAAAAAATTGATGAAATTAATTTTTTTCCTTACCCTTACATAAACTAAGTAAATCATCTAACCTCTCTATGAAGACATAAAATTGATAGTACGTAATTATTGCTTAAATGACAATAAAGACAAACTGGTTGCTGGGGATGGAGGAATAATATTAAGTTGAATGTTGTTGTTAATCTCTTTAATGTCTCTAAAAAAAACCAACAACAACCACCTGTTCTAAATAGCACTAGGATCAATGTGAGCAGTGCATACTATCAGTAATGCTGAAAAAAAGTCAGGAATACATGGCACCACCTGAGGGTGGCAATACCAATAGAAGCATTTATGCTGTTTCAGAGAGCATTGAAGGTTTAGGAGCACATTTGAAATGCAAGTAAAACAATGCACACAGCAGAAGAAACAAACTAAAAGTGTTGGTCATTTCTGAGATCTATGGTGTCACTTGTATTAGTGAAACTTCATGGGAAAAGTCCCAAGCCTGGAGTGCTAGGATGAAGTACTGTAGGCTGCTCAGGAGATACAGACAAGGCAAGATGGAAGAGCTGCACTGTATGTAAAGGAGAGATTTCACTGTATAGGCCTTTCAGATTGGGAAGATGCTGTTGAGAGCCTCTGGGTGAAGACTAGGGGGAAAGAACGGGAAGGAGATATCACTGTGGGTTTTTTACTGCCAGTTTCCCAGCCAGGATTTCAACACTGATGAGTTAATTCTGCAGACATTTAGGAGAAATCTCTGAACTGGTAACTCCTGTCACTATGAGAGATTTCAACTTCCTATCCATAAACTGGCAATAACACACTGCTTTGACAAGTAAGTCTTAACAATTCTCAAAATACATTGAAGATAACTTCCTAACACAAGTACTCAGTGAACCAATTAGGAAATGTGTCATCCTTGACTTGTTCTTTGCAAACAGAAAAGGACTTGGGGGACATGTGGTGATAGGTGGTTGTCTTGGCTACAGAAGTCACTAAATCATTGAGTTATTTTTTTATTTAAATATTAAAAAGGTGACCAGGCTTGTTACAGTAGATCTCAAGAGCAAATATTTTGCTACTTGGGTACTTAGCAACTTTGTGAGAATCCACTTTTGAGACCACGGGGGTAAATGAGTGCTGGTCAGTTTTGAAGAACTAACTACCATTAAAAGGTCAAGAGCAGGCAATACCATTGTGTTCCAAGTCAAGCAATTCGTTCAGAAGACCAGCTTGGCTGAACAGGGAACTCCTCATGGAACTCAAGAGAAAAAAAAAAGATCAGTTGATCTCTGGAAGTAAGGTCAGGCTTAATAGGAGGATCCCAGAATCCTCACTGACCCACACAGGGAGAAAATATGAAAGCCCCAAGTATATTTGAACCAGGCCAGTGTTATTCTCAACAACAGGAAAGGATTTTTAAAGTATGCTAATAGAAAGAGGAGCTCCAAACAGAATATTGGACCAATACTTGTTATAGATGATCCCCTGACAAACAGAGATACAGAAAAGGTGGGGACAGTCACTGCTTTTTTTTTTTTTTTTTACTCATTCTTTAATAATACCAATAGATATTGGACTGCTTGGCCCCTGAGTTGGATGACCACAACTGTGAGAGCAGTGATTTTCCATTTGTGAAAACCAACTTTATAAGGCAACTGTTGAATTTATTTGAATGTTCATAAATTCATGGGCCCCTGTGGGATTAATCCCAGTGTACAAAGGGAATCAGTAGAGAATTCATCCCAGAATACTAAAGGATCTAATGGATATTTCAGCAAGACCCTCCTGAAACATCTACCAAGGGTCCTGGGACAGGGTCGTATTCATAAAGCTGCTTATGTCTAGCACATGGGTGACTGCACAGATTCCTCTCTGATATGACTGATTGTCCTCAGGAAAAAATCAATAAGAATTTTGAAACCCCTGAAAAATGGTGACAAGATGATTCCCACTAATTTTTGTTAGATCTTCAGCATTCCAAAAGATCCCAGCTGAGGCCAGACCTTGGTATTCTTCTGAGACTTTATGACGTGCTCACAAATTATAACATGACACATTCTTTGGCAGACACAGGCATTTTTATAGTGCCTGAATGGCACATGGCAAGATTCTGTTTTGCCTTGATATTTCCACAAGGTGTATGTGCTATAAAGAGGTAAGGTTTAGAATATATCTGTAGTTAGACTCTAAAAGAACATACAGAATTTTAATAGAAACATTTATGTTGGTCTGCATGTAGCATGGATGAGAATGTGTTGTGGGCAAGGCCAGAAAAAATCACCAGCAGTACTATAAGGCTGTCATGGGTTCCTGGCACAAAAATTAGCAAATCAGTGTGGTCTAAGATATTCTACGAACAACTTCTCTAGGAACCTAGCTCAGAAGACAGGGGTATGCAAGTAACTCCTGCTGACAAGATGCAGACAGATGGAAGAAAAAATCACTGTCACCTTCTAAAATGAATAAAAAAAAATTAAAAAAAATTAAAAAGCATATGAAAAGAATGTGCAACATGAACCAAGAACATATGATTACCAACTCAAGATGAACACAGGAAAAATAGAAGGACTTGACAGAGAGCATTCCTTGTCCTCTGTGTCTTTGAGACAGAAGACTTGTGCAGACCTTGGGTAGAAGTGTGCTGGTACCCAAATACTGTGCAGTCTACTTGGACACACTTCTGAGTGCTCTTGAATATGTGGGCAAGAAAAAGCTGGTGATGTCACTTTTAAGGAGAATTAATATCACCGTCTATAAATTCTTACAGTGGTGCTCCTTTTTTTGAGCAAACGAGTTGGACCTTTTCTTATAAGGAAATACCTCAATATCATGGGCAAATGATTTTTCTTTCTAACTGTAAGTTCTATGTAGTCAGGGTAAAGAAATCAAGGATTTGGTTTTCTCATAGACATTCATTATTATCTTGATCTTCAGCTTGTTTCAAATGCAGACATTTTTAAAAATCATAGTGAAACTCTCAGGACTCCTCACAAATGCCCTTTGAGCAGCAAAGTTTGTTGGTTTTCGCTGGGATGGAGAAAAATTTCCTCATTGTGGATAATATGGGGCTATGTTCTGGATTTGTGCTGAAAAGTGTTAACACAAGGATGGTTTTGGTGTCACTCAGCAGTGCTTACACAAAGTCAAGGCTTCTTCTGCTTCTCACAGAAGTAAATAGGCATTGGGTTCACAAAAAATTGGGAGGGGACACAGCTGAGACAGCTGATCGCAAATAACTAAAGAGATACTCTATACCATACAATGTCATTCTCAGCATGGGGGAAGAAGAAGAAAGGGGGAACATTCAAATGGTGTTTGCCTTTTCAAGTGACCACTACACATGATAGACCCCAGCTTTCCTGGGCAGGGCTCAGCACCTACCTGCTTTCTGATGGAAAGAAGTGAATTAATTCCTTACTTTGCTTTGCTTGGATGTGCAGCTTTACTTCAGTTATTAAACTACACTCATCTGAACACACAGGTTTTGCCACTGTTACCCTGCTGTTTCTTACTCTCACCCCGCTAGTGAGGAGAGAGTGAGTGGATCTATGGTGCTTAGTTTTCAGCTGTGATTAAACCATTACAATAAATCCACTGTGTATATAAGTGTATTTGCTTGTTCCACTACATTATTGTTGGATGGTGATGTATTGGGCAGACCGCTTGTCTTCATTTTTACTTCACTCACTTAAATAAATGTGCCTTGTAAATTTTGTTTCACTATTACTATCTACTACATGCTGAAAAATAATAGATTGGCAAGAAATTCTCTTTTCCTTTTGTTTTCCACATATCACTGTTCTGCTTAATAGGTTCTGGAACCATTCTATTTAGTTGTATATAGCTCTAACATGAACAAAATAATGCTTTTCTCCTTGCTGAAGATGGGTCTCATTATTTTCTTTAAAAACAGTGTTTTGGACCTCTGTTGTTTCATTGGGTTCAGAATTAACAAGACAAGTTCACATATCTGTCTCTAAATGAATGAGACAGATAACAATTCTGCTGGGTGATTGCCAATGAAGATTAAAGCGGACAAACAGTTGAAAAGGATGCTGATGTGGATGTTCAAGAGATTTTGATTTGTGTAGTTTTTCTTATACTACTTCTACAGTATACTGTAATTAGACTGATACAAAGATTTAGGCCTGAGTGCTTAATGAGGTGTGCCTCATTTGCCCTCGTTTGGCCTTCTATAAAATTTTCTTCACAGCCATCCTTTTTTCAAGTTACTTCTTTAACTGAACGATCTGTTGAGACAGAGGGCTATGATGCTGTCTGGTTAATACACACTTACTAGAGCAATTAAATTTTTCTAAGCAAAGAAATTTTTTATATATGCTTTGAAATACTGTGTTTAATTTATACAGTAAATGCATGTAAACATATATTGCATATAACCATGCTAACACTTCTTTTTCTGTGCTGTATGTGGTTTTGTGTTTTTCTTAGGGTGTTTGTATAAATATAGTCTTCTATTAAATTGTTATACAATGGACAGTGTGTAAACAGTACAAAGGAATGGAAAAATGGGTTACTCATCAAAAAAAGTAACTTGTAATTATGTATCTGTAGAATTAGCATCTATGTTTTGGAAGAATATCAGTTTTGTACAAATAGCAAACATGAAACTGCATGCAATGCTGTCTGAAGAAGTTCTTAGCATACAAATCCATAGTGTAATGGATACAGACACTGAGAGCAGATGGTGTGCCAACCAAAGAGAAGTAAAGCAAGTGAAGAAAAAAACACTACAACAGAATTCTATTTTGTAGCCTAAGAGGGAAATTTAACAGTCTATATGGAACTTAAAATAAACGTCTTCCCACAGCTCTACTCTCTTCTCTAGTGTCAAACAATCCATTCTTTAGATTTTTCCTTTCAAAGTCAGCAAAAATGATTTTTAAAATCTCTTTGTCTCAAGGTTAAAAAAAAAAAAAAAAAGCTTTGTACTTTTACTTTCCTTAGTCTCAGACAGAATCAAGGTCAAGTCACTTTCCTGAAAGTTAAAATAAAAAATAACTTGACCCAGCTGCATCCATCTGCATCCTGTAAGAAAGTCCTTTACTGTTTCTAATGACTGCTTTTTTTTTTTAGACCCTCAGCCACTCAGAAGTGAGTAGTCTCTAAGATCTTATTTCCCTTATTAATAGTTCATATTTAATAGCATATTGATGTGCCTCTGCTTCCTAACCTTTTTTTTTTCTTTTTTAATTAGGAATTTTTGATATCACATATGAGATTATCTTTTTAATTCTAAAGCAGAATAAGTTCAAATTGAATCAAAGATCAATATGATTCATCTTATAAAATCACTATTATGAAAGCTATGACAGCCCATAATGTATTTTTCTGGAAAAGTGTTCTTATTTTTCCCTTGATGCCCTAACATTTTTCAAAGTGTAGATGAATCTGTGTAATACAGATTTGCAGAGAAAACAAGCAGTGTTTGAATTAAGTTAAATGTAATATTGATTAAGAAGCACATGTGAGTGGAAAGTTTGATTTTCCAATACTTACCCAAAGGAGCAAAGATAAAACTACTTAATCAAGACCTTTTCCAGTTATAGATGATTCTAAGCATCCTGAGAATGTAAATTACAAACTACTCTATTAGCTAATAATTCCAGAAGATATTTACTGCATTTATGCACCGGTCACTAGAGAAAATAAAAAAACTTCAGCTCTCCTACCTAGATAGAGAACCAACATAAAATCCTGGGTGGTTTTTTTTTTTTCAGATGTCTGAAACTTGCATATATATTTTGCGGCTAAACATAGTCTTCAGAAAAGCTATTAACTGTAGGTGGTGTGTAGGGTTGTGGAATGCTATGATGACTTAGGATGTTGCCATCCTTCCTATGTCAGGCAAATAAAAAATGTGAGTACTATGTAATCTTCAGAGAAACTAAGGTTGTTTAACTTAACTATCTGGTGAAGACAGTTGAACTGAACTGAAATTACCTGGTTTCACCTGAGGAGACAACATCTACCCATGTTATTACAAATTTTTTCCTACTACTTCTTTTTTGGACGATTCTTAGCAAATAAAAATAATGTTTAATTTGGATTACCACATAAAATGCAAATAATTTTTACAGCAAATGTGAACTGTTCTCCTAAGTAACATTTGTTAAATTAGTCTTCATTGTAAATTTTCATAATACAATTTCTGTGTTTTCTGAAAAAGTAATAGTTACTAAGAAAATGCATAAATAGCAGTCATCAACTTAACTTTTCCCTTAACAACATGAAATCTGAATTTTTTTTTAATTGCTGAATTTTGTTTTTTTTTCAGACTATTGTCTCACATAGTTATGGTTAAAAAACAAATTAAACGATTTAGAACTCTATAAAGGTAAGTGAAAATTGTCTTTCTCCAAATAAAATATTTGGATTCTTTAGCTCCTTAGAGAATCCTTAAGCTTGTTAATATCATTTAAATGAAGAATTTTTAGGTATGGGTATCTTAGCTCATTTTACAAAATGTGCTTCGTCTTTAAGTCACTATGGCTTTCATTGCTTCAATAAAAACAGACAGCACTGACCTCAGCTTGGCAGTGGATGAAGTTATTCTTGGCTTTTTGCTTAGAGACAATCTACACTGCATCACAAAAATCAAACTAACATTTATATGATCATGCTGAACTGACCTAAACCTTGTATCTTCATTAATGGAAAGTATCACAGACAATACAGCATAGCTGTATTTTTATAAAAAAACCACAACAAACAACACCCCCCACAAAAAAAACCCCAAAACAAACCCCCAAGCAAACAAAAAAAACCCCAAACAAACCTTTGTTTTAGTATAAATGGGATGTGTAATAAAAAAACTAACCCTTTTTTTTTTTTTTAACCTAAATCCTAGAGGGTAGATCAAAAGAATTTCTGCTACCTTGATGTGAGCTTATAATTCCTAAATTTATCCATATGCTAATTTCATGGTTCTGTTTCCATTCCTTGTTGGTCAGAGTAGGAGTACAGAAATGACAGTAACAGGATTTTGAACTAGGTTCTAAGCAGATCACTGAATTTGCCTCCTATATATTCCACTTCTGACATTTTTTTTTTTATAATCTCAGATTTACTTTAAATCCTCTTAAATTACTGAAGTAAATAAAGAACATTTGCCAGATTTCCCACTTGAAATTATTAATAGAAATTACATAGCTAACAAACCATAGCTGTAGGATTGACTGATAATGGTTGATTGTTCTTTAGAACGTACTTTTTTCTCTGTGTAAGATGTTTTCTGAAACAGATCTAGCTGCACTGTTTCTATACAGATGAGTGTTGTCCTGCTGAGATTAATCTTTAAGCTATAGCAGAAGAAATGTACTGGTCATACACAAAATTGCAATTTTTGGCACTATATAGGATTTATAGTAAGATTTTGGGTTCAGATTATTATTAATGGTAGAATTATTATAATGGTGGAATAACAACAAGGTTGTCCAAACAAAGAGGGAGTCCAAGCAGCTAGGGACCAGCTGAAGAAAGCTAAAACCCAGATAGGATTAAATCTGACCAGGGATATCAAAGGTAATAGGAAAATTTTCTACAAATACATCAGTGATAAAGGCAGACTAGGAAAAAAATGTCGGCACCCCAGAAGAAAATGGTAGATGTGGTTATGCTGCATAAAGAGAAAGCTGAGGTACTCAAGGACTTTTTTTCTTCTGTCTTCACAAGCATCTACTCAAGTTGGGTGATGAGACACTGCAACAGGTTGCCCAGGGAATTTGTGGCTGTCCCCTCCCTTGAAGGGTTCAAGGCCAAGTTGGATGTGGCTTTGAGAAACCTGATATAGTGGGAGGTTTCCCTGCCTATGCTGTGGGGGGGGTTTGAACTACCTGATTTTATCATCCCTTCCAACCCAAACCATTCTATTATTCTATCAAGTTGCAGAGGGCAAAGACAGTGACTGGGAGAATAAAGACATGTCCCCTATAGGAGAAGAGTAGGTTCAAGACCATTTAAAGAACCTGAAAGTACACAGGTCCATGGGACCTGACAAGAATCACCCGTGACTCCTGAGGGAACTGGTGGATGAAGATGCAAAGACACTTTCTCTGATGTTTGAAAAGTTGTGTCAGTCTGATGAAATTCCCACTCACTAGGAAAGGGGAAATATAGCTCCCTTTCCAAGAAGGGAAAATAAGAAAATCTGGGGTAAAAAAGGCCAGTCAGTCTCACCTCTGTGCCTGGGAAGATTATGGAGTAGATCTTCCTGAAAATTCTGCTAAATCATATGGAAATTATGGATATGATTTGTGACAATAAATATGGCTTCACTAAGGGCAAACCGGGCAAACCATGCCTGACAACTTTATCGGCCTGATACAGTGAGGTCACAGCATCAATGGACAAGGGGAGAGCAATTGACATCACTGCCCCATGTGACAATCCTTGTCTTTAATTGGAAAGATATGCGTTCAATGGATGAACCACTCACTGGATAATGAATTGACTGAATACAAAAAATAGTGGTCAATGGCTTGATGTCCAAATGGAGACCAGTGATGAGCTGAGTTCCTCAAAGGTTTGTACTGGGTCCAGTGTTGTTTAACATCTTTGTAGGAGACATGGATGAGTGCACCCTCAGCAAGTTAGCTGATGACACCAAGCTGTGTGGTGCAGCTGACTCTCTGGAGGGAAGGGATGCCATAGACAGGGACCTTGACAGACTTGACATGTGAGGCCATGCAAACTGTATGAACTTCATATAGTTCAAAAAGGCCAATTGCAAGGTCCTGTGCATGCATTGGAACAATCCAAGGCACAGTTGCAGCCTGGGCAGAGAATGGATTGAAAAATGTCCCACCAAGAATGACTTTGATATGATGAGTCAGCAACATGCTTCTTTGCTTTTGTGAGAGCATGCCTGGAGTACTGTGTCCAGTTCTGAAGCCTCTAACTTATGAAGGACATGGAATAGTTGGAGTGAGTCCTGAGGAAGGTCACAAAAACTCCTATGTCTCCTGTGAAGACAAGGTGGGAGTTTAGGTCATTCAAATTGGAGAAGAGAAGGCTCCAGGGAGACCTTATAGCAGTCTTTCAGTACTTTAAAGGGGCCTATGGGAAAGCTGTGGAGGGACTTTTTACAAGGATGTGTAGTGGTGGGAAACGGGGTAATGGTTTTAAGTAGGAAGAGGTTAGATTTAAGTTAGACACTTGAAAGAAATTCTTTACTGTCAGGGTGTGAGGCACTGGAATAGGTTGCCCAGGAAGGTTATGTATGCCTCATCCCTAGAGGCACTCAAGACCAGGCTGGATCGAGTTTTGAACCACCTGCTATAGTGGGAGGTCCTCCTGCCCCTGCCAGGGGTTTGAAATTAATGGTCTTCAACCCAAACCATTCTATGTTTAATCTCTCTTTCTGAGCCCTTCAGTTAAGCAAAAAAATACCTATGCTGCATTCTCAGAAATATCTAATAGAATTATTACAGAAGAATTTCTGGATTTTTCAATTTGTGAAACACTATGTGCTGTAAGGTTATTTTAAGAGTGTGAGCAACTATCTTAAAGACTTAGCATTTCAGTCCCAATGTAGTATTTATAATACCTGCAGGATAATCATCAGCCTGGTCAAGCTTTATAGATGCTGGGAGTTGAAGCACAATGTAGTGTGTCTTTTATTCATGATGAGTCTCTCTACGGCTTTTATATCAATGAACAAAGGAAAACAGGTGCATATATAGCCTTAATTTATACTGTTGCAGTCTGTAGTCTTGCAGTCAATAAAGCAGTATTTCTCTATGTTACCAGTTACAGCATTAGAGGTTTACTGAGCCTGATACTCACAGAATTAATATCCCTTATTTTTTTTTTTCCCTTCTCATTATCTCTTTGATTTGGGAATTGGAAAGATTTTTGTAAATTGCATCTTTTATCATTCAACATGCTATAATCACCTCTACTTCTCAATATCTACTAATCTACTGACTTAGAATGTGACTCGCATTACAATATCCATTATCTTGTGAATTTTAAAAGACAAAGTTTCGAATTTATCATTATATGTGTGTATGAGAGAATCATAAAGTAGTTTTGATTGGAAGGCACCTTTGGAAATCATCCATCAGCAGTTAGTTCATTCTAACTTCTCAGAGATGAGCCAGTTTTGATCAGGTTGTTTAAGGACCATGCACACATAACTGTTTATATGTAAAGGGTCATTTGTTCCAAGAATTAGATGCATTTTCAGTGTCCATGCAACCTGACCATGCATAAATCCTCCTACAAAATGGTGAGTGAGGCACTTGCTCTCCACCATAACACAGTACTGCAAGCTCTTTCTAGAGATCAGACAGCTCAGAAAGGACTCACAATCTTTGATCAGTAAGTTGCATTTTCCTGTCCTCTGTGCATGAGAAAAGAAACTGCAACCATGGTGCTGTTTCCAGGCACATCAAGGACAAGAGGCTTATCAGGAGCAGTCAACACGGCTTTACTAGGGGGAAGTCATGTCTGACCAACCCGATAGACTTCTATGAGGATGTAAGTAGGTGGATGGATGATGGCAGAGCAGTAGACATAGTCTATCTTGGTTTTAGTAAGGCATTTGACACCATCTACCACAACATCCTTGGAGCTAAACTGAAGAAGTGTGGCCGGGATGCTTGGGCAGTGAGGTGGATCAGGAGCTGGCTGAAGGACAGAAGCCAGGGAGTTGTAGTCAATGGGATGGAGTCTTGTTGGAAGTCTGTTTCTAGTGGAGTCTCTCAAGGGTCAGTACTGGGGCCAGTACTATTCAATATATTTATTGATGACCTGGATGAGGGAAGAGTGTACTATGAGCAAGTTTGCTGATGACACAAAACTGGGTGGAGTGGCTGACACCCCAGAAGGCTGTGCTGCCATTCAGAGGGACCTGGACAGACTGAGAGTTGGGCTGGAAGAAGTTTAATGTATTACAACAAGGGCAAGTGTAAAGTCTTGCATCTGGGAAAGAACAACCCCAGGTACTGGTATAGGTTGGGGATGGAGCTGTTGGAGAGCAGAATAGGGGAAAGGGACCTGGGGGTGCTGGTGGATGGAAGGATGACCATGAGCCAACAGTGTGCCCTTGTGACTAAGAAGGCCAATGGCATCCTGGGGTGCATTAGAAGGGGGGTGGCTAGTAGGTCAAGAGAGGTTCTCCTCCCCCTCTACTCTGCCCTGGTGAGGCCACATCTGGAATATTGTGTCCAGTTCTGGGCCCCTCTGTTCAAGAAGGAAGAGGAGGAACTGCTTGAAAGAATCCATCTCAGAGAAACTAAGATGATGAAGGGAGTGGAACATCTCCCTTATGAGGAAAGGCTGAGGGAGCTGGTGACCTCATCAATGTTTATAAATACATTAAGGGTGAGTGCCAGGAGGACTCAAACTTTTCTCAGGGGTGACTAAAAATAGGACAAGAGGCAATGGTTATAAACTGGAGCAAAGACAGTTCCATATAAATATTAGGAAGAATTTTTTCACTGTGAGGGTGACAGGGTACTGGAACAGGCTGCCCAGGGAGGTTGTGGAGTCTCCTTCCTTGGAGACATTCAAAGCCCACCTGGATGTGTTCCTGTGTGATCTGCTATAGGTGGCCCTGCTTTGGGAGGGGGGGGGTTGTACTGATGATCTTTTGAGGTCCCTTCCAACCCCTAGCTTTCTATGATTTTATGAATTCTATGATAAGGTGCAGGAGCATATTCAAAGGATGAAAATGGAGATGATTTCTGAAGGAAAAAATAAAATATAAAAGCTACCATAACTCTTAACCTCAGCTGGGTGCTTAACCTTTTGCTCAGGCTACTCTCTTAAGTGGCAGGTAAGACATTGGGGAGCAGTAAGTGATACTGTATATCACAGTGACATTAATGACCAAATGAGGAGGAGATAGTAAGACAGCAGTTTGTTTTTTTTAATCACTTGGTACTTGACAGTAATAGTTTCTCCTTTCCTCTCGGCTTGAGACCATTCTTCCCACCAACCTTTATACTTGCACCAAACATTTGAAACCTTTCTGAACAGTTTATTCTTTCCTTTGTATTTATGTGTTATACAAAACTAGGGACTCAGATGTACTTTTTAATTAGTATATGAGCTCACATAATTTTTTGGTACTTGGATATGTGGCAGTGAGAAGTATCAAATCTTTATTCTTGCATTCTCTATGTTTACTTACTTGCATTCTTACTTGCATTTATTTAAAATGTTTATTTTAAAATGTTTATTTTAAATAGTTAAATCAACACTTGTTTTCCTCACTACTGAAATAATTGTGTAAAGAGTATCTAGTAGAATGTTTTATGCATGTACATTGCTACAAGCTGAGAAGGAAGTTTGATTCAACAGCACCAAGCTGTTTATTGGGAAAGAACACATCTGTATCATATGAATTCTCTGTTGAGAAGCTAGTTGACAGCTCTTTGTGGGACATTATGCATGAGGGAAAATTTGATAACCATTCTTGTGTATTAAAAGGAAATGAAATCTCCAGCAGCTTTTCATGAGCAGGAGGCTTAAAATATTCCAGTTGCATTAGTTACTGAGACTGGATTAAAGAAAATTCTTAGAAGTTCACTTGTATTCATTTTTTATGCAATTTCTACTGAGTAGGTACATCCATATGGAAGGGGTTTTCTTCGAGTAACTAGTTTCTGTTTAGAAAGACAAAGCCAGCAGGGACTTTAGCCATCCGTAAGAAAGTCAAAACTAGAAATAGAAAAGTTGTTCTTGCCAGCTATGGCCTTGTCTCAATTTGCGGTCAGTGAACCAAAAACCCAGAGAACAGAATTTCTTTGAACTGCTCCCCTCCACGCTTTGAGGGGGAGATAAGAGGAGAATAAGGAAGACTGACTAAAAGGTTGGAACTTAAAACTAGAACAGGTTTAATAGAATTGGGAAGAGATCGTAACATGTGGGATAAAATGGTCCAGAAGTCCCTCATGGAAGAGATGACTCTGGATTCAGATCTGTTCTCATTAGGTCTGGGATTTGGCAATAGGCATACACACAAGGCTATTGTTAAGTGGATCAGGGACAAGTTATTATACTATAAATAGTGATTACCTCATCCAAACACAGACGTACAGACTGTCCTCCTGGCTTTTGTAGGCTATGGTAGAAATACTGACCCTGCTCTGTTCTGCCCACTAGGATCCCTCAGTGTATCAAACACCTTCTATCTAGGTATTATTATGGAATACATATATCCTTATATTATTATTATATACAATATCATATTTATTGTAATTATCTTTATTATTATTCATATTATTGATTCCATCATATTATCCTATGCCACCTCAGACCGTAACAGATATGAATGAAATATACATGACATATGGAAATCAAGCCAGCTAAGAAGATATATTTTTTTCTTTGGCTTTTCTTTTTTTCGTATCTATTTTCCTCCTAACTAGAGTCCAAACTTACACAGCGAAGGCAATTTTTTTCTTATTTTACTTACTTTTTGACTGGTATAAAGAGAGATTTCAAGATAATCTTCCAAATTCTTAATATCCTAGAGAATGCAAGGAATTTAAAAATTGATGGATTGCTCTTGAAGTCTTTTATGTCATCTGAAATGTAAGGAACTTGCTAGATATTGAGCAGTTTCTCTTATAAGAGCAGACTGCATTAGTAACAACTTTCTAGTTTAAAGCTAATATCAAGTCACAGAGAGACATGATAATGTGAAAGTATTAGAAAAGTATATACAACAAGTGAGATGGTTATGAATCTGAGCCTGGGGGTTCATCTTAATGACAGTAATAAACTTGTCCTGTCTTAGACTTCGCAAGTTGTTATGCTTAGCAGGTCTACAGTTCTGTAAATATCACAGGAATGATTTTTCCAAGATGCACTGTCTTAGTCTCCTTGTACCTTAAACAAGAATCACACATTAATTTTTGTCTTTTGAGTTTCAACTTCTATGTTTAATTCAAATCTTTCTCCACCTAGATATCTATATATTTACATCTACATGCATACAAACTCCCTTGAATACTGTGATTTTTGTATGTGCTATTATTTACATTACTCTTTTCCCTACAATGATGTTACATAACAGATTTTTTGTTTTATTTTTAAATTTTCTCTATAAATAAAATCCATCACTTTGAAGTAATATTGAAGTAAACATCATTTTTTATGTCTGAAGAAAAATATCTAGATAATTGTTCAAGCTTTTTATACTTTCATTATGGTAAGATTATAGAACAATTAATACTGATGGAGACAGAAAAGAGGAATTTGTTCAGGAGTTTAAGTAGTTTAATTGAGAATTTAAAAAAATAGCTGCTTTTCATGCCAATATAAGAATTATAGGAAAGCAATTAGAGTTAGACATTTAATTAGAAAATACACTCAAATTTGGTCATGCTGAGCCCAAGTATGGTGGTTACAAAGTGTGATTGGTCAGAAAGTGTAGCTCTCTTCCACTTATTTAGTGGCAATATAAGGCCCAAGGAATAAGCTTTCAGTAGAAGAAATATGGATGAACACTAGGGAAGAAATTATAATGTTCACTTAGGGAACATAATTTTGTAAAATGAAATCAAGGTTTTACTTAAAAGGAAGAGAACAAGAAGCAATTAAAAAAAAAAGAAAAAAGAAAAAAAATATATTGTTTTACAAGGGGTATCATAGAAGTGATGATATAATTTCTGTCTGAAGGATCAATCATGTCCTTGTGAAAGGACAGGTAATATAGGACAAAAATGTGGAAGACAAAAAGTGAGGAAGTGGATATAGGTTAGTAGTCATCCATTTTCAAGAGACCAGTAGTAGGAGTTGTAAAGAAGGCTAGAAAGTGAATTACAATCAGGTAAGAATGCCTTTATAGAAATAGGGAGAAAGATCAACGACTGCAGCTGGAGAAGCTAAGGAGCAGTAAAGATTAATGAGAAAATGAAAGTGAGGTGTAGAGCAAAGAAAGGTCAGGAAACATGAGCGGATGAGGCCAACTTGAATTAGAATTGAAGTAGGTCAGTGAATTAAAATTAATTTACATATACTTGTTTTGATCATCTTTAAAGGAACTCATAATTCAGTATGACAAAGCAGGACTGCACACCTGAAAAAAATCCCACACTCTGTATTCCTTCAGAAAAAGTCTTTCAGGTATGAAATAGGAGAACAAAGATTATCACACTGCAATAACTATTCTGAATAGTGTCTTTCTCTGTTTTCCTCTGTAGCTTGTGAGGCATTGTGAGGGATGATGCAGTTGCTGTTTGTGGTATAAAGAAATTCAGAGAGAGGTTTTCTCTTTACATATGTACTTCTTAAATTAAAAACTGTAGTAGATGTTGAATCTAAGAAAGATGTGATCTTTCTTAGTTCTCTCCTCTCCTCTCCTTTCTGATATTTTGGAAGAAGGTGAGGTTTTGTGGTAGGTGAACTCTGTGACAAAGCCAAATTATTACAACAATCAGGCAGACATTATCTGATACATACTGGTAGGATGCTGGGTACAGCAATTTCCTAAGCCTAAATCCACACAACATAGCCATCACTTGCACTGTATTGCCACATGTGAAGGGTAACCTGCCAAAAATTATGTACAATTTATCCAACATTTGGGTAAGTTATACCACTAGCTTTATTTATTTATTTATTTATTTAAAAATAAATAAACAGCAAGTGAAAATTGACCAGAGCTCATGAAAACAAGTAAAAAATTCCCTTAATTAATTCTTAAAATGATTCATAAAAGTATAATTTTTCACACTGATATTAAGGTCAAGATGTCCTCACAACAACAGATCAGTGACAAGTGATGAGCCTTCCTACATCATGCTGTTTCAACAGAATCCATGATAGCACTAGCTGCTATAAGTTACTTACCTTTTGCATAAAGGCTCTGTGGACATCTAAAGCACTTTGAATATGGGCAGAAAACAGTGATATACACCCATACCTGTCTCCATTATATGATTTGATCTAAATGGAGGGAACTTATCTGATGGCACATGATCAGGTTATATACTGAAGAGAGAGATACCAGGCTACAAAGGGTAATGCAGACAAACACAAAATTAGAATAATGGATGCAACATTTATTATGGAGTTATACTGGCTTATCCCTCCAAACCATGACTTTACCTTTTGCTACCATTTTTCTTCCTGCCTCATCTTTTAAGCAGAAAATTTCTTCTTATTCCCTCTCCCCAATTACACATGAAATATTTTGGAGTGTTACTGAGTTTCACTGTACAAACACAATACATGTATTAGTAAATCATGTCAAACACATGGCACAGATGATGAGGATAATGATGGTAAAATTGACATGAAACACTGGGGGTAGGATTCAGTCTGTTTTCTCTGCTCCAAAATATTCCTTGAATTATTTGTCTCATGCTGCAATTTGGAGAACCAAAATCAAAGATGTTAGTGACTAACTGAATCTCTCTGTGTGTCTTGTTAGTATATATGTCTGTAAAATAATAGAAAAAATATTCTAAACAGATGACTTATTCTCCCATTTACCTTCTATCTGGTTTCTAATTGCTTCAGCCCTCTAGTGCTGTGATATTCACTTTAGAATTTTATAAAATATTTTTATATGAAAGAAATAGAAAAGTGAGTGCCTGAAAGAACCTGATAATTAGTATGACTTGGGAGATAAAGATATTAAATATTTTAAAAACTAAAATACATTCTTGTATGGTCTAAGGTTACACAATAGCAATGCATGAGTTTGTCATCTCTGGAAAAAGCCTGCTTTTAAATCTGACATTATAAATCACTCATGAAATCATGGTATCACTTAGATTGATGGAATGACTTAAGTTTCTAATAATTTGCTGGTTGGCTCAACATGTGACAAAATGCAACATATTTTTCAGGCAATCTTGGAGACGCTAAGTAGCAGAATGGATGTGACTGTTGCAAATTAAGATGTATTCAAAACGTGAGTTAATATTCACGTGTCAAACAGGATATGCTTTGTTGTAATGGTTTAAATCCAAATTAAATCCTTCCTGAGGAAAGGTTTCTTAATTTTGTCCAATGTTAAAGGTAGTATAGGTTAAATTCAGAGAGCTACTTCCCACTTTTATACAAAGTGTTGTGGGAATCTGTTATTTCATCTGATTTATTCTCAGCTCAACCCAGATGTACAAGAGCTATCAAATGTTCTGTAGAAACAATTCCTCTCTAGCTCGATTAGAATTACATCAACATTAGGGCATCTCCAATACTAGAACTAATACAGAGGGACTAAAATTCACTTTCATCAAAAAATGAAAATGGGTGCTTTGAGTTTCCTCATCAATTTTGTTACTCTCTTACAGTCCTTTATCTTAATTAGTTCTCTTTAAGAGGAGATTCATGAACCCTTTCTTTTTTCAATGACTTCTGCATTTCAACAACATTGCAGCTAAATGCCTATTAAACTGGTCAGGAGTGTTGTAGCTGTAATGTATTATATACCTGTAGCATATTATTTCTGATGATGTTTATGATTTCCAAACTTTTACTTCAAAATTTCCTTATTTTTGCAATTCAATGGTGTAATTATTTGGAAAGCAAGTTTCTTTCTATGTCATCCCCTTTTTCTATGAACTAATAAAATTTGAGTAATGTTAAATTCTTTTTCCTAATGAAGCAGCTATGTCTGAGAGCATGGAGACATAGACATGAGGCAGAAAATTGTTATCATTTGACATGTCCAGCCCTGTCAAGATTTGCACAATTGCAGCGTGGGATTAAGTACTTTATGTTTAAATTCACTCAAATTCATTAGTAAATTCAACAGAAAAATACTTTTCCCCTTTAAAAAAAATTATTTCGTTTCATTGTTTTCAGAATTGAATGCTTAAACTTATAATCAGAAACGCTATTAATTGGTGAGTCCTGAATTGTTTCTATTGTTTGTTTGTTTTTTTGTTTTTTCTTTTCTTCTCTTTCTTCGAAGCAATTATTGAGAGTCAACACATTTGGATAAGAATGTCATGGTTTGAAGATATTAAAACATTTTTCTCTTAGATGTTGTTCATTCCCTAGTAAGAGTGCTCTTTCAAATGAAAGAGTTTCCTGATAACCCTGAAATATTCTTGCTTTTCAAATGATGAGGTTTTCTGTAAAACTACAAAGATAATTAATTTGCTATTTTTATACAAGGTTTCTTCCATTTTTTGTGGATGGATTTATGTCAAGTTTCTCAAGAATATTAGGCTTCAAAAAGTAAACCATGTATCAAAAATGTTTCACACAGCTTTTACCTAATATTACTGCATTGAAATCAGAGCAGTTTATTAGGGATTAATTTCTAGATAAATCTAGTTAGAACAAACAAAACTCCAAGTAAGAGTTAAACTGCTGCAGTTGAATAGAACTTGGTCATCTGTGCTACTGCATCTTGTTTTAGCTGAATGTTTTCCACATTTGTCTTTGTGGTCTTTATGTTAATGTGAATTTTTTTTTCTGTTAAGGGATTCTGTTCAGAGCTTTCAGAAAGAAGTTCTAGAAGTTTTCTAGAAGTTCTCTAGGAACTTGATGGGTATTAAATCTCAGCTTCAGGTTTTTTTCTCTCAGGTCCTTAATATACGTTTATCAGTAATGGTTTTTTTTTACTAATACTTCATTATAATTTACTCTTGAGATGATCTGGACTACCCTCAGAACTGCATACAACAGAATAATCTGCTATATCTCTCAAGGCTCATTGGTCTCTGTTGTCTGGTTCTAGTTTATGTGGTTTTGCTTTTATAGGACACGGTGCTTACAAGAATAGCAGCATTATTAAACTCAAAAGTTCTGATTGCCGTGTAAAATCTCACCTTTTGGGATTATGCTGATGACTGAAAAAAATGACCCTGGGTTTCTATTTAAAAAAAAAAAAAAAAGGAAAAAAGTTCCCTTTTCCCCATTTATATAGGCTTTGGCAAAGTAGGTCAATGAAACATATTCAGTAATTCATAACTCTTTAGAGATTTTCACATTATAAATTTATTTGAAAAGAAGGTAGATTTAAAATGATCAGTGCATCCTGTAATATCAGTGATACTAAGAAGGAGGAAATAATTGAAATAATTTTAGAAGTGGTATTTTCAGTCTTCCTATTGCTGACATTCTTAGAAACACAGAGATGTCTTTTAGAAGCGGCTTACTTTCTGTGGCTTTCTGTAGTGCCTGTGAAAATATAATGCCATCATAACAAAATCACAGATAGCAGTGACAACTTGCAATCCATAAGTGCTTATACCACTACCTTTTGGCCTTTACAGCATACCTGCCAAGTCTGTGGAATGCGGTGTGAGGAATGAGTATTCAAGACAGCTATGTTAGAATTTGGGGGCTTAGGTAATCCAAGTAATACCTGTACTATTCTGTCAGTAACAAGCAGCTTCTTATCGCTGACAATTAATGGTGGAAAAAAAAGCTCAGAGTTACAAAACAGGGTGCTGAGGCACCTCACACAACCAATAATATTAGGAGGGTTGGACCAGATGATCCTAGAGGTCCCTTCCAACCTGACATTCTATGATTCTGTGACACAAGGAATCCAGAAAAGCTTCTCCGCTGACATTTGCACTCCTAGGTGATCAGTAGACAATAGAACATAGAATCATAGAATCACAGAATCGACTGGGCTGGAAGGGACCTCAGAGATCATCAAGTCCAACCCTTGATCCACTACTGCTGCAGTTACTAGATCATGGTAAATAATTTGTCAAGAATGAATTGTGAGGCTCAGCTCAGCACAAACTTCAGGTTTTAAAAAGTACAAATGATTTTTCTCTCTGAATAAGGCCTGATCCCTTCAGGTTGTGAATGAGATTACCCGGAGAACAGTACCAGTGTTTGCAGTGTAACAGCCTATACTCATTCTGTCTGAGTGACTGGAAACTGGCACTTGGAGCTAGGGGAGTAAAGATAATCAGAAAGTTATGGTTCTGACAATAAATGCATTTTCCCTTTGATTACCTTTTCTTTTGGGAGAGGGTAAATTACCACACCTTTAAGCTTGCTAAATGTCATCATCAGAACTATCTAGCTTTTATCAAAGGTGCAAAAGTACAATGAGGAGTAACTTTTAATGCTCTGCACTCTGGTTTTTTTCTTTTATTACCATGTCGCAGGAATAATTCCATTTTTTCCACATCCAAATAATTCTGGCTCAGTCCATTTTCATACTCTTGTTCCCCTAATTTATTAGCCTATATCCCCTATATTCCTTTTTTTCTTCTTTCCTCTTTCCTCCATACACCAAGTGACTAACCACTGTGAAGGAAGAATAAACTTTAAGAAACATCTATTCTAGGCAAAATAAGTTTAGTAATCCTACTAAGTAATGCAGTGTGCTTTGCCTGTTTTGTAACAAAAAAGCTGTTCTTTTACCTTTTTGTATTATCAGTAAGTCTAAGGAACTGTTTTGATATTTCTTCCATGAAAAAAAAGAACCTCTTTCTGTATACATTACTGGATGTTTGACATTTTGAAAACAACTTTTACAAATGTTAAGATATTCAAGCATAGTACTATTGAAAAAACTAAAGCTGTATAACAGAGAAATGGAAGTGTGCGATTTGTTCCTGCCTAGCTGGTTAGTAGATGCTACAACATGGGATTAAGAGCTGGAATCTCATGACACAGGTAAATATTCCCTGAAAGCTGTGGGCTATGTACACGGTTGTTCAGTATTGACTCATAACACAATAGTCATGACTTCAGAGAGAGCGCAGTACAATTCAGACTCAGAAATTCCTCAATAGCTTTTCACTTTCTTTTGGCTTTAACAAGAGAGAAGAATATTTTACAGGATACCTGTCTCTCATCCTATCCAAAGAAATGATAATGGGAGATATGTTATGCATATAAAATTGTTTTCCGTGTCTCAGTGGTGATTTAGAAAGTGCATAATACTCTATACTTGGAGGCCAGATTTGTAGGTCATTAACAGAAGCTAACTCACAATTTGCTAACATCTGATTCACCAGGATCCTGTGCACACTGCTAGGTGGACAGTGACATATTTTCTGTTTGTGAAATCAACCAAGTAATATCAAGACTACTGGTACTGTAGAACACATTAGCATTAAATTATGTGGCACGACTTCCTGATTTATGCAGTGAACCTGCTAGAGAATTATATGACAATGTAAATTGCTTCCAAGATAATTCAGTATACTTTAGCTCGTTGACATATTTTTGAAAAGTGAACAGTAAAATGAGACTATAAAACTGTATGATATTATTTGTGTAATAGCAGACCGAGAAAGCATTAGGATTGCAGGAAGGACAATCTTTTGAAACAACTTGCTAGCTGACAATAAGACATGGCTATAGCAAGATAAAATGAGATGAAGCAAGAAGAGTTTGAGATTAGTTGGATGACAGCAAGTGCTTGAAAGGAAGGGGTCCATGTTCCCAGAGGGGGCAGGATTTCCCTGTACCCAATCTCATGTTACAGCAAGCACCCTAAAATACATAGGGGCTGTTTTGTGTGAATGGCTGCACCAAATGTAATTCTCTTCCTACAAGTGTTCAAGAAAGACATAAAAAAGGCAAAATAGAAGGAATAATAGAGGGAATACAGTAGGGAAGTTGACAGTGTAGATGGGCGAAAAAAGTTACTGGCTTTGTGATGTAATTAAAATTTTGTATCTAAGAAAAAATGAAGTCACTGTGCAAATACTATAAAAATTACATTATATCTTTATGTTTATTTTAAGAACATATGTATAGCTTTCTTCCAATTAGAGAAAGGAAAATAAAACTGCAGGAGTGTATTGTTATTAATCTATGACTAATAAATTTGAAAATATATTTCAGTGGTAACAATTTTTTCAGTATACCTTCATAATTAATCTCAAATTTAAAATTGGTTTTGGTTTTTTTTCAGAATTTAAGATAAGATAAGCAGTTTAGTTACTTCTGTGTCAAGCATGTCCTCGGATACACACTTACAACGAGTATTTGTAGATATTGGATTTAATTAACACCATTACCAAGCTTAATAAGAAATTTAAAATAATTCTGATTCAAAATCAAATAGAATCAAAGCACCATATAAGGTGTTCTTACTATTAATATTGATAGATAAAGGAATTAGAATGGAAAGAGCAAGAAAGTGGCATCTTTAAGCAGATAATGGATAGTGTTAGAAAAGCTGAGCTGTTAAAACACCTGAGTGACAAAGCTGCCTCCTCAGCTAAGCACACAAATAAATTATTAAAGAAGTACTGGAATTTGTTATCACTATTTTCTCTCACAATTTCAAAAAAATTCAGTTATATCCATGCTGCTTTAAAAACCCATTTAGCATTACTTTTATGAAAGAAACCTCCAGGCCTTCTATAAATAAAACAAGCATCTCAAAATCTGCTAATGCAGCACTGCCTCAGTAGATCCTATTACTTACAGCAGTATTAAGCAAAAAGAAAATGCTATTAAGGTTATGAAATATAAGTTTTCTTTATATAAAAAACTGATAAGATAGTTAAACCTAGCAAGTTCGTCAGTTTGCACTGGCAGAGACTTAATACTCTTGCAGAAGCCTGGCTGAGGGTTGCTGAAATGTGCCTAGCATAGTGGACATGTAACCTTCCATGTTCTTATATAACACCCGTTTATGAAATACATCATATATATTTGGTCTAGATGTGTGGCTAAACAGTAAGAGAGGTAAAATTCATCCAAACTCCAGGCAAGCATTGCTATTCTGGTGTTAAGCTTGAATTCAATGGAATGACATTTAGGGCTCCTATGAAAAAGGGTAGAGGTAAGAACACCAAAAAGATACAAAATGTGTACAGAACCCAGAAGTTTTAAACAAAATGTGTAATTGATCTCAAATCTGGTCTTTGCTTTCTCTTTCTTCAGTAAAATCCCAGTAAATAAAATAGCAAATTTTTCCTTCATTCCTATTGTATAAGGTTAATCCTAAACTTAGAAGAGAAGACTAAATGTTGATTTGAATAGTTCATTATAATTAACAGCTGGTGTTCAGCAAAATAGAATAGATATATTAGCAAGAATGTCAGCATTCATTGAAGCACACTATATGAACTCTGAATTGGGAAGCTGATTCAAACATTTTTTTTTTTTTTTCCCAAAAGGAGGTCAACTCAGACTATGAACATATAAAAAACATTTGCCTTATTAGTACCTGTTTTTGCTCTTACAACAGCTTGCAATATTTTTCTACATGATATCAATTTGCAGTGTTTTCATTATCTACAGTGTCAGGCTGAAAAAGAATCAGGAATTTCAACGCATTGTATTTCAAAAGGATAGAAAATGTATTAGCAAGAAATTACTTCCTGTGTGGGGAGACACTAGAACAGGTTGCCCAGAGAAGCTATGGATATCCCATCTCTGGAAGTGTTCAAGACCAGGCTGGATGGAGCTTTGGAAACAGATGGTTTTTCAGATCCTTTTTAACCCAAACCATTCTATGATTAGGTGATTCTATGATAATTTCTAATAAGGTAAAATGCAATGGTTACTCACTTACCAATATTTAGCTGCTTGCATTCTGTAAAGGATGCATAGTTTTCTTTCAAATGTAAGCAAGCAATGCCTTCCTATTTGTTTTCTGAGAAGGATATAACTATGAGGTTTCCTTGTTTCCTTTGAGCTACTATAAATGTTGATGTCTTTAAATATTTTATCTTTATGAGTACCTGATGGAAGAACAAGAAATGATGACACATCCACTGGGGAAATATGTCTAATATCATACTGAAAGGCAATTCCAGCTTTTGTGTGATACAGCAGTCAAATTAAGTGCTATCTACTCTTTTGGAAAAAAAATTCTAGCTGCAAATCTCTAAAGTCAGAAGCTAATTCCTAATTCTGGGAAAGGGGGTTGGTAGACGGTGGGGAACAATTCTTTAACTCTCTGTTGAAGTGTTAAGTCACCAATGACATCTTAATCCAAAGAAAATTATGTCAGGAATAACCCCTATGTGCAAGAGTAAGTTAGCAGATATGTCATTTCTGTTTTGCTTACAGACCTTGCGACCTCCAGTTGATCTTGTTTGCCACTGTTCTAACAGTGAAAGACAGCTTAGAGTCAGGGAATTACAGTATTAAAAATGTGTTTTAACCATATATGACTGTATGGCTGTTTGCTAAACTCTGCTAATAAAGTCTGTTTCCCTGTCCATTGCCTAATAGTAGTGGCAACAGCTTTTTATAGACAGTGTCTCTGGTGATTCATTTCAGTTCACCTTGATTTTGGGCTATTCAGATTCTTGTTTACATATGCTTAATTAGGAGTTCCTGCTGATTTTTAATAAGCACCTTAAAAATTTGAAAGGTTAAAAGGTTGTCACTTTCCTTCCTTGGAAAGAGTCCTTTTTAAAGTCTAATCCAACTGGAGCTTCCAGGGGAGGTGATGAAAGTATAGATTACACATTAGTGATGAGCATTTAGATGTTCTGAGACATGCTGTCCTGGAAATATAACAATACCAAAAATAACACAAATGTGATGAGAATCTCCAAGGCAACATTAAAATCTCAGTGTCTCACAGCTGAATAACTCAGAACCAGGTGTTAATTTCCCTCCATTCCAAGAGACAGCAGTACAAACAACAACACTACAGACCCTGATGTAACATTGTACATATCATACTTAGTGGACTATGAGTTGTATTTTATTTTTATGATCTGTATGGGGAGAGAATGCATTTCATGTTTGACACAGGGAGCCAAAAATGCTTGTAGTCAGTCACCGGTTAAGGTTTATATACTCATGCTCTTTTAATCCTTTGCTGCTAGCTATGTCCTACATACAGTTAATGCTACTTTAAAAAAAATAAAAATATCAGGTTCATTAAAGAGTATAACTAAGTTTTAAAGAAGATGAGGGAGGCTTTCTCTCTTTTTTAAGACCCAATTCCAACATGGATGTTTTGTCTTTATAATTAAACATGTCATAATTTATATAGTTTCTTCCTACATGAAATGAATATATATTTTACAGCAGTATATAAATTAACACATAATGACTGATTTAACTGAAGAAATATTAGTGTGTAGTTTAAATAAAAAAAAATAATTCATGTTCACTAAAAATCAATTTCCAGTTTCTCTCAAACAACAACAAAAATATTTACAGTGGCAACACCATATCAACACAGAGAGAGAAGTTAGATGGTTGATAATATGAGTTACATCTCTAGCTGTTGAAAAGGACAAAAATGAAGCAGGGCTGGATCTAAGAGAACAACTCATTTAATGGAAGTAAATATTTTTTTTCCCCTACAGGTCATTATGGACAGGCGAAAACTTTAAGAACTCTTTGTCTTTAAAAGAATAATATTTACCCACTATGCATTCAGATAAATTACAGAATAGATTGAAAGTTGAAGAGTAGGTCATAAAGCTCTCTGTGTTCCACAGCAGTGAACAATATTCATGGATTTTGCAAATGGACTTATTTATTCAACTCTCTGGAAAGATCAACTCTAAAATTGGGATGAGATTTGTTCCACATAATCCATAGTGGAAGGAGATAATTTAATTGTTTTCCTGTAGAGTCATAACTATGTTTGAGTCATACAATTATGTCCCCTTTGGTAAAGTCTGATAAAGCCTGGGCCATTGGTTTTTTAATGAGAACAAGATAAATCTGGAGCTTTCTCACTGGAAAAAAAGAAAAGGGAATTTAGGAGAAATATACAATGAATTATTTTATATATCTTTGACACTTCTATTTTCTTGGAGCAGCTGAGCATACCAGAGTTCCTTGAAAGATTTCTTTGCGTGTTTTTCAGAAAAGTGTATTTTCACTATCCTCAAGACAGGTAATACACCTTTTGAACACTGTCCTTCATTGTTCCACATTCTATGTCTCTCTCTTTGGTGTGCTGTCATGTAAGGGGAAATAAGAAAAAACGTTTTAAGTGAAAGCTTAAAGATATTATTTTAAGGATTTACTTTATTCTGTAAGGAAAGTACCACTGCATTCGGAAATAAAATATGAAATACTTCAATATTAAAACCTTTTAAAAGAGCATATTTTTATTTTCTTATCAGCAGTAAGTATCTCTGGCAATTAAAAAAAATGAGATAGTTCAATATTACAGCCTTTAATAAGGGCATGTTTTTTTATGATCTGCACAATGAATATTATATGCAGACAGGACAAAACTGATCCAAAGCGGAATCAATATAAAAGTTCTTAATATTTCATTAGGTACTGTACAATTCTTTTGAGCTTTTATGATATTTCACTTGTAAGAGTTCTTTTATAATATTTATTAAGAAGACGCATTTGTCAAAAACCCCTTGATTTGGACAAATATTGATATCACAAAACACTGAATTTTGGGGAGAGTGTGCTAGGTGTATACTTATTGTTGGGGTTTTTTCTTATTAGCTTCAACTTGAATAGCAATTTTTTATTAAATGAGTTTTGTGACAGTTTATTTTTTCTATGATAGAAAGAATGATTTTACATTTCTAAATTCTTCTGGATTTTCTATGATCACTCTTGATGAAGGCTTATGCATTTACAGTGATCATGTTAGAATGACTCATCTAGTATAAATCATATCTATTCATAGAATTATAGAGTGGGTTGGCTTGGAAGAGACACTGAAGATCACCTGGTTCCAGTCCCTGAGCCACAGGAAGGGACATTTCTAGACAAACTAGACCAAGTTGCTCAACACCCCATCCAACCTGGCCTGGAACGCTTCCAAGGATAGGGCCATCCTCAGCTTTGCTGGGCAACATGTTCCATTGTCTCATCACCCTCACAGTCAAGGATTTCTTTCTAATCTAAATCTACTCTCTTCAAGTCTAATGCCATTAACACTTGCCCTATTGCCATGTGCCGTTGAAAAAAGTCCCACCCTGGCTTTACTGTAGGCCCCTTTCAGGTACTAGAAGGCTGCTATTAGGTCTCCCCAGAACCTTCTCCAGGCATAATGACCTCAACTCTCTCAGCCTGTCTTCACAGGAGAGGTGCTTCAACCCTCTCATCATCTTTTTGTCCCTCCTCTGGATTCCTATGCTAGCAGCCCCAGAGCTGAACACAGTACTCCATGCAGAGTCTCACAAGATCAGAGCAGAGAGGGAGAATCCCCTCCTTCCACATGCTGGCCATGCTTCTTCTGATGCAGACCACAACACAGTTTCCAAGTCCACATTGCCAGCTCATGCTGAGCTTCTCACCAGCCAGCACACACGTCTTTTTCCCTTGGGCTGCTATCAATCTTTTCTCTTCCCAGTCCAAATTTATCCTTGGGGTTGCCCTGGCCCAGGTACAGGATCTTGCACTTGGCCTTGTTAAAATTCATACAGTTTGCACAAGCCCACCTCTCAAGCATGTCAAGGTTCATCTGTATGGCTTCCCTTCCCTCCAGAATGTCAAACACACCACACATCTTGGTGTTCTCAGCAAACTTCCTGAGGGTTCACTCATTCTCTTTGTCTGTGTCACTGACAAGGATGTTGAACAGCACCAGTCTCAGTATTGACCCCTAAGGAATGCCACTCATCACTAATCTCCACTTTGGCGTTGATCAATTGACCACTGCTCTTTCATTGCAACTATTTAGCCAATTTCTTACTCACTGAGTGGTCTATCCACCAAGTCTGTACCTCTATTTTGAGGACAAGATTCATAGAATCATGGACTCATAGAATGGCTAGGGTTGGAAGAGACCTTAAAGATCATTTAGTTCCTGCCCCCCTGCATATACAGGAACACCTTCCACTAGATCAGATTGCTCAAGGCCCCATCCAACTTGAACACTTCCAAGAAGGGTTCAGCTATGACCTCCTTGGTACACCTGGGCCAGCATCTCACCACCCTCACAGGAAAGAGGTTTTTTTCTAATGTCCTAAATCTCCCCTCTTCAAGTTTGAAACCATTGCCCCTTGTCCTCTCACTACACACCCATGTAAAAATCCCTACCCCATCTTTCTTGTAGGCCCTCTTCAGATATTGGAATGTTACTATAAGGTCAACTCAGAGCCTCTTCTTCTCTAGGCTGAACAACCCCAACTTCCTCAGCCTCTCTCCATAGAAGAGGTGCCCCATCCCTCTGATCATTTTAATGGTTCTCCTCTGGACACGTTCCAGGAGCTGTAGGTCATTCTTATGCTGGGGATTCCAGAACTGGGATCTCCACTGGGGGTCTCACAAGAACACAGTATAGGGGGAGAATCACCTTCTTTAACCAACTGTCTATGCTTCTTTAAATGCAGCCCAGGACATGGTTTTCTTTCCGTACTGCAAGCATCCACTGATGGCTCCTGTTAATCTTCTGGTCCACTACCACTTCCAAGTCCTTCTACTCAGGGGCTGTCCTCAGTCTTTTCTCCTCTCAACCTGTGCATGAGATTGCCTTGACTCAGGTGCAGAACCTGTCAAATTGAGCTTCATGAATAATTCACAAGGTCATGTTTGTCCCATTATTAAAGATAGCATCCATATAGCATCCTGTTTTTCTAATAATGATTTTTTAATATTTGTAGAAAGCATAAAATACTTTCACCTTTGCAGTGTATTTTTGGTTTTTTTGTATTTGAGTTTTGATACCGAATCTCAAATTATTGCAGACATTCATCTTACAAATTGTTTCCTTCTGGGGTATCTAAGTTGTATGTCTATTAAAAGGCGTGAGAAATATTATGAAATGAAAATAAATAAGATTTTTATAACCTCATTAGAGATAAATCAGGTGATTTACAGGAATTCTTGAGCACTGAAAATTCACAGGTTTAAGTTTTTAAATTGGTGCAAATTATGTTAGAAATTACAAGACAAGTTGTTGAAATATTAAACAAAAATATTGTAACCTAAACAGATCCAAAGTAGAATCAGAACAAGGCATTCCTACTGGGTACTTGTTCTCCCATACCTAAACATTAGGATATGTCCTAATCATCAAGTTTACAAAATATGGAATATTGTTGAGATAGTCTTTCATTTAAACCTTGGAGGGCACTCTTACACTTCTCGGTAAGTGTCTTATGTTAGTAGTATTGTGTAAAAAGTTGGAAAGTATTTTCAGTTAAATCATAAAAATGGTGAAGAACTCAAAGCCAGTAGCAAAGATAACAGCCAGCACTGGAAATAAAATGATCTTATTAAAGTCTAGCAAAAAAGCAGCTTTGACAAAAACAGTGAGATAGAAAGATTTCATCTTAAACCTGAGGTTAGTAAGGTCGTGGTGGAAAAAAAGAAACCACTGTAATTCATTCTCCTTTTCTTTGTTATTATCAGACATGTTTATTAATTGTGACATTATTTAAGAAACTTCTTTCCATTTTTATGCATCTAAATCTCATGTTACTCTTTCTCTTCAGGTTCCTATGTTACACAGAATATAGATGCTATATTGCTATTGTGTTTCTAATTATACAGTTCTTGCATTATTGCAGGATGGTTAGTTTGTTTACTGAAGAAGAAAGAGAGAAACTTTGGCCATGTAGAAACATTTGTGTTATAGCTTTATAGCAGTATAAACTGGTACACTTCCTCCAATATGTCAACAGGCATTTTTCCCACCACATGTAATCTATACAGAGGCACTTGTTTAGTAACATTATTTGTCATTTTTATGGACATAACAGTTACATGAAGAATGAACTTAGGTAGTTCTTCACTAGTATTTTTTCTTACTTACTGCTTTCTGATGGTTCTAATTGCCCATGTTGAGGAATATAGCTTAAATTATTTCCCAGCCCTGCTTTTTTCAATCTCTCCTAGATTAATAATTTTTATCTATTTGGCATTTCCAAAAGAAGAAGCCAGATCAGTCCATGAAATACATTATATCACTTGAAATTTATTTCGGTAATCAGCAGCTGTGCTATCCAACCACTGAGCTTGGAATCAAAACCCACCAGCATCTTAGACATTTAATCATGTATTTTTTCATTAGGACTTTTATCTGTTTCTTCAGTGACATAATGCATAATAAAAATGCTAGTCTACTGGCATTTGGAACATGGTAATAAAATAATTTCACAGTTTACAGAGGGTGGTATTGAGGTGCAGAAATAGCCAAAAATAGTATTCAAGATTTTTTTTGTTTTTTTTTTTCTTCTTGTGGTGTTGGAGGTTTTTTGGTTTGGGGTATTTTTTGTATGTTTGCTTTTGTTTTTTTCATTTGTTTGTTTGTTTGCTTTTTTATTTATCTTCCTCCACAAACTCCTGACCTTTGTTTAGACTGTACTTTTCATATGTAGAAACTCAGGAAACCTACAATGTTACAGTAATAATTCCTTCTTTAAATATAGGCCACCATGTAATATAAAAGTCTTGGCATTTGTGAAAGATAAGTGAGTGGATCAGAACCCTCAGATGGATCACTGGCCACAGGAATGTCAATTTGACAGTTGTTATTCATGCACTGATTGCAGTCAGTTTCTGAATAATAGGTCCTTCTATGCTTGACCTTAATGTCCCTTTCCCCTTCGTAACACACACGAACAATTTCTTTTATACTGAACTTTCTAAAATCCTATTTGGAAGCTAAGGTTATATGAAAAGGGCAGCCTTCGATATATTGTTCAGTCTAGTACTATTCTTCTGGATGACCTTTAATAGATTCTCAACTACTTCCTTACTTCAGTCTTCACTGGCAAGGGCTCCAGCCACACTCTTGAAGTGACAGCTGACAATGGCAAGGGTTGGAAGGAAGAACTGCCCAGTGTAAGAGAAGATCAGTTCATGAACCATCTGAAAATGTGCAAGTCCATGGGACCTGATGGGATACATCCGTGGGTTCCGAGGGAACTGACAGATGTGGTTGCTCTAGGGTATTCCAAAAGTCATGGCAGCCCGATGAAGTTCCCACTCACTGTAAAAGGGGGAACATAAGCCTCATTTTCATAAAGGGAAAAATGGAAGATCCAGGTAACTATAGGCTGGTCAGTCTCACCTCTGTGCCTGGTAAGATCATGGAGCAAATCCTCCTGGAGACACTGCTGGAGCAGAAGAATAAGGAAGAGCTGACTGGGTATAGTCATCATGGCTTTGCCAAGGGCAAATCTTGCCTGAAGATTTTTGTGGCCTTTTATGAAAAGGTCACAACATCAATAGACAACAGAAGAAGAACCGACATCATTTACCTGGACCTGAGTAAAGCCTTCAACATTGTCCCACATGACATCCTGGTCTCCAACCAGGTCTACATCCTGGCTTGATGAATGGACCACTTGATGTATTAAGAACTGGCTTGATGACCACACTCAAAGAGTGGCCATCAATGGGTCCAAGTGGAGGCCAGTGACAAGTGGAGTCCCTCAAGGATCAGTGTTGGGACCAATCTTGTTTAACATCTTTGTCAGTGCACCCTCAGCAAGTTCACTGATGACCACAAGCTGTGTGGTGTGGCTGATGTGCTGGAAGGAAGGGATGCCACCCAGAGGGACCTTGGCAGGCTGGAGAGGTGGGACCATGCCTAACTCTTGAAGTTATCCAACATCTGAGTCAAGACAATCCTAAGCACCGATATGGGCTGAGCAGTGACTGTCTTGAGAGCAGCCCTGAGGAAAAGGACTTGGGGGTGCTGGTGGATGAGAAGTTCAATATGAGCCATCAGTGTACACTTGCAGCCCAGAAAGCCAGCCAGATCCTTGGCTGCATCAGAAGTGTGGCCAGCAGGTCCAGGGAAGTGATTCTCCCCCTCTGCTCTCCTGAGACCCCACCGGGAGTACTGTTTTCCATCTTGGAGCCCTATGACAGGAGAGACATGCTGGAGTGTGTCCAGAAAAGGGCCGCAAGGATGATCAGAGGGATGGAGAACCTCTTCTATGAAGAAAAAATGAGAGAGTTGGGATTATTCAGTATTCAGACTGGAGAGGAAAAGGCTCCAAGGAGACCTTATTGTAGCCTTCCAGTATCTGAAGGTGGACTACAAGGCAGATGGCAATGGTCTTTTTAGGATGCTGGGTAGTGATAGGATTAGGGGCAACAGTTTCAAACTAGACGAGGGTAGATTGAGATTGGATATTTGGAAGAAGTTCTTCACCATGAGGGTGGTGAAATACTGGAACAGGCTGCCCAAAGAGGTGGTGGTGAAAGTCCCATCCCTTGAAGTTTTTAAGGCCAGGCTGGACAGGGCTCTGAGCAACATGGTCTAGTGGGAGGTGTCCCTACCCAGGACAGGGGCTTTGGAACTAGATGATCACAAATGTCCCGTCCAGGCTGGAAAATTCTTTGATTCTATGCTTAATCAGTTCTTGACTTTTTGTATGAATCGAACTCATTTAGAAAGAGGATTCTTTCTTTTTTCATTTTTTATTTTAGTGGGATACTGGTATCAGGGTTTACACCATCGTGCTTGAACCATTATTGGTTTGTTTTCTCTGATAAAGAATATTAAACTCTCTTCAAGTCTCTTATTGCACTGATATATGTGTTAGAGGGGTGGGGTCCAATGCATTAAAAAAAAAATGTCAGAAATGAAAGTATGTATGCATGCTTCTAGTGCCCAAAGACCAGAGGGTCAATATATAACTCTGTAACCTTTGCAGTGAACATGAATTTATATAGACCTATTGAACAAAAAGTCTTACAATTGAAACAAAAAATTTGCATTAGCTGGGGACATAATCCTTAACACTGAAAACTTGCCAACAGCTGTGAAACCAAATAATGATCTGACTCATATAATTCTGTCTTTTCTGCCTGAGATGAAACATCAGAAAATAGTGAACTTTGGTTTTGTATCCTTATATGACTATATGTTTCACTTACCATGCTTAAGACCATACATCAGGATTTTATTTTTGGTTTTGGCAAGATTACCAAACACTTTCCCCTCACAAATCCCATCTCAGATTAAAAAAATGATGGTGAACAATAAAATCACAGAATGTTCCTCAAAATATGGCAATAAAATTACTCACTTTCTTGCATATTGTTTTAAAATCAGTACTGTCTGGAATGTGTTGCTGAACACTTATATTGCATTGGCACAAAAGCTGAAAAAGTGGCTGACTCATCAGAGTCTTCTTTTAATTTAGTAACTGTGCAGTTTTGCTGGCCTTGAATTGTTTTGGCACTAAGATAAAATCAAGGAATATCCAGATCCATAAAGGCATTTTCAAAGTAAAGATTATCTACTTTGCCTAATTGCCGTATGAAATTCTTTCCCAGTTTTTAGGATGGAGAGTTAATTTCTGAAGTTTTATGTTCTTTTTATATAGTGTCCATCTGTGAAGTTTCAGTAATGTTTACTTCTTTTTTAAGTACTTAGCTAGGAGAAAAGGGAAGAAGATAGTTTTAAAGTCAGGTTGTCCTCCCTAAGTGGAATTATTCGGGTGCAGAACTGCTGTAAAAGATTCACAAAATAGATTGAATCTTTCTAGTATTTTGTGGTTCATCAGCAATATTACTGACCTTTCTGATTCCATTTAGAGGACTTCATTGTCTAGAAACAATTTGTAATATGATGGCACAATGTAAGAATCTTGTACACAAATCCAAATCTCTCTAGAGATACAGCGTGTGTTGAAAAGTTGTAGGAAAAGAAATTACAGTTACCAATAATGCCAAATGATCCTGTGTTATCATATTATTCCCTATTATAATACTGACATCCACAAATGAATATTTGCACAGGGAAAAAGAAGACGGCAAATTGAATGCATATACGTAATTAAATAATAAACACATACAATCATATGATGTGTTTGGGAAGAGATATTAAAAGGTCATTCAGCCCAAGGTTCCTTTAGTGAGCAGGGATATCTACAACTAGACTTCAAGTTTTCTTCGAGTATTGAAAAGCTGCAAGAATGTCTCCAGGCTGAAAAAATTCTGTTCTCTCAGTCTGTCCTCACAGGAGAGATATTGCAGGTATCTGAGCGTTTCTCTGTCTCTCCTTTAACTCATTCCACAGATCCATGTCTGTCAAGTACTGAGGAATCCAGACATAAACACAGTACTCCAGGTGGGATCTCATGAGAGTAGAGTAGAGTGGAGCAGAGTAGACTAGAGTAGAGTAGAGCATAGTAGAGTAGAGTAGAGTAGAGTAGAGTAGAGTAGAGTAGAGGGGCAGAATTACTTTCCTTAACCTGCTGACCAGGCTTCCTTTTATAGAACCCCTGGTATGTTTGGCTTTCTCGGCTGCACAAGCACATTCCCAGATCACATCCAGTTTTTCATCCACCAGTATCCTTAAGTCCTTCTCCACAAAGTCCCTCTCAATCTCTTCATTTCCTAGCTTATACTGATACAAAGAGTTGCCCTGACCAAGGTGCAGGACCACTCCTCAGGCTTGTTCAGGTCCCTCTGATTGTCATCCTGCCCCTAAGTCATAAAATGAAGGTGTTGAGCAGCTGTCTTCCAGCCTTCAACAGCAAAACTCTCTCCTGTGATTATTGTAATTAAAAATTGTACATCTTAGAAACTGATGACTGGTAGAAGAGGAGTAAGATAAAAAGAGCAAAAGAAATTAAATTACTGACTTCTAGCCTCCTGCTCAGAATACTTGCTTATCAATAACTGTCAAGAATTAAAAGAAATTAATTACTCTAATTACAGTTAAGCAGCTTCTCAAGCCTCCATAGTTGTCCAGAGATGATGATGAAATCAGTAAGATTGAACACAGGTTTCATTCAATCCAGTTGAATAACATAGCAAATGAGAAGTCAAAAGGAAAGCAATTGTAAAGCCAGATCACTTTGTACAAATACTAAGAATGATTTACCACAGATAATGAAAATACATATAAAAGATGAACTACAGATAAAACACTGAATTTTTGAGGTCTACAAATTCTATGCAAGAGGCGTGGAAGGGATAAGTATCTTCAAGTATATAGAAATAACAGGTGACTTGATGCAGATAATTTTATTGTTATGATCACTTACATTTCTAAATTATCATCTGATTCAGATGTTAAGCTTTAAGAGTGAGAGAACAGAAACAACTCATACAGGAATTAAAGTTTAGTGAGAATCTGGAATAGAACAGAAGACCTAATCAGATGGCAGCATTCTACAAGAAAAGATAACAATGAGAAGTTTATGTGATAAAGCACAAAAATTACTACTTTAAGTTAAAATAATGACATTGCTGAAGGATTAAAAGAGTAATTTAACATATAATTTTAGAATGGGATGATTAAAAAAGCCATATTGTAGACAGATGCTGTTGAAAACATTAATTCATAGTCAGTTTAGGAGAAACCAGAATCAAGCAAGTGTTGCCACTGTTGCCACCTAATACTGACTTTTTATTCTCAGTATTTCATATATTAATCTTATTGACGTAAGACTTTAAAAATTCAAATGAGTAATAGAGGAAAAATCAATTCTGAAAAAAAAATATTCTATTAAAAGAATAATGATCACAACAACTTCTTATCTTGGCATGTACTGCAGAATTCTGATTTTTATGTTCATGGTAACCTCAAATGTTATAGCCTAAGTCCTGACCAAGTACTGAATTTTCCTTTCTCATTTTACTTATCTTTTCCTCTGTGTTTTCTTCAGACCTTTTAAATCTATCTGAATTCAGAGGATTTCCAAAGTGCTTTGTGAATGCAGGACTTGTCTCTGTGACTGCTCTAAGAAAAGAGAATGATAGGTGAAGATCCTTGGCTTTGCTAAACTGTGTAGTTGTTCAACCTTAAAGAAATAGCTAATTCTTTTTGACCCTCCGTTTATCTACATGCAAAAATATGCCTAGTAAAAAAAAAAAAATCCACAAGTAACAAGTGTGAAATTTAAGCTAGACAAATAGCTTATAGCAGTAGTAGAGTAGAAGTGGCATAATTCATTGAACTGCACTGAAACTAATCCTGTGTCAACATTAAAATTATTCATTCACATAAGTTTTATCCAATTGCTAGTCATGCAAATACTCTAACTGAAGAAAATAGAGCATCAGAAGTAAGTATATTTTTGCTGATGTTGATAGTTATAAAGCACTTAAGCAAAAGGAGAGTAAAAATATACAAACTCTGGTGAAACTGAAAAATGTTATTTAAGAGGCTACTGAATTACCATTGAAATAGGAATTATAATCTTTATTTTGTCCTGCAGAAAAAAAACACAAAGGTGTTTTATGAGAGTGATTGGAAACTATTAACATGATAGCATTTAGAGGGAAGCTGAGAAAAAAGGTAGTGTGTTTCCAAAAAACCAAATGTGTGGCCCAGCTTTTAATTTAAAAAAATCAGTTCTGCTTGTATATCTCTATATGCATAAATTCAAAGTTCCTTGGAATTTTAAGCTTCTTACTTGCAAAGAAGAAATCTTTAGTTATTGTGGCATTTATAAGCACTTAGTAAAGCTGATAACAAGGTGAGAAAAGAAACAAGACAAAACCTTCCTACCAGTCAATACCATTCTTCTTATGTTCATAAAGCATCAATCCAACAGCTAGGAACTTCATTTTGCTAATTGGGAGCCCACTGAGAGGACGTTCTAAACCAATTTAAATAACAAAAATCTTGAAATATTTCACATATACAATAAAGGAATTAAATATATTTTTTAACAATAATTCAATCATATAACTAATAGGTGGAAAAAAGTGCTAAACAAAACTCATTGTGATGGAATCACATCATGTGGAATTTACTGGATCTGGCTTTTAGGATTCTTGCACAATTCAGATGTCTACATTCTGCAAATTCTGAACTGACGTTATAGAATCCTACAGTTGTATTCGTCTTTTGGTTACTAAGATGCAGCTATCATGATGGGAAACAGATGTGTTACTATTGACACACCTGTACAAACAACAACTCTTTACTTAAGACCTTAAGTTTGCCCCAAATGCTCGTACCAAAATGAAAACATAAATACATAGACGATTAACAAAACTGTGGAAGTCTCTGACAGCAACAGAGTAATTAAAGGGGAAGGCAGGAGCAGATGATATCATAGTGGGGGCTTCTTACAGACCACCTGACTAGGAAGACTGAGAGGACAAGGCCCTCTGTAGAGAAGTAGCAGTACCTTCGGATTTACAAGCCCTGGCCCTTTGCTGGAGGGACAACACAGCAAGGAGCCATCAACCTAGGGTGTTCCTGGCATGCTTTGACAATAATTTCTGTCTCTAGCTGGTAGAGGAACCAACAAGAAAAGGTGATATGCTGGAGCTTATTCTCACTAACAAGGATGGACTGGTGGAGAATGTAAAGCTTGTAAAACAACTTGGACTGCAGTGACTGCAAAATGGTAGAATATAAGTTCCTTAGGGGAACAAGGCTCCCTAACAATTTCAAAATTAAATGCAATATGCAGTCTGCTTCCTTCAATGTACTTTCAGATATACTGGAACACAGTGCTGTAAGAAACACATCACTAAATTGACACTTATAACTAATGTATAGTACTAGGTTAACAATATGAAAAAATATGCAAAAGAAACATAACAGAGAGGCCTGAGAAAATAGAACATTTTTTACATATATAAAATATATATTTTTTACACTGTATGGCCCTTAATATCCAGAAGTTATAAAGAAGTTTGTGTTTAAATTGTTAATACAGTCTATTTTTAACTTCAGTTTAGAAGCTTTAAATTGGTAGCTTAGTCTTAAAGTTGCATTTACAGAGGAGAGAAAAATGCTCCATTCTTCATTCCTAGGAGAACAGCTAGGATTCTCAGGCTAAATGGCATAGTGAGTGCAGTTACAGGTGTGAATGTGATGGAAAGAAGGAATTCTGAACTCCATGTACTTCAAATAAAGTAATAAAAGCAAGGAGGTAAGAAAATTGGTTTTCCACTTCTTGTGTACGAATTTTATTGAAGTTCTGTTCTGGTCTGAACTTGTTCCTCATATTTAGCTGTCCATTATAGGCAGAAAAAGTGGAATTGAAATGTATATATATTTTTTTAATTTGATGGAGTGCATCTTCTATTTTATTATTTTATATAATTATATGTGTGTGCACATATATATAAAATCAAGAAAATGAATCTATAGACTGTAGAACAGAAGAATGACAGTTAAACAAAATTCCTGTCTCTAGCTGGTAGAGGAACCAACAAGAAAAGGTGATATGCTGGAGCTTATTCTCACTAACAAGGATGGACTGGTGGAGAATGTAAAGCTTGTAAAACAACTTGGACCACTGGAAAATACCTGTCTTTTAATGAACACCATTGTGTTACTGAAAACAAATAGAATTACCCATCTACAAATGACCACTTTTGACTAATTTGAACAGTAAAATTTTCCATTTAATTATATAAAAAAATGTATTTACAGGAAACATTCCACTAATGGTTTCTTTAAAAGCCCATTAAATTCAGTAGAAAGTTCACTATAGAAACCACTAGGTCTTTCATCAGACACAAAGAATCAGGAAAAAGGATCTGCTCTAGCGTTCTGATCCCTTTTGAAAAAATAATTTCATGAATGATTCCTCAAGAACACTCTAGATTCCAACAGATGAAAGAAAGTAAATAAAGTAGACATATGGTGCGTGTAGCGCTGATAAGTGCATCATCAGTGCACAGAATAACCTTGGAATTATTGAAGTTCAGTTGTTCTGCAATTGCCAATATGAGGAATTGATAAATATTAGTAAAATTATGCACTGGAGTGTGTTAACTGAATTTCTTTAATATCAATCTGAACACTCATGATACAGATACTAAATCTGATCTAGTCACCTATATTTCCTTTGTAAGCAGTAGAGGAAAGTAAGAATTACTACAGTGCAGTTCATCTTGTCCTAAAGCAGATGTCTGAAATCATTTAGCCTAATACCAGATGTACTGATTAGGGTAAGACTGATCACACCCACTAAGTAAAAATTGATTTAAAAGGGATCCTTCAGTGACAAGGCTAGATAAGAACATAGACTTTGCAAGTGAGTTGAATTTCATTCATGGAATTCTACAAAGGTCTTACAGTACATTTAAGGCATCTGTGCAGTTACCATGGCTACACTAGCAGTCACCTAAAATAAGTCTAACTCTATCTAAGATGTGCTACATACAGTTCCAAAAAGCATTCTAACAATTTACCACCTGAGGTGGTAACAATAAATATTTTTTTTATATTGTTTAATGAAAAGAAATTATTTTATTCTTAATATATGTAATCCTGGCCATTGCATTGCTGATGTTCAATATTCATCATGATGTTGTTAGTTCCACAGTATAGTATATCTGACACAGAGAAAGTACATACTGATAAACTACACCTGAAAACACTTATTACACAAGCAGAAATCAGATGACCAAGTTAGTCAGACCTAAATATTATTTCTTACTCTGGAAAGAATCTCGGGGAAGCTGGAGTTATTGAAGGATTTTCATATGAATAATGTTCAATAGAGTACTACCTCAAGACATAAAAAAACCAGGATAAAATAATCACTAATTTGTCTTCCAAGAATAAACTGCACTTTCCTAATGTTAGCTTGGTTTTGTATGCTTTAATTTTGAAATTACTTTTTCTCTAGACTGCCTTTGATGATAGGTACAACATTTAGAAAATATATGAGAGTTCTTGCATGTCAAAGGTTTTTTTTTAGCATAGCTTTTGAACTGATATAAGGCTGTTTCCACTGGCCTAAATGAATTTTCCACTTCAATAAGCATTGTCAGAAGTGTCATGTTATTAACATAGTTAATTTAATAAACTTGCAGAGAATTTGTATAGTATTATTTCCAGAGGAAAAATAATAGATTGTATCTTCTGTTTTTCTCTGCCTATGTTTAGTTTTAGAAATCATTTAGCTACTGAGCACTTTAAGTCTTATGCGGAAATTTTATGGGTTAGAATGTTTTTCTAAGCAACTCTAATGCCGTCAATAAAATATCTATCAATTCACTGAATAGTTAAAATCTGGAAGTCAAGAGACATACTGAATTGTGTACCATATTGAACACAACTTCACAAAGTAAAACTAACTCCACTTTGCAGACATCTCAGATGAAACTCTAAAATTTGTATCAGAAGCGGAGCTGCATTTCTGCAGTTCTGTGTAGATATATATGAAAGGCTTCAGTTTAATAATGTGTAACTAGTGAACTAGACTGAGAATATAATGTAGGTACACCTGCTCTTCAAGGTTTGAACAACAAATCTCTATGAAAAATGCAACACTCTCTTAATTGAATCATTTATGTGTCAGATTGTTTATACTTATGAATACCTTTGCTATTTTAGTTGGAGAGAGAAAAGGCTTTTGAGTAAGATTAATTAAATTATCATCAGTTTGGCATACCCCTGTTTTTCACTCGTGGTGAACTGTTAAAATATTTTCTACCTCTATCTTAAGGAAAAGTTTAATATGTGGGGAAAGGGTTCTCTTGGAAATTAGATTGTTGTTCCAGCTGTATCTTGTACCTCTTTAAAATTCAATTTAAGATAAATAAATACTTCTTACAGAAGTAAAGTCATTGCTTCATGGAGTTTTAAATGAAAAAAACATATGAATACAATGTACATGGCAGTTTTGAAATGTATTTGGAATTCTTTTGAAAGGGAAGAGACAGTCAAAATATTTCCCACAGCTGTAATAAAACATTTTACCTCCACATAACAGATACTATTCCAAAATTGGAAACTTAATATGTGTTATATTATATTATTATTGTATGTTATATATATATAGTGTAATGTATTATTATTGTATATTCCATATAGCAAAATTTATTACATTATTTTTAGTATATTACATTATATTTTAATGTTGTATTATATTATGCTATATTATTATATTAAATATTATTGTCTTCTCTTATTATATATTACTAGTTATTATTATATTATATTAATAATATATACTATATATTATAATAAAATTAATATATGTTAATTATTGTAAACAATAATATTCATCACTTTTGGCTACAAATATGTATTTGAATAAATAAAATATAATTATTTCTGATACTCTAATTTCATAATATCAATATGCAGAATATGTTTTATGTTTGCTTGTTGATTTTTTTCCAGTCTAATCAGGATTTCAGATCTCATATACTTTCCATCTAGTAAACAAAATGAGACTGAGAAGCACAATATTTGTCTGAGGGATTTCCCTTTAATCAGCGCTTGGTTATTAAAAAGCTGTAAATCCAAGCATTATTTTAAAATCAAAATTAAAATGAATTTTCAAAAATCAAAAACACGGACACTTGATATGACTATTTGCCTTAAATCTTAGCTGTAGTTAGCCACAAAATTTGTGTTGTCAACCTGAAGACAGCATTAGGATATAAGATGAAGGCAATTCTTGTACAAAAAGCTTACCTGATCTTGGTATGATTCAGTGTACCTTAGGAACCTAACAGATACTCAAATGTGTGAGCAAACGAATGAAAAGAGTTATTCAGAGTCAGATGGCCTAAATATGTGGTTTTCTTATAGACCCGGGTTTAGTTCTAATAAAGTATATATATTAAGTGAAGAGACACTGCAGACTCTCTGAGACCTATTGACAGAACTTAATTTCCTTTCTTTAGGGTGAGTTTTAAAGAGGGTTTGGGCTACCATTTGTCCTGGCTGTAGATTTCAGTGTATTACACTATTTCTGTATCATAAATAAAAACAATAAATTGCTATATAGTTCGTTTCAGGATCTGAAATTCCCTTGCAATTACTAAATAAACATTATACCATGGCAATTAGGGCTTTATTTTGTGTCGGTGGCCAGCCTCAAACTCTTAAGTGAAATCAAGGGAAGCTAACATTAATCATTGCTTAATGCCAGGCACCGAGTGAAACACTTTCAGCCTTCACTGACTATGATTAATGTACTGAATAGAGCATAACACAACATTAAAAATATTTAAATTCCAATTTCTTTTTTTAAAAATAACTCACTTTTCTCATAATCTTTTTACCAATCTGCTTCTATTGCTTATTAATTTTTTGTAGTTCTTGACACAAACACTTGGGAACCTTTTTGTGAAGAGTGCTATAAATAATCATGGCTTGGCTTCACAAATGAAGCTTTAAGAAGGACTCTCCCCACGCTTGCTGCAAGTGCTCTGATGGCTGATGAGGGCTGAAAAAGGCACAGCAGAAAGTCTCCTGTGAGGGGACAGCCAAGGCACGGCTCTTCCTGCACTGTCTTTTCTCCTCAAGACTGATTCTCTGTCTGCTCTCAAAGGAGGCAGCAGCGTTGTGTATGGTGTCTCCATGTCTCCTGAGTGGAGGCCGGAGTGAACCACTGATGGCAGTCAGTGTGGCCAAAGCTGAGGGACTGTTTCAGGGAGTCCTTGTGTCTCCTCTCTGGGGCTCCTCTGTTGCAGCAGCTGGTGGCAAGTTCACCACAGAGCACAATCTTAGGGAGGTGGTGATCCTTCATCCTGGAGATGTGCCCTGCCCAGCACAGCTGTGTCCTCAGTATCATGGCCTCCATACTGGTGATCTCTGCCTGTTCAAGGACAGGAATATTGGTCACACAGTCAGTCCAGTGGGTGTTTAGGATTGTACGGAGGCAGCACTGATGGAAGGGTTCAAGGAGTTGCATGTGGCAGCGGTAGATGACCCGTGATTCAGACCCATATAAAAGAGTAGACAGTACAGTGGCTCTGTAGACACTGATCTTTGTACTTTTCTTCAGGTGTTTATTCCTCCAGACTCTCTTATAAAGTCTTCCAAATGTACTGTATGCCTTTGCTATTCTGTTGTCTATCTCTTTGTTGATCTTGGCGTCTGAGGAAATAATGCATCCCAGATAGCTGAACTGTTGGACTGTCTTAATCTCTGATTTGCCTATGGTGATGTGGGGATGATGCAAGTCTTCCTGTGGTGCAGGCTGGCAAAGCACTTCTGTCTTCTTCAAGTTGACTTCCAGCCAAAAGAGATTTGCGGCTTCTGCAAAGCAGGATGTTATGTGCTACAGAGCTGCTTCTGTGTGAGCATCGTCAGCAAGAAGCAACTCTGGGACATGGGGATTTAAGATCTTGGTGTGGGCCTTCAGTCACCTTAGGTTTCATAGGCTCCCATTGGTACCATATTGGATGTAAATGCCATTTTCTTCTTTGAGGTCTGCCGTGGGCCTTTGGAGCATTGTGCCAAAGAAAATTGTGAATAGAGTGGGTGCGAGAATGCAGCCTTGTTTCACACCATTGATTATTGGGAAGGATTCAGAGAGTGCATTGCCATATCTGACTTGGCCTGATGACCCTCATGTAACAGGATGATAATTTTGAGGAACTCGGAGTTGGGCATCCTAATTGTTCAAAGATTTGCCACAGGCCTTTTCTACTCACAGTGTCAAAAGCTTTAGTGAGGTCAATGAATATCACATAAAGACCTTTGTTCTGTTCCCTACACTTCTCTTGCAGTTGTCTGAGAAAAAATACCATGTCTATGGTACTCCTATCGACAGATGAAATATAAAATTTCTGTAAAGATCAGATGATTACAGAGAAGTCCTCTAATCTTGAAAACTTGAAGCTCCCCTTAGATTTCTGTGTAAGACTATTTTCTCTCAGACAGCTAAATTTATAAATTTTAATGAATTTATAACTTTACGTTACATGTTTTAGGTGATTAGCTAGTGATTGTTTGGTTTTTTGTTTGCTTTTGCTTGTTTGTTTTTTGTTTTATTGTTGGTTTTGTTTGTTCATTTGTTGGGTTTTTTTAATTTTTATCTAGTTTATTTTTTTCAATCATCTTATGGGCACAATTATTTCTATTTTAAATTTTCCCCTCTGTCAGGATTCAGGCATGACACTTGCTCTCATAATTTCTGTTTTGAAAATACCATTTTCTGCTTTAAATTGAGTCTTATAGTATATAGAAGTCATGTGATTTTCCTCTGAAATTCTCTTCAAAAATCATGAGACTGTGGAATCACTTTAGTAATTCAGGGTGGAAAACAAAAAATTCAATGACACTTAAGGTAATATTTTTTACTTTCCTCTCACAATAGGTTAGGTTAGTTGCCATAATCATCATAGTCTTATTAGGATAAAAACAAAACACACTAATATTTAACAATGTCTCTCTGTGCCTAATTTATATTTAGAAATAATTTGTTAGTTAAACACAAGCAAATGCTGCTCCAAACTTGGGAAAAAAAATAAGTGAAAGGACATGAGAACCATGACTGCACTGTGTGATGGGAAAGTAAGAACTCCATTGCACACAGCATTGTGAAAAATAACTATAGTGGGCGGGATGCATTGTGCAACTGTCTTGAACAGTCTGAAGGACTTAATAAGAAACAATTCCTTGGTAAGAGGAGAGGTCATAAAGCCAGGGACTGTTAACTCTGCTGAGAAGAAACAACTCCTTGGTTTGGAGTTGCAAACTTTGTGTGGTGACTTTACTATAACTTCTTTCTTTCCCTTTTTTGCCCCTTCTCCCTCACTCTCTTGCACTTCGCTTTCCCACTCCACATTTTTTGTACTATTGGTTGCCCACCAAATAAAACTTTCTATTTGCACCCAACCTTTCGTGGTCTGACTTTGTTCTCACAGGATCCAAGTAATAAGTTACATTTCTCACAGGGTGGATTGTACCATTTTTGGTCCAAACATGCAGAAGTATGCAGAGGTGTGCAGTCAACAAAATCAATTATTTAAGTAGATAATTAAGATTTTGTTGTGCATTCTTTCATCTATGTATTTGTTGTATAAACTTGTTTTACTTGTCAGATTCTTCTATTCATAATTTTTTGTAGCAGACAGTGCAAAAGCCTTACATGTTTTCTAAACTAAACTTATTGAATGCAGCAGCCTCAGTGGTATAGGCATTACATTTCTAATGAAAATGCATAACTAGAAAAAGCAAATGGAACACGTAAAGGATGTCATTCAGATACATTAATTTCTTATGCTAACTTCAAGAGGAAATTTTCAGCCCTGTCTAATTTATGTAGCCATAAAGGAATGATAGATTTTATGTTGGTTTTCCATGTGTGCAAAAATGCATCTCTTTCCCTTTGAAAATCAAATTGTAGTATGCTCTTCTTCCTAGGGAAAAAAAAAAAAGTAATTTTATTGGTTGTTTAAGAGCATATTTTAGAAGTACATAGCTGTAAAAACCCGTGATTCAGCTATTTTTGGACATCTTTTGACTGACTTGACATAATTGAATGATTGCAGGTTTAATATGTTAGTCTGTGATAGAAGCTCTTACAGCAGCACTGCACAAGGAAAAATGATGACTTGGAGGTAAAATTTCAGGAAGGTAATGCAGCTGGGTGACTGTGTTTGTACATCTCATAGAATCATAGAATTAGCTGGGTTGGAAGGGACCTCAGAGATCATCAAGTCCAACTCCTAAAAGTTTATTCTTTTTTTACTCAAGACAATGCAAACTAAAAGTATGCATTCAGGTCTTATCGATACTGCTCTTGTTTTGTTTTAGTGAGGTCTTTAGTCTTCTGCAAAGTACTGAGTCTTCATTTGATGCTTCTTTCCTGGTACAGGAAACCAAAATGTGATTTCTTCAAAACAAAAACTTTTGGCTGATGGTATCCCAGTGCTGCTGTGATGTGACAGTTTAAAACAAAGTCTGAATCCCATTTACAGTCAAAGGTGCTCAAGAGACATTTCAGTTGATCCATGACATGCTCAGGTTGTTCTGAAGAGTAAATATGATGCAGCAGATGATCAGTTACACGGAGATTGGTAATGAAGTCTATGCTATTGCAATGCAGATGGAACCAGACAGGTGGAAGATTTGTGATCTGAAATTTCTTAGTGTTCGTAAAGAAATGTAAATTCTGAGTTCACATAATTCAATTCATATTGTGTGTCCAATACTCTAGTATCATCATTCTTGTACATGCAAAGTGATAGACTTGCAACGCTATTATTAGCAATGAGATTCACAAAAAAATATCTAGATGTTAATATCAAACTGGTAAAACTTACTTTCAGAAATGAATGCTCAATAATAATGTCATTTGTTTCATAATCTAAATTTTCAAAGTTGATTATTCTTATTTTCTCAAATTATTTTTTTCTATTTAGTATTATTGGGAGTTCCAAACTCTAGCAAAATAGAAAAACATATCAATGTTCTTCATCTACATGCAGATTTCATAACTTTTCAATAAACACAAATTTAATACAATAAATGCCCACTTCAAATTTATGGAGTCGAGTATAATAGAAACTTTATTCCAGTACTGTTATAAGAACAGATAGCAACTCTAAAAGACTGCTTCATCCATGAACATTTTTCTTATGTTGAGTGTCATGTATTTGCTTCATCAAAAAGAATTTAAATGTTATTTCACATTTGATTCACTTTTGGATAACACTGTTTGGAAGGCATTACAAACAGAGGATGAACTTGGGGATAACTGTTCTGTTTACAGAACTGGTCCCAGAGTGTTGCATGATAATACTATTGAATGAACAAATCATATTTCAGCTGAAGCAGCTTCTAGCTACACACAGTATCTACTTTAAAACTTTATGGGAATTCAGCTTTTTTTGTGTGAAATGGTGCTATTGGGGGTGTGGGTCAACAGCCAGCTGAATAGGAGCCAGCAGTGTGCTCAGGTGGCCAAGAAGGCCTGGTTTGTATCAGCAATAGTGTGGCCAGCAGGAGAAGGGAAGTGATTGTCCCCCTGTGCTCAGCACTGATGTGTTTGCACCTTGAATGCCGTGTTCAGTTTTGGGTCCTTCCCCCACCATTGGCCGTGGAGGTGCTGCAACATGTACAAGGAGGGCAACAAAGCTGGTGAAGGGTTTAGAGCAGAAGTCTTACAGAGTGTTTGATGGAATGGGGGCTGTTTAGAGAGGAGAAAAGGAGTCTGAAAGGAGACCTTATTACTCTCTAGCAAGGTAGGTGTCAATTTCTTCCCCAAGTTACAAGGGACAGAAGAAGAGGAAATGGCCTTAAGTTGTGCCAGGGTAGGTTTTGATTGGATATTAGGAAAAAAATTCATCATGAAAAAGGTTACAAAATATTGCCATGGACTTCCAAAGTATTGGAACTGTAGTTGAGTCAAATGGTATTGGTGGCTGAATAATCATCCCTAGAGGTATGAGAAGACATGTAGATGTGGTGCCTAGGGACATGGTTTAGTGGTGGAGTTTCTAGTGTGCTAATGGTTGGACTTGATCCTAAGGGTTTTTCCCAACAAAAAACAGTTCTGTGATCCTATTATTCTGTTAGATCATATATATAGAAATATCTCAGTTCTTCACAATATGTAGCTGTTGCAGACATAAAAAGAGAGCTTTTTAAAGCTGTTGCAACTGAAGTTTGCCAAAGTGCCAAAATGCTAAAACCTGGCATGGATGTTAACATGGCAGAGAGAAATTCCTTTTCCAATGGCTACACTGAGACTGGAAGAGCAGAGGAGTCCCTAACTACGATAGTCTTGCTAGTATTCAATCTCCCTGCTGCTCTTGCTTGGTTGGTGGAACTTTGTAGTTTCCTAACTGTCAGCTTGCTATGTTCCTCTGTGACTGTGAAGGACAAGTCTGTCAGGTGTGCATTTTTCTGTCTTTCCTTATTACCTGCTTGTTAACTCATTCAGAGTTCAAATTTATCTTCCAGAAAATTAAAGAAAAGGTACCTGGGGATCAATTTAATTTCTTGGGTGGGTGCACTTATAGTGATAGTTATTTTGCTATTATATTGACTGTTTATGTTCTTGTAATAATAATTTCTTGAAATAAATGGCATGGTTTCATGACTGTTTCCTTGTTTCACGATGTGTCATACTTTCTGCAGCAGATGAGAGCACGAATATCCTGTAAGGTAACTATTATTATCAGTAGTTTACCTAATTTGCACAGTTTCATTACACTTCAGTGACATCTTAATAAGTAAGACATCCTAACCAATTTATCAAGTTATGAAAAACCATTATGCTGCTCTCTTCATGGGAGGTGCCTTCAATAATATGTAAGGAATATTCAGAATGAAAATTAAAGTATCTTATTTTTGATGAACTGAATCACTTGGATTATTGAAGAAGTAAACTACATATCTACAAACTTCTAAAATTGATAAATGTTATGTAAATTAGAGCTTTTGAATGTCATGATTGACACCTGTTGTCTCATTTGCTGAAGTTTTCCTAACTATAATTTTGTATGCAAAATCTGAAATCTCAAGTCTCAGAAACACAGAAAATATTCTATAGAATGTTTCAACCCAACTGCACCTTTTTTTTCCACATGTATTTTCAGGTTATGTACTATAGTTTTTGCAGACTAAAGTTATCTGGACTTTGGATGAATATAGTACACAATTATATGGCACACTTCTTGGCTAACTCTCATTCCTGTAGTCTGTAGTTTGTCTGAGTGAGAAATAACTTATACAGCTTCATTTCCTTCTGTTGAGAGAAATGCAATCTAGAGCTCAGTGAAAAATGACAGTTAATTTTTTAATCTGACTTGTACTCTTCACAGGGGCTATAGTCCTATGAAAGAGACCATGCAGACATTTTTTTGCTATCTTGACTGCATAGGGCCCTGTCACACACTCTGACCTTCTTCCATCACCTTCTTTCTTATGGTGGTTACTTGAAGCAGAGAAAATCCTACTTCTATACAAGGCATTCCATATTTATGTTCTTGTCTTGCCTTATGTCTTTTATTTAAATTCTAAATTGATTTTATTTTTGCGAAGAACATGGGAAAATCAAAATTACCTGAGTTATTAGGCATGCCGTCAGTGGAAAAGTACGTGGGTTTTTTTGTGGGTTTTTTGTTTGGTTGGTTGGTGTTTGGTTTTTTTTTTTTCTTTCTTTTTTTCTTTGAAGTGGAAAATAGAAAACACCCTTTAATAAACTCCCTATGAATTGTTTTTCAGTCAACATTAGATAAAAAGATATCAGCAACTGGTAGAGGTACTGAGAGAAGCATATATTAAAAAATCTATTAGGCATGCCAACACCATATTCATTCATTAATCCAGCAGGAATTCACATAATAATTTGTATAATTCAACTTTTTTACCTTTGTTAACTAATTACATGAACTAGGAACCATGTCTCTAACTTTCAGATACCTCTGGATATATTGAGAAAATGCTTTGAGAGAAGAAGATGTATCTAAAGTTACTTTTGCTACCAGAACTATTAAAAACCATAATGACTTCAGCAAAAAGTCTTGACTGTTTTATTTGACTTCCACTTGGCAAAAGTGAAAAAGAAGTCCATACTGCAGTCTGTCTGGTGATCTATAACTGTTAGGTACATAATGAATGCTTGAGTTAATAATAATTTTAAGCACAGATACAGTAACATATTGAAAAACTATGTTAAAAGCATGCTACTATATTTAATGTTCTCCCATATTAATTTCCTTCATAAAGCATGTTACTTGTGTTCACACAAGTTAGTAAGTCTAATAAACTAAGAAAATCAGGTAGGGAAGTTCCTTTTTTCTGTCACTATTTCAAAGAATGCCAAATATACAGAGCCCAATCAAAATACTCCATTGACCTTTCTTTAGGAACGCCAGTTAAAGAGATGTCTTCCTGCTTTCCAAAGAAAAGTATAATATGTAACATATATAAAAGATGAAATACAAGGACTGATAATCTAATTTCCACCCTGGTACAGAAATCTGAACTTTGTCTGCAGCAATCACTTACTGCTTTTTGGTTCAGAGCCATTGACATAAAATGGTAGAAAAGATATTTCAGAGCCTGAGAGAGCCTCTCTCTGGAAAGGTTAAGTCACACCTGATATATGTTTTGCTATTATTCAGCACACAAGTTATCAAAGATTTAAAAAAACCCAAAAAACAGAAAACCCCTTCAAGTTCTTCTGGCAGTTCTTCAGTATAAAGATTACTCCAGGGACATCAGACACTATTTGACATGTGGGAGATGCCTACACCTTTCAAGTGGAATTAAGACTCTGAGAAATCACTGCACAATGCAAAATAGGATTTAGTGGAAGAAATTTTTTTTTTTGTTGTAACTTCTCCTTGCCCCTGATGGGGAATTTCAAGAATGAAACTATGCAAGACATAGCAATATATCATATATATATATACATAATATATTTAATAAATGGAAAGCCTCCAGTGTTTCAGTTTGCTCTTTGGAAATGGTCAGCACTCTTTGAATGGCTGCAGGCATATGAGTCATAAGAAATGTATAATAATGAATACTTTCTTCACTATTTATATATCAGTTGCTTGACCATGAGTTTTAAGTGTTGCCAAAATTTGATAAAGTCTCTTACTATTCTGGCTGAATAGCTAAGTATTGAGATAGTTGCTTAGTTTTGTCAACTCATCTTAGAAAGGTTGTAGAACACTTGCTAAGCTTTGGTAACATGATAAGTTTCAGAGTACTTTGCCACTAATTTTTGGAAAACCTCTTCAGATATCTTTGCATCTTCATTGTTTTTCATATGGATTCCTGAGCTACAATCATTGTGACTGAACTTTGACTTTATATAGAATTACATTAAGGACTTATTTATATTTGCACTATTCCAGTTAAAGTACTTAATACCAAAATATTAATTTTACTATTCGTAAACAGTAAATTTACGTGTGGTGGATGTATTTAAACAGCTAATTGCCTATACTGGTTTTGGTCTTTAATTTAGGGATTTACTTTCCTTGCTTTTATTGCTTGCTCTATAATATTAGGTACATCTAACCACAAAACATTCCACACAGATACTTGAGATACTCCTTGAATAAACAAGCTAGAACAACACAAGTAACATTTCTCTATTATGTGGGACTAATGGACAACTACTCTTGAAAAACAGAAGTAATATAGTGGTCCCTTCAACTTTCATGTACGAGCCAAAATAGACAAGCTGTGCTCTTTTCATGGGTGGTAGCTGCTTGTGTAAATTTAAGGATGACACTGTAGGAAAGGACAGTTGGACTAAAAGTGGTGATGAAAACATAAAAAAACTTTGCGGGGGGAGGTGGTGTGCTCACTCAGAAAGAGAATGGTAATTCTGGTCCTAAGCAGAGATAGTCAGACATACATGATGAAGCAGCTGCTTAGCTTTGTAAAGAAGGTCTGTAGACTAAGTCATGAACTAAATATGAGGAACTGCACCAAAATGCAAGAATGCAACAAGGGTACTTACAAAAGTAATTTTGGGATACAAAATTCCTGAAGTAATTCTTGTCTCTTCTCCAACAAATATTTTTTTGTGTATTGCACATAACAGAGCACATTCATACATTTAAGAGAAGCCAGGGAATTGTCAGGGACAGTCAACATTCTGAAATTCATGATTTATGAGGAAATTGGGCTTGCTTGACTTAGAGAACCAAGGATTGAGATTGTCCTCATACACAAAAAAGGCTAAAGAAGGGAACATTGCATTACGTGGATGAGACACGAAGTGATGGCTTGTTTTAAGCATTCTTATGGCAATTCGAGATACTAGGAAAATATTTAACAGCAACTTCAAACAAAATTAGGCTTTCAGTATGCATGGGGAACCTGTAGACTTTTTTGAAAGAAGGGCTTTTCCAGGAACACTGTAAGTGTAAATCTATTGAGAAGGAAGTCTAGGTTAACACAGTCCTGTTTCCGTAAATCTATTGAGAAGGAAGTCTAGGTTACCACAGTCCCATTTCCACTTAATTAAGTTATTTGATTAACTTCTGTTTTCATTACTAAATTATGATTTCTTCACTAAACGTATATATAAATAACTATACTGAAAGTAATACTTTCAATACTAAAAAGAATATTTTCATATCTCTTATGCTTTGAGATTGTTCTGAATTTTCTCAATTAAAAAAATAAAAATCCTTTACACTTGAATACTAGAACAAGGACTGTAATTACAGTGTGAGAGTGTATAATATATGGTCAGTATATCCCACAAAATTTTTTCCTGAAAAAAAAAAACCAGCGTATATATATATAAGAAAAATATATTCTATCTCGGTATAAAATTAAGCTGATCACCTTTCAGATTTTTCTCCAGAGATCCTTAATTTCAATTAAGTCAGCCTGGTTCTCTTGAATGGTAGTTTCATGTCATGTGGGCAGAAAGAGTTTCAGATTTTTCACCTGTCCTACTTAGTTATTAATATCACCATGATTATGGTGCTTTTAGTAAAGAGAAATTTTGCATAGTACATTTTTTTTTTTTTTTTTTTTTTTTTTTTGTCTGCTTTTCTTTCTTTTTCTTTTTATGTGTGGCTGCATTTTTAAGATTCATGAGCTAGCTGGTTTAGTCTTTATAATGTAATCCGGTAATTGTAAATCACACAGAGCACTAAATTGGCATGTCATGCTGTTTCAGTCCAAAATGTTTTATAGAAACCTATTGCATTAGCATTGTTATCCTACGAGCTGACATTCCCAGAAAAAAAACAGAACCAAAAAACACTACTTGATTTGACAAGGTCTGCTTCACCCCAAACCTGTCCTGATTTGCATTTTTTGTATTACAGTGATCTAAGTCTGAATCAAACTCTCAATAGTTGTCCTGTTATTTTGAGATTTAAGTTGCCCTGTAATTATCTTGACTGTTGTGCATGCCCTTTTAAGTATTGACACTTCAGTGAGGTTCTTCTCTCCTCTATTAATTTTTGCTTTTTGTAAACATTTAAAGGCTTACAGAATAATATTAACAGATTGTTGAGGGGAAAAAAGCTGTATGAGTTATATGGAAAATTTTTATACAGTAGTGACTTGCAGAACCCCTTATATTAGTAGTTTTTAAAAAAATATCTGCTTTACAAGTTTTAGTTTTTTCTGAAAGTTCCTCAGTTTCTGTGATGAGAGAAACAATTCATTGTAGTATATATACAAAAATATAAAATACATGCTTAGACATCATTTGTTGTACCTCGAGAGGTCAATACCAGGCACGGCATATTGAAGAGTAAAAAAATATTTTCCAAAATTATGCCTATTAATTCTACTTCATTTCTCAACAGTGATGAGACAATGTAGATTTTTTTCCCTGTGGGTATCAGGTAAAACATTTATCATTTTGCAGTGATTAATCCCTCTGTGCTTCATTACATTTCAGGCTCTTCACTCACGTTATTTAAAAAGTTTGTGTTTTTTTTCAAATTGGAAAAAGTGAACATCAAGAAGTTACATGTTTGAGACTGGATACTGAGTGTGATTTACACATGACAGGCACAATATGTCAATGTCTGTCTGGTTTTCTAATACAGATAAGCTATTTTCTTCTGTGTGTGAAATTTCCACATAGATGGGATGATGCTTCTCTTCCAGCAGCATTCTGTACAAAACCTCCATCCTTTAGTTCTTTTATTTTTATTTTTTTTCCTTGCTTTTGCAGAAAAAGAGGGATGTCTACATGGGGCCTGTATGGGATAACAAAATATCATTAAAATCAGGAAGAAGTGTGTTTAGGTGGCTTCACATCTACTATCTCAAGATCTGTTTAGTCTGAAAAGCACTTAATTAGCCAACAAATTTTGTTGTGCATCTTTAGATAATTCATTTCACTTGTTAACATGTTAGAATGCTTCTGTGACATACTTGTCATGTGCTTTGAAAAGCAATCATAACAAAGAAATCTCGCTCAGTACCTCCTCTGGAAGATGTACTAGGTGAGGATGCAAACAAGCCCCACAAAAAACTTGGTTAGGCTAGAGTGAAATTAGTCTTTCTAAACTATTTGATAATACAAAAAGAAAATGACCATTTTAACTTTAAAATCAACATAAAACTCAGTCTAAGGTGTGTCTGAGACTTTAAAAAAATGACCGTTTTTAACAAATGCCAATTTTGATTGTAAATTAAAGACAAATGAAACAATTAGAACTTGTAGGCAGAGACAGCTCATAATACTTAGACAAGTGCTTTAAATTACGCAAACACATTAAACTGAAGAGATACAGGCTGATAGTAGTGTAATACTGATGATAGAATAAAACATGTTGATTAGTGACAGAATACTCAGAGAGAGGAAAAAAGAATATGATAATAAAACCTACATAAACACACAAAGCAGGTAATCTTGTGAAACCTTATTAAATTGTCACAGTTAATTTTTTTATCTTTATCGTAGATCTGTTTTCTGCTTGTATATAACAACTATTTATTGGAGACACATTTTGATTTACTAAATTGTAAGTAAGATTTTTTTTTGTTATCATAACTATGAATGGCTTTTGACAAAAAATATAATTATGATGCTTCTGAATTCAAGTTTTGCTACAGTGTATGAGGTCTGTTCCTCTTCTGTAATGATATGAAGCTAGTGTAAGTTATGGAAGTAAGCTTAATTCTTCATATGTTTGAGGAACTAATAGATGTTCCAACATAATATCCTGCATCCTTTAATTTTGAAATTTTGCTGAATTCATATCATACAGGATAGTGCTTGCAAAAAAAGTGTAAAATTTGTGTGGATGTATTGTAATACTAATGGAATACTAATGGAATCTGGACATAGTGTATTTGCATTTCTGTGCTAATCAAGTTAAAAAATTCAGAGTGGAACCACTCTAAATAAATAATTTTAAAAAATAATTGTTGCTGATGTGCAACTAATGAGTCTTTCACCATAGGTGTTTATTATTTCTGAAACATTCGAACAAATAAGTTACCATTGCCAGTTCTTTACATTTTACTAAACATAAAGGTAAATATTTTCTTAATTGTATGCTGGATATTTACTCGTTCAAAAAGTGTATGTTTCACTTCTTGAAAAAAAAAAAAAATGTTTTCAGTGGCAGCATGACCTTCAGTAGGAAAATAGATCTTTTAGAGAACATTTTCGAAAGAGATTTGCAATTTCTTATTTACAGGGGACATTCACTCTTCTATAAAACTTCTCTGTAGGTCATACCGTAACATGATATTCAACACAACAGATGAAAATTAGTCATGACTGTAAGAGCAATATCCATCTGCCAATAAAGCTCATAGTTATATTGCTCAAAGTTCCTGTTGGCTTAGTGGTGTGAGGAAGGTTGGAGCCTGATAATATATGGCAGTGGCTTCAGCAATGCATTTGAAGTAATAGTCACCTGCTTGAGTTGGGATCTTTTACTATTCATTATTCATTACAATTGGTGGAAGTAAGGCTGTCTAGGAGGGAATCAGTGAAAAACTCATTTTAGGTTGAGGAAGATAATCAAGAACTGAAGCACAAGAATAAGGAAATATGAAAAATGTAGATCAGGATAAAAAATGCTCATTTGGTTCCATATTAAGATACCTAGAAATAGATCCTTTCTGTACACTAGTGGATATCAGAGCCAGTACCTTAGCATTACTTTCTTAATCACTTCCTGGAAATAGGGTAGAATCTTTCACTTTATTCTTAGGAAATGGATCAGGGTGTATTTGACACTAGAAGTCATATCAGATAGTAGTGACACTTGTACTGGAGGGAAAATTTGGAAAAAAAATGCATAAAATAATTATTTAATTGTTCCCTAGTGTGAACTGTAAAAGGACCAGCTAATGACTGTCTATTGACAGCAGAACATAATTCTGCCCTTACAGAGAGTAAAATTAATTGTATGGGATCTGCTGTCAAAGTTAGATCCCTACAAGTCTGTGGGGTCTGATGGGATTCATCCAAGAGTCCTAGAAGAGCTGGCTGATGTCACTGATAGGCCTCCTTCCATTATTTATGGAGGTCCTAGTAATGTGAAGAGATCGCAGTCGACTGGAAGCTGGTTAATGTTGTTCCAGAATTCAAGAAGGGAAAGAAGGAAGACCTTGAAAACTACAGGCCAATTAGTCTAACTTCAATGCTTTATAAAATTAAGGAAAAGAGTATTCTGAGAGGTACTGAAAAACAGCTGGAGGACAATGCATTCATTGGTCACAGACAGCACAATTTCATGAGGTAAAAGTCCTGCCTGTCAAACTTTATTTCCTTTTATGACAATGTAACCCACCTAGACAATCAAGAAAAGCCAGTAGATGCAATATTTCTGGACTTCAGGAAAGCTTTTAATACTGTCTCTCATAGTGTCCTTCTGGACAACATGTCCAGCATACAGCTGGACAACCACACTATACGATGGGTGAGCAAGTGGTTCACAGGTTGAACACAAAGAGTGACAGTGAATGTGGTAGCATCAGGCTGGTCACTGGTCACTACTGGGGTCCTGCAGACCTCTATTCCTTGGCCCATGCCTCTTCAACATCTTCATCAATGACTTGGATGCAGGACTAGAAGGCATTGTATGTAAGTTTGCAGATGATACAAAATTGGGAAGAGTGGTTTGCTACCTTGAGGGTAGGAAGGCTCTACAGAGAGACCTTAACAGGTTAGAGAGATGGGCAATCACAAACCATATGAATTTTGACAAGGTCAAGTGCCAGATTCTTCACCTAGGATGGGACAACCCTGGTGGCAAGTAAAGACTGGGGAATGAGTAGCTGGAGCTACTCATCTCCAGCATGATGGAGAAGGGCCTGGGGGTCCTGGTTGATGGAAAAGTTAATATGAGACAGCAGTCTGCCCTGGAAGCCAGGAGGGCCAAACATGTCCTGGGGTGCATGAAGCTCAGAATTGCCAGCCAGGCAAGGGAGGTGATTGTCCCACTCTAATCTGCACTGGCACAGCCTCACCTTGAGTAATGTGTACAGTTTTGGACACTGAAGTAAAGACATTAAGCTATTGGAGAGCAATAAGGATGGTGAAGAGTCTGGAGGGGATGACTTATGAGGAGAGGCTGAGACCACTTGGATTGTTCAGTTTGGAGAAAAGGAGGCCAAAGGGTGACCCAACTGCAATATACAGTTTCCTCACAAAGGGAAGAGATCGGACTGGCACTAATTTCTTCACTCCTGTGGCCAATGACAGGACTTGGGGTAATGCTAGGAAGCTGAATCAGGGGAGGCTTAGGATACCAGGAGAAGGTTTTTCACCGAGAGGGCAATTGAAAAATGGGATAAGATCCCCAGGGAAGTGGCCACAGCATCAAACCTGCCTGAGTTTAAGAAGTGTTTGTATTACGCTCTCAGGCACATTGTGTGATTCTAGGGGTGCCCTACACAGGGATAGGAGTTGGATTTGATGATCCTCTTGAGTCACTTCCAACTCAGCTTATTCTATGATTCTATGAATCTATTAATTTTGCTGCTTTTACCATTTTTTTCTCTCTTTCCTCTCTCACTTTTGTTGTGTTCACTCAGATACTAGCTGGATAGTGTAGCCAGTATTGTAACAGTTCACACTGGTAGTATGTAAATCATGGTCTGACATGTTTTGAATGCTTAGGAAAGACAATGAGAAGAAATTGCAATTAGAATTTTATTAGCTGATTTGAAATGTTGCTGCCCCCAAGTGAGAAATATCAAGATGTTTCAGTAGACATGTTTGGGAAATAATACTCTGAAACCACATTTTCTGCTTTACAGACTTCTATCTGTTACCATGTATTTATATTTATTTTTGTTCCTGAGTGCAGACTTGCAAGGAGGATCATGCAGTCTGGGACTTCAGGAAATTCCATAAGGCTCATTATAACTATGCAACCCAGTCTTTACTGGCTATGCCCTTGACAGTGAGACAGGTAAACGCTGACCATTTCTTGTTCCTTGGGATGGGGTTGTCTTCTTCCTGGCAGTAGCAGCTTTAGAGCTCTCGCTTCCCAGATGCCTGGTATTTTTCTCTTGGGTTAATATTGATTGCAGTTTTAATTTGCGTTGTTTGTGTAAATGAAAATGTCTGTCATTTGCAAACTAATGGTGTTAGCTAAAGTTTAACTGGGGTTTTTTGTATTCACGAAGCTTTGCTGAGTTAACACGGGCTCATGGTATTCATAGGTCATGTTCTGAAGGTAAAATCCAGCATTGAATGGGCTTTGTTGATTCTTCTGTCTTATTAATGAATGTAGCGGTTATTCCTTAGTAAAAATGCTACCAGTTTCCTGAAGAAAAAAAATATAGTGGTATTTATAAGGTTGATTAATTAATTTTAAATAGTAGATATTAATCTTATTTAGAACTAAGAAAAGTATGACTGTGTAGTGCATGTAAAAGGGTTCATTCACCTCTTGCTTGTAATTATTTTGTTTAAATTAAAATGTCAGATGTTGGTGATTAAAAATTTGCCTACAGGGAGTGTCTGATTAAATCCTTTCCTGCCTGCATTCCTCATTTCGATGTTTAGCTTTTGCTTTAAGTTTCAGGGTAAAACAATTAACCTTTAAACAAAAAGCAATGCTGAAAAGACAGTGAGGCACATTCCCTGGCTTCTGTTTTCTCTACTCAATTAGGACTACCACCTCTGTACCCTCACTGTAGAGGTCTTACGGGTAGAAGAGGTCTTCATAGGAGGCAAAGAGAGATCATCAGCATTCTTCCACAAAAATGCAAAAGTCTGTCTGTGCATGCTAGTAATTCACAGTAAGACTTGTAATATAATAATGAGTGTATCTACAATTCCATTATATTAATTTAGATCACCATGGAACATGTATATTAATAATATATTAATAATGCCATATTTTGAAAGGAAAGCTAATCCCAGTAGGTATTAAATTAACTGGATACTAAGATGCAACCATTTAAAATACACTTTAAAAGCACTTCAATTTGATTTTTCATAAAAAAGATATATTTGGCTTTGCACCTGCTGAGTCTCACTGTACCTGATTAGGACACAGAATTATGTACTCAGAATAGTTCTTACTTTCCCTTCATGCTAGAGACTAACAGAAAATATCTCAATTTATACTTATTTCTAATTAAATATACTTCTTAAACTTACGTATCGTACTACTCAGAAGTGCATTTTCATGGTCACATGAAAGCAAATGATATCACAGATCTTCCAAAGACATGTTTCAAGAGCAACCTTTGAAAATTTAATCCTTTACCTGTACGGTATCATCTAAATGATCATTAACTTTGTTGGAGTCATAAACCATAAGTGTAGGAGGAAGTCAGCAGTGTTTATCTATAATACTTTTTTTGTCCAGTATACTTGCTACATCACAGCTGTCATTCTTGAAAAAAGGAAAGGGTAATTGAAACAAGATGTTTGTTATTACAGGTTATTAATTTGCCCAGGATAAGGATAGGGAAAGGTTGCAGAGGAAAAATTATAAAAATATGCAGCCAAATCAAAGATGTATCTAATGTTTCAACCAGAAACCTCTTCTGGAGCTTAATACCATCTCTGAATTACAATGTTGCTTGCTTGCAGGCTTGCAAGAGCATTGAGTTCCATTCACTAAATGCACTAACAGCATTCACTAAAATGCAGTTACTTAGATGATGATTTATTTTAATAGGGGAAATTGAGGTGATTTGGAGGGCTGGTACTAGCAACATGGTTTCCTTTCAATTGGATTTTTTAATGTTTGTTACCTACAGTCTTTCTTGCTCCACTTTGTTGCCTTTTGTCTCTCTGTAGAGTAGGGAGGTCAAGGTAAACTTTTCTTCCTTTGCATGGGTATTCAGATCATTACCAAAGGTGACATGTATCATCCATGAGGTTGAGAGAGTTACTCAAGCTCCTCAAGCCTTTATGAACATCTCTCTCAATTATAGGTCTTCAAGTATCTTTCCACTTGCCCCATACCATAAGTGATCAAAATATGGCAGCATTTTGATGCTGTGTTCTAGAAAGTCTTTTCTGAATTCTTTAACTAAGGAAGTCAAGCTCAACAGAGAGAAGCAGAGATTAATTATGTCACAGGATGACAGACTGCTCTCCTTCCCATCTGTGTTATTAAAACCCCACCTTCAGCATGTGTTTGAAAAATCCTGTTGCTTCTGCCTTCAAGGAAGTGATGTTCTAGGTGCAGACAGTGGAAAATGCTGTTCTTCAGAAAGAGCCAATAATTTCATAAAACTTTAGGTACATGAAGTGGAAGGCAGTGGAAGGCACTAAAATACTTTAAAACTTACTAGATATATTTGTTTAGCATAAGTTCAGAATTATTTTTTTGATCTAGCAACTTAGAAGAAAATTGAAGTTTTACAGAACTATGTTGCTCACAGAAACATGATTTACCAACAACCTTGTTACTCATAAACATCTGCTTCTTAGCTGTAGACAAAAGAGTTTTTGCAGACTCAAAGAAAATAACAACAACCACATCAAATACAGTGTTGATGTTGCAATGAATTTTACTGTCTCCTTTTTCTCATGCTAAATATAATGCTTCAAAAACCTAAAACATACATTTTCCTTTTCAATAATTTACATATTACACTTGTTTGGCCATATGAAATATGCTATAGGTGTAATCTAACCGACAAAATAACTGACAGGAATTTGAAGAATGTGCTTCTACAATGTCAGAGATTGGAAAAACCTGTGTCAAATGAAACTGAAATTTTGAGCCTTTTTTTGAGAAGTAAAAATGTTATATCAATGATCAAGACAGTCTTAATACTTACACTGCTCTTTTCTTGAAAATTCTCTGAACTGGGATTTTTGGAGTTTTGGGGGGGGGAGGGTTTGTTTGCTTTTGAAAAGGCAAAGCTATGTAAACTATTTAGTTCCATAAAGATTTTTCCTTTCTTGGAAGATGAGATGTGTTATTTATATATGAAGTTGCTGAGAACACATATGTGGTAAAATAAATTATGAGCTGTTCTAAATGGTCAGTTCTTTTCATTATGTGTAATTTCTGCCACATATAACACATATTTTCTGTGAAAGAAAGCTGGGTGAGAAGGGGTTTGTCCAGTCAAGAATCTGATCATACATATTCAAAGAACTTAATGTCTTTTGCAGTGTGGGGGTCATAAGTGACAATGTCGGTCCTCTCTAGGAGGAAACAGGAGAGTTAGTCATGCAGGGTATGAAGAAGGCTGAGGTACTCAAAAACCTTTTTGCCTAAGTCTTCATCAGAAAGGGCTCTGGCCTCAACAGCATCCTCTGTCCATGTAGTACCTTAATTTCCATATTACTGTACTTATTAATGCAGGGCAGATCTGACAGGGAAGATTGAGAGAATGAAGTTTCAGAAAAATTTTTATCTCTTTATGTATTGTATTCATCAATAAGAAGGGAAATTGTCCTGGCTTTTTGTATTTATTTTTTTCTTTCAGTGTTTGAACAACTGCACATTTTCTCGTTTAATGTCTTCTAGGAAAATACCTGGGTAATTACTTGGTCACTGAATAAAGAGCAGGAGCTTTTCAGTTGACCTCCTATCAATGATGTGTCTCCCTCCAAGTATTTTGCCAGCTGTCCAAATGAACTAAATCTTATAGCTATCAAAATAACCTCAGTTTCTAATGTTGGCATCTGTGTTATTCTTCTTGAAATATTCTTATGAATAATTTATATTAACTGAAGGCTGGGAACAGATTGAATGGAACTGTCTTGTGTCTTTTTTAAAAACTCTTTCTAATGTACTGATAAAAAAATATGTTGTGCAAATATAACCTAGAGGATTAAAAATAATGAAAATTACTAGTTTAGTTGCTCTGATGCAGCCTAGTAAAATAATAACTTCTGAAATTGCTCAGATTTATGATATGAGGAATAAAAGAACAAAGTGGAGGCAACCAAGAAATTAACATACGTATATTTCACTAAGCAAAAGTATTAATTCAACATTTTTTCCTTGAGCTCTGTCCTTGATACAATGGCCACACACAAACCACCCCTCCCAGTTCTCCTAGGTTAACTGATTTGACAGAGCAACTCTAAGTATGGTTTAGCTAGGAATTCTGGTCAAATTATGGTCTGTTCAGACCCTGGAATGGTCTTTAGAGCAACCTGAAATTCTGGCATGATATTATTCTTCGGACCACTTGGCACATTGATTGAGCAGGATTTGTACACGTATTTCAGATGAATGTACCCAAAAAGCCCAACACACGTAACAGACCAAGGTTGGTTCTAAGCGTCAGATGGAAAATTCAAGCTGTAGAGTCATAGACCACACCTTTGTAGTCCATATGTGCAGGTGTCTTGATGTTATTTGTATCTTGATGCCCTGAAGAGCAAAACCACAATAACCCTTATTAATTCTTACTAGTGAAACTCCTTAATGACAAACCTTTGTGACTGCAGAATTTGTTCTGTTACTTTGTCGGAAGGCACATTTTTGTAAATTGAAACAGGCAGGAATAGAATTTTTTTAATTGAACCATATGAATTATATGTTGTGTGTGTCCTCCTTGCTCCAGGTACTCCAGACTTAGTAGCCAAGCTGGTACAGACACATGGTTCCAGTTTTCAGTGAGTCTGTCTTCTGAGACAGGATTCTGACATCTCCTATGATGGAAGAGCAGGTGAAAACTAACAACTCATACAATTGCATGAGGTTCAACAAGTTCAAGTGTTGGGTCCTGGACTTGGATCAGAATCCCATGCAATGCTATAGGCTTGGGAAGAGTGGCTGGGAAACTGTCCAGCAGAAAAGGATCTGGGACTGCTGGTCAACAGCCAGATGAATACAAATCAGCGGTGTGCCCAGATGACTAAGGCAGTCAACAGCATCCTGGGTGGTATCAGAAAAAGCGTGGCCAGCAGGAAAAGTGAAGTGATTGTAGACCTGTACTCAGCACTGGTGAGGTTAGACGTCAAGTACTGTGTTCAGTTCTGGGCCCCTCACTGCAAGAAGGACATTGAATTGCTGGACTGAGTCCAGAGAAGGGCAAGCTGGTGAAGAGTCTGGAATGCATGTCTTAGGAGGAGCATCTGAGGCAAGTGTTTTGTTTTTTTGTTTTTGGTCTGTAGAAAAGGAGGATGAGAGGAGACCTCCTTACTGTCTAAATCTACCTGAAAGGTAGCATTTATATCTTTCCTAATCCTGTCAGAGGAGGGGAAGCTTGTTGGTGAAATTTCAGTTTATCAGAGCAGCACCCATGCCCGGGGTGGAGTGGAATCTGTTGATTGGAAATAGCTTTGATACACTGTGGAAGCAGGACGATGCTGATATTCTGCTGAATCAAGAGAAAATTTCATATTTTCAATGTGTCCCATGTAAAATACAACTTAACACAGTAGCAGTGTGGGGATCCATTCAGGAACTGTCTTTTGTCTCAAAAAATAACTGGCAAGTGGAATGTTGGACTTAATGTTGGACACCTGATTAATACTGAGACTGTGAGGGGTCTCCCACAGAGACTGTTGAATGCTGGCTAATGACTGCAGGTTGGGCCAGATAACAGCTACCCCAAAATAAAGGCATCCTCCACCCACCCATGGAGGCAGGGTGGGGAAGTGCTGAAGAAGCAACATTCCTAAATTTACAAGAGGTGCAGCAGGAAATTCCATGAGCATATAACGTGAACATTCTTCACCACCTAGGACTGGACTACCACCCTAGGAAGAATGATCCGTGGGATGCTGTGGAATTCTCGTGTGCTGATACTCATCTTTCTCTCTCTCTTTTTCTCTCAACAGCCTTGCCAAATCTTCAACAGCTCACTTTACATTGATTGTGCTAGTTGTTGTCCATGGATTAAAACTTTCTCTTTGTGCCTTATTCTTCATGATTGGACTTCGTTCTTGTGGGATCTGAATACTAAGTTACACAAACCACAGGGTGTATTGCAATATTTTTGGCAGAGTCCGCAGGATTCCACAGTACAAAGGGGTGCAGCTGCTGTGTGACTTTCACCAGGAGAGGGAAGGCAGGACCCAGATATCCCAAAGCTCTTTGTGAGATTGTAGGAGTTTCGAAAGCAAGAGGGCTTTGCAAGAGGGTTTCTTCTGTGAGCCATACACCAGCCTCAGTGATTATTCTAAGCTGAAGTATAAGGGCAAGGACCACTGTGTGTCCTGCAGTTCTTGTTGTTGGGCTGTGGGGAAGGGGCCAGAGGATTTTTTAAAAAGATGTACCTTTACATACTGTGAGTCCTCCAGCTTTATGTGTAAAGCTAATAGTGAGTGCCTGAGTATTAATCGCTATATAACATTATTTATAGTGGCATATTGCATAAGCACTTGGAATTACAGACAGCAGATCTTACACTCATCTTCACAACTATATTCTCCAGGCTAATAGAAAGCATATGTTTCCTACATGTATGAATTTTGCCATTAAAAATGGCAAATTTTCATGGTCTAATTTTCATGGTCTTTGCACTTTTTCTGTCAGATTCTGTACAGATTGACGTACTGATGGCTAGAAGATATGTGTCCTGGAACTGTGTTTCTCTGTGTATTTTTAAAGTATAACTGACCTTATGTAATGTAATGAGAGGAGAAATCCCTTTAAGCACCTGGTTTTTTCATAATTTTTCTTCTTTTTTTCTGACCTAATGTTCTCCATGAGAGAAAGAAGCTACAGTTAATTTGTTAAACTGTGGTGTGCAAACCTCAACTTTAAAAACTCACTGTTCATTCCTTCTGATAAAAGACTTCTGAGATACTTTTGAGCTATTTCTCTCTCCCTACCCCTCCCAGTACTCTGAAAATCTCCAATAAAAGTTTTCTTTTTGCCTCTGTACAATAAAACTGAAGTAATGTTATCTCCCTTTATTTCAGGGACAACTCAGTACAATCTCTGTTGTGTTTTTTCCAAAGTTGCTTAGAAAGAACTTACTTACTTACTTACTAAGAGAGAAGACTTTATATTGCTTGCTATGCACACTGGAAATTGTTACAAGAGGAGAGGATTTTGTCTAATGATATTAATCTATTGGTCTAATTCTGTGAATCACACTTGTGGGTATTTTTGTTCTAGATTTTAACTTTGAAAATAAGCATACAAATTCTATACAGTATTCTATACAGTATTACTGAAGCATGCTCACTGAAAATACACTAAATATGTGTCTTCCAAAAATCTTCATATTATCTGTTGCAGCTTTACTTTGAATACAACATATGCATTATTTAAACTATCAACTTTGTCCTGACATGCTTTGTTTGTTTGTTTGTTTGTTTTTTATTCATTCATGATGCATGATTTCGTTTACTAGATGAGTACAGGAAGATTCTTAATCATGGTATTTTAGTCTTATTTTGGGGCATGTGAAAAAATTGATTTGGGGAAATGAAAAGGAAACGGTACAGCTAACCAGTAGAGAAGACTACAACTAGTGCCAAATTTGCATCCTCCTCTCTTTTCAGTTCTTAATTTGAAAAGATGTCTTCAAACATAAGAGAAATTTAATATCTGCTGGCATATTCCCTACTATGGAATAATTTTTTTTTTAATTCACTAAAATATTTTCTATTTTTAAAAGAATGTAAAAAATATAGTCATCTGTAGTGGAATTTTTTGTTATTTTATGAGTCAACAGCATAATTATAGGTGGAAATATTAGTTTATGGGATAATGGCATACTTAAGGTCAGGGTTGCATCAGGAGCTCTGTGGTAATACTACATCACTTCCCATAGTTAGATATGTATTTCTTTTAAAAATTACTTTGAAGAACATGAAGATAGGAGAGAAAATAAGACCATTAGACTGTAAAACTCCTGTTGATAACTTTTCAGAAAAACCTGGTTAAAATGGATTTGGTAAATTGTTAGTTTGAGTGATGAAGAGGAACTTTTTGTCCCTTCACCATTTGGATAAGAGCTTTAGTAAGAAATTCTTTCATTTCTTGTGGAGGGTCTTTCATTACAGAAATACTTTTTAAATGTGGAGCTCTTACACAGCCACAGTAAAAATGGTATTATAGTTGCAGTGAAGCCAGGAATCTGCTCAGATTTCTGCTGAAGAACAATAGCAATTTATTTGAGGATGATATATGTGACTGACACAGCACCTTCTGAGAGTTATATTCACCCTGTGGGATTAAATTTGTAGCCTACATGCTGAACTCTTGGACCTGTATCTGAAGCTGCTTGCAAATAGGGCAAAGTTTTGCTCAGAGATTTCTTGTAACCTGAGAAAAAGATTCTCTTCCATAGTGTCTGGACAGTTTTACTGTTTACTGTTTACTCCTCTGTATTAATCCATGATAACTGCTAGAGAAAGTTTATAATATGCTGTATATACTGTATATATAAATTCTGCAGGAAGAGAAATTAAAAAAAGTAATTTGTTTCACTGGTGAAATTAAAAAATTAAACCGTTCTTTTGCTTGCATAATGAAAAAAGAAAAGAAAAAAAATATTTTTTTTTCTCCTTTTAGAGCCTGTTTAACTAACCTTTTATTCTATCTTGAAGTAAAGTAAAACATTGTAAGATGTGCATATGTCTATTGCTTGATTGAATAACAGATAAGGCTATGCAGCATAAGAACTGAGATTTTTTTTATTTAATAAGAAAGAAGAAGGGGACAGGGAATGCCACCTTGGTTATATGCATTGTTAAAACAAAGCACAGTTACATGATCTTACTTATCCTGATTCAGGTCTCCTTCTTAATAATGAGTATTCATTGTTGTCTGTCCACAGAAAAGCTGTCAAAAATTTAAATATATGTTATTTAAATATGTGATATGATTTTTTTCTCTCTCTCTGCAAGTAAAATGGTCCACTTCTAACTGAAATCAGAAATATTTTTTGTAGGTATTACTGAAGCATTTAATTAGGATCAAATAAATTCATATGACTATGCAAGATTGATCTTCAAGTATAAATAACTTAAGAAAAAGTTTCAAAATTATTGTATACTGTTGTTGATTATTTCAGAATCAGAATTCAGAATTCAATAGAAAGTACTATCTAGTGGCCACTGGGATACAAAACTTTAGTTCCATGTTTCAGGAAGCAAGTTTTTCTTGAACAGATTCATTTGTGAGTCCAATGTGAAATTGCATGGTCCTGCATGCAATTGTCCTGATATTATTGTTGCATATTTTATGTCACTGCTTCATGCCCAGTTTTAGGGCAACAAATCTACCTGCTCTGTTTCAAATTTAGTAATAATTTCTACTTCATTGGGTAGCATAACCAGCTAATATTAAATGTTAGTCTTTTAAGTCTGGAAAAGCAATTACAAAAAGTTTCTTCATGTTGAGCAAGATAGAAATATTAGCATTTCAAATCAGTGAATCTAACTTGGGAACTACTGAATATAAACAGTCAGGCATTGCTAGCAAAGGGAATTAATTTGTAACATTCCCATAGAAAATAATTATCTGAGATTAAATAATTTTGGGTGTTTACATAGCAGTACGATAGTGTGCTCCTACATAAGGCCTAGATCCTAACTGGAGGTTAAAACCAGGAATAATGTTTCAGGTCAAAAATTAAAATGTTACTGACTTTATTTTCCTCCTCTTCCTACCTCTTCTCAGATAGAGCACCCAGCCAGCTATTAGTTTTAATGTAATATTTGTTTTGTTGCAGTTGCATTGCTCTGTTAATAAGAGAGTAAATTAACTTATTTCAAACAGTATCCTGTGATTCCCAGGAGGAGCCAGATGATTGGCACAGTCCTCCTGTAATGCAGGAAAGGAAGGAACTCTAGTGTTTGGCTTTATTACCTTGTGGTTCAGAAACTCTGAAGATGCTTTTTTTAAGCAAACATTAAAGGATGATATACCAAAATAGTATGTAACCCTAGTTACTTCTGTGTACAGTGTGACTAAATTTACTGCCTGTCCATCACGGTAAGTTTTCTGTCAATTAATGGCTTTCTAAACAAACTGCTTAGAACTATCCAAGTGTTAATTAATAGTTTTTTAATTAATAGGTACACAACTAAATCATTGTTTTGTCACTCTGAAATTATTTTCTGTCTGTTTCTCCTATGACATAATTCCTTATATATATATGAATATCCCTTTGGTTTTGGGGCAGGACTGAATTATATTGAATATGTCAGACTGAATAGGAGGCATACTAAAGCTTCCATTTATCCAAATAGTTTTGGGCTGGATTAAAAGCAACCTGCTGCCTTTAAAGCTCTGTCAGACTTGTGGAACAACAGTATTTCTTCTCTTTATAATGCAAATTCTGGATCATCATTAAGACTGTGAGTTTGCCATGATTGTGATCCCCATGACACAAACTGAGGCTGGCTTTGGGAAAGTTTTGGATAAAAAGCCATGATACCTGTCCTCCTACCTGATCTTCTACTGAACATGAGTTCTGTAATGTTCTAAACGTTTTACTCAGTTTTGATGTTGTGGCTTTTACTGTGGGGTTTTTTTGTTTGTTTTGTTTCTTTTGTTTGGTTTGTTTGGATGGTTGGTTTTGGGTTGGGTTTTTTTTTGTTGGTTGGCTTTGTTGGTTTTTTTTGTTGTCGTTTTGTTTTGTTTACTTTGTGCCTTTAATTAGCAGTTATTTAGAATGTTGATCTGAAGAAAAAATCTGGCTAATAACACAAGCAGCACTCCATTTTTCTTTTTCCCTTTTGCCAATTACCTTTTCCTCTTCCCCTTTTCCTTTCTCCCTTTTCCCTTTTTTCCTGTTTTTTCTCTTTTATAGCAACAATTAATTCCTTTTTAGTGTAGCTAAACATTTTGACTAGGACTTCTCTGTCCTCTATCACCTTCCATGACAAAATGTTGCAGTTCACCCTATGAGTAATGTAACTTAGTACTCTGATCCCCTGAGAAAAAAGTCCAACCACGAATGGTCAGGTGCAAACAGTAACATTTATTCAGTGGACATCAACCAGCACAAGCAATTTGAAGTGAGCCGGTGAAGAATTGGCAAGTCTGTTGAGAGGCAGAGAGAGAAAGAAATCAGTACCACTACCTGTGGATCCTATGCTGTCCCACCGACCATTCTTCCTGGAGCGGAGGTCCAGTCCAGGCAATGAAGGATGTATGGTGAAGGATGTACGTATTGGCATTCCTTATATGCTCCCTCCGCACCTCTTATAGATTCCCCTCATCTTTTCAAACTTCGGGAATGTTGCTTCTTCAGCATTTCCCCATTGTAAGTGCATGGAATGTATTTATTTCAACATAAAATTATGTTATAATTTTATTATAAGGACTGGCCCACTCTGCAGTCCTTAGCCAGCATTCAACAGTATCTGTGGGAGACTGCTCATTGCTGGATTTATCATGCTGGGCAATACCCCTCACTTGACATTCCAGTCTCTGTGCTTATCAGCTGTAAACGTTCCACCATTCAGTCCAACATTGCACTTGCCAGTTGTTTGAGGTAGAACCAATTCCACTGAATGGATCCTCACATCCTCTTAAAGCCATTGTGCCATTTCATATCACTGCATTGTCAGCACTATTGTTTCATTCTTGAATCTCGGAACATAAGTGTTTAAGGTTGAAGTACTTTTTAACTTTTAAGAAATTAAACATATTAGAAAACATCTTTCAGAAGTACACTTGAATTATCACAACTGACCTTAAATAATCTGCATTCTTTTTCCAGTGGACCTCTTCATTCACCATATCTTCTCCCAGCCTCTTCCCTCTGTACTTAGGATGATGTGAACTTCATGCTCTGGTTGAAATATATACCTCTCACATCATAAGACCTGTTGTTGATAGGACCATAGGTTAAAGAGGTGAGGAAATATGTGCTTTGATAAATTTATTTATTCCTAGAATTATATGAAGAAATTTCAAGGAATGTCTCTATCATTCCAACTCTCAGGAGAAGCTAAAAATCATCCCAGTGTTCCAACATGTAGTTTGATTGAAAAAGGTGTGGATGGACTGTACTATGGTAAATCAAATATGGTAAGACTAATTCTTGCATAACTGTGCAATGCTGAAGTAACAACTGCAGTATCTGCTTCTCTCTGACATACTCCACCACTCAATTGTATTTGTTATTTCTTCTTTACTTCTTTGCATTCCTATAATTGAATCAATATCTTGACCCAGGCAGCCCCGTGGGGCTGGCTTGAAATCCATCAGGCTGTCACTCATAATACTGTATAACATTCTGTCTTGGAAGAAAGGACTGAAAATGTGACCCGTGAGAAAGGCCATCCGTTCTTACTAGTACAGTTTATAGACACTAATTACTAGTATATCACTGTGTGAAATGATGAAGATTCATGGAAAGCCATTGCACTGCATCTGGTCTTGCCTGCAAATGTGTCAATGTGACATTCTCTTGTAACATGCATCCACCTAAACCTAATGGGGATCTGCTGCAGCTGAAGAATAAGCTGGAAAATCAGAAAACAGAAAGTCAGAGTATTTGGCCACAATCTACTATACTGATATAACTCAGTAGGCTTAACTGCATTTTGGGAGGAGTATAAGATATACCATATTGATCATAGAATGATATGGGTCGGAAGGGACTTCTAAAGGTCACCTAGTCTAACCCCCCTGCAGTAAAAGGGACATTGTCACCTAGATCAGGTCTGCTGAGATTTTTAAATTTGTTTTGATTATGAGTGTTTATAGTCAGCCAAATAAAGTTGATTCAATGGTTAGTCACTGAGCATATACCAAGTCACAAGAGGGAACTTCAGATTTTAAAGCCATCTACAATAGTCCTGTGTTAAGTAGGACTTAAGTTATTATAGTATGGGCAGAAATTGTATAGTACAGCAGAAATTCATCAATGCAAATGTGTGAATAAATCAGAGTAAGAAAGAAAAAAGGAAAATGCCTTCCTTGAAGAAGATGGAACTTAGATATCACTATGGTTCCATCTGTGGTCCAAAAGTTCCAAATAAGTGAGATTTAAAATCCCAGCTGAGTTACTACCTGCTGTTGGAACTTCCCAAGTCTTTGCATACACCATAATTTATGTTAGTAAGTTCTCTACTACACATGATCAGGTATTTCTTGGCCATAACAGCCTTGTATGAGGCCTTATCTGGGTGCTGTTTCTGAATCAAACTAACTCAACTGTTCTATATATAAAATTATCACAACATCTAAAAAACATCTCCATTATTAAATAAGTAGGAACAGAATCCTTTCTGAAAAACAATTTATCCTTCAGCAAGAATTTACTACTCTTGTGCTACATAATGCTTTAAGAAAAAAAGTGAAAAACCTGGCTGATGGTGCAGCAAAGCTGCCTTGCTCATAAGAACAGTAGACCTACTTTGCCACACTTATTCTGACTAAAAAACAAGACTTGCTTTCCTCTTCACGTTCATATCCTTGTATTCCGGGGGTTAAAATGAGTCTACTTATACTATTATAAATAACAATAACTCTGACCAGAAAATAGGAACAATCTGTTTTCCTTAGTGATTTACAAATGAGACAGTGGCCTGGGTGCAGTAAAATTCAACTCTCTGAGACCTGCACTTTAAGCCACATTTACGGCAAGATATCATGTTAAGTATGTAATGCCTTGTGAAAAATAGACTCTTTAAAGGCATTACTTCTCCTGTGCATTCAGAGATCCTTTTGACATAATACAGCTTCTTAGCGTAGATTTTGATATTTTAAAGGTTTTTTTGTTTGCTTGGGGCGATGGCAGGGAGTTGACATACAGGACAAAAGTAAAACATCTTGCTAATGGAAGCAAAACATGACGAGGTAATGGAACCATAGCATAACAGAACAGCTTAGATTAGAAAGGACCTTAAAAGATGTTCTTGTCCATCCATTCATAGGAAACACAACCTAGATGAGAATATTTAGCACCCTGTCCATATACATCATTAAATTCTTCCGTGATGGTGACTCCACTATGTCCCTGGGGATAATTTTCCATGGATCCATGGTTCTCATTGTAAAGTATTTTTTTCTTATATCAAGATGAAATCTCTACTAGTGGAACTTGTACCCTTCTTACCTTGTCTTCTTCAGGTGGATCCTTGTGCAGATAAAGCCTCCATCCTCTTTGTAGATGTGCTGCAAATATTGGAATATTTTGGTGTGGTCCCCCCTGAGCCTTCTATTCTGTAGGTAGAAAAGACCTAACTCCTTCGGAGTTTCCTCATAAGAAAGTCTCTCCAGCTTCTTGGTTATGTTGTGGCCCTTATTCAGACCCTCTCCAGTCTGTTTGCATCTTTCTATAATTGTGCAGACCAGAGCTGGACACCATAGTCCAGGTGCAGCATGAAAAGCACTCATTATATTGGGATTATCACTTTTCTTTCAGTGTTAATAATGTCCCTGCATCCTAAGATATGACTTCCTGGAGTGGTGCACTTCTCACTCATGTTCAGCTTGTTTTCCACCAGGACCATCAGGGCTCTTTTAGAAATGCTTCTCCCTAATAAAACAGATCTTAGTCTATACTGGGCTCTTTGGTTATAAGGCTCAGGACTTTGTACTTGACTTCATTAAACTTTGTACTGCTCTTGCTGTAACACTCTTTCAGCTTGCTTGTGTCCCACAGTAAATAGGTTTCCCTTCTCACATGTCCACATAACCACCCATGATTTTCCAATCATGTGAGTTTTCCCATGAAGTTTCTGTGATTCTTGTGATATTTTTTAACCTCATGGTGGATATGAAACTCCAGTTCTTCTTTTTTGTTACCTAGACCATGTGCCTTAGTATACATTTATTTGTGTAGGGTTTACTGATAAACTAATTGGACACAAATCATACGTAAATAGATGGAAACCACTGATTTCCATACTGAATTCCACACTGAATATAAATGAGGTAAACTTCACTTTTTTTCTGTAGGTTAGTAACCTTTTAAAACCATTTTTTGCCTAATATATTCCAATTCTCATGTAAATATTATCAGGTGTAGATTATTTAAGTGATAATCTTTGCAGCATTTAAATGTTTCCCTTCTTCATAATTATATCTGAAGCATTTGTCATTGTTTTAATTGATATCTAAGAAAATGCAGGTGGACTATAAATTAGTTTCTTCTCCTTTTCCCATCTTTTCTCCTTCTACTGTTACATATATTTAGTTGTGGCATTTATTTCAGAAAGATGCTTTAAATTTTTTTTGCCTCTGCTTCCTGCTTCAAATAATTAAAATCTAAATAACCATTCTGACAAGGTCGCAATTTTTAATACGAGTTTCCTAGGTTGCAATGATGATCATAAGAGTACAGTGCGGTGTATATTATAGGCTTTTAAGACTCGAATTTGGGTAAACAGTTGAGAACTAAAATACTGTAGGCACAACTTTGGTATCAGTATTTCTTCTGCTTTGTGGGCTGTGTTTGTTTACACATTTAAGAACAATTTAAAATAATTTAATAAAACCTATTCTTGTCACGAGGTGGTAATACTTTTGTGCATTTTATTTCAAAGACTGAGTTCCGAACAGGGACCTAAAACAGAATCAATAGTCTGATTTTTTTTTTTTTTTTTTTTTTTTTCTTTTTCTTTTTTTCTTTTTTTTCTTTTTTTTCTTTTTTCTTGTATACTGCTTTATTCTCTTGGTATAACTTTAAGACACACTGATTTTTATTAGATAAACTGCAGCCTTTTGGCTGCCATTCTGGTAGCATTTTCCTGGGTCTCAGATAATCATTTTCATCCATTTTTCAGAATCATCAAGAGTTGAGTGCTATTTTGGCTTATGTTGTAACTTAATCTTTAATTACCCTTCTTTTAATGTATACAGAAAAATATCTAGTCTAATAAGGGATTCAGGCTCAAAATACAGGCCAGGCACATATACAGATGGTACATCTGAGCAGTGAGCAGTATCCTAAATGACTCACAATGCAGATGTCAGTTTTTTTCAATTATTGGGAGCAACTACTAGTGTTCATTGAATCATAGTGAAATGATTTTAACTATTAGTAAAAAAAAAATATGAGAAGAATGCAAAACATCCCTGCCTTGGACTGACTATTAACTGTTATTCATTATCCAAGTGCTTTTTTGTTATTGAAATCTCAGCTGCTCATTCACTTAAGCTGTCCCTATACTGCAGGATGAATTCCTAACCAACACAAACTGATTTCACTACCAAGCTGAAATCAGTTGCAACCAAATTATGACTTTTATTCCCTACCAGAGTTGAAAGAAATACAGAGAATAGTATTTGGATAAATTAGGAATAATCCTGGTGAAGAGGAATTTTAAATGCTTTCTGGTGTCCAAAAGCTGATGTATGAACTGCACCTAGGCAATAGAACGAAGTTCATTACCTTTGAAATGTCTTCGTTAACTGAAGAAAGGTATATTTTATCAGTGAGTAAGCTTTTATTCCAAGGTATCAACAGATTCAGATTGTATAATACAAACTAATTCACCCTATAATATTTCCTTCCTGTATCTATAATGTATTATCTCCTAGAAGATGTTTAGGAGTAGCTGAATTATGTGTATAAAGGACTTTGGAACATGCAGGCACCTGTCTGGGGAAGATGACCCTGGGTCTTTTCCAGTCATAATGATACTATGCTTCTATGATATCTGATGCTTGATGTACAGGGTAAGTGGGTCTCAAGAATAAAGTGAAAAATCTGGATTTAGCAGGATGAAATGTTCTTGCTTGATGCTCTAGATCTTTCTAAAATGCAAATTGGTATATCCAAATTAATATGTCTAATTGATAATGGCTGTCTAATTGATTAAGGGCCACTTTTGAGATCTTGTGAATACCTTCTGCGTACCTGTCCATACTATACTGGAGTGTTGGGATACTGCTGGAAACTGAATAGGAGTCTATTTATAGTTTTTTGCTGTGGCTCAACACAATTTCTATGGACAGATGTTTGATTACAGTGGAAATTGTGTCCAAAAATTCATTAAATTGGTCTGAAGAACATTAATGGCTTGGTTCATGGGAATTAGCTTATCTATTTTCATACTAATCACAACTGGAGAAGCTAAAAAAACAATGCGGAAAATATAGTTGAAAGTCTAAGACCACAAAAGAAGCCATCTACACTTCTCCTGACTTCTGTATCTGAAATTTAAGTGTAAGGCTTTTAGCTTGCTGATGGTGATGGCAGCTGGCAGCTGATCTGGCTGCTGAGCAGGAGGCTCACGGCATAGGCAGATGTATTGTTAGCTGGGATAAAAACTAGCTGCATGGCCAGGCCCAGGGAATTGTAGTCAACAGTACTAAATCCAGTTGGTGGCTGGTCACTACCACTGTTCCCCACGGCTCAGTTTTGAAGCTGATCTTGTTCAGTATTTTCATTAATTATTTTAATGAGGGGACTGAGTGCATCCTAGGCAAGTTTGCAGAAGACAGATTGTAGGGTGGGAGTGTTGATCTTCTCAGGGGTAGGAGGGCCCTGAACAGGCTGGATCAGTGGTACAAGGCCAATAATGTGAGGGTCTACAGGGCCAACTGCTGGGTCCTGCATTTTGGTCACAACAATCCCATGCAACACTATAGGCTTGGGGAAGAGTGGCTAGAAAGCTGCCCAGAAGAAAAGGACTTGCCGTTGTTGACACCCAGCTGAATATGAGCCAGCAGTGTGCCCAGGTGGCTAAGAAGGTCAACAGCATCCTGGCTTGTATTAGGAATGGTGTGGCCAGTAGAAGTAGGGAAGAGATTTGCATTAGGTTCGCACTGTACTTTGCACTGGTGAGGTTACACCTCGAGTATTGCGTTCAGTTCTGGGCTCCTCGCTTCAGGAAAGACATTGAGCTGATGAAGTAAGGTCAGAGAAATGCAACCAAGCTGATGAACAATCTGGAGAAAGTCCTATTAGGAGAGGTTGAGGGAATTGGGATTCTTTTGTTTGAAGAAGAGGAGGCTGAGAGGAGACCTTATTGTTCTCTACAATTACCCTTAAGGGGGTTGCAGGGAGGTGAGTGTTGGCCTTTTCTCTCAAGTAAATAATGATAGGACTAGAGGAAATGGCTTGATGTTTCACCAGGGTAGGTTTAAACATGCTATTGAGAATTTCTTTACTGAGACAGTAGTTAGGCACTAAACAGGCTGTCCAGGAAGATGGTGGAGTAGCCATCCCTGAAGGTATTAAAAAATTGTGTAGATTAAACACTTCAGGACATGTTCTAGTCAGCATAGTGACACATTCATATATTACTATATTTTATTTTATTTTATTTTATTTTATTTTATTTTATTTTATTTCAGAGTGGGGCATATTGACAGTTGGACACAGTAATATGAGAGGTCTTTTCCTACCATGACAGTTCTGAGGTTTTGTAAAATGAAAAAGCAAGAAGGAGAATGAAATACAACAGGTCATGAAATACAACAGGTGTTCTCTCCATACTTTAATCCTTGCAATTGAAAAATAACAATGTATTTTGTTGAACATTATGAAACACAGACACAAAATAACAATTGTTAGTTTTGCTTATTCTGTTTGTTTTAGTTTTGTTTTGTTTTGGGTTTTTTTGTTTTTCAAAAGAGAAATGTGTTGGTGACACTGGAACAGTGAGAATATGATAATGTGGTAAATTGCAAGATATTCTGAAATACCTGGGAAAAGCCAATTCTTCACATTCATTTTGATCTTTTCAAAATTTTCAGTCTTGTATTTGAAGTAATTTAAAAGCAAAAGTAATATGGCAAAACAATTAATTTAAAATACTACATTTCAAAAATTGTTTATTTTTTAGAAATACATATTTTGTAGATTTTTATTTTTCTTCTGTTTTAATATATTTTTAATATAAAGACATGTAAAAACTTTGTCAGGAAATCATTTATAGCCTGTCCCTAGGCTATTTATGTAGTCTTCCTTGTTTGGTTTTACTACTGTAACTTCAGAGCAGAAAAGGTGATAACCAACGGGCAGGTTTTGGGCAATTTTTTATAACATTTCATTCCTTTTTTATCATAATTGTCAACTCTATATATCTCATATTTCTGAATCTTGAGTCAAAGCATAATGTTGTAATATAAACCTAGAAACTTTTTACTAGGTAGTCCTTCTTTATGAATCATCTATTCTTCCTATGATGCCTATAGCAGTCTTAAGAATTAGTATAGAAAAGACTTTGTCTGAAAATGTTTCCTTCTAAGCACTGAGCTTATAAAAAAGAAAGCATTTTTTCTAAGCCAACTGACAATGTCTCAAATAAATTATTCACAACTGCAGCACATTCAGTCTCTTAAAATTCACTTTCTTAAAAATCAACAAAAATTTTTAGCATGCTTTGTTCATAAGCAGCACTGATGAGGATGCCTTCATACTTTTGCTTGATCTTTCTGTTTTCAATAATAATACCTTGTTCTTGTTGGTCTTCTTTTAAAAAAAAAAAAAAAAAGGTCTTGAGCCCTTGACAGATTTTTTACCTATCAGCAAAGTAACTGTAAAGCCTCTGCTCTTTAATCTAATGACTCTATTGATGTTATGTGAGAGAATCTGAAAAAAATATAGGCCATTTTGTGTCAGTACAGAACCACAGTCTTTGTGTTCCTGGAGAATGAGGAAGGAAGGAGATAAATTGCATGTGTTTTCAGATATTCTGAAAGTGATATTGCTGTACCTTTACAGAGTTAAGTGCAGTCTCAGAAAAAGCACAGAACTGCTGTGGTGCAGGGGTGAGGTACACGGTATTAATATAATTGACATCCAGTGTAGAGCTTTCTCTGTCCTTAAAAGATGTTATGTCATGAACAAATATGTAATTCAAGCAAAATTTACAAAATAATATCCAGACATCTATTTATCTGTTCTCCCACTGTGAAACTTATTTCTAAGAGAAAGATCTTTTTCAAGTATGCTACCAGCTCATGCATCACATCCTGTCCTTGTCATTTGTGCCACTTTAGGGAGACGATTTCCCAGTGATGGAACTCTGAAGACTACACCTGTGTTTGTTTGTATGATCTGAGACACATATAGAAATACAGCAAAGCTACGTGTTCCTAAGTAAGGAGAAAGCTGCAGCGCTTCAGGCTTCTAATCTTCTCTGAGAGAGGGCATAAATGTATGAAGAGACCTAAAATCAGATTCTTCTCCCAGGCATCCCTGCTGATTATTATAAGTAAAATAACAAAACTGTGCTAGAGTAATGATTTATTTAGGGGAATATTCCATCCATGTCACAGGACTGTAGCAGATGCCTACCTGCTCTTTTTATACTAATTAGCTGCATTAATTAGTCTTTTATTCTAATGATTAAAACAGAACAGTTGCTACTAGGTATTATCAATTATGTAATATTGACACTAGGTCTGTGTCAATGATTACTCTGCCTGAACACATCTGGGAATGATTTTGGGTTAGATGATGGCTATTGTTTATTCCAGCAGGCATTCCCCTTTGAGGAGGGAGAGAATGGTGTTGTCTGGATGAAAACCATTACAACCTACTAGCTTCATGGCTGATTTTTTTTTTTTTCTTTTCCTAGTCATAACCTTTGTGTTAAATGCCTATGGTGCATTTTTATTCTACAGTTTTGTTGAATGATTTTTCAGACCATATGAAAACTCCTGATGTCAAAAACATTCTAGAGGAAACAGTTGCTCTACTGCTTATCTGTATATTATACCTCTAACCTGTGAGAGTCAGCTAGGCTACTTTATACAGTAGTACATAGAAATACAACTGCATATGTGTTAAAATCCTTGTTATTTTGTTAAAGATTTCTAACTATTTTTTTTTTTGTTGTTGTTGCTGCTGAATATCAAATTCTTGTTTACAAACTAGAATAACTCTAAGATGATGTAACGGGTTACATTAATCACTGCATCTAAAGTGAGGACAGATCGCGTGTATCAGTTTCTGTCTTTATATGTATTGAATTTCTAATAATGTTGTCTTGACTGTTTTTTAGAGATGCTGAAATGGTTTTGTAATTTTTACAGCTCGTTTTAGCTTTCATTCTGGTAAATAACTTTGAATTACCATATTACTCTGCAACTCCATTTTGAAATAATTTGGGCATAAGACAAATAGCACAACCCTTAGGATTTTTGTAATGGCTTTTCTTACCTCTGTCCTCTGTGTAAGAACAAAAACTTTGGTTTCTTTTTTGTATCTTTTGACCTCTTACTAATCTGAGAGTGAACATTTCTGATGAACTCTTAGCAGCTTAGAGTTATCAAAAAAATAAACAAAAAACCCAAAGAAATAAGGTATATTTTTAAAAGATCCAAATATCAAGCTGACTTTTCTTTGGACTCTCAGTTCTCTGTGGAACTATGTTTGTGAAGCATACCATCCAGTCTGTCAGATTAGGCTGGGTGATATAAAAGATAGGGAGGAGAGTGTAACATATGCACTGCTCTGTGCAACTTCCTTATATGTGAGATCTGAGACAACTCATATCATAGGATAAATAAAAAAAACAGTGGGGCAAAAGAAAGAGAGAAGTTCTTGAAGTATCTTATAGATAAAAGTTTAGGTTTTCTTCTATTTTGAACAGAGCCCTATAAATATTGGCTCTCTGTGTTTAAAAATTGTTACAACCATGTGGAAAGAAATCATACATTATTATTTTTCTAAAGATGGTTCATTGTAAATCAAGAGCTGCCAAAACATTATGGTTTATTCTACCAGGTGGCTATATCTCTTTAGTATCAATGTGAACACGAAAATGCAGTCAGGTTCAAAGTCCAGTATAATCTGTTCAAAAATGTCAGTAATTTCACCAGTGACATTGATTAAAAAAGCCCAAAACCTCAATGAACAAAACAACATAAAAATTCTTGATATTAAGGTAACTAATGAAAAAAACCCAAACCAACATGAAACAAATCTATAAAACCCATTTATATAGCAATGAGTAAATTACATTCTGCATGAGCTAAGAATTTTCTCATGCCTGTGCACAGGGAAGAAGGAGAGAATATACTAATAAACAAAAAGGACTGAGTCACGGATCTCCTGAGAAAATTCAGGCTGACAGGACCAGATGGTACACATTTGGGATAGCAGGGCACTGAGAGTGCTGGCTGAAACCATTTTGACCTGATAATCTTTGAGAGGTCATGGAGCAGGTAAGAGCACATCCTGGTGGCTGAAGAAAGGTAAATCTTACATTATTCTTAAAAAAAAAGTCAAAAAAGGATGACCTGGAGAACAAAACCCTGTCAATCATCCTGCATTCTCTGAATTTTTGGCACACAGAGGCAGAGAAGATGGCTGGAAATGTGTAGTGTATATGCACCAAATGTAGAACATGTTCGAACTGTCTATTTGACTTCTTTGATGAAACTGTTTGTTGAGTGGAGACCACTGGATGTAATTCATCCTGACTGTAGCAAGAAAGATAGATCTCTCGCAGCATCTTTATATTCACAAAGGGATATATACCCCAGTGGAATGGTCTGCTAGAGAAGTTAAAAACTTCTTGAATTACAAGGTTTGAAGTGTAGTTGTTAAGTGATTGTACTGTAGCTGGAGACTTGCTACAAAACAAGATCATCAGGGGTCTGTCTGGGAGATGTATCTTTATTAATATGTTTATGACTGATCTGGAGGAGAATGTGAAATTAATTTATTTCAAGTCTGCAAATGTTACCGAACTGATTCAATAAAAGACAGGAATGTTACTGAGAAACAAAAGGCAGATCAACAAGAACTTTGTGAAATGCAATAAAGACAAATCGAAGCTCTTATTTTGTGGGCTAGACTAATAACATGCAAGCAGCATAGGCTGGGGACAAGGTGACTAGGAAGCAGCTCTACTGAAAAGAAACCGGTTGATTTGAGGGACATGATTTTTTTTTTTTATGACTACTCAATATTCTCTGTTTTTTGTGTGGAATATCATGTGCAGTTCCCTTTAACCCACCCCATAGAAAAGGAAGATGTTTGTAAATTGGAGCAAGCCTAGTGGAAGGCAACAAGGCTCGTCTAAGGTTGTGATATGTGCACTCGGAAGATAAGCTGAGGGCACTGAACTTGTTCTCACAGGACAGAAGGCTTGCAGGCACCTAACAACATCTTCACATTACTGAGAAGCTGGGGACCAGCCTTTTAATGAGATTTGAATGGGAAGATGAGAGCATATGGCCATAAACTGTGACACTGGAGAGAGGAAGGTAGAAAAGCTGAGAGTGAAAATTTGTACTCATTTCTCATTATTCTACTGATTTGACTGGCAACAAATTAAATCAATTTCTCCAACCTAGGTCTACCTTGCCCATGACAGTAATTACTGAGTGATCTCCCTGTCCTTATCTTGACCCTTGAGCCTTTCATTTTATTTTCTGTCCCCTGTAGAGCTGAAGATGCAGAATCTTCGTTTCTCTGAAAAATACATGCTCATTTTCATCGATATTTGTTCTGTGGAAATAGACAGCAATAATTTTTTCAGACTATTTTTTTTACAGCTTCTGTGTTTTCTACACCTGACAAGTTTGGTAATCCATATGTAATAGCTCACAGCATAAAAATATTAGAAGATACTTTCTTACATTATTTAGGTCACTTACCTTTAGACTTTTTTTCCACTTGAGTCCTAAAGGAAAGACTAGATTGTTTCAGTGGACTGAAGAAATTGCTGTGCCCCAGCCCATTCCAAGTAACACTTGCTCTGAACTTAAGTAAACTGAAAACTTAACCATAGACTTCACACATCTTGGTTAGAATGGTGATGATCTGTTGCTTGTAACCATCTGGTCAAAAGAGGGGTTCATGCATAGAGTCTCTGGGCAACATATTCCAGAGCCTCACCATTGTCATAATGAAGAACTTTTTCCTAAGATTAAGTCTAAACCTATTTCCTCTTGTCCTGCTGCTGAATATTCACATGAAAATTCCCAATCCAGCCTTCCTGTAGGTTCCTTTCAGGAACTGGAAGGCAGCTATAAGATGTCTTCTCTTTTTCAGGTTGAACAATCCCAGCTTCCTCAGCTTCCCCTCACAGCAGGTTCTCCAGACAGTGGGTCATCTTTGTTCCCCTCCTCTGTACTCATTCCAACAGATCTGTGTCCTTCTTTGGTGGGAACACCAGAACTGGAAGCAGTATTCGAGGGGAGGTGTCATAAGACCTGAGCATAGGAGTTGGATCTCCTAGCTTGATCTACTGGCCATGCTTCTCTTGATGTACCCTATTATATGGTTGGCCTTCTGAGCTGCATGAGCAAACTGTCAGCTCTGCAATAGTGTTTCTGTAATAAGGTTATCAGCAAAATATCTATTGTCCCAAATACTGTTAGTCATCATTACTTAAAATGACAATAAATTAACTTTGTGTCTAGCTTATTTTGTGCATGTAATGTGCAGGATATTGGAATAATGGTTTTTTCAGAACATTGTCGTTATTTCATCTTCTTTTCCTTATTTCTGACTGCTTCACTTTTAGGTACTTATTAGACTCGTTCCATTAACTGTTGCTACAGTTAAGTTTTGATAACATCTCATTAAGGAGAAAACACATGATTTTACCTCTCAGTCTGGCTATTAGAGCCCTAATCTCCTGTTTACTCTGTGAAACTGAGAGACCTTTATTCCTGTGGGAGCCTGTGACAGAGACTAATTAAAGCAATTTCAAATATAAATTCTTCAGAGTATTATTTATTCACCCCAAGAGTAACAGATGAAACAAACAAGAAAGTGAAGAAAAAAAAGTCCACGTGTACACTTCCTCTTGTCTATTTTTTAGGGGTTTTGTAAGTTTTGGCTAATTGCGTTCAGCCTAGTTGTATCAAGCTTGTCTCTCAACAAAAGATGTAGCAAACAGAAACCACTCAATGTAATATTTTCTTGGATTTAAGAGTATAGTATTTTTATTTACCTCTGGTTTTATTTCAAATAATAAATCTTACTCCTTTCATGGTTTCCAAATATTGGGATGGAGATAATACTCTGAATTACAGATTTACTATCATTTTGTCATCAGTCCTTGATTTTATTAAAGTGATTTGTTGATGTGCATTCTTGTTACTTGTTAACCAATTCCTTTAACTTCATACAAATGGGAGTATATTAGCAATCAGACACAGTGAATTGCAAGAGAAACTCACATTGCAATGCATCAGACTGAAATACATCTAGTATTTATATATGTATGTAACTAGCTAATTCACATACCAGACATTCACATTCAGATGGAAGAAGCAAAAGTGTTTAAATACGTGTTACAAGAAATCTCAACCACAACTCAAGATGGAGTCCTCTGTTTTTCTGTAATTTTTTCCCTAGAAAAAAAAAATCAGATATTTGTCATCTAAAGCAATTCATCAATATTGTAAAAATTTATCATGCTTGTATAACTTTTCCCATGTGTAGGGGTAAGACTTTTTTCTGCAGTCAATAAATGATGTAAGGCAAATTATAATGAGAAATAATGCATCTTCTCTACAAAACCTATAGTAACTAAATCCTTTTATGAGGAGTACCTGATTTAAGTCTCAGATTTAAACCTGAGATTTTCTCCTGTGAGCTCAATTTCTTTGTTCTTACGGTAAATTAAATTTTAATGCAATTATTGATACATTGTTGAATTCAAAATGGATGAACCTCAAGTAGGACCTCAGGATTTTTAAATGTCTATGACATTCATATCTTCTTTAACCTATTTCCTGAGCTTTATTGATGCTTTCACTACTTTCTCTCCTAGCTTGTCACTGCTCATTTTAAAATTCATATTGTCCGGTCCTTCTTTTTCTAAATGTCGCTTGTACTTAGCTTTTTAAAAATTGTGATTTATAAATGGAAAGAATTAAAATTCAATTTCTAACTCAGTGGCAATGGAATTACAGACAGCTGTATTTCTATTTCCTTGATTTTCAACAGCTCTATGTCTGTTAAAAGGGTACCTGGATTCTATTTTAAGCTACTTTTTATGATTTCAGAACTAATCCACTAAAGGTGGGAAAGTTTTTAGAACACAATGAGATCTAACAAACTGAAATAAGCTCCTCTTTAATGTAGATGTTTCCCAGGATATCGTTAGCTGATGGAAGTCCAAGCTTAGAAAAGGAAAATTGGAAAAAAAATCTTACATCAGCATGATGTCAAATTACAGTGGTTTTGTTATTTCAAATCTTACAATGAAATGATGTGCCAAAAGGCTATATAAAGTGCTCAGCTAGTGTGGTCCCACCTCATAGATCCCTAAACCCTTTTAATTATGTAATAATTTTAATTTCATGAATGAAAAACAAACAGTGAATCAAGACTGGTGTACGACATACTCTTCACTGATCATCCGTGTCACTGGCATAAAAACAGAAAACAATGAGGGAAAGCAGATAAATTTATGGTTTTAATTTCCAGAAAAATGAAATTAACTCGGCTTAATGGATGAAAAAGTTATAAAAACAAAGAAGTGAACTTCAGTTTTCAGAAGCTAAAGTTACCTAGGTTTCCTCCCTTCTCAACTAAATTCTGGACAGTGAATCCCAATACTGTTTTTAACGTGTTTGTCATTTCACTGATTGCACAGTAAAAGTTGTTGTTGAAGACTGCTTCTATTCATAAACTTTGTGATGATTCTTTTTTTGGATGTTGAATCATATTTGTTCAGGACAATCTGTGACTTTTTTTTTTTTTCATGCCAATTAAAAAAGTAACAGCAAAGGAATTTAAATATAAACCCTAAAATCTGCTTCTGTCTCACACCTTATCTCTTTCATTACTGAAGTTAAGAAAGGACAAATGTATTACTGGAAAAATAATCAAACTCTTTTTAAGAGATTAGAACAGAACAAAGAAAGTAGTAACAACCTAGCATGGATATACCATGGACAAAACCTATCAAACTAGTTTAATTTCCTTCCAGGGCAGCATCCTTGGACACAAACAAGATTTAGCAAGCTTCTGCAAAGCAGTTACCATGCTCTTTACGAGGTCTTTATTGAACTCATGAATCAACTGTTCATCATCCTGTTCTGGTCTGGTTCAGTCCCCTGTATGACCACAAACTCCTGGACTCCTCTGAGTTGAAATTAAGACACAAATGAGGTCAGATGTCACTTGGCAGCCAAAGGCTCTTTATTAGTGCACCAACAATTCAGCAGAAGAGGCGAGAAAAGAGAATAAAATTAAGTAGGAGAGAAGGAGAGGTATAAAGAATCATAGCACCTACTTGATCCAATGGTGTCCTGTTGGCCAGATCCATGGTGGGGAAGCTTCTAACTCTCAGTGACAAATGTCCATCATTTGTTGTTCATGTCTCCTCCTCTTCCAGTGCTTTTATGCATAGTGAATTGAATTTTGTTACTGCTTTGCATTGCCCTGCCCCCTCTGTTGCACATACCAAATAATGTCACTGTGGGGCTGTCTCAGGGGTAAACTCACAAGCCTGGGCCCAGGTTCATATGCAGTTTGAATGGAGAGGGGGTAGGCAGGCACTGTTTAATCTAAATGCTTTTAAAGGTGTTTTGCAGAAAGGTCTTAACACAACACTTTGCAAGGAAGGAGATGCTCCTTTGTGATTGGAGAAGTGTTGGAGCCAATGTCTTGATATTTCAGTGTGGTTAGCAACGTTGAAGTTCACAACTTCACAGTCTCTCATAAAAATCCCCTATACTCTTTGAGCCAATTAATTAATGGACCCTTACACATCATCAGTCACAAGAAACACAGCATCTTTTTCATTTCTATAAGATTCAAATGCTTTTAAAGAAATATTTCTTTGAAAGAAGCTCTTCCACATCTGCTTATTACAGTTTTTAATTCTCTGCTAAAGTAACAGTTCAGATATACCAAAAGTAACACACTCCCATGGTTATTAACTGGGAAAGGGTTGTCGCATGATATTTTCCAAACTAAATTCATATAATATTCATATAGTTCACACAAATACAAGTTTTAAATTTCTTTTAAAATGTTCATTTGTCTTTTGTGTTACAGTGTGTACAGCCTGGTTTCCATTTCTATGTTTCTGTCTGTATGCATTGCAGAGGAGACGTTATATTGTGCAGCCTACAGACATCTCTGTGGGAAACAGTTTATCAAAAAGAGAGAAAAAGGACTATTTGTCATTAATGATTAATGAAATGCAGATTTTTTGTCGCTTAAAAGAAAAGTAACTTTTAATTTTTAGTTTCCTGTGAATCATTTATTGACTAAAAGCAGAGTAGAGGGAGAGAATCACCTCCCTCAACTGGCTGTCTATGCTTCTTTTGATGCAGGCCAGGATACAGTGTGCTTTCTGGGCTGCAAGCACACATTGACAGCTCCTGTTAAACTTTTGGTCCACCATCACTCCCAAGTCCTTCTCCTCAGGGCTGTCCTCAATCCATTTTCTGCCCAGCATGGATTCATGCACAGGATTGCCTTGACCTAGGTGCAGAAGCTTGCATGTGGCCTTGCTGAACTTCATGCAGTTTGCATAAATCCCCTTCTCAAGCCCGTCGAGGTCCCTCTGGATGGAATTTCTTCCCTTCAGTGTGTTGACTTCACCATACAGTTTGGTGTTGCTAACAAACTTGCTGAGAGTGCATTTGATTCCACTGTCTATGTTGCAAACAAAAATGTTAAATAGCACTGGTCTGAGAACTGACCCTTTAGGAACACTACTCATTACACATCTCCATTTGGACACTAAGCCATTGATCACAACTATTTGGATGAAACCATCCAGCCATTTCCTTATCCAATGAGTGGGCTATCTATCAAATCCATATCATTACAGTTTAAAGACCAGCATGTCATGCAGCACATTGCCAAATGCTTTGCAAAGGTCCAGGTAGGTGACCTTAAAAATCATCTAGTTCCATCTTCCCTGCCTTGGGCAGGGCCACCTACCACTAGATTCAGCTTTGTGGTCCCCAGTACAGGAAAGTCATTGAGGTGCTGGGGAGTGTCCAAAGAAAGGCAACAAATTTTTTAAACAAGACTCAGGATGATACACTCCTGCAAGCTGGGTTCAGTAACACAGTACTGGAACTATAACGTGTCTCATGTTGAGCTTCTTCAGGATGTTAATTTCTGCAATACAGCAATACTGAAAACCAAACTTATTTGCTGCATTGATATTAAAAAATTGAAATCATGCGAGATATATTTAAACTCCAGAAACTTTCAAATGCCTTTGAGCAGCTTTATATGTAGTCGAAAAGAGTTGGGCCAACAAAATGCTCATCTAGGCTTGTTTGATAACTTCTTAGAATTATTTCTGGCTGTTGTTTTGAATGTTTAGTTGTCAAGTAGGAAGCTGCTATTGTGCATTCTTGAATACTGTCTTCAGGAGGATAAAGGACTACAAAAGACCTGCATAGATAAGGCTACAGTAAAAGTATAAAGCAGCAATGTAAGAAATGATGAAGAGAAATAAGTTGAAGAGAAAGTCAGAGGCAACAAAGAAAGAGATAAAAAGCAAAATTTGCACAAGGGGCGTGGTCAAAACATTGCTGTGGCAATACAGAAATTTCCAACTTTCTAAAAAGGGTGAAAATTAATAATAATCAATCTGCTATTGTTAATGGACAGAGTAGGCAACAGTCTTTTCTATCATTTCTTTCTGTACAACTGTGGAAGAACATAGAGGTTATACTGATAAGGTAGAATGGAGGAGAGCTATTGGTAAAGTTTAATTTTAATCAATATTTTTTGGTGTGAAAAATAGTTTTATGATATTGATTATAAGATATGATAAATATGATTACAGAAGAACATAAAGAATGATAAGCTAGTAACAAAAATGTCTTCAATATGTCATGCTGTGTGACAGTGTAGTCAGACAAATATTTCTATTTTGTACATACGTAGGTAATATTTAGTTCTGAGTAAAATTTTTAGTTTTAAAACAGGAAATTAAATATCTACTGAGAGATGTTCTCAGATTATCCTTTGTAGTAAACACTACTATCACATGGTTTTTATACCAGAATAAAATAGAAACACATGCAAAATATGTTGGTTTTTTTACAATACATGGATATAGCCAACTCTTCAAAACTATGACTGTATTACAGACATATCACAGAATCACAGAATCATCTGGGTTGGAAAGGACCTCTGAGATCATCAAGTCCAACCCTTAATCCACTATAGTATTAACTATATGTTAACTTCTGTTTCAGTTTTCGCTTTTCAAGTAAAATTAATCAACCAGAGTAGAATTCTGTGAAAATGGTGGGCATTTAATGAAGACCTGCTCTATTCCAACCATCTGCTTCACCATGCAGACACTGGAGTGAGGCAGATCAAAAGACTGTGGGGTAACAGGGTGGCTTGAGCCAACTCTGTTGTGGATATTAAGTTATATGATAAGCAAAGGGACAGATGAGCTGCCACCCATGTAATTTCCTCTTTCCAAGTTTGGGTCTGTTTCAGTTTTATTCAAACTGAAATGTTGTAGTCAGTGGTCTTGGCAACTTTCAATATTGTTTGAAACAAAAGACAAGCATCAGGAAGTCACCAGATTCCCGATATCATTCTGCTAGCTAAGTTTTTCATAGCTGCAGTGATTTAGTGATTTTCAACTGAGGAGGGAATGACAACTTTCCAGAAGTTTTTATCTAACTACAGAGCCATGATGCTGACTTTCTCTTTTTGAGATTTCTGGACTGTACATACTTAGTAGTTACAGATTATGTTTTGTGGAAGATATTTGCATGAATTAAATGTACAACAGATATATTTAACAAGCAAACAAAATATTTTTCACTGATATCTCTATGGCTTAATTCCATTCTAAGCTTCACAAACATTTATATTAACATGATGAATTTGAAGCTTGGCATTAAAATAACACAGATTTTATATACTACAGTGCTATGGAGTATGTGAAGTCTCTAATCTTCAAATAATCAGGAAAAATTAAGCATTTTGATTTTCTTGAGTTTCAGAGCAACCAAGCAATATATTCTTGTTATATTTAAGCCAAGAATCACAGTTTTCCTTGTTTATTTAATGTTAACTACTGCATTGGTATGAGCAAAGAGTTGAACATGAATTTTAGATTGTCTCCCTCCAATAGACATTGCTTTATTAATAGGACAGAATTTTAATTATTATCCATTCCTTCCTTGCCATCACGAAATTACTTTGTGTTGTAGATTCAGGCTTTTGGATCAGGTCACTAGAAGATGACTGCTACTGTGCATTCTTGGATACAATGGTTAGTGATGCCATTACTGATCTGTGGCTGTTTGTGATGCCACTGTTTTTAGAATATGGATCAGCTGTAGCATGTCCTTTCACTAATTGCTCCTTTAGTGAGATATGAACCCCAGCAGAGACTTCTGATTACACTGAATATGTTTTTTCAGAATGCATTATTGAGTGTGAGTAAAAGAATATACATTGTGATAGCTATGACAGCAAGCTGAGCTGTTTTCGTAACAGTTGGCACTGTCAAAATTTGGCCCTTTCTGATAGACCTTTTCCAGTTCTCTCTTTGCTGAAAGACCACGCACAAGTAAAGCTGTGGAGGCTTGATGTAACATGGTGTCTGCAAGCATGGATTATTTCATCCCTTATGAGCAAGTAATAGCTAAGAGGATATTATGCTTCCAGGGCTCATTTTACTGATTACATGGATGTGCTCAACAACCCTTTTTTACAGGCTTGTTCTGATAAGTAATGAGTATGTTAAAGGCACACCATCTTGTAAAGCCTTGTGTTTTAATTACTTCATGCACTGATATTTTAATAAATTACTTATATTGTGAAGCTCCTCTTCTTTGTCTCCAGCTGATAAAATAGATATACTTTTTCCTATAGACCAATTGATAATGATACAATGAAATGCCAATTTTTGTTCAGTTTTCACAAGTGCTTATTCTGTTTTACATAAATCATCTTCCTTAGGGTAGTTAACAAATAAGATGAGAAAATCTTTGATTTTCAGAGAGAACTTCACTAAAGAGAGACTATAACTTTTTTTGTTAGTTCAATAACTGATCATTTCCAGGCTCATAGA